>CM069159.1:37399699-38069170 GCA_035221665.1 Okamejei kenojei | reverse complement strand
CATAGAGTAGATAGTATTACCAGAGACTCGCGAGCTCCTCGATGTTGAAGAACAAATTGGGAAAATCAAATCCATTATTTAACACAATTACCCATTAAACTGAGGAGGGTTAGATTACATTCAGACCTAATCTTCCTATACATCCATAAGACAATCCCGGAAGACTCGAACGTGGAAAAATCAATAAACATAACATTCATTTATTTGTTGAAATTGTTTCCAACTTCCTTCTCTATAATTAGACAAAGTGCAGGAGTAACTCATGGGGGGGGGTCGGACATCCTCCAAGCCTGGAGATGCATCCCCAACCGAGGAGATAGTATTGCGTCTCTGCAGTCAGGACTCCTACAGGTCGGACCAATATTAATGTAAGTCGAATATATTTAGAATACCTTAAGAGTTAAACGTCTGAAAAGTCCCAACCCCAGGATTACCAATCCATGTTTCTCCAGCGATTTGCTGCACCCATCGAGTTGCTCCAGCACTGACACCATTTACAAGCACAGCAACACCCCAGTTACATCAAATACCCATTATATTTCACAAGTGTTCTCACAACCCTGTTGCCCGATGCCTTATTCTCCACGTGGACATTTAAACGTTTTACATATAAACAAACATTCTATGGTGTCCTGATGGTTAAAAATACCTGGAAAAACCCAACCCCACAGAGCTTCAGTCAAAAATATTAAACTCTACTTTCCCTGTAACAGGAGCCAACTACAACACGGGAACATGGCTCTGTCCAAAGACAAAGTGCTGGAGGCATTCAGCAGTTCAGGCGCTGACTGCAAGTGGAATGGACAGACGACATCTCAGGTTAGCAACCTTCCTCAGACTGATGAAAGAGAGTGAAAAGTGGCAGAGGCACGCAGGACAAAGCCAGCAAGTAAATAGGTGGTACATGTGAGGCGTGATTAGCATATGGATGCAGTGAGTGCCAAAGGCTCAAGGTGAAAGGGACAAAATGCCAAATAAAGAGAGAACAAAATATAAAACTAGGGGAGGTATGGGTGGAAGGGAAAGAGGGAATATGGGACTGTTTGAGAGACGAGCGCACAAGGACTGGTTAGTAGTTATTATTTTAGTTTGTTATTATTTAGTTGTCTTATTTAATTATATTAATATTTAGTTATTATTTAGTTATTAATTATTATTTAGGTGTTATTATTTAATTATTATTATTTAGTTGTTACTTAGTTATTAATATTTAGTTATTATTTGGTTATTTTTTAGTTATTATTTAGTTATTTTTTAATTATTATTAAGTTAATGGTTAATGAAGGGAAGTACGCTCAACTCTCACTCCTTGTCCACATTTCCCTTTACCTTCCAACCCCACCTCACCCTGGTTTTACATTTCACAGTTCTTGTCCTTATCCAACATGTTTTATCACTTCCACCTTCAGCCTTTGGCACTTACTCCATCCGTTTGCCCATCACCCACTCACCTGTAATCCACCCATCACTTGTCAGGCAATGCCCAACCCCCATCTCATTTCCAGCTCTCCCCCGTATTTCAGACTGAGAGCTCCCGACCCGATTAGTCATCTGTCCATTCCTTCAGATCCACCAAGTTCCTCCAGCACTGTATTCACTCACGATTCAAGCATGGGGAGGCTCGTGTTGCAAAAAAAAAAAGTATGTTTTGCAACACGAGGAATTTCATTTACCATACACTCATACCAATAAAAAGCAACAGAACACAAAGTTCAAACTCTTCCATTTTTGGCCTCTCGCCGACGGTACGATCTCGACTCCCGTAGCCGGCGGTCGGGCCAACCGTGTCGGGGTCCTGCATCGGGGGAGTCGAATCCCAGCTCACTCGGTGTCTAGTCAACCCTTTTGCGTTCTTTGGAGCTTCCCGACATCGGTCTCAACCAGAGACTGAGCTCCTCGATGTTGAAGAAACAAATTTGGAAAAATCATTTAACACAATTTTATCCCATTAAACTGAGGAGGGTTAGAAAATACATACCTTATCTTCCTAGGACATCCATAAAGACCAAATCCAGGAAGACTTGACGCTAAAAAATCAAATTAACATAACATTTTAATGTTTGAAATGTTCCAACGTCCTTCTCTATAATTAGACAAAGTGCAGGAGTAACTCAGTGGGTCGGACAGTCCTCAAAGCCTGGAGATGCATCCCCAACCAGGACAAGTGTGTCTCTGCAGTCAGGACTCCTACAGGTCAGACCAATATTAATGTAGTCGAATATATTTAGACTACCTTAAGAGTTTAATGTCAAAAGAGTCCCAAACCAGGATTACCAATCCATGTTCTCCAGCGATGTTACTGCACCCATCGAGTTGCTCCAGCACTGACAATTTACAAGCGCAGCAACACCACAGTTATATCAAATACCCATTATATTTCACAAGTGTTCTCCCAACCTTGTTCCCTGAAGGCTTACTCTCCACTTGGACATATAAACTTTAGATATAAACAAACATTCAGTGGTGTCCAGATGGTTAAAAATACCTGGAAACCCCCCCCCCCCCCCCGAGCTTCAGTCAAAAATATTAAACTCTACTTCCCCTGTAACAGGAGCCAACTACAACACGGGAACATGGCTCTGTCTAAAGACAAAGTGCTGGAGGCATTCAGCAGTTCAGGCACAATCTGCCCAAATGCAAGTGGAATGGACAGATGACATCTCAGGTCAGCAACCTTCCTCAGACTGATGAAAGAGAGTGAAAAGAGGCAGAGGCACGCAGGACAAAGCCAGCAAGTAAATAGGTGGTACATGTGAGGCGTGATTAGCATATGGATGCAGTGAGGGCCAAAGGCTCAAGGTGAAAGAGACAAAATGGCCAAATAAAGGAGAGAACTGAATATGAAAAACTAGGGGAGATATGGGTGGAAGGGAAAGAGGGAATATGGGACTGTTTGAGAGACGAGCGCACAAGAAAGGACTGGTTAGTAGTTGTTATCATTTAGATTTGTTATTTATGTTATTATTTTAAGTTGTTATTTATAATTATTATTAAATATTTAGTTGTTATTATTCTTTAGTTATTAATTATTATTTAAGTTGTTATTATTTAGTTGTTATTTATTTATTATTAATTATATTTATAGTTGTTATTATTTAGTTATTATTATTATTTATTTAGCTATTATTTATTAGTTATTATTTAACTTAGCTATTATTATTTAGTTATTAGTTATTTTAGTTATTATTTTAGTTATTTTTTAATTATTATTAAGTTAATAGTTAAGGAAGGGAAGTACGCTCATCTCTCAACTCCTTGTCCATATTTCTCTTTTCCCTTCCAACCCCACCTCACCCTGGTTTTACATTTCACAGTTCTTGTCCTTATCCAACATGTTTTATCACTTCCACCTTCAGCCTTTGGCACTTAGTACATCCATTTGCCCATCACCCACTCACCTGTAATCCACCCATCACTTGTCAGGAAATGCCCAACCCCCACCTCATTTCCAGCTCTCCCCCGTATTTCAGACTGAGAGCTCCCGACCCGATTAGTCATCTGTCCATTGCTTCAGAGGTTGTCAAACCCACCAAGCTCCTCCAGCACTGTGTATTCACTCACGACTCAAGCACGGGGTGGCTCGTGTTGCAAAAAAAAAAGTATGCTTTGCAACACAAGGAATTTCATTTACCATACACTCATACCAATAAAAAGCAACACAAAGTTCAAACTCTTCCCTTTTTGGCCTCCCGTTGACGGTACGATCTCGACTCCCGTAGCCGGCGGTCGGGGGTCCTGCATCTGGGGGGGTGAATCCCAGCTCACTCGGGGTCTAGTCGAACCTTTTGCGTTCTTTGGGATTCCCGACATCGGTCTCTACCAGAGACTGCGAGCTCCTCGATGTTAAACAAATTTGGAAAATCAATCAATAATTTAACACATCGATTCCATTAAACCGAAGAGGGTTAGAAATAGATACCTTATCTTTCTATGACATCCATAAAGACCAAATCCAGGAAGACGTGATGCTGAAAAATCAAATTAACATAACATTTTCATGTTTGAAATGTTCCAACGTCCTTCTCTACAATTAGTTCTCAAGGTAAAACAATTCTGACACGTGGACAATGCCTGGAGATGCATCTCCAACCAGGACAAGTGTGTCTCTGCAGTCAGGACTCCTACAGGTTGGCCAATATTAATGTCGAATATATTTAGACTACCTTAAGAGTTTAAGGTCTGAAGAGTCCCAACCCAGGATTACCAATCCATGTTCTCCAGCGATGTTGCTGCACCCATCGAGTTGCTCCAGCACTGACACAATTTACAAGCACAGCAACACCCCAGTTACATCAAATACCCATTATATTTCACAAGTGTTCTCCCAACCTTGTTCCCCGATGCCTTTCTCTCCACTTGGACATATGAACTTTAGATATAAACAAACATTCAGTGGTGTCCAGATGGTTAAAAATACCTGGAAAAACCCAACCCCCCCTGAGCTTCAGTCAAAAATATTAAACTCTACTTTCCCTGTAACAGGAGCCAACTACAACACGGAACATGGCTCTGTCCAAAGACAAAGTGCTGGAGGCATTCAGCAGTTCAGGCACAATCTGCCCGAATGCAAGTGGAATGGACAGATGACATCTCAGGTCAGCAACCTTCCTCAGACTGATGAAAGAGAGTGAAAAGAGGCAGAGGCACGCAGGACAAAGCCAGCAAGTAAATAGGTGGTACATGTGAGGCGTGATTAGCATATGGATGCAGTGAGGGCCAAAGGCTCAAGGTGAAAGACAAAATGGCAAATAAAGGAGAGAACTGAATATGAAACTAGGGGAGATATGGGTGGAAGGGAAAGAGGGAATATGGGACTGTTTGAGAGACGAGCGCACAAGAAAGGACTGGTTAGTAGTTATTATTTAGTTATTATTATTTAGTTGTTACTTAGTTATTAATATTTAGTTGTTATTATTATTTAGTTATTTTTTAATTATTATTAAGTTAATAGTTAATGAAGGGAAGTACGCTCATCTCTCAACTCCTTGTCCATATTTCCCTTTTACCTTCCAACCCCACCTCACCCTGGTTTTACATTTCACAGTTCTTGTCCTTATCCAACATGTTTTATCACTTCCACCTTCAGCCTTTGGCACTTACTCCATCCGTTTGCCCATCACCCACTCACCTGTAATCCATCCATCACTTGTCAGGCAATGCCCAACCCCCATCTCATTTCCAGCTCTCCCCCGTATTTCAGACTGAGAGCTCCCGACCCGATTAGTCATCCGTCCATTGCTTCAGAGGTTGTCAAACCCACCAAGCTCCTCCAGCACTGTGTATTCACTCACGATTCAAGCATGGGGTGGCTTGTGTTGCAAAAAAAGTATGCTTTGCAACACGAGGAATTTCATTTACCATACACTCATACCAATAAAAAGCAACACAACACAAAGTTCAAACTCTTCCCTTTTTGGCCTCCCGTTGACGGTACGATCTCGACTCCCGGCGGTCGTAGCCGGCGGTCGGGGGTCCTGCATCGGGGGAGTCGAATCCCAGCTCACTCGGGGCCTAGCCGAACCTTTTGCATTCTTTCGAGCTTCCCGACATCGGTCTCAACCAGAGACTGAGCTCCTCGATGTTGAAGAAACAAATTTGGAAAAATCATTTAACACAATTTTATCCCATTAAACTGAGGAGGGTTAGAAATACATACCTTATCTTCCTATGACATCCATAAAGACCAAATCCAGGAAGACTTGACGCTAAAAAATCAAATTAACATAACATTTTAATGTTTGAAATGTTCCAACGTCCTTCTCTATAATTAGACAAAGTGCAGGAGTAACTCAGTGGGTTGGACAACCCTGGGTGAGAAGATTCTAGTCCTCAAAGCCTGGAGATGCATCCCCAACCAGGACAAGTGTGTCTCTGCAGTCAGGACTCCTACAGGTCAGACCAATATTAATGTAGTCGAATATATTTAGACTACCTTAAGAGTTTAATGTCAAAAGAGTCCCAAACCAGGATTACCAATCCATGTTCTCCAGCGATGTTACTGCACCCATCGAGTTGCTCCAGCACTGACAATTTACAAGCGCAGCAACACCACAGTTACATCAAATACCCATTATATTTCACAAGTGTTCTCCCAACCTTGTTCCACGATGCCTTTCTCTCCACTTGGACATATTAACTTTAGATATAAACAAACATTCAGTGGCGTTCAGATGGTTAAAAATACCTGGAAAAACCCAACCCCCCCCTGAGCTTCAGTCAAAAATATTAAACTCTACTTCCCCTGTAACAGGAGCCAACTACAACACGGGAACATGGCTCTGTCCAAAGACAAAGTGCTGGAGGCATTCAGCAGTTCAGGCACAATCTGCCCGAATGCAAGTGGAATGGACAGATGACATCTCAGGTCAGCAACCTTCCTCAGACTGATGAAAGAGAGTGAAAAGAGGCAGAGGCACGCAGGACAAAGCCAGCAAGTAAATAGGTGGTACATGTGAGGCGTGATTAGCATATGGACGCAGTGAGTGCCAAAGGCTCAAGGTGAAAGAGACAAAATGGCAAATAAAGGAGAGAACTGAATATGAAACTAGGGAAATATGGGTGGAAGGGAAAGAGGGAATATGGGTCTGTTTGAGAAAAGAGCGCACAAGAAAGGACTGGTTAGTAGTTGTTATTATTTAGTTATTATTATTTAGTTATTATTTAATTATTATTAATATTTAGTTGTTATTATTTAGTTATTAATTATTATTATTAAGTTGTTATTATTTAGTTGTTATTTAATTATTATTAATATTTAGTTGTTATTATTTAGTTGTTATTATTTAGTTGTTATTTAATTATTATTATTATTAATATTTAGTTGTTATTATTTAATTATTAATTATTATTATTTAGTTGTTATTATTTAATTATTATTTAGTTGTTACTTAGTTATTAATATTTAGTTGTTAGTTATTAATATTTAGTTGTTAGTTATTAATATTTAGTTATTATTTAGTTATTTTTTAATTATTATTAAGTTAATAGTTAATGAAGGGAAGTACGCTCATCTCTCAACTCCTTGTCCATATTTCCCTTTTACCTTCCAACCCCACCTCACCCTGGTTTTACATTTCACAGTTCTTGTCCTTATCCAACATGTTTTATCACTTCCACCTTCAGCCTTTGGCACTTACTCCATCCATTTGCCCATCACCCACTCACCTGTAATCCACCCATCACTTGTCAAGCAATGCCCAACCCCCATCTCATTTCCAGCTCTCCCCCGTATTTCAGACTGAGAGCTCCCGACCCGATTAGTCATCCTGTCCATTGCTTCAGAGGTTGTCAAACCCACCAAGCTCCTCCAGCACTGTGTATTCACTCACGACTCAAGCATGGGGTGGCTCGTGTTGCAAAAAAAAAAAAGTATGCTTTGCAACACGAGGAATTTCATTTACCATACACTCATACCAATAAAAAGCAACACAACACAAAGTTCAAACTCTTCCCTTTTTGGCCTCCCGTAGACGGTACGATCTCGTCTCCCGTAGCCGGGGGTCCTGCATCGGGGGCGAATCCCAGCTCACTCGGGGTCTAGTCGAACCTTTTGCGTTCTTTGGAGCTTCCCGACATCGGTCTCTACCAGAGACTGCGAGCTCCTCGATGTTGAAGAAACAAATTTGGAAAATCAATCAATTATTTAACACATTTATCCCATTAAACTGAGGTTAGAAATACATACCTTATCTTCCTATGACATCCATAAAGACAAAATCCAGGAAGACTCGACGCTGAAAAATCAAATTAACATAACATTTTATTGTTTGAAATGTTCCAACGTCCTTCTCTATAATTAGACAAAGTGCAGGAGTAACTCAGTGGGTCGGACAGTCCTCAAAGCCTGGAGATGCATCCCCAACCAGGACAAGTGTGTCTTTGCAGTCAGGACTCCTACAGGTCGGACCAATATTAACTTAGTCGAATATATTTAGACTACCTGAAGAGTTCAATGTCAAAAGAGTCCCAACCCAGAATTACCAATCCATGTTCTCCAGCGATGTTGCTGCACCCATCGAGTTGCTCCAGCACTGACACCATTTACAAGCACAGCAACACCCCAGTTACATCAAATACCCATTATATTTCACAAGTGTTCTCCCAACCTTGTTCCCAGATGCCTTTCTCTCCACTTGGACATATGAACTTTAGATATAAACAAACATTCAGTGGTGTCCAGATGGTTAAAAATACCTGGAAAAACCCAACCACACAGAGCTTCAGTCAAAAATATTAAACTCTACTTCCCCTGTAACAGGAGCCAACTACAACACGGGAACATGGCTCTGTCCAAAGACAAAGTGCTGGAGGCATTCAGCAGTTCAGGCACAATCTGCCCAAATGCAAGTGGAATGGACAGATGACATCTCAGGTCAGCAACCTTCCTCAGACTGATGAAAGAGAGTGAAAAGAGGCAGAGGCACGCAGGACAAAGCCAGCAAGTAAATAGGTGGTACATGTGAGGCGTGATTAGCATATGGACGCAGTGAGTGCCAAAGGCTCAAGGTGAAAGGGGCAAAATGCCAAATAAGGAGACAACTGAATATGAAACTAGGGGAGATGGGTGGAAGGGAAAGAGGGATTATGGGACTGTTTGAGAGACGAGCGTACAAGAAATGACTAGTTAGTAGTTATTATTTAGTTGTTATTTAGTTATTAATATTTAGTTGTAATTATTTAATTATTATTATTTAGTTGTTAGTCATTAATATTTAGTTATTACTTAGTTAATGAAGGGAAGTACGCTCATCTCTCAACTCCTTGTGCACATTTCCCTTTTACCTTCCAACCCCACCTCACCCCGGTTTTTGACATTTCACAGTTCTTGTCCTTCAGCCTTTGGCACTTACTCCATCCATTTATCCATCACCCACTCACCTGTAATCCACCCATCAGCTGTCAGGCAGTACCCAACCCCCACCTCATTTCCAGTTCTCCCCATTACTTCAGACTGAGCTCCCGACCCAATTACTCATCTGTCCATTACGTCAGAGGTTGTCAAACCCACCATGTTCCTCCAGCACTGTATTTACTCACAATTCAAGCATGGGGCGGCTCATGCTTGAATCGTGAGTAAATGTATGCTTTGCAACACGAGGGATTTCATTTACCATACACTCATACCAATAAAAAGCAACACAACACAAAGTTCAAACTCTTCCCTTCTTTGGCCTCACGCTGTCTGGGGCCTTGAGCCTTCCGTTGAAGGGATGATCTCGACTCCCGTTGCCGGCATTCGGGCCCTTCGTGTTGGGCTCCTGCATCGGATGGGGGGGGGGGGTTGTTGATCTCAACTCCCCTGCGCCGTGCGATCTACCCCGGTCAGGGCTAGTCTAACCTTCTGTTTTCTTTGGAGCTTCCTGACATTGGTCTCTCCCAGAGACTGCAAGCACCTCGATGTTGAAGAAAAAAAAACAATTGAAAAGGCCATCAATAATTTAAACACATTTATCCCATTAAACTGAAGAGGGTTAGAAATAGGTGCCTTACCTTCCTATGACATCCATTAAAGACCAAATCAAGGTAGAATTGATGCTGAAAAATCAAATTAACATAACATTTTAACGTTTGAAACATTCCAAAGTCCTTCTCTACAATTAGACAAAGTGCGGGAGTAACTCAGTGGGTCGAGAACATTCCTGGGCTAGAAGATTCTAGTCCTCAAGGTAAAGATATTCTGTACTCTTCCGTGGACATTGAAATGTTATATATGAACAGACATTCAGTGATGTCCAGGTGGTTAAAAATACTTGGAAATACTTGACCCAAACCCCCAGAGCTTAGGTCAAAAATTGCCACATCGGGGTGGAAAGTCCAAGTGTAGAGCTAAGGAGCTGCAAGGACGAGCGTAGAATCAAGAATACTGAAGAAATGGATTGTTGATAGCGGACGATCAACCATGATCACAATGAGTGGCGGTGCTGGCTCGAAGGGCCGAATGGCCTCCCATTGCACCTATTTTCTATGATTGTAACAATGTAGATGCACCCAAATATATGGCGAGACAACGACCTGGAGTAACTCAGCGGGTCAGGCTGCATCTCTGGTGAGAAGGAACAGGTGACGTTTTGGGTTGAGACCATCATTTAGACCCCGTAACCTTGGACGCCCTTGTTAATCAAGAATCTATTTCCACTTTAAAAATATACATCCACCGCCATTCTTCCGTAGCAATGAATTCCAGATTCATCACAAAGAAATTCCTCACTGTCCAGTATGCTGTGCGATGCAGTAAGTGTGTGGACAAAAAGATACTCCTGCCTCCATTCTCCAGAGATGCTGCCTGACCAGCGTCAAACTAGTACTTTGTCCACATATCAGATGGACCTGCAGTGCAACGGATCGCCACATGGTGGGAGTGTTGCCCACAAACTGGATGGGAACTGCAATGCAGCGGACCACCACATGGGAGTGTTGACCACAAACTGGGGCGACCTGTTACACAAATTCACTGCACATTGGAAGCGCTGTCTACAAATTAAATATAAAAATGTTCTATTTTCTGTAAAATGGTGCTTTATTGCTTTGTGATCCATTTCTTTTCCCCATAAAGCACCAATTGCCCAGATGCCAAAGTTTGTAAAATCCCTGAAACCAGGAAAGATTTGGGATGAAAATCAAGGAACTACAGATGCTGGTTTACAAAAAAATTTGACAGTGCTGGAGTAACTCAGCGGGTCAGGCAGCATCTGTGGAGAACATGGATACGTGATGTTTTACAGTGCTGGAGTAACTCAGCGGGAACATGGATAGGTGACCTTTCACAGCAGGACCCTTCTTCACATTATACTAAAATAAATACACTAAGACCAACTAAAGTGTGGAAACAGGCCCTCTGGTCCACTAAGTCAGCACAATCTAGCAATCACCCCATACTCGAGCACTATCCTACACACTTTACTAAAACCAATTAACCTGCAAATCTGAATGTCTTTGGTGTGTTGGAAGCCAGAACATCTGGAGAACCCTAACCCTAATACATCTGGAGAAAACCCACATGGTCACAGGGAGAACATACAAACAACATGTGTTGTCAGGATTGAACCCAGGAGAACATAAACTATACAGACAACATGTTGTCAGGATTGAACCCAGGTCTCTGGTGCTGTGAGGCAGCAACTGTGCTGCCCAATCTTTCCCCCAAACACTGAAACCCAAGAGAGGTTTTGAAACAGGGACCTTACCTTAAAGTATTCTCCAGAAAGACCAGATCCCGATAGAGCTGATGAAGATGTACAAATTAGTCAAATGAATACACCACAAATATTAAAGTCTACTTTCCCTGTAGCAGGAGCCAACTACAATTACTTTAACCTGGGAACATCGCTCTGTCCAAAGACAAAGTGCTGGAGGCATTCAGCAGTTCAGGCACAATCTGCCTGACTGCAAGTGGAATGGACAGATGACATCTCAGGTCAGCAACCTTCCACAGGCTGATGAAAGTGAAAAGAGGCAGAGGCACGCAGGACAAAGCCAGCAAGTAATAGGTGGTACATGTGAGGTGTGATTAGCTTATGGATGGAGTGAGTGCCAAAGGCTCAAGGTGAAAGGGACAAAATGCCAAATAAGGTGAGAACTGAAATATAAAACTAGGAGATATTGGTGGAAGGGAGAGAAGGAAATATGGGACTGTTTGAGAGATGAACGTACAGTGGAAGGGAAAGGACCAGTGTTAGTTGGTTAGTTAGTGAGTTAATTTGTTAGTCAATTAACTAGTTAGTCCGTCAATTAGCACACCAGGGTGTGGGGGTGAAGGGAAGTACACTCATCTCCCATCTCTTTGTCCCATATTTCACATTTACCTTCCCACCCCAACTCCCTCTGGTTTCACATTTCAGTTCTTGTCCTTATCCAACACGTTATCACTTCCACCTTCAGCCTTTGTCACTTACTCCATCCATTTGCAAATCACCCACTCACCTGTATCCACCCATCACCTGTCAGGCAGTGTCCAACCTCCACCTCAATTCCAGCTTCCTCCCGTATTTCAGATGAAGGCTCCCGACCTGATTAGTCATTTGTCCATTTCTTCAGATACTGCCTGACCCACCAAGTTCCTCCAGCACTGTTGTTTATGCTCAAGATTCCAGCGCCCTGAATTGAAAGAACCGTGAATAAAAAATAATTAGAGATTGTGTGGAAACAGGCCGTCTGGCCCACCGAGTCTGCACGATCCAGCAATCACCCCGTACACTAGCACTATCCTACACACTAGGGACAGTTTACGAAAACCAATTAACCTACAAATCTCCGAGCCAGCCTACAGATGCTGCCTGACCCATCCAGTTCCTCCAGCTCTGCTTTTATCGCTAAAGATCCAGCATCCTGAATTATAAAACCCTTGACCAAAAATAAATAAGAAACCCCATTGTTAATCTTTCAAAAAGTTATCCCCATTGAAACCAAAAGAGGGGTTGTAATAGGGGCCTTACCTTCACACCATCTCCATGAAGATCAAATCCAGATAGACTGGATAAAGTTGCAGGAACATTACAGGGTGTGCAGCAGTTCACAATACCAGAGGAAACCCGACCGCAACAGACCAGACTCTACTGTAACCGACAAAACCATTGAATTAAATGAGCCTTGTGTATCAGGAGAACAGCAATGGGGAAGAAGTTTATTCCATCTTATGCCAACATTTGGCAAAATGGGAAGAGACAGTTTAACCCCAGCAGAAGCTTCCAGCAGCACAGGTCCAGTCCTTGGAGACCCTTGGTGGAAACAAACACATTATTCAGAGGATGAAAGAAGAAAGCAAACAGATTGCAGCAACGCAGACACTTGCAAAACCAAATATAGATTTAGACAAACTCTAAAGAACTACAGTAGGGTGAATGGAAGGGGCAGGATTGGTAAATTATAATGAGACCCAAGAGCCATGACTATTAAAGTTATTCTAGGGAAAGTGAGTTTAACTAAGGAATAATTGGGTCAGAAACAGTGCTGGAGGTACTTAGTGGGTCAGGCACCATCTGCTCAACTGCAAAGGAATGGACAGATGTTTCAGATCAGGACCTTTCTTCAGACTGGACAAAAGTTTCAGATCGGAGAAAGCTGGAAAGAGACGAGAGCAGGATAAAGCCTGGTGAGTGATGCTGGATACAGTTGGGGGCTGATTAGCAGATAGGAGAGTAGTGACAAAGGCTAGAGGTGAAGAGGAGACAAGTGTCAGACAAGGAGAGGTGTGATATGCAAAGCCAGAGAGAGGGATCTGGGAAAGATGGGAATGTGAGACAGACGAGCGTACATTAGAGGGGAAAGGAGTAGGGTGACCAGAGTGTTGAGTGAGGTGCACACTAGGGTGGGGAGTGTAGGGAAAGAAGGGGTGTCCCTTCATCAGTACACTCATCCCCATCTCCAAATCACATTCTTTTATCCCCTCTGGTTCCATTACACACGCATGCCAGTCCCATTACACCCGCATGCCCGTCCCATTACACCCGCATTCCCATTACAACCGTATACCTGCCCCATTACACCCGTCCCATTACTCCCGCATACCCGTCCCATTACACCCGCATACCTCGCTCCAGCTTTACATTCCACACCTCTGGAATGTTGTCACCTTTTCACCTCTAGCCTTTGTCCTTTTCTCCACCATCATCCCCTCACCTGTACCCACCCATCACTTGCCAAGCTTTGCCTCATTTCCAACCTTCTCCCACTACTCCAGTCTGAAGGTTTCCAAGCTGATAAGTCATCTGTCCATTTCGTCTACAGATGTTGCCTGACCCACCAAATTCTGCCAGCACTGTTTATTTGTTCCATGGCATGGCCAAAACCCAGAATAAATCCCTGTTAGGATGAAGGCCAAGACAATGAGGAAGTGGGGAGCCTAATGAAGGCAAGTGGATTTGGACAAGTGTAATGATCCATTGGGCCAGTCCAAAGTGGCCGTTCCCCAGCCAAGACCTCAGATTGGACGAGTCTTCAGGTCACCGTATCCTCAAGCACAAGTACACACCACACAAAGCCCAGAGACAGAAGGCAGCGCCATCCAGTCCAGTGCTGACAGGAGACGGTGATCATTGGTATCATGCTGGCAGAGGGGAAATCCACCACATTGGCATGTGGAACCAATATCTCACCCCCATACATCCCCCTCACTGTCCCCACCCTGACCAACAGCCCCAGGTACAGGCAGAAACTCACTACTAAATAGAGACACATAGACACACTATGAAGTACATAGCAGTGGTCCCAGTTAAACTCCTACAAGTAGGCCCAGGCCACAACTTTAGTGAATAAATCCTAACAAGGGGGAGGGGCAATGTAATCTTTAAACTAAAGTGGGCTCCAAGCTGAGACAGGCCGAGCCCAATTAGAGAAAACAGTCGTTAATCCTTCCCAAACCTTCCTCCACACTGAAGCACAAGAGAAGGTTCTAAACAGGGGCCTTACCTTTGTACCAACTCTATAACCATATTCACATAGACCAAGTTATATACAAAACTAACCTGACATTGGTTTGTGATTTGAAGTCTGCCGACATCCTCCCTCACACTGGACACCGAGAGAGGAAGAGATTCCAATTTAAATTAAATGTCATGAGAAACAGGATCAGCCATTGAAAGGATTGCAGTGAACCCTACAGGGTAGCAGAACACATTGACTACTGTAATTCACTGGCACAGCAACATGCCAGCTTTGTTGAAGGGCAGCACAGTGGCACAGCAGTAGAGTTGTTGCCTTACAGCGCCAGAGACACGGGTTCTGTACAGAGTTTGCACATTCTCCCAGTGACCCAGTGGGTTCGCAGAGATCTTCACTTTCCTCCCACTATCCAAAGACGTGCAGGTTTGGTATGTGTACGTGTGTAGATCGTTGGTCAATGCGGACTCGGTGGGCCAAAGGGCCTGTTTCCGCGCTGTGTCTCTGAATGTGAGGGATAAAGTGATTAAACCCCACTATTGTAAGGGGCTTTAAAGAGGATCCAAACCGAAAGGGGCCAGGGAGAGGGTTCTAACACAGCTGTGTATAAAAGTTACCAGACCCATCCTCGAGTAAGAAGTGATAGCATTGTATAGCGGTAGAAGGGAGTGATGTAGATAGATCCCCATCAGTAGAATGGAGTGATAGATGGGACCCTTGTCACTATAGCTTAGCTTTAGTGCTGATATAGGAGAACAAAGAGTTCACTTGGAGGCGAGTAAAACTAGGTAGGTCATGAACAACTGAGCATGCTTAATAAAATAAATGAATATTACAACACACCTCTGGTCAAGAAACTGCTCATTACCATGGACATGCGATGTATGATGTGGGTGGTACTGGGGGGGACGTACCTACAGGTTGTCCACCTCAGTGTCTGATTGGAGTGGGTCAAAGGAGGGGAGGTTGGATGTAGAATTGTGTGTATAAAGGGGGTTTACCCTTCTGACTTCGGTGTGTCTCAACTTGGAGAGGCACCCAACTCTGCAGACTCGAAAATAAAGAATCTCTTGCTTCCACGATTTAGTCTTTTTGAGTAGTGATTGTGAGCACATTGCATATCTCACATAAATGTGAAACTTACCATGTCACATGAAGTGTTCTCCCCAACACTGCCCCTGATACAGTGCCCTTTACCATGGACATTGAAACCCTGCGCACAAACAGATAGGAGCATACAGGCAGTTCAAATATCTGGAGAAACACACCATGACAAACCAGATACTACTTTAACCGACAAAGAAATACTTTGAATTAAATGAGACGTACAAGTAAAGGAACAGTGGTGAAGTTTGGACCAGTTTATGCAACATTTGGCAGAATGGGGAAGACAGTCTAACCCTGGCAGACTCTTACAGCAACAGAGGACCCAGTCTTTGGATATCCTGGGTGGAAACCAATACTAATTTTGGTCACCACTTTAGAAAGGAGCGGAGAGGAAATTGATTCTGGCAACAGACAAACACACCAAACCAAATATAGATTTAGACCAATTCCAAACAAAGCTACAGTTGGGTGAATGGAAGGGGCAAGATTACTTAATTGTAATGAGTTCAAAACAAGTGTCATGAACATTAAACTACTTTCCCTGCAACAGGTGGCAACTAGGATTACTTTCACCAGGGATGGAACCTGGTCTAAAACAAAGTGCTGGAGCTACTCAGTGAGTCAGGCACGATCTGCCTGCCTGCAAAGGGAATGGACAGATGTTTCAGGTTGGGATCCTTCTTCAGGCTGATGGAGTAGGGTAGAGAAAGTTGAAATTAAACTAACACTAATTGGTCACCTTCACAAAAGAGCAGAGAGGGGAGGGAATGGATTCTGGCAACAAACACACTAAAACCAAATGTAGATTTAGACCAATTCCAAAACTACAGTAGGGTGAATGGCAGGATCGATAATTTGTAATGAGACTTCAAGTGTCATCAACATTAAACTACTTTCCCTGCAACAGCAGCCAACTAGGATTACTTTAACCAGGGAATGTAACTGGTCCAAAACAAAGTGATGGAGGTACTTGGCAGATCAGGGACCATCTACCCAACCACAAAGGGAATGGACAGATGCTGTCGTTTCCAGTTGGGACCCTTTCAGGCTGATGGAGTCAGGCAGAGAAAGTGGGAAAGAGGTGGGAGCAGGACAAAGCCTGTTCTGTGATTAGTGGATACAGGGGAGAGGGTGATGGGTTGTGACATTGGCTAGGGGTGACATGGAGACAAAAGGTGCAACAGATGAGAAGAGTGAAACGTAAAGCTGGTGGGAGGGATACGGGTGGAAGGGGATAGAGTGAAATATGAGAGTGGTTTGGGAGGTGAGCGTACGGAGGGAAGGAGCAGAGCGACCAAAGTGTTGAGGGAAGTGTTCACACCAGGGTGGGGGTGCAGGGAAAGAGGGGGTTCCCATCACCAGGGTGGGGGGGGGGGGTGATGCAGGGAAAGAGGGGGTTCCCATCACCAGGGTGGGGGGTGATGCAGGGAAAGAGGGGGTTCCCATCACCAGGGTGGGGGTGATGCAGGGAAAGAGGAGATTCCCATCACCAGGGTGGGGGGGGGGTGATGCAGGGAAAGAGGGGTTCCCATCACCAGGGGTGGGGGTGATGCAGGGAAAGAGGGGGTTCCCATCACCAGGGTGGGGGTGATGCAGGGAAAGAGGGGGTTTCCCATTACCAGGGTGGGGGGTGCGGGGAAAGAGGGTTCCCATCACCACGGTGGGGGGTGCAGGGAAAGAGGGGGTTCCCATCGCCAGGGTGGGGGGGGGGGTGATGCAGGGAAAGAGGGGGTTCCCAGAACCATTGTGGCCGCAACTGTTTACCATATATATTAATGATTGGGAAGAGGGAATTAGGAGCAACACTAGCAAGTTTGCGGATAACACAAAGCTGGGTGGCAGTGTGAACTGAAGAGGATGTTAGGAGGTTGCAGGGTGACCTGGACAGGTTGAGTGAGTGGGCAGATGCAGTATAATATAGATAAATGTGAGGTTATCCACTTGTAGCTGCAAAAACAAGGGGGCAGATTATTATATCAATAGGATTAGGGTAGGTAAGTGGGAGGTGCAGCGAGACCTGGGTGTCCTTGTACACCAGTCACTGAAAGTTGGCATGCAGGTGTGAGGGATAAAGTGATTAAACCCTATTAAAGAAAGGAGTTTTAAAGAGAATTCAAACAGAGAGGGGCTGGAGAGAGGATTCTGACACAGCAGTGTCTGAAGGTTGCCAGACCCATCCTTGAGGCCTTGAGTAAGAAGAGATGCATTGTATAAGCTAGAGAAGGGGGTGATGTAGAGAGATCCCTATCAGTGGAAAGGAGTGATAGATGGGACCCTTGTCACTATAGCTTAGCTTTAGTACTGATATAGGAAAACTGAGAGGGTTCACTAGGAGGCGAGTAAAACTGGGCTAGGTCATGAGCAATTGAGCATGCTTAATAGAATAAATGAATATTACAACACACCCCTGGTCAAGAAATTGCTCATTACCATGAACATGTTTGAACATGCAATGTATGATATGGGAGGTGCGAGGGGATGTACGGTGGGAGGTACCTACAGATTGTGCACCTCCG
The DNA here is from genome assembly GCA_035221665.1 of Okamejei kenojei. Taxonomy (NCBI): domain Eukaryota; kingdom Metazoa; phylum Chordata; class Chondrichthyes; order Rajiformes; family Rajidae; genus Okamejei; species Okamejei kenojei. Next base: position 38,051,174 of record CM069159.1, on the reverse strand, counting down.
ACCCTGATTGGAGAAAGGTCCGGAGGGGAGATTGAATGTAAGATTTTGTGTATAAAGGGGGATGATCTCTCTGGCTTCAGTGTGTCTCGAGTTGGAGAGGCACCCGGTCTGCAGACTCATAAAATAAAGAAATCTCTTGCTTCCAGGATTTAGTCTTTGAGTATTAATTGTGAGCATAAAGGGTATCTCACAAATTGGGGGCTCATCCGCGATCGCCACTCCGGCTGCTTGGTGGAGGCAAGGAAGGAGGGGAAGGTGCACCCTGCTGATTTCAGCAGTCTCTGATCTCCTTGCTTGCCATCAGCAGTTTGAGCGAGTGATATCCGCTGGAAAAGACTCGGGAAGCAAGAGGGGGTGTAAGGTAAATATGTACGGGACGGTCGAGTGATTCTTGTGCACAGGACCCAGGTAAGAAAAACGACTATTAAGTATTACCTGGGCGACCGGGGTTTGTCCGACAAGGTAATGGGAAACTGGAACGGGAGGAGTAAGGGTCCGGGGAACCGGGATGAGGCTCATACTGATATGGAGCCTAACATTCCACCCGATAGTCCGTTGGGGCGAATGTTGGATGGGGTGAAGGGAACACCCGGGGTAAGAGTAAGGAAACTATGTGCCTCTCACCAGTATGGGGGTGAGGAACTTTAAAAAGGAGATGAAAAGTTTATTGGAAGACCCCTTGGGACTGGCTGAACAAATAGATCAGTTCCTAGGGCCAAAAATGTTTTTATGAAAAATATTGAGTTGTTTCAAACAATCTCATTGAAGTAATGGAACTAATGTAATGTGTGTGTAAAAACCGGTTTTGTATGAATGAGGAAGTTTGTATATGTGATAGGTTTGTTTGCTGTGGGCCATGTTGTAAGGGTGTCTGTGTGTGTTCCTTTAAGGAATTGTAAGCAATGGGGGAGGTTATTGTAAGGTAACGGACAATGCTTTGTATCATCGCAACTTAAAAAGGGGAAGTTGGAAAATGTAGGTTGCTTGGCTTCTATAGATTTCTTTTCAGTAAAGTTAATTTGGAAAATTGTTAGTCGTATGTATTTAAACTAGGAATTGGAATTTGGGAATTGTAGGGGGAATGGTTTGAACAAAATTAGAAATAAGTTAATTGCTGAACAACAAGCAGCTTTTATGGTTTGTTTAGATAAACATTCTGGTTGGAGAAGGGTAATAAATTAATGGGGCCCAGAAGGTTTGTTTGCTGTGGGCCATGTTGTAAGGGTGTCTGTGTGTGTTCCTTTAAGGAATTGTAAGCAATGGGGGAGGTTATTGTAAGGTAACGGACAACGCTTTGTATCATCGCAACTTAAAAAGGGGAAGTTGGAAAATGTAGGTTGCTTGGCTTCTATAGATTTCTTTTCAGTAAAGTTAATTTGGAAAATTGTTAGTCGTATGTATTTAAACTAGGAATTGGAATTTGGGAATTGTAGGGGGAATGGTTTGAACAAAATTAGAAATAAGTTAATTGCTGAACAACAAGCAGCTTTTATGGTTTGTTTAGATAAACATTCTGGTTGGAGAAGGGTAATAAATTAATGGGGCCCAGAAAAAAAAGGAGTTGGCAGACAATGATGTCAATAAGGGGAAGTTTGTTTACTTCAGAAGAAAGACAGATGGTCAGACAGGCAGGAGAAGGGGTTACAGGATTAAAGCAGGAGCAGTAAAATATCCCATTACTGCACGAATTGGAGTAACCAAACAGAAGTGAGAGATCTCAGGGAGATAATAATCAAGGGAATCAGAGAAGCCGTTCCCAAGGGACAGAATTTTGAACGGGCTTTTGAAAATCAGCAGAACAAGGACGAACCTCCAACAGTGTTCTTACAAAGATTAAGGAAGAATGTCCAGCAGTATTTGGGGATATACCCTGATACGACCGCAGGTCAGCAGTTGTTGAAGGTTAATTTTGTAACAGAATCATGGCCAGATATTAGAAAGAAATTGGAAAAATTGGAAGGTTGGAATGAAAAACCATTGAATCAGTTGTTAACAGAGGCTCAAAAGGTATATGTAAGACGGGATGAGGAGAAACAGAAGGGAAAAGCAAAAATGATGTTGCAAGCAGTACAGCAAGTAGTATTGGAGGACGAGGAAGAGGTGAATGGAGGGACCGAAGTTGGGGTCCCCGGGAAAACAAGGAACAAGGATCAGGAGGGTGGTACACGGGGCCACCCCGGTGTTATTATTGTAAAGAGGAGGGTCATTTCAAGAGGGAATGTCCTAAGCGACGACGGGAGGTGCAGTCGTACGCACTCATGGAGGAAGAATAGGGGAGTCAGGGGTCCTGCTCCCTGGGGTGTATGGGATACACACGGGAACCTCTGGTAAATTTGAAATTAGGACCCCAGGGAGAGGATATGATATTTATGGTAGATTCGGGAGCAGAAAGATCGAGTATAACTAAGGTACCAGAAGGAATGAGATTGGGTAAAAAAAAACAGGTTAGAATCTCAGGGTAGAAGGGAAAGTGATGACATTACCTGAGGTAGAAGGGGTGGTGGTAAAATATGAGAATCGGGAAACTATAGAAGATTTAATCTTGGTACCCCAGGCAGGGATAAATTTGATGGGGAGAGACTTACAAATCCAATTAGGAATGGGAACAGCCCCCGTAGGGGGACAGATAATAGTCCAATTGTATAAATTGACCACGGAGGACGAGGGAAGAATAGTCCCGCAGGTGTGGGCCAAGGAAGGAAACCGGGGTGGGCTGCAGATCCCACCCTTGAAAATAGCTTTGAAAAAAGAAGGTGAGATAGTACGGGTAAGGCAATATCCAATTTCTATGGAAGGAAGGAGAGGACTTCAGCCAATTATAGAGAACTTACTAAAGGACGGTATATTAGAGAGTTGTATGTCCCCATATAACACCCCCGTACGGAAAACCGACGGGACGTTCAGATTGGTCCAGGATCTCAGGAAATTAAATAAGGTAGTTAGAACGCGACACCCGGTGGTCCTGAACCCGTATACCATAATGGGACGGATACCCCCGAATCACAAGTGGTTCAGTGTGGTAGATTTAAAAGACGCTTTTTGGAGCTGTCCCCTGGCTGAAGAGAGCAGGGACCTTTTTGCGTTTGAATGGGAAAACCCAGAGACCCAAAGGAAACAGCAGTATCGGTGGACTACACTCCCTCAGGGATTTACAGAGTCCCCGAACCTGTTTGGACAGATATTAGAACAAGTATTAGAGGACGTCCCGAGGACTGATGAGACACAGCTGTTGCAGTATGTGGACGATTTATTACTATCTGAGAAGTAAGACATTGAGTTTAGAATGAGAAAGAAGGCAGATCAGAAAGGATTAAAGTGGGAAGCAGAGGGATGAATTTATGAGACTGCTTTAGAAAGAAAGAGCGTGAAAAAGGAAAGACAATGTTGTCAGTAACAACAGACCTGGTTGAAAAGTCTGAAATAAGTGATGCACCGACACACAGTGAGTCCTATGACAGAGCCAAACAGGGGCCAGAGATTCCATGCCAATAATAAATGTATTTGGGAGAGTGTTTTCTCAAATGCCCTATCAGGAGTGAAATAAATCTGGATCTAAGCCCAGACAAGGCTAGTAAGGAGATAGGTAATGGATAAGGTGTGTTGGGGATGTGAACAGGTACGATAATCAGGAAATAATAATAATAATAATAATAATAATAATGATCTTAATAATAATATTAAGATAATGGTGAACATAGCTATGGTAAGAACATTAAGAAGAGGTATTAAATACACCTAGGCTAGGATGCGGCAGCGTTTTAAATACTAGCGCCGTGTTTTTAATCAGATGTTGTAGGCAGATTTGGAAGGTGTTGATATAGTATGTGAATGATTTGCTGGTTTGTTCCACAAGTGAGGAGCAATGTGAGAAAGAGACATTGTAATTATCTTGGAAAAGATGGCACAGGAGGTCATGATGTATCAAGGAAGAAGTTTTTGTTTTGTCAGCAGCAGGTAGAATATTTTGGACGAGTAATATCTAAAGAAGTAAAAGCTATAGCGCAGGATCGAATTGGAAGCTTGCCTGCAATCTTGCTTAGCTCAATTGGCAGAAATTAAGGCTTTAAGAGCAGCATATGTACATGGAGTCTGGCATATGTTTGGAGCAGTAGGGAAACAGAAAGGCTTTGAGAAAAGCAACGGAGACCCCATGCAAAGTTAGCAGTGTCCCCCTATGGAATGTTGTTTGGGTTATTTGGGAAAGTGGAAGGCAGACCAACCTTTGAGGGAGGTGATGTATTCTTGAGGAACTATTTACTGGCAGTGTCCCGTTCCCTTACAGAATTAAAAGCGAAAGGATTATTGGCTCAAAGCCCGCCACTTGACTTTCCAATACATGCTGTAAAGGCCGGCGACTGGGTACTGGTCAAAAATTGGAAGGAGGAGAAACTCCAGCCCAGGTGGACCGGCCCGTACCTAGTATTGCTGACAACCGAGACAGCAATACGAACAAAAGAAAAAGGGTGGACCCACGCGATCTGGGTTAAAGGACCCGTCGATCGACCCGTTCCTGAGGAGGAGGAACAGTGGACGGTGAAGCCGGGAAGTAAACCCCTAACAGTAATTTTAAAAAGAAAAGCATTGAATGTATAACTGACAGTATGAAAGGAGCAGTCGTGGTATTGTTTGCTTTGTATGTAATTGTTGTAAAAGGTATTAATAATTGTGATAAATGTTATCATCCTATTCAATACAGAGGGGTAATAACCAGATCATTTACCTATCATTCCCATGTGAACAAAGTATGCCATGATCGAAAGACTAGAATCATTTGTAAAGAGGGGGGAAAGGAGTATTTGATGGCAGGCAATAGGGGGTATATAGGGAAGTTTGGGGCCGTTACCTGCCCAAGGGGAGAGAGATGGGTTTGCGTACAGTTAGTTTTCCCTTCTCAGATCGTAAAAGGGGCAATAGATAAGACGAAGGAGGAAGTAGTAAAAGAGGTTACTAAGGTAGTAGTCACTAAGCCTCCCCCTCCCCCACATACTCAGCCTCAAGTGCACCAGACACTGTACGAAGAAATCAAGAAGCAGATCGAAATCCCTGAAGGAGAAAAAAACCTGTTTGTGGACTTGGCCACCCGGATAGCTGGGACCCTGAATGTGACTAACTGTTGGGTCTGCGGAGGACCGCTGATAAATTCACGCTGGCCATGGAGAGGATCCATTGTTGAAATATGGGACCTGATCGGGTGGAACCTGACAGTTGGACAAGACCGAGATCCCCAGGTATGGGTCCTGACAGACGCTCCGGTAGGGACTGAGTGTATCGCTAGGCCCTGGGCAAAGGATGCTGTCCTAGTAGGCAGCAGCCCCTGCCAGCGCATCGTCACCCAGTGGCCAAATCAGTCCCAAGTGTGGTGGCCAGAGGAGCCTAAATGGTATCTAACTAAGAAATATGGGAAAAAGTGCGCTATCCGGATGGAGATTGATGGAGTGGAATCAGCCGGACTATGGAACTGCACCGGGAATAACCCTTATCAGGGGATCCCAGTATTGCGAGATATATGGAACAAGGTTGCCTCTAGTGGACCGGCCCCTGAAGGACTGTTATGGATATGCGGATACAAGGCATACTCGGTGTTACCGATGAATTGGAGTGGGACTTGTTTTATTGGACTGGTACAACCTGGATTCTTCTTGTTAAATCCCAAAGAAGGCCGGTCGTTAGGAACACCTGTATTTGATGACCTATATCGGAAAAAGAGGAAAATAGACATTGGAGAATGGGAAGATGAGTGGCCACCAGCAAGAATCATCTCATACTACGGACCAGCCACCTGGGCACAGGATGGATCCTGGGGCTACCGAACACCAGTATACATGTTAAACCGGATCATAAGGCTACAGGCAGTACTGGAGGTAATTACCAACCAAACTGCAGGGGCGCTGGAGATGCTGGCAAAGCAGCAGACGCAGATGAGAACAGCGATATACCAGAACAGGTTAGCCCTAGATTACCTCCTGGCAGAAGAAGGAGGGGTATGCGGGAAATTCAACCTCTCTAATTGCTGTTTGAACATCGATGATAATGGACAGGCAGTGATGGACATATCAGAAGGGATCCGGAAGTTGGCGCATGTTCCAATACAAAAGTGGAATTAGATTATCGGAACCCAATGGTGGGATTGCATCCTCGGAGGAACATGGTGGAGAACGGTGGGACTTGTGTTTCTATGTGCAGTGGCTGGACTGATCTTTATCCCCTGTTGTATCCCTTGTTTTAGGGAACTTATTACCAGAAGTATAAGTCAGATGCAGGCTGTAGTCATGCCTATGGGAGAGAAAGGGGAAATACAGAAAATAATGATAATGCGGCCAAGGGAAGTTTATGGTTTACAGGAGGAGAAGGTTAGGACGATGTTACGTCAGTTCGAATTGAAGGAACTTAAAATGAGGGTTTAATCAGTGTATGCGTAGCAAAAGAAAAAGGGAGGATTGTGAGGGATAAAGTGATTAAACCCTATTAAAGAAAGGAGTTTTAAAGAGAATTCAAACAGAGAGGGGCTGGAGAGAGGATTCTGTCACAGCAGTGTCTGAAGGTTGCCAGACCCATCCTTGAGGCCTTGAGTAAGAAGAGATGCATTGTTTAAGCTAGAGAAGGTGGTGATGTAGAGAGATCCCTATCAGTGGAAAGGAGTGATAGATGGGACACTTGTCACTATAGCTTAGCTTTAGTACTGATATAGGAAAACTGAGAGGGTTCACTAGGAGGTGAGTAAAACTGGGCCAGGTCATGAGCAATTGAGCATGCTTAATAGAATAAATGAATATTACAACACACCCCTGCTCAAGAAATTGCTCATTACCATGAACATGTTTGAACATGCAATGTATGATATGGGAGGTGCGAGGGGATGTACGGTGGGAGGTACCTACAGATTGTGCACCTCCGACCCTGATTGGAGAAAGGTCCGGAGGGGAGATTGAATGTAAGATTTTGTGTATAAAGGGGGATGATCTCTCTGGCTTCAGTGTGTCTCGAGTTGGAGAGGCACCCGGTCTGCAGACTCGTAAAATAAAGAAATCTCTTGCTTCCAGGATTTAGTCTTTGAGTATTAATTGTGAGCATAAAGGGTATCTCACACAGGTACAGCAGACAATGAAGAAAGCTAATGGAATGTTGGCCTTCATAACAAGAGGGTTTCAGTGTAGAAGTAAAGAGGTTCTTCTGCAGTTGTATAGGGCTCTGGTGAGACCACATCTGGAGTATTGTGTACAGTTTTGGTCTACTAATTTGAGGAAGGACATCCTTGTGATTGAGGCAGTGCAGCGTAGGTTCACGAGATTGGTCCCTGGGATGGCGGGACTGCATATGAGGAAAGATTGAAAATACTAGGCTTGTATTCACTGGAGTTTAGAAGGATGAGGGGGGAACCTTATAGAAACATACAATTATAAAAGGACTGGACAAGCTAGATGCAGGAAAAATGTTCCCAATGTTGGCCAAGTCCAGAACCAGGGGCCACAGTCTTAAAATAAAGGTGAGGCCATTTAAGACCGAGGTGAGAAAAAACTTTTTCACCCAGAGAGTTGTGAATTTGTGGAATTCCCTGCCACGGAGGGCAGTGGAGGCCAAATCACTGGATGGATTTAAGAGAATTAGATAGAGCTCTAGGGGCTAGTGGACTCAGGGGATATGGGAAGAAGGCAGGCACGGGTTATTGATTGGGGATGATCAGCCATGATCACAATGAATGGTGGTGCTGGCTCAAAGGGCTGAATGGCCTCCTCCTGCACCTATTTTGTATGTTTCTATGTCATCTATCGCATGTTCTCCACAGATGCAGCCTCACCCCCGCTGAGTTACTCCAGCACTCTGTGAAACCACCTATCCATGTTCTCCAGAGATGCTGACTTTGACCCACTGAGTTACTCCAGCATTTTGTCTTTTGAGGAAGAATATCCAAATATCTTTACAACAGTATGTCCAGTCCAAAGCTCGAAGGGCCGAATAGCCTACTCCTGCACCTATTTTCTACGTTTCTATGAATGACCATTCAACACATCACACATATTCATTTCACCTGAAAGTCCTTCATAAGAATTCATAATGAACAAGCTGTGATTAGGGTAGTTAACATTAACCATTTCACACAAGTGGTTAACAACTAGTTCACATTAACTTTCCTCAACCAAGTACAATGTAGATCCACTTTAAATTCCTTGCTGTCTTATTAATCATAACAATTAGTCATTAACTGAAAACCAGTCTTCATAAAGTGCCCCAATTAAAACACAATTGGACAGCTATCCAGGAGACAAATTCATTCTTGCCACTGCCTTCATGAAGTAAATGGAACCTCAAAAGCAATTCTTGGCAAGATTCTCATAAATCTTGACTGCACCCTTTCCAAGGGTCGCCAAACATTGGAGACTGATCAGATCGGGGAATTTTATACATCCTTACTCCAATCCACAGCAGACCAATTGTTCCAAATCACTAGGTTCACAGTAAGAATGCCCCTCAGTCCTCTCGGCCCAAAATTCTACATTATCCCTGCATCTGTTCCACATTGTGCATCAACCAATAACAGTCATCACTGATCAACATTGAACAGTAAAATGTAGAAACAAACTGCAGATGCTAGTTTTTTGTATGCAACACTTGAATGCAACATTGATGCTTCAAATTGTATTAGGTATGAATAAGGTTAGGCTAAATTACATTCCCAATAACATTCCACAGTAGAGCCACGCGCTGATCAACAGGTGCAGCACATGAATGACCTTAGTATATTCATGTATGGAAATCAGATTATAATTCATGCTGCTATGCATATCTATCTACATTTCTTCAATCAACCTTTCCCTTGGAAACAAGATAAAAGTCATGCCACATATTCAACCGTATATGGTTCAATGAAATTGAAGATGTATTTGTAAAACATTTGTACGGAAATAGGCCCTTTGGCCCACCAAGTCCACACCGACCAGCAATCTACCTTACATCAGTTGTATCCTACATGTCACGGACAATTTACAGAAGCCAATTAACCTGCACTTATTTGAGATGTGGGAGAAACCTGAATTTCCACAGAAAACCATGTGGTCATAAGGAGAATGTACAAATACTGTACAGACAGCACCCACAGGCAGGATCAAATCTGGGTCTGTGGTGGTGCAAGGCAGCAACTCTACCGCTGCGCCACCCCATTAAATTATTTTTTCTGTTATTTATTTATTATAGTGTCATGTCAATAAAGATGAACACACGATTTTGATTTCTGCCCTTAATTGGATAACACACATCTCCAGTCATTGTGTTTTATGGGGGGTTACACAAAATGCTGGGGAAACTCAGCGGGTGCAGCAGCATCTAAGGAGCGAAGGAGATAGGCGACGTCGCCTATCTCCTTCGCTCCTTAGATGCTGCTGCACCCGCTGAGTTTCCCCAGCATTTTGTGTAACCCTCGATTCTCCAGCATCTGCAGTTTCTTCGTTAAAACATTGTGTTTTATGGCTGGTTTTCAGCCTCTTCAGTCTGAAGGTCTCAACCCGAAACATCACCTATTCTCCAGAGATGCTGCCTGCCTGCTGAATAATTCCAGCTTTTAGTGTCTATCTTCAGTTTAAACCACAATCTGCAGTTCCTTCTTACACTCTTGTTAAGCAAAACAGGTCCTATTCTCATCATATTATTCACCTCAACTAAGTCTTTTCTTCACCTCTGTTGCTGCAGAAAATACAATCCCAGTTATCAAATCTTTCTTCAAAGTGAAAATTCCAGCCCTGCCAAAATGTTCATAAATTGCCTCTGGATCCTCTCCAAAGCAATTGCACCCTTTCTACAATGTGCCATAGTCTTACAGCATGGAAACAGGCCCTTCATTCCAACTTGTCCATGCAGATCCAAGATGCCCCATCTAAACTAGTCCCATTTATCTGCATTTGACCCATATCCCTTTAAACCGTGTGAGTGTGAGTAAGGGTGTGTTTAAGAAGCAGCTGCAGATGCTGGAAAATCGAAGGTACGCAAAAATGCTGGAGAAACTCAGTGGGTGCAGAAGCATCTATGGAGCAAAGGAATTAGGCAATGTTTCGGGCTGAAACCCTTCTTCAGACTGATGGGGTGGGGGGAGGCAGGGAGAAGAAAGGAAGAAGGAGGAGCCAGAGGGCTGAGGTAGGAAGGAGAGGAGACAGTGTGTGCGAGCAAGGATGTGTGTGTGTGAGAGCAAGGGCGCGTGTGTGCCCGCGTGCGTGCGAGAGCCAGTGTGTGTGAGAGAGCGTGCAAGAGCCAGGGTGTGAGCGTGAGCATGTGAGGGGGTGCGTGTGCATGTGAGAGCAAGGGTGCGTGAGAGATTGGACCCCCATAACAGGAGTCTGCGCTGAGCTATCAATATTTCAAAGAAGTTTCCTTAATTATGACAAAAAAATGTGGAGAAATGCTTCTACCCTAACTCTCAAAATGTGGATGACAAGCATGTCTGAGGCACGACATCTTGAAGATACGAGACTCGTCTCTGCAGGAAAATCGGAACAATTTGTCTCCTTTTATTGATTCATTACAAGTATATTATGGTGCAACACAACTCTGGAAATAAACCGATTGATGGACAGGGTGAGAAACGAAGCCGGTATCTCAACACGTAATGTTCCCTTTTTCTTCCCTTCACTATTTCTTTCATTTTCTTCCTTTCTCGATTTCTTTTTTGTTAAATTTAAAATGGAAGATGTACAATAAATGTATTTTGTCACATGGCGCGGTTTATATTATTGTACACTGCTTCTAATAAAAATATTAATTAAAAAATTAAAAAAATTAAAAAGATTGTGTGAGTGTATGTATCAGTGAAGCGGCGACAACACCCGGAGCAAGTGGAGACTTGGCGATGTCCGGGGAGCGGTTCCCTCTCTCTCCCCTCCGCGGGAATGCGGGCCGGACAGGTGCTCTGTGTCCAGCTGGGGTCCGGGAGGGGAGGGTCAGTGACCCGGGGGGTCCGGGGGGAGGGTCAGTGACCCGGGGGGGGGGGGGGGGGTGTCCGGGGGAGGGTCAGTGATCCGGGGGGTCCGGGGGAGGGACAGTGACCCGAGGGGGGGGTCCAGGGGAGGGACAGTGACTCGGGGTCAGGCATCGGAGCGGAGCTATAGCCAGAGATTCCTCCCCGCGTCTCCGGAGGCGGCACCGACGCCCCCACTCACCTGGTTCGCTCCTGGCCGGGTTAAAACTCCATGCGGTGTGGACAGAGCAGCCGCCGGACACAGAGCCAGCGGAGGTGAGGGTGGGAGGTGCGAGTGTGAGTGGTGCCTGGGGGTTGGGGGGTGATGTCGGTGTTGGGACCACCGCCGTGTCTCACCTACCACACCGTCTGCATGGGAATGTGAATGCGGGCGAGGCAGCATCTATGGAGCGGTAGACATAAAAGCTGGAGAGATGTTGGAGTTTGAAGGAGGATCAAACTCACCCGCCAGATGCTGCATTCAGGCTATTCAGCCCTTCAAGCCAGCACCGCCATTCATTGTGATCATGGCTGATTATCCCCAAAATCAATAACCCGTGCCTGCCTTCTGCCCATATCCCTTGACCCCACTAGCCCCTAGAGCTCTATCTAACTCTCTTAAATCCATCCAGTGATTTGGCCTCCACTGCAGCAGGGAATTCCATAAATTCACAACTCACCAGGGAAAAAGTTTTTTTCTCAGCTCAGTCTTAAATGACCTCCCCTTTATTGTAAGACTGGCCCCTGGTTCTGAACTCACCTAACATTGGGAACATTTTTCCTGCACACATACACACACATATATATAACAAGTCTGGAGAATTATCCAAAGACACAAACACTTTAAGAGAAAGCAATAGTGTTCTCACCCATCTCCTGTCCTGGAGACTCAGACAAAAGAGAAGACTTCCTGCCTCTACCATCAGCACTGCTCACAAGGTGAGATTCCATGTCCTAACGTCAGGACCTCTGCACTCACACCCACACACAACTCCCCCTTTTATACACAGTAGCTGACAATTCCCTAATCAGCTCCAATCAAGCCAATGACCACATTAACCCTTCGCCCACCAGTGGCCAATCAATGTTTGTTGCACACATGATGATATCCACCTGGGGGCAGTAGTTGATTGTCTGTTGATTCATTGCTGTTTGCACAAAACAGCCGCTTGCATTTCACTTTGTCAGAAAAGATGATAAGACATACGAGCTGAATTAGGATGTTCGACCCTCGGAAACTACTCTCCCATTCGATTATGGCTGATCTAACTTTCCCTCTCAACCCCATTCTCCTGCCTTTTCCCCCCATAACCTTTGACGACCTTACTAATCGAGAACCTGTCAATCTCCGCTTTAAAAATATCCAATGACTTGGCCTCCACAGCCGTCTGTGGCATTGAATTCCACAGATTCACCACCCTCTAGCTAAAGAAATTCCTTCTCATCTCCTTTCTAAAATACATCCTTTTATTCTGAGGCTGTTCCCTCTGGTCCTAGACTCTCTCACTAGTGGAAACAACCTTTTAGTTTAGACATATAGCACAGAAACAGGCCCTTCGGCCCACCGTGTGCACACTGACCTGCAATCATCCCGTACACTAGCACCACCCCACGCACAAGGGACAATTTTACAATTATCAAATTACCAAAGCTAATTAACCTACAAACCTGTAGGTCTTTGCAGTGTGGGAGGAAACCAGAGCATGAAATCATGTGCAGGCGAAAGAGATTTGGATTTGGCATCATATTTGGCACAGACTGTGGGCCAGAGGGCCTGTACTGTTGTATGTAGACACAAGGAATTTCAGCTGCTTGTTAACAAAATAGTCACAAAGTGCTGGAGTTACTCAGAGGGCCAGGCAACATCTCTGGAGAACATCGAAAGGTGACAGTTCTGGTCAGGAACCTTCAGACTGCTAATCTGCAGACCGAAGAAGGGTCCAGTCCAATAACATCACCTAGCCATGTTCTCCAGAGATGCTGCCTGACCCGCTGAGTTACTCCAACACTTTGTGTTTTACTTGGTCTGAAGAAGGGGCACAAAACATCACCTATCCATGTGCTCCACAGATGCTGCCTGACCCGCTGAGTTACTACAGCACTGTGAAACGTCACCTATCCATGTTCTACACAGATGCTGCCTGACCCGCTGAGTTACTCCAGCACTCTGTGAAACGTCACCAATCCATGTTCTCCACAGATGCTGCCTGACCCTCTGAGTTACTCCAGCACTCTGTGAAACGTCACCTATCCATGTTTTCCACAGATGCTGCCTGACCCGCTGAGTTACTCCAGCACTCTGTTTCTCCACCGTTCCAGGTTTGGTGTTGCACCCTTGCCAAAATGGAACATGACTCTGAGGTTGAATGAGGTTCATGACGAGACAACCCGTGTTGTTGAGCGGACTCTGCCCGCGCCACCAAGCCGTGAAGTAGGGATCCTGCTGCCTCATCTCAGCAGAACTGTGGTCACTGGGAAATAAATACAAGCAGCAGTCTCTGGAGTGGGCCGGACAGCCCTGTGTTTGAACCTGCATGTATATGTGCACATGCATCTTAGTACCTGCGTGTGTATGTGCGTGTTGGTACGCGCATATGTACATGAATTTATGTATGTGCATATGTATACATGTGTGTACATACGTCAGTACATGTGTAAATACATGTTTGTGTGCGTGTACACACATATGTAGTACACACAGACGTACATATGCATAGGTATGCAAATACACACATACATGCATGTATACACACAGTCCCACAGAAACATATAATCACATGCACCGGCACAAGTGCAAACACATGCACATATGTACTACGCATATACACGTATAAACATGTGTATGTATGTACATGTGTGTGTTAGCATACATGTGTATGTACATGCTTAGGTATGTGCGTGTGCATGTACATCGTGTGTATGTACGTGCGACTGTGCCTGTTTACATACAAATGCATATTTGTGTGTGCATGTACATGTGTATATATGCATATGTACATGCATGTGCATGCACATGTGCTTGTGCGTGTTTATACATGTGTGCATGTGCATGTGTGCGTTTACGTATACATGTATATGCACAACTGCGTGTGGACTTGCAACTGTGTATATGTATGTGTACATGTGAGTTCATACTTATGCACGTATGCACCTGTGTTTTCATATATGTGCAGGTAAGTATGTGTGTACTGTGTGTTTGAATACATGCATGTGTGTATGTGCGTATGTATGTACGTACATGTGTGTATGTGTGTATATGTATCTGTCTATGCGTATGTGTGTATATGTATCTGCCTATGCGTATGTGTGTACGTGCATCTGTCTGTGTGTATGTGTGGGTACGTATGTGCCTGTGTGTATGTGTGGGCACGTATGTGTCTGTGTGTATGTGTGGGTACGTATGTGCCTGTGTGTATGTGTGGGTACGTATGTGTCTGTGTGTATGTGTGGGCACGTATGTGTCTGTGTGTATGTGTGGGCACGTATGTGTCTGTGTGTATGTGTGTATATGTATCTGTCTGTGCGTATGGGTGTATATGTATCTCTCTGTGCGTATGTGTGTATATGTATCTGTCTATGCATATGTGTGTATATGTATCTGTCTGTGTGTATGTGTGGGTACGTATGTGCCTGTGTGTATGTGTGGGTACGTATGTGTCTGTGTGTATGTGTGTAGATGTATCTGTCTGTGCGTATGTGTGTATATGTATCTGTCTGTGTGTATGTGTGTATATGTATCTGTATGTGTGTATGTGTGGGTACGTATGTGTCTGTGCGTATGTGTGTATATGTATCTGTCTGTGTGTATGTGTGGGTACGTATGTGTCTATGCATATGTGTGCATGTGTATCTGTCTGTGTGTATGTGTGGGTATGTATGTGTCTGTGCGTATGTGTGTATATGTATCTGTCTGTGTGTATGTGTGGGTACGTATGTGTCTGCGCGTATGTGTGTATATGTATCAGTCTGTGTGTATGTGTGGGTACGTATGTGTCTGTGCGTATGTGTGTATATGTATCTGTCTGTGTGTATGTGTGGGTACGTATGTGTCTGTGCCTGTGTGTGTACATGCCTGGGTGAGTTGGCTCAAGGGCCTGTGTCCGTGTTTTATAACTGTAACACTGTCTCTAAACCAACGAGAACATTGGATTGTTTTTTTCTGAAGCGCAGAAGCTGAGTGATAACCTGGTAAAATTTTATAAAATTATGAGAAGCATAGATAGAGTTGACTCAGAACTCTTGATTCCTCCAAGGTGGAAATATCAAAGACTAGAGGGCATATCTTAATGTGAGACGGGCAGTTTAAAGAAAGCGTGTGAGGCAACATTTTGTTTTACACAAAGGGTGGTGGGGCCTTGAACACATTGCCATGTGTGGTGCTGGAGGCAGAGATGATCATGGTGTTTGAGAGGCTTTTAAACAGGCACATGGAGGTGCAGGGATGGGGGGATATGGGTCACATGCAGGCAGAGGGAACTTGCCATAATGTTCGGCACAGACCTTGTGGGTTGAAGGGTAAGTTCCTGAGCTGTGCAGTTCTATGTCTATGTTCTATTTCACGCCACAAACACCTCAAAAAATAAGCCTGACTCTGTGGGAAGGCACCGAGAAATTATACCACTGTGAAATTAAAAGCTGTACCTTGCAGCTGTGAGATACGCTTTATGCTCACAATTAATACTCAAAGACTAAATCTTGGAAGCAAGAGATTTCTTTATTTTACGAGTCTGCAGACCGGGTGCCTCTCCAACTCGAGACACACCGAAGCCAGAGAGATCATCCCCCTTTATACACAGAATCTTACATTCAACCTCCCCTCCGGACCCTTCTCCAATCAGGGTCGGAGGTGCACAATCTGTAGGTACATCCCACCGTACATCCCCTCGCACCTCCCATATCATACATTGCATGTTCAAACATGTTCATGGTAATGAGCAATTTCTTGAGCAGGGGTGTGTTGTAATATTCATTTATTCTATTAAGCATGCTCAGTTGCTCATGACCTGGCCCAGTTTTACTCACCTCCTAGTGAACCCTCTCAGTTTTCCTATATCAGTACTAAAGCTAAGCTATAGTGACAAGGGTCCCATCTATCACTCCCTTCCACTGATAGGGATCTCTCTACATCACTCCCTTCTACAGCTATACAATGCTATCACTTCTTACTCAAGGACTCAAGGATGGGTCTGGCAACCTTCAGACACTGCTGTGTCAGAATCCTCTCTCCAGCCCCTCTCTGTTTGAATTCTCTTTAAAACTCCTTTCTTTAATAGGGTTTAATCACTTTATCCCTCACACAGCCACATCAGAGGTGACAGGTTTGAAATCTACAACTCCCCTCCCCACCTGGTGCAGGTGTAAATCATGTTTTGTGCCTCCAGAAATTATACCACCCTGCCTAACATCTCCTATCATCAGCAATCGACTGTTTGTAATATTGGTATAAAATAGAGCCAGAAGTGTCTAAAATAATATTCAATTGTAGCAGATGTTGGTGAGGCCACACCTGGTGTATTGTGTTCCTTATGGTCACCCTGCTATAGAAAGCATGTCATTAAGTTGTAAAGAGTGCAGGGAAAAGTTCTGAGGATGTTGCCAGAACGCGAAGGCCTGAGCAATAGGGGAGATTTGGGCAGCCTAGGATTTTATTCCTTGGAGCACAGGAGGATGGGGGGGGTGATTTTATGGAGGAGTATAATATCATGATAATAGATAGGGTTAATGCACAGTCTTTCTCCCCCAGGGTAGGGGAATCAAGAGCCAGATAACATAGGCCGTAGAATAATACAGCACAGCACAACAACAGGTTCTTTAGCCCACAATGTCAGTGTAGAACATGATGCCAAGACCATCTCTTATCTATCTGCACATAACTCATACCACTGCATTCCCTGAATATCCATATGCATATCTAAAATGCCACTAACTTATCTGCCTTAAGCCCCTGTCCCACTGTGCGAGTTCACCCAAGAGTTCTCCAGAATTCTCCCCCGATTCGAGTTTGTGTAATGTACGTAGCAGGTACGTAGGAGCTCGTGGATGTCACTTAGCGGCTCTTAATGCTAACGGCAATTACTCGTGAAACGTGGAAACGCGTGAAGATTTTTCAACAGTGTGAAAAATGTCCCTGAGTAAAAATGTACTCTTGATGGAAAAATGTGTTACTTTTTACTCGTAGTTATAACGTTAGTTTAACGGTGGACACTCGTATATATTCGTAGGTACACGTAGCTCGGCAGCTGGACAGAGAAAAAAAGGTTATGTCAACATCAGCACGTGACCTGGGTCTGTCCAGGGCGTTTCCCCTCATTGCTGGAGAAACTTTTGCAGAAGAAGCTCGTCTCGAGATGGCACCCAAAAAAATCCAACTGAAGGGCAGAGCAAAGCCATACAAAAAACGTGCCATGAAGGCTTTGCACACACAGAAGAGGAGAGGCAGGAGGAGATGCAACAGGAGGAGGCAACACTATACGAGGGCTCCCTGCAGCAGGAGAACAGGGAGGTTGAATAAGTGCAGACCACCTCCCTGGCAGCTGTGTCTGACAATGCCTCAGACTCGGAGGCCCCATTGAGTAAGGGTGGTTGGAGAAAGGTAAATCCCTTTTCCTTCAACAGGCAGCAAGAGGGAGCCCTTGTAGAATGGTATCAGGCAAATAATATCCTCTATGATAAATCCAGAGAGGATTATCGAAATAAGGCGAAGAAGCGTGCTTGTTGGAGGAAAAGGGCAAAGGACAAAAGGCAGTGGAGGCCAAGTCACTGGATGGAATTAAGAGAGAGTTAGATAGAGCTCTAGGGGCTAGTGGAATCAAGGGATATGGGGAGAAGGCAGGCACGGGTTATTGACAGGGGATGACCAGCCATGATCGCAATGAATGGCGGTGCTGGCTCAAAGGGCCAAATGGCCTCCTCCTGCACCTATTTTCTATGTTTCTATGTTTATCCAGGGTGCACATGTGAGTGCATTCTGATATATTGTGGCATCATCAGCCCAACATAGAAACATAGAAAATAGGTGCAGGAGTAGGCCATTCGGCCCTTCGAGCATGCACCTACATTTAATATGATCATGGCGGATCATCCAACTCAGTAGCCCGTACCTGCCTTCTCTCCACACCCCCTGATCCCTTTAGCCACAAGGGCCACACCTAACTCCCTCTTAAATATAGCCAATGAACTGGCTTCAACTACTTTCTGTGACAGAGAATTCCACAGATTCACCACTCTCTGTGTGAAAAAAAAATTCTCATCTCGGTACTAAAAGACTTCCCCCTTATCCTTAAACTATGACCTCTTGTTCTGGACTTCCCCAACATTGGGAACAATCTTCCTGCATCTAACCTGTCCAACCCCTTAAGAATTTTGTAAGTTTCTATGAGATCCCCCCTCAATCTTCTAAATTCTAGCGAGTACAAGCCAAGTCTATCCAGTCTTTCTTCATATGAAAGTCCTGCCATCCCAGGAATCAGTCTGGTGAACCTTCTCTGTACTCCATCTATGGCAAGAATGTCTTTCCTCAGATTAGGAGACCAAAACTGTACGCAATACTCCAGGTGTGGCCTCACCAGGACCCTGTACAACTGCAGTAGATCCTCCCTGCTCTTATACTCAAATCCTTTAGCTATGAATGCTAACGTACCGTTCGCTTTCTTCACTGCCTGGTGCACCTGCATGCCTACTTTCAATGACTGGTGTACCATGACACCCAGGTCTCGTTGCATCTCCCCTTTTCCTAATCGGCCACCATTCAGATAATAGTCTACTTTCCACCATTCAGATAATAGTCTTACATTTATCCACATTATACTGCATCTGCCATGCATTTGCCCACTCACCAACCTATCCAAGTCACCTTGTAGGCTCCTAGCATCCTCCTCACAGCTAACACTGCCCCCCAGCTTCGTGTCATCTGCAAACTTGGAGATGTTGCATTCAATTCCCTCGTCCAGATCATTAATATATATTGTAAATAGCTGAGGTCCCAGCACTGAGCCTTGAGGTACCCCACTAGTCACTGCCTGCCTTTCTGAAAATTACCCGTTTACTCCTGCTCTTTGCTTCCTGTCTGCCAGCCAGTTCTCTGTCCACGTCAATACTGAACCCCCTATACCGTGTGCTTTAAGTTTGCATACTAATCTCTTATGTGGGACCTTGTCAAAATCCTTCTGAAAGTCCAGATATAACACATCCACTGGTTCTCCCTTATCCACTCTACTAGTTACATCCTCGAAAAATTCTATAAGATTCGTCAGACATGATTTACCTTTCATAAATCCATGCTGACTTTGTCCAATGATTTCACCACTTTCCAAATGTGCTGCTATCCCATCTTTAATAACTGACTCTAGCATTTTCCCCACTATCAATGTTAGACTAACTGTAATTCCCAGTTTTCCCTCTCCCTCCCTTTTTAAATACAACAATTTTCTTTTATCCATGATTGCAAAATTGACAGTCTCACTGATGTGGAAGGTCTTTATTTTGCGTAAAATAAAACTTTTGTAGTAGGTTTGCAGCTGCAAACATAAGGTTGCAGACAACTTTCACACGTTATGTGTTTGACGGTTGAATCCTGTCTCCAAAAGTAATTAACAGGCAATTAACCCATGTATTGCTTGTTTTAACTTTGAATCCTGTCTTGAATCCAGGGGTTGGACAGGCTAGATGCAGGATGATTGTTCCCGATGTTGGGGAAGTCCAGAACAAGGGGTCACAGTTTAAGGATAAGGGGGAAGTCTTTTAGGACCGAGATGAGAAAATCATTTTTCACACAGAGAGCGGTGAGTCTGTGGAACTCTCTGCCACAGAAAGTAGTTGAGGCCAGTTCATTGGCTATATTAGATGTGGCCCTTGTGGCTAAAGGGATCAGGGGGTATGGAGAGAAGGCAGGTACAGGATACTGAGTTGGATGATCAGCCATGATCATATTGAATAGCAGGCTTGAAGGGCCAAATGTCCTACTCCTGCATCTGTTTTCTATGTTTCTATGTTTCAAAGTCTTCAAGAAGGGCCACATTAAATATGCGGAATGCAGGCAATTAAAACAGGGCTTCAATTGCAAAGGCCTCAGTGGCTTCTAAGTGCATGTCTGATTATTAAGAAACACAGAAACATAGAAAATAGGTGCAGGAGGAGGCCATTCAGCCCTTTGAGCCTGCACCGCCATTCATTGTGATCATGGCTGATCGTTCCCAATCAATAACCTGTGCCTGCCTTCTCCCCATATCCCTTGACTCCACTAGCCCCTAGAGCTCTATCTAACTCTCTCTTAAATCCATCCAATGATTTGGCCTCCACTGCCCTCTGTGGCAGGGAATTCTATAAATTCACAACTCTCTGGGTGAAAAAGTTTCTTCTCACCTCAGTCTTAAATGGCCTCCCCTTTATTCTAAGACTGCGGCCCCTGGTTCTGGACTCGCCCAACATTGGGAACATTTTGTTGAAGAAGAAGGGTCTCGACCCAAAACGTTGCCTATCTCCTTCGCTCCTTAGATGTTGCTGCACCTGCTGAGTTTCTCCAGCCTTTTGTGTACCATTGGGAACATTTTTCCTGCATCTAGCTTGTCCAGTCCTTTTATAATTTTATATGTTTCTATAAGGTCCCCCCCTCATCCTTCTAAACTCCAGTGAATACAAGCCTAGACTTTTCATTCTTTTCTTATATGACAGTCCCGCCATCCCAGGTATCAATCTTGTGAACCTGCCTCAATCACATGTCCTTCCTCAATTTAGGAGACCAAAACTGTATGTAATACTCCAGATGTGGTCTCACCAGAGCCCTATACAACTGCAGAAGAACCTCTTTACTCCTATACTGAAATCCTCTTATTATGGAGGCCAACATTCCATTAGTTCAATGAACTCCGCGCCCACCACGACTTAGAGCTCTTCTACCGTCGCCTCCTCCTCACAGCTTTCTTCCATGGGAAGGAGTCCTCGCCCCCTATTGATGATCCCTTTTCCCGTCTCCAACGGACCCCCTCCTTGTGAACCCCCCCTCATGGCCTTCCGGCTTTAGACCTTTTTATTCAAAACTGCAGCGGGACATCAACCCCCTCAACTTCTCCACTCCCCTGTCTCACTCCAATCTCTCCCCCCCCCGAACGTACAGCCATCGACTCACTCCGCAACAACCCAGACTGGGTTATCAAACCCGCCGACAAGGGAGGTGCCGTGGTAGTCTGGCGGGTCGATCTCTACAAAGCTGAGGCCACGCGCCAACTCTCGGACACTTCCTCCTACATATCCCTGGACCATGACCCCACTATCTCTAGCACCATCACTAACTTCATCAACTCCAGCTCCCTGCCCCCCCTGAGCCTCCAACCTCATCGTTCCCCAGCCCCGCATGACCCGATTTTATCTTCTCCCCAAAATCCACAAACCGGACTGTCCCTGTAGACCCATTGTCTCTGCCTGTTCATGCCCCACGGAACTTATTTCCGCATACCTCGACTCCATCCTACCCCCCTTGGTTAAATATCTCCCCACATATGTTCAAGACACCTCAGACACTCTCCGTCGTCTCCGCGTATTCCATTCTCTAGGCCCTCATCCCCTCATCTTCACCATGGACGTCCAGTCACTTTACACCTCCATCCCCCTCCAGGAGGGTCTCAAAGCCCGCTGGTTCTTCCTCGACCGGAGAATCAACCAATACCCATCTACTGATGCTCTCCTCCACCTGGCGGAGTTGGTCCTTACCCTCAATAGCTTCTCGTTTGACTCCTCCCATTTCCTCCAAATACAAGGCGTAGCTATGGGCACGCGCATGGGCCCTTGCTATGCCTGCCTCCTTGTTCGAAACGTACCAGGGCCGCATTCCCGACCTCTACCTCCGCTACATCGACGACTGCATTGGTGCTACCTCCTGGAAACATAGAAACATAGACAATAGGTGCAGGAGTAAGCTATTCGGCCCTTCAAGCCTGCCATTCAATATGATCATGGCTGATCATCCAACTCAGTATCCTGTACCTGCCTTCTCTCCATACCCCCTGATCCCTTTAGTCACAAGGGCCACATCTAACTCCCTCTTAAATATAACCAATGAACTGGCCTTAACTACCTTCTGTGCCAGAGAATTCCAGAGACTCACCACTCTCTGTGTGAAAAATGTTTTCCTCATCTCGGTCCTAAAGGAATTCCCCCTTATCCTTAAACTGTGACCCCTTGTTCTGGACCTCCCCAACATCAGGAACAACCTTCTTGCATCTAACCTGTCCAACCCCTTAAGAATTGTGTAAGTTTCTATAATATCCCCCCTCAATCTTCTAAATTCTAGCGAGTACAAGCCGAGTCTATTCAGTCTTTCTTCATATGAAAGTCCTGACATCCCAGGAATCAGTCTGGTGAACCTTCTCTGTACCCCCTCTATGGCAAGAATGTCTTTCCTCAGATTTGGAGACCAAAACTGTCCGCAATACTCCAGGTGTGGTCTCACCAAAACCCTGTACAACTGCAGTAGAACCTCCCTGCTCCTATACTCAAATCCTTTTGCTATGAATGCTAACATACCATTCGCTTTCTTCACTGCCTGTGGCACCTGCATGCCTACTTTCAATGGCTGGTGTACCATGACACCCAGGTCTCGTTGCATCTCCCCTTTTCCTAATCGGCTACTCTTCAGATAATAGTTTACCCTCCTGTTTTTGCCACCAAAGTGGATAACCTCACATTTATCCACATTATACTGCATCTGCCATGCATTTGCCCACTCACCCAGCCTATCCAAGTCACCTTGCAGCCTCCTAGCATCCTCCTCAAACCTAACACTGCCCCCCAGCTTCGTGTCATCCGCAAACTTGGAGATGTTGCATTCAATTCCCTCATCCAAATCATTAATATATATTGTAAATAGCTGCGGTCCCAGCACTGAGCCTTGCGGTACCACACTAGTCACTTCCTGCCATTCTGAAAAGGAGCCGTTTACTCCTAACCTTTGCTTCCTGCCAGCCAGTTCTCTATCCACATCAATACTGAACCCCCAACACCGTGATACTCATGCACCCACACACAACTCACTGACTTCATCAACTTCACCACTAACTTCCAGCCGGCACTCACACCTGGACCATTTCCAACTTCCCTACCATTTCTTGACCTCACTATCTCCATCGCAGGTGATAGACTTCTGACAGATATCCACTATAAACCCACTGATTCCCATGGCTATTTAGACTACTCTTCTTCCCACCCTGCTTCCTGTAAGGACTCCATCCCCTATTCCCAACTCGTCCGTCTACGCCGCATCTGCTCCCAGGATGAGGTGTTCCACACCAGGGCATCAGAAATGTCCTCATTCCTCAGGGAACGGGGATTCCCCTCCCCTATTATAGATGAGGCTCTCACCAGGGTCTCCTCCGTACCCCGTAACACTGCCCTCTCTCCCCATCCCCCCACTCGTAACAAGGGCAGAGTCCCCCTAGTCCTCACCTTTTACCCCACTAGCCTTCACACACAACAAATTCGCCATTTTCGCCACCTCCAACGTGACCCTTCCGCTTGCCACATCTTTCCATTCCCCCCCCCCCCCCCCCCCCCCCGTCTGCCTTCCGCAAAGACCGCTCCCTCTGTAACTCCCTGGTCAATTCTTCCCTTCCCCCCCGCACCACCCCCTCCCCGGGAACTTTCCCTTGCAAGAGATGCTACACTTGTCGCTTTACCTCCCCCCTCGACTCCATTCAAGGACCCAAGCAGTCGTTCCAGGTGCGACAGAGGTTCACCTGCACCTCCTCCATCCTCATCTATTGCATCCGCTGCTCTAGATGTCAGCTGATCTACATCGGTGAGACCAAGCGTCGGCTTGGCGATGGCTTCACCGAACACCTCCACTCGGTTCGCATTAACCAACCTGATCTCCCGGTGGCTCAGCACTTGCTCCCATTCCGTATCTGACCTGTCTGTCCTGGGCCTCCTCCATGGCCAAAGTGAGGCCCACCGGAAATTGGAGGAGCAGCACCTCATATTCTGCTTGGGCAGTTTGCACATTAGCGGCATAAACATTGACCCTACATCCATCTGAAGAAGGGTTTTGGCCCGAAATGTTGCCTATTTCCTTCGCTCCATAGATGCTGCTGCACCCGCTGAGTTTCTCCAGCACTTTTGTCTACAGACCATTAGCTTTCTTCACGGCCTGCTATACCTGCAGGCCAACGTTCAGTGACCAGTGAAAGAAGTGGCACATGAAACAGTGGTGCCGCACCCCACATATCCACTGCCTCATCCTTTGCCCTATTTCGATCAGGTATTGAAAATCAGATGAACGCTTCCATTAGTGTAGTCCTTTGACATTGAAGTGCTCAGTGAGATTTTTTTTAATGCATTGAGTTCCACTAATATATGATTCTCTAATTTAAACGAAGTCAGCGAGGCTACAGGGAGCACACATTGCAACCAGGGCTCAGCCACATTACCAGGCAGCACAGGTATACAATACAAAGCGTATTATTTTGTGTTAGATTGTAGTTTAAATAATTTTCATTCACAACTGCATAAGGCCATTAAATTAATTATCTTCCCTGAGTGATGTAATGCAAGAATAGTCCATGATTTGCCCTAAAAGACATAATACATGTTAATCTGGAATAACCCACCTGCACCTTTTTATGGTCTGCTAAAAAGGTTTTAACGTGTACTTCCTACTTCTTTTCCAGAGACACCTACTCACCTTCACACATCTGCAGCCTGCTTTAACAGCCTTAACTGCATTGGCATCTGAATATGCAGTCAGCCGTCTCTGTGGAACAGAAACACCTGTGGATGAAGGGAGAGGGGCTCAGGGACATGGCTGTAATAAAGTTTACCCTTTGATGTAGATTCTTATCTGTATGTTAATGCCGTTTTTTCCCTGTTTGAGCTTGTTTTTGTTTTGTTTGCATACTCCCACATTTTGTAGTGGGTGATAGTGTTAAACACCTTTTTAAGAATCCGTTTGATTCTTACTGTTTGTTTACTTTTGTACACAATAAAAGAGAGTTCTATGTTCTCAAAATAAAATTGATGTCTGCAAGTCTTCATTTTAATAACATAGAAACATAGAAATTAGGTGCAAGAGCAGGCCATTCGGCCCTTCGAGCCTGCACCGCCATTCAATATGATCATCCAACTCAGTATCCTGTACCTGCCTTCTCTCCATACCTCCTGCTCCCTTCAGCCACAAGGGCCACATCCAACTCCCTCTTAAATATGGCCAACAAACTGGCCTCAACTACCTTCTGTGGCAGAGAATTCCACAGATTCACGACTCTGTGTGAAAAACGATGTTCTCATTTCGGTCCTAAAAGACTTCCCCCTTATCCTTAAACTGTGACCCCTTGTCCTGGACTTCCCCAACATCGGGAACAATCTTCCTGCATCTAGCCTGTCCAACCCCTTAAGAATTTTGTAAGTCTCTATGAGATCACCCCTCAATCTTCTAAATTTCAGCGAGTACAAGCCGTGTCTATCCAGTCTTTCTTCATATGGAAGTCGTGCCATCCCAGGAATCAGTCTGGTGAACCTTCTCCGTACTCCCTCTATGGCAAGAATGCCTTTCCTCAGAATAGGAGACCAAAACTGTACGCAATACTCCAGGTGTGGCCTCACCAAGACCCTGTACAATTGCAGTAGAACCTGCACTTGTACTGAAATCCTTTTGCTATGAATGGCAACATACCATTCGCTTTCTTCACAGCCTGCTGCACCTGCATGCCTACTTTCAATGACTGGTGTACCATGACACCCAGGTCTCGTTGCATCTCCCCTTTTCCGAATCGGTCACCATTCAAATAATAGTCTACCTTCCTGTTTTTGCCACCAAAGTGGATAACCTCACATTTATCCACATTATACTGCATCTGCCATGCATTTGCCCACTCACCCAGTCTATCCAAGTCATCCTGCAGCCTCCTAGCATCCTCCTCACAGCTAACACTGCCCCCCAGATTTGTGTCATCCGCAAACTTCGAGATGTTGCATTTAATTCCCTCGTCCAAATCATTAATGTATATTGTAAATAGCCGGGGTCCCATCACTGTGCCTTGCGGCACCCCACTAGTCACTGCCTGCCACCCTAAAAAGGACCCGTTCACTCCTATTCTTTGCTTCCTGTCTGCCAGCCAGTTCTCTATCCACATCAATACTGAACCACCAATACCGTGTGTTTTAAGTTTGTATACCAATCTCTTGTGTGGGACCTTGTCGAAAGCCTTCTGAAAGTCCAGATACAACACATCCACTGCTTCTCCCTTATCCACTCTACTAGTTACATCCTCAAAAAATTCAATAAGATTCGTCAGACATGATTTACCCTTCTTAAATCCATGCTGACTTTGTCCAATGATTTCACCACTTTCCAAATGCGCTGCTATCCCATCTTTAATAACTGACTCTAGCAGTTTCCCCACTGCCGCTGTTAGACTAACTGGTCTGTAATTCCCCGTTTTCTCTCTCCCTCCCTTTTTAAAAAGTGGGGTTACATTAGTTACCCTCCAATCCTCAGGAACTACTCCAGAATCTAAAGAGTTTAAAAAAATTATCACTAAAATCATTCCATAGTATCATGACTTTAATGTACTATTTCCTTCATCATGAAGCACCAAATAGAGGATGCAATCTATTCACATCTTACATCTCACAATCATTCGTGAGAGTGAGAAAGGACTCAGGTTCCTCATTTGCTGTGCCTTTTAAATGTAAAATTATTTTACCGCTCAGCAGATCAAAAAATAAGACAAACGCCACTGTGAATGTGAAACAGTCTTTAATTCAATTCAATTCAATCTTTGTCATTGTGCAGTGTACAGTACAGAGACAGCGAAATGCAGTTTCGAACATAGAATAATGAACAGTAAAATATATATATGTACAAACAGTATCAGTAGTGCAATTAGACTGGGGGAAGGAGTGTCCGGGGGGGGGGGGGTGACTGGCAATCACCGAGGTGCAGAGTTAAGCTGTGTAACAGCCGCAGGGAAGAAGCTGTTCCTGAACTTGCTGTTCCGGCAACGGAGGGACCTGTAGTGCCTCCCGGATGGGAGGAAGGTAAACAGTCTGTGGCTGGGGTGAGAGCAGTCCTTGACGATGTGGCGCGCCCTTCTCAGACATCGCTTGCTTTGGACAGACTCAATGGAGGTGAGTGAGGAACCGGTGATGCATTGGGCAGTTTTCACCACCCTCTGCAGTGCTTTCCGGTCGGGGACAGAGCAGTTGACATACAATACTGTGATACAGTTGGTTAGGATACTCTCGATGGTGCAGCGGTAGAAGTTCACCAGAATCTGAGGAGACAGATGGACCTTCTTTAGTCTCCTCAGGAAGAAGAGACGCTGGTGAGCCTTCTTGACTGGTGTTGAGGTATTGTGGGTCCAAGAGAGGCCATCAGAGATGTTGACCCCCAGAAACCTGAAGCTGGATACACATTCCACCTCCGTCCCGTTAATATGGATGGGGGTGTGCGTGCAGCCCCTTGACCGTCTATAGTCCACAATGAGCTCCTTGGTCTTCTTGGAGTTAAGGGCCAGGTTGCTGTCAGCGCACCATGCTGCTAGGAGCTGAACCTCCTCCCTATAGGCCGACTCATCGTCGTCGCTGATGAGGCCAATCACCATTGTATCATCTGCATACTTGATAGGAACATAGAAAATAGGTGCAGGAATAGGCCATTCGGCCCTTCGAGCCCGCACCGCCATTCAATATGATCATGGCTGATCATTCAACTCAGTATCCTGTACCTGCCTTCTCTCCATACCCCCTAATCCCTTTAGCCACAAGGGCCACATCTAACTCCCTCTTAAATATAGCCAATTAACTGGCCTCAACTACCTTCTGTGGCAGAGAATTCCAGAGACTCACCACTCTCTGTGTGAAAAATGTTTTCCTCATCTCGGTCCTAAAGGAATTCCACCTTATCCTTAAACTGTGACCCCTTGTTCTGGACTTCCCCAACATCAGGAACAATCTTCCTGGATCTAGCATGTCCAACCCCTTTAACTCCGCGATTGACTATCCCATTTGATTCCCCCCCCCCCCCCCTTATTTAATTTAAAATAAATCCTCAAAAGCCTTCGCTCTTGAGGATTTTCTCCACTCTGTCCGTGACATCCTGGATCCTGGCACCTGGTAGGTAGCACACCACCCTCGCATCCCGTCTGTTGCCTCATGTCATAGTTACAGTCATGAGGCTCTGGACACATTGTAAAAATGATTCCA
The DNA here is from genome assembly GCA_035221665.1 of Okamejei kenojei. Lineage (NCBI taxonomy): Eukaryota > Metazoa > Chordata > Chondrichthyes > Rajiformes > Rajidae > Okamejei > Okamejei kenojei. The sequence continues at coordinate 38,023,045 of CM069159.1, read as the reverse complement.
GCATCAACAACAGAGCAGTGAGCAGGAGGTGGATGATCTTCTGGAGGGGACCTCTTTGCCGGGCCCATCCAACAGTCAACAGCATTCCAGGAGGCAGATGTCGCAGGAGAGCAACAGTGGAGGCACCACACCTAGAGGGGATGACAAAGGGAGAGGTTTTAAAGACCACTTGACTGTTGTAAGTACATAGAGTTATGTCAGCACATTTCAATTCTCATTCGCCAATGCATCCATCCATCCACCATTGCGCTCTTAACATGGGTTCTTATGTTTCAGCTCACTGACTTTGTAAAAGGTATAAACGTGATGAGTGATGCACGCAGGGAAACAACACCGCAATACGACCATGTATTTAAAGTCTGTGAGTGTGTGGCCTTAGTGATGACCAACAATCCCACATGGAACGTGTGGGCATTCACAAAACTTCTCTTAACTAATGCAATCGTCTAGCACGAGAATGTAAATATGCCATTTCAATTATATGTACTTCTGTCGTCGCTTGGCTTCAATATCTTTACTTCTCATATGACATTGTCACTAAGATTTAATGTGTGTTGTTGTCTGCGCAGGAATTGAAAGAAGTGGCACATGAAACAGTGGTGCCGCACCCCACATATCCACTGCCTCATCCTTTGCCCTATTTTGATCAGGTATTGAAAATCAGATCAACGCTTCCATTAGTGTAGTCCTTTGACATTGAAGTGCTCAGTGAGATTTTTTTAATGCATTGAGTTCCACTAATATATGATTCTCTAATTCAAACGCAGTCTGCGAGGCTACAGGGAGCACACATTGCAACCGGGGCACAGCCACATTACCAGGCAGCACAGGTATACAATTCAAAGCATATTATTTTGTGTTAGATTGTAGTTTAAATAATTTTCATTCACAACCGCATAGGGCCATTAAATTAATTATCTTCCTTGAGTGATGTGATGCAAGAATAGTCCATGATTTGTCCTAAAAGACATTATACATTTTCATAAAGTTTACATAAATTAAAATCTGGAATAACCCAACTGCACCTTTTTATGGCCGGCTAAAAAGCTTTTAACATGTACTTCCTACTTCTTTTCCAGAGACACCTACTCACCCTCCTCCGCCTAGCGGAGTTGGTCCTTACCCTCAATAACTTCTCTTTTGACTCCTCCCATTTCCTCCAAACACAAGGCGTAGCTATGGGCACACGCATGGGCCCCAGCTACGCTTGCCTCTTTGTTGGGTACGTCGAACAATCCTTGTTCTCGGCGTACCAGGGCCCCATCCCCGACCTCTACCTCCGTTACATCGATGACTGCTTTGGTGTCACCTCCTGCACCCACACACAACTGACTGACTTCATTCATTTCACCACCAACTTCCATCCGGCACTCAAATACACTTGGACCATTTCCGACATTTCCCTACCATTCCTTGACCTCACAATCTCTATTGCAGGTGATACACTCCTGACCGACATCCACTACAAACCCACTGACTCCCACAGCTACATGGACTACTCTTCCTCCCACCCTGCTTCCTGTAAGGACTCCATCCCCTATTCCCAATTCCTTCGTCTACGCCGCATCTGCTCCCAGGATGAGGCGTTTCACACCAGGTCATCACAAATGGCCTCATTCTTCATAGAACGGGGATTCCCCTCCCCCACTATTGATGAGGCTCGCACCAGGGTCTCCTCCATACCCCGCAACACTGCCCTCTCTCCCCATTCCCCCACTCGCAAACAGGGCAGAGTCCCCCTGGTCCTCACCTTTCACCCCACCAGCCGGCAAATACAACAGATAGTCCTCCGCCAGTTTCGCCACCTCCAACGTGACCCCTCCACCCGCCACATCTTCCCATCTCCCCCCCTGTCTGCCTTCCGCAAAGACCGCTCCCTCCGCGACTCCCTTGTCAATTCTTCCCTCCCCTCCCGCTCTACTCCTTCCCCGGGCACTTTCCCTTGCAACCGCAAGAAATGCAACACTTGTCCCTTCACCTCCCCCCTCCACTCCTTTCAGGGGCCCAAGCAGTCCTTCCAGGTCCGACAGAGGTTCACCTGCACCTCCTCCAACCTCATCTACTGCATCCGCTGCTCCAGATGCCAGATGATCTATATCGGTGAGACCAAGCGGAGGCTTGGCGATCGTTTCGCCGAACACCTCCGCTCGGTCCGCAAAAACCAACCCGACCTCCCGGTCGCTCAGCACTTCAACTCCCCCTCCCATTCCGTATCCGACCTCTCGGTCCTGGGCCTCCTCCATGGCCAGAGTGAGCAACACTGCAAGTTGGAGGAACAGCACCTCATATTCCGCTTGGGGAGTTTGCATCCTTTGGGCTTGAACATCGAATTTTCTCAATTCTGTTAACCCCTGCTGTCTCCTCCCCCTCCCACCTCTCCCTCAGCCCTCTGGCCCTGGCATTCTCTCTATCTCTATCTCCCTCCCCCCACCCTAGTCGCACTAGCTTCTCATTTTCACACCACAAACAGCTTACAATGGCTCGTTCCCTTTATCATCGATACTTTTTTGCATATCTTTCATTCATTGTTCTTTATCTCTCACATCACCGTCTATATCTCTCGTTTCCCTGATCCCTGACCAGTCTGAAGAAGGGTCTCGACCCGAAACGTCGCCTATCTCCTTCGCTCCTTAGATGCTGCTGCACCCGCTGAGTTTCTCCAGCATTTTGTGTAATACTCACCTTCACACATCTGCAGCCTTCTGTAACAGCCTTAACTGCATTGGCATCTGATATGGAGACGGCCGTCTCTGTGGAACAGAAACACTTGTGGATGAAGGGTGAGGGGCTCAGTGACATGGCTGTAATAAAGTTTACCCTTTGATGTAGATTCTTATCTGTATGTTAATGCCGTTTTTTCCCTGTTTGAGCTTGTTTTCGTTTTGTTTGCATACTCCCACATTTTGTAGTGGGTGATAGTGTTAAACACCTTTTTAAGAATCCGATTGATTCTTACTGTTTGTTTACTTTTGTACGTAATAAAAGAGAGTTCTATGTTCTCAAAATAAAATTGATGTCTGCAAGTCTTCATTTTTATATCATTCCATAGTATCATGACTTTAATGTACTATTTCCTTCATCATGAAACACCAAATACACACGGTCGGGTTAAACTCCATCCTCCATTTTTCCACCCATTTCTGCATCTGATCTATATCCTGCTGAATACTTTGACATCCGACCTCACTGTCCGTGACCCCAGCATTATCATCATCGTCAAAAAAGCAGGTTGAAGGACACATCAGAACCATCCACACTGATGAGTTAAAGGATGACCGATTTTTGTCCCCGCTGGCATCCCACCAATCTCACCCCCACAACATCAATTTGACACCAGCCCTCCCAAGCTGAGTGAGGTAAAAGAAGTAGTGAGGAAGGCAAGAACGGCCTCTGCACCAGGCCCTAATGGTGTTCCATATTGTGTCTACAAGAATGCCCCAGATATTCTGAAATTCCTCTGGAGGAACATGAGGGTTGCGTGGGAAAAGGAAGTCATCCCCAAAGCCTGGTGAAGAGCGGGGGAGGGTCCTGATCCCAAAAGAAAAAAATTCTTCCACCATCAAACAGTTTCAGCAAATAAATCTTCTTAACATAAAGGGCAAGATCTTTTTCAGTGTGGTGGCGAAAAGACTTAAAGTATCTGAAACAAAACCATTTCACTGATACGTCAATCAAAAAAGGCTGGCATAGCAGGCTTCTCGGGATGCCTTGAACATACCAGCGTCATATGGCATCAAATCCAGGCTGCTAAGAAAGAACAAAAGAATCTGCATGTCTTGTTCCTCGATGTGGCCAACGCCTGTGGATCAGTTCCTCATTCGCTACTGTGGACTGCTTTTGAATTCTTTCAGGTGCCTGCAATAATAATAAATCTGGTAAAAAACTACTTCCAGGATCTGCAATTTTGTCTCACAACATCAGACTTTACCACAGCATGGCAACCACTGGAAGTAGGCATCATGGCAGGGTGCACCATCTCCCCATTGACCTTCACTATGACAATGGAGCTCATTATCAGAGCATCAAAATGGGTTGTGGGAGGAAAACGTCTACATTGTGGTCCGTGATTGCCACCGGTATGAGCCTATATGGACGATATAACAACACTAATAACAACTATCCCCTGCACCAAGAGACTTGTGGAAAAACCATCAAAACATCACATGGGCAAGGATGAAGATTAAACCCAGCAAGTGTACAAGGTCAAGTCAAGGATCAAAGGTTTCATATTGACGGAATACCTGTTCCAACCGTTTCAGAAATGCCAGTGAAGAGTTTGGGCCGATGGTATGATGCAAAGCTCAAGGACACTGAGCAGTTTGAACAACTGAAAAAGGATACCATCATGCACATAGATCGCATCAACAAGACCTTGCTACCAGGATAACTCAGGCTGTGGTGCTTCCAATTTGGCATACTACCAAGAATCATGTGGCCTTTAACTATATATGAAATCCCCATCAACAAAGTGGAAAAGCTGGAAAGAATGATCAGCACACATGTGAAACAGTGGCTTGGACTTCCATGATGCTTAAGTGCTGTCGGACTGTACAGGAGTGGCAAATTGGAATTACCCATTACAGGACTTGTGGAAGAGTTCAAATGCACTAAAGAAAGGTTGGTCATGACCCTCACTGAATCTGGAGATACTGATATTCGAACAGCGGCCCCCCGTGTGGCAACGGGGAGGAAGTGGCCCCATCTGAAGTCGTTCAGAGTGCTAAGTCTGCTCTTCATTTCCGGGATGTGGTTGGTCACGGGAGAGCCGGGCTCGGGCTCATCCCAAAAGCTCCTCAATGGCACAAGGCAACATCAGTGCAGAAGAGGCAGCTCGTGGTGGAGGAGGTGAGAAGACAGGAGGAGGCAGAGCGACATGCCAAGGCCGTCTCAATGGCCAAGCAGGGCCAATGGACTAACTGGGAGAGCCTGGAAAAGAGGAAACTCAGCTGGCGTGACATCTGGCAAATGGAAGGATCTCGGCTAAGTTTTGTCATCAGAGCCACTTATGATGTTCTACCATCACCGCAGAACCTGAAGCAGTGGTTCAGAAAAGACCCCGCTTGCTCCCTTTGCCAAGCACCTGCATCACTAAGGCAATTTTAACAGGATGCTCTATGAGCCTCGGCCAAAGGCGTTACACTTGGCGGCATAACCAAGTTCTCAAACAGCTGACATCAATCCTGGAAAAGAGGCGAATGATTTGTACCAGTTGTACCACAACATTTGTACCAGCAGGCCAACGTCCAGAGCACCAGATAACATCAAAGGATGCAAGCATTCTGCAGCCTGCTCGGGATTGGAAAATGGAAGTAGATTTAGAAAAAAGGCTCGTGTTTCCCCCAGACATGGTGGCTACAACACTCCGGCCAGACATGGTCCTGTGGTCCACAACCGCCAAGTTGGCGTATGTTGTGGAATTGACAGTTCCATGGGAAGATGGTGTTGAAGAAGCTTATGAGAGGAAAAAGACCAAGTACTCTGAACTGGCAACTGAAGCTTCCCAGAATGGCTGGACGACCAAGATTTTCCCTGTCGAAGTGGAATGCTGGGGATTTGTTGCTACATCTATGACCAGGCTATTAAATAAAATGGGGGTGAGGGGTCGCTCCCTCCAACAAGCAATCAAATACTTATCAAATTCTGCAGAAAAAAAGCAGCAATTGGATTTGTATCAAAAGGAGAGACAACAATTGGGCTGCAAGATGAAGACAGGAGGGTATGGAATTGAGGGGGGTGAAACTGGGACGCCAGGTATCACTGTTGAGCCCTCTGGAGATGCTGTGGGCTTATCAATGAAACGTCAAAGAAGGAGGGTGCCCACCTGATGACCCCGATGACGTACCTACCCTACCTTTCACCACTCCAATCCACTGCAAATAGCAAGAGTGCTGACGTATTACAGGGATTGAAACATCAAGTCCCATTAGCTCTACAGTGTCATCTCAAACTTACTAACCTACCCCTCTACATTCACACACAAGTCATTTATATAAATCATAAACAGTAGAAGTCCCAGCACAGATCCCTGCAGAATTCCACTGTCCACAGACCTCCAGCCTGAATATTCTCCTTCCACCACAACCCTCTGCCTTCATCTGTAAGCCAGTTCGAAATCCATACGAACAGGTCTTGTGCTTCTTAATCTGCAGCAGCCCGTCATGCCTTACTATATCCATGTAGACATCATTCACCACCCTACCCTCATCGATTACCTTCATCACATCCTCAGAAACTCAAACAAGTTAATAAGACATGAACAGCCGTGTACAAAGCCATGCTGGCTATCCCTAATTAGCCCATTTTCTTCCAAATGGGAGTAAATCCTATCTTGAAGAATCTTCTTCAATACCTTCCGTACCACTGATGTGACGCTCATGAGTCAGGATGAAGAGTACAAATTACAGCAGGAGATACAATCAGCATGTAAGAAAGGCCATGTTACAGGGAATTTCAATATGCAGGTAGACTGGGAAAATCAGGCTGGTACTGGATCCCAAGAGAAGGAATATGTAGTGTGCCTACGAGATGGCTTCTTAGAGCGGCTTGTGGTTGAGCCTACCAGGGAAAAGGCAATTCTGGATTTGGTGTTGTGCAAGAACTGGATTTGATTGTGGAGCTTAAGGTAAAGGAACCCCTAGGAATTTGTAACATAATATGATAAAATTCAACCTGCAGTTTGAGAAGAAGATGAAATCAGATGTGACGGCATTACTGTAGTCAAGGTAACGACAGAGGCATAAGTAAGGAGGTGGCTATTGTTGAGTACAAAGCGATCCAAGCAAGAATGATTGTGGAACAGCAATGGCTGAAGTTTCTGAGAATAATTTGGAAGTTGCAGGATCTTTTCATCCCAAAGAGGAAGAAAGATTCTAAGGGAAGAATGAGGCGACTGTGGCTGACTAAAGGGGCTGTCCCACTTGGGCAACTTAATCCACGATGGCAGTAAAAATACAACTCCTGCTGTTTGTAGCAGGCCTTTAGCTTCTGCAGCCTAAAGGCAGAAGGGCAAGAACAAGGGTGAAGAGGAAGCACAAGAAGAGGTCTCAGTGGGTGAAGCCCCTCTTGCAAAGAAGATTCAGGCTTGGACAGCATGAGAGCCTGATAAATGTGCTGCATGAGGAGGATGTGTCTGCTTTTAAAAACATCACAAGAATACCCCCTGAACTGTTTAATGACAAACATGGGCCCTCTGCTGAAAAAACAAGATACCTATATGAGAAAGCCACAAGAACCAAGCCTGTGCCTAGCCATCACCCTCTGCTCTGGGCCAAATGGATTCTTGGGGTGGCAGCTCAGTCACTCAAGTCTGATGTGCTGGCAGCTCACTCACTCACGGCTGGTGGGCGAGCAGTTGACTCACAGCTATTCCTTGAAATTCCATTTAAAGCAGGGTGCAAGGCCACCAAATTCAAATGTAGTTCCCTACCATTTCAAGCAGGGTGTAAGGCCACCAAATTCAAGTGCAGTTTCCGACCACTTCAAGCAGGGTGCATGGCCACCAAATTCAAGTGCAGTTTCATACCACTTCAAGCAGGGTGCAAGGCCACCAAACTCAAGTGCAGTTTCTGACCACTTCAAGCAGGGTGCAAGGACAACAAACTCAAGTGCAGTTTCATACCACTTCAAGCAGGGTGCAGGGCCATCAAACCCAAGTGCAGTTTCATACCACTTCAAGCAGGGTGCAAGTCCACCAAATACTAGTGCTGTTTAATGCCATTTCAAGCAGGGTGCAAGGCCACCAAATTCAAGTACATTTCATACCACTTCAAGCAGGGTGCATGAAATCATGAAACAGAAAAACAGGAACTGGTCAAGATCTTACTTTTAGTAATATAGATACAAAGATAAGGTGATGGACTGTCCCAGTACACCAGATGACTGGAAGAGAGTGGTGAATGGCTTTGACAAAAGATGGAACTTTAAGCATACATGTGGGGCAGTGGATGGCAAGTACGTTGCCATCCAGTGCCCACCCAAGGGAGGGTCAAAATACTTCAATTACAAGACCTTTCATTCCTTCGTACTGTTAGCTGTGGTGGATTCAAACTACAACCTCCTGTATGTGGATGTGGGCAGACCTGGCAGTGTCGCAGATGGTAGGATCTGGAGAGAGACCTCCCTTGGGCAGGCATTGGAAGAAGGAACAGCAGGCATGCCTGATCCAGAACCTCTGCCAGGAGAAGACAACCTTAGAAACATAGAAACATAGAAAATGGGTGCAGGAGGAGGCCATTCGGCCTTTCGAGCCTGCACCGCCATTCAATATGATCATGGCTGATCATCCAACTCAGTATCCTGTACCTGCCTTCTCTCCAAACCCCCCAATCCCTTTAGCCACAAGGGCCACATCTAACTCCCTCTTAAATATAGCCAATGAACTGGCCTCAACTACATTCTGTGGCAGAGAATTCCACAGATTCACCACTCTCTCTGTGAAGACATGCACTACACAATGGTTGGTGATGATGGCTTTGCACTCAGGCCCTGGATGATGAAGCCATACCCACACAGGCATTTGACAAGGGAGCAGAGAATCTTTAAATACGGGCTGTCCAGGGCTAGGAGGGTTGTTGAGAACGCATTTGGCAACCTCTCCAGCAGATTTCGATGCTTGCTGACTACTATGGAGCAGGAGCCCAAGAATGTGGAGACTTGTGTACGCAGCATGTGTCCTCCACAACCTGATCCGTATCAGAGGTGCAGCAGCATCAGCATCAGCAACAGCCATGTAGGAGGGTGACTTGGTGGACAACCGTACAGGAAACATAACACCAGGTGTATGGAGGACTGGGGAACACGCTACACCTGCAGCGATTGCCAGGTAACGCCAGGAGAAAGAGTGCCAAAGAGCAGAGAGACCATCTCTTACTACAACTAAGTACTGGGCAGTGTGCCATGGCAGAACAAAGTTATTTGAGGAACAACAGCGAACATCACACAGCACAAAATGAGGTCAACCACTCAGGAGGAGAGCCCACTGCGGACAAGAAAATATATTTTTCAGGACAATTAAAATCCTGCAGATTTTGTTTAATTCCAGGCAAAGTGATCTTATTGAATTTATCTTAATATTTAAGTTCAAATGTTTAAATTCAGTGTACTTGTTTCAGTGACATTTAACGAGATGTATAAACACTTTGTTTTACAGTCAGTGTGCTGTTTTTTTTTATTTTCAGATTTATTGAGAGGTACAATAAATATTCCTTTAAAATGCAGAGCTTGTGTCTGCTTTCACTCATAAAAATAATTGTGAGAAGTTAAAATGGGAATACATTGCACTCCTTCCTTGATTTGGTGCGTGTTTCAATTATCTAAATATATGATCAATTAAATATGACATTTAAGTGATGACATGTTGGACATATCAAAATAATGGATTACAGACATCAATTCTAGTTTGAAAAAACAAGAATGTCCTTCATTTTGCATTAAAGGTAACAAATTGTGATAAGCAAATATATTTTGAAAAAAGACTTTAATGCAAAATTTTTAATAACCTTAACAATGTGAGAACTTCAAACAAAAACCAAAGTGCAAACTATTAACTTTAACAAACATACACATGACATCTACATCAAAGAGAACATCAATTATGCCCCAGGTCCATGCTGTAACCCCCTCTTGCTACAGATGCCGGTGTGTCTCTTGGAGGAAGACTGTAATCAACATAATCTGAACTAATAAAGATAACATTGATCCAGCAGGATGGAGGTCTGGGTATCTTATTGACTGTCTCCGAAAACAAAAGGATAACTGTAATTGAAAAACACAGACCCTCAACAGCTACAAAACTAAACTGGTGCAATGTTTTGTCTTTGCAGTCAGATCATGGACGATGTTTGAAACACATAAATATTACGAATGAAAGGAGGATTAATTTAATTATCTTATAAGGGTGTGAATGACAAATAATTAAAGTCAAATCTAAGCTCACAATTTTCTTTTTTAAATTGTATACCTGTCCAGCCTGCAGATGTGGCTGTGCCCCCATTCGCATGTCCGGTAGATGTGGCCTCGATGACTGCTTTTGAAACACAGAATCATATATAAGTGGAACTCAAATGAAGTTAAAAAATCTCACTGAGGAGTTCTGTGACAAAGGACTGCAATCATCAAAGTGTTTATTTAATACCTGCTCAGAGTAACATGGCCAGGTTTAATCTACAATTGGAGAGGGAGAAGGGTAGATCGGGGGTCACAGTGTTGCAGTTGAATAAAGGGGACTATGGGGCCATGAGGGAGGAGCTGTCCAAAGGCGACTGGAAAGATACACTTGCAGGGATGACAGTGGAACAAAAAGGGCAGGTGTTTCTAGGAATAATACAGAAGGTGCAGGATCAGTTCATTCCTAGGAGGAAGAAAGATTCCAAGGGGAGAAAGGGGCCACCATGGCTGACAAGGGACGTCAGGGACAGTATAAAAATTAAAGAGAAGAAGTACAACGTAGCAAAGATGAGCGGAAAGCAAGAGGATTGGGTAATGTTTAAACAACAGAAGATATCCACAAAGACAATACGGGGAGAAAAGATGTGGTACGAAGGTAAGCTAGCCAAGAATATAAAGCAGGATAGTAAAAGCATCTTTAGGTATGTGAAGAGGAAAGAATTAGTTAAGACCAAAGTTGGACCCTTGAATACTGAAAAAGGTGAATTTATTATGGGGAACAAGGAAATGGCAGATGAGTTGAACAAGTACTTTGGATCTGTCTTCACTAAGGAGGACACAAACAAACTTCCTGATATAGTAGTGGCCAGAGGATCTGGGTGACGGAGGAACTGAAGGAAATCTACATTAGGCAGGAAATGGTGTTGGATAGACTGATGGGACTGAAGGCTGATAAATCCCCAGGGCCTGATGGTCTGCATCCCAGGGTACTTAAGGAAGTGGCTCTAGAAATTGTGGATGCATTGGTGATAATTTTCCAATGTTCTATAGATTCAGGATGAGTTCCTGTGGATTGGAGAGTAACTAATTTTATCCCAGTTTTTAAGAAAGGCAGGAGAGAGAAAACAGGGAATTATAGACCAGTTAGCCTGACATCGGTGGTGGGGAAGATGCTGGAGTCAATTATAAAAGATGAAATAGTCGCACATTAGGATAGTAATAACAGGATCGGTCCGAGTCAGGTTCAAGTTCAAGTGAGTTTATTGTCATGTGTCCCTGATAGGACAATGACATTCTTACTTTGCTTGAGCATACAGAACATAGAAGGCATTTACTACAAAACAGATCAGCGTGTCCATATACCATATATAAATATATACACACATGAATAAATAAACGAATAAAGTGCAAATAACAGATAATGGGTTATTAGTTATCAGAGTTTTGTCCGAGCCAGGTTTAATAGCCTGATGGCTGTGGGGAAGTAGCTATTCCTGAACCTGGTCGTTGCAGTCATCAGGCTCCTGTACCTTCTACCTGAAGGTAGCAGGGAGATGAGTGTGTGGCCAGGATGGTGTGGGCCTTTGATGATACTGCCAGCCCTTTTGAGGCAGCGACTGCGGTAAATCCCCTCGATGGTAGGGAGGTCAGATTCGATGATGGACTGGGCAGTGCTTATACTTTTTGTAGTCTTTTCCATCTACATGGCGCTCAAGTTGCTGAACCAAGCCACGATGCAACCGTCAGCAAGCTCTCTACTGTGCACCTGTAGAAGTTAGAGAGAGTCCTCCTTGACTCTCCATAATCTTCTCAGGAAGTAGAGGCGCTGGTGTGCTTTCTTGGGCAGCATGGATTTACGAAGGCAAAATCATGCTTGACTGATCTTCTGCAATTTTTTGAGGATGTAACTAGGAAAAGGGAGAGCCAGTGGATGTAGTGTACCTGGACTTTCAGAAAGCATTTGATTAGGTCCCACATATGAGATTAGTGGGCAAAATTAGGGCACATGGTATTGGGGGTAGAATGCTGACACGGATAGAAAATTGGTTGGCAGACAGGAAACAAAGAGTAGGGATTAACGGGTCCCTTTCAGAATGGCAGGCAGTGACAAGTGGGGTACTGCAAGGCCCGGTGCTGGGACCGCAGCTATTTACAATATACATCAATGATTTGGATGAAGGGATTCAAAGTAACATTAGCAAATTTGCAGATGACACAAAGCTGGGTGGCAGTGTGAACTGTGAGGAGGATGCTATGAGAATGCAGGGTGACTTGGATAGGTTGGGGGAGTGGGTAGATGCATGGCAGATGAAATTGAATGCGGATAAATGTGAGGTTATCCACTTTGGTATCAAAAACAGGAAGGCAGATTATTATCTAAATGGCGTCAAGTTGGGAAAAGGGGAAGTACAACAGGATCTGGGGGGGTCCTTGTTCATCAGTCTATGAAAGTAAGCATGCAGGTACAGCAGGCAGTGAAGAAAGCAAATGGCATGTTGGCCTTTATAACAAGAGGAGTAGAGTAAAGGAGCAAAGAGGTCCTTCTGCAGTTGTACAGAGCCCAAGTGAGACCACACCTGGAGTATTGTGTGCAGTTTTGGTCCCCTAATTTGAGGAAGGACATTCTTGCTATTGAGGGAGCCCAGCGTAGGTTTACAATGTTAATTCCAGGGATGGCGGGACTGTCATATGCTGAGAGAATGGGGTGGCAGGGCTTGTACACTCTGGAGTTTAGAAGGATGAGAAGGAATCTTATTGAAACATATAAGATTGTTAAGGTGTTTGGACACGCTAGAGGCAGGAAACATGTTCCCCATGTTGGGGGAGTGCAGAACCAGGGGCCATAGTTTAAGAATAAGTGGTTGGCCATTTAGAACGGAGACGAGGAAACACTTTTTCTCACAGAGAGTTGCGAGTCTGTGGAATTCTCTGCCTCAGAGGGCGGTGGAGGCTGGTTCTCTGGATGCTTTCAAGAGAGAGCTAGATAGGGCTCTTAAAAATAGCGGAGTCAGGGGATATGGGGAGAAGGCAGGAACGGGGTACTGATTGGGGATGATCAGACATGATCACCTTGAATGGCGGTGCTGGTTCGAAGAGCTGAATGGCCTACTCTGCCGTCTATTGTCTATCACAGGTAACATACTGACCGACATCTACTACAAACCCACTGACGCCCATGGTTATCTGGACTACACTGGCCACCTCTGTGCCCAGGACGAAGTGTTCCAAACCAGGGCATCGGAGATGTCCTCATTCTTTAGGGAATGGAGGGTCCCCTCTTCTACTATAGATGAGGCTCTAATCATGGTCTCCTCTATATCCCCCAGTTCCGCTCTTACTCCCCATCCCCCTACACATAACAAGGACAGTGGCCCCCATGTCCTCACCTTCCACCCTACCAGCTCCGCTCTTACTCCCCATCCCCCTACACGTAACAAGGAGAGTGGCCCCCATGTCCTCACCTTCCACCCTACCAGCTGTCACATTCAACAGATAATCCTGCAACATTTTCGCCACCTCCAATGGGATCCCACCATTGGCCACATCTTCCCATTCTCCAATTTCAGGTAGTCCTTGTTTTCTCCCTCCTTCCCCTCCCCTTCCCAGCTCTCCCACAGCCCAATGTCTCTGCCTCTTCCTTTCTTTTTCCCACCCCCCCACCTCGCCATCAGCCCGAAGAAGGGTCTTGCCCCGTTACGTCACCTATTCCTTCTCTGCATAAATGTTGCCTGTCCCGCTGAGTCGAGACTAAAATCTTATCTGTACTCCCAAGCCTTTCCTGACGTCCTCTGAGCGAGGGCTATATGTATGTAGTTTGTTTGTTTATACTATTCTTATAACAAATGTAAAGCCTTTGACCAACGAGAGTTGTTTTTTAAATGTGCTCTATAAATAAATGTGACTTGACTTACTCCAGCATTTTCATTTACCTTCGATTTTTCCAGCAGCTGCAGTTCTTTCTTAAACCACACGGTGGGAGTGTTGACCACAAATTGGACGGGCCTGCAGTGCAGCGGATCACCACACGGTGAGAGTGTTGACCACAAATTGGAGTGCTAATGCAGTGACCTGTTATGTGAATTTCCTGCACATTGGGAGCGCTGTCTCCAAATTAGATATTGTGCTCTTTACTGCAAAATGGTTCTTTATTGCTCATTGACCCTTTACTTTTCCCCATAATGCACCCATTGCCCAGATGCCAAATTTAGTAAAAAGCCATGAAACCAGGGGAGATTTGGGATGAAAATCAAGGAACTGCAGGTGCTGGTTTTCAAAAAAAGGCACAAAGTGCTGGAGTAACTCAGCGGGTCAGGCAGCATCTGTGGAGAACATGGATAGGTGACGTTTCACAGAGTGCTGGAGAAACACAGCAGGTCAGGCAGCATCTGTGGAGAACATGGATAGGTGACGTTTCACCGAGTGCTGGAGTAACTCAGCGGGTCAGGCAGCATCTGTGGAGAACATGGATAGATGACATAGAAACATAGAAAATAGAAGAAGGATCCCAACCTGAAACATCTGACCATTCCCTTTGCAGGCAGGCAGATGGTGCCTGACCCACTGAGTAGCTCCAGCACTTTGTTTTAGACCAGGTTACATCCCCTGGTTAAAGTAATCCTAGTTGCCTCCTGTTGCAGGGAAAGTAGTTTAATGTTCATGACACTTGTTTTTAACTCATTACAAATAAGTAATCTTGCCCTTTGTTTGGAATATGGTCTAAATCTTTATTTGGCTTAGTGTGTTTGTGTCTGTTGCCAGAATCCATTTCCTCTCCTCTCCTTTCTAAAGGGGTGACCAATTAGTGTTAGTTTCCACCCAGGATCTCCAAAGACTGGGTCCTCTGATGCTGGAAGAGTCTGCCAGGGTTAGACTGACTTCCCCATTCTGCCAAATGTTGCATAAACTGGGCCAAACTTCACTACTGTTCCTTTACTTGTACATCTCATCTAATTCAAAGTATTTCTTTGTCGGTTAAAGTAGTATCTGCTTTGTCATGGTGTGTTTCCATGGTGTCATGGTTGTCATGGTGTGTTAAAGAATAGGTCTTTATTCTTTATTCTTTGGAGCGCAGAAGGTTACGGGGGGACGATTGAGATCTTTCAAATGATGAAGGGATAGACAGAGTTGATGTGAATAAGCTTTTCCCATTGAGGGTAAGGAAGATTCAAACAACAGGGCATGACATGAGAATTAAGGGACAGAAGTTTAGGGGTAACATGAGGGGGAATTTACTCATGGTGGTGACATAAGTGGTGGCTGTGTGGAATGAGCTTCCAGCAGATGTGATGGAGGCAGGATCGATTTTAACATTTAAAAGTAAAGTGGATAGGTATATGGACGGGAAGGGAATGGAAGGGTATGGTCTGAGTGCAGGTAGATGGGACTAGGGGAACATAAATGTTCGGCACAGACTGGAAGGGCCGAGAGGGCCTGTTTCCGTGCTGTAATTGTTATATGGTTATATGGTTTCTCCAGATATTTGAACTGCCTGTATGCTCCTATTTGTTTCGGTTTGTGCGCAGGGTGTAAATGTCCATGGTAAAGGGCACGGTATCAGGGGCAGTGTCGGGGAGAACACTTCATGTGACATGGTAAGTTTCACATTTAGAGACACAGAGCGGAAACAGGCCCTTTGGCCCACCGAGTCCGCATCGACCATCGATCCACACACATTAACACTATCCTACACACACTAGGGACAATGTTACATTTATACTAAGTCAATTAGCCTACAAACCTGCACATCTTTGGATAGTGGAGGAAAGTGAAGATCTGTGAGAAAACCCACTGGCTCACTGGGAGAATGTGCAAACTCTGTACAGAACCCGTGTCTCTGGCGCTGTAAGGCAACAGCTCTACCGCTGTGCCACTGTGCTGCCCTTCAACAAAGCTGGCATGTTGTGACTTGGATAGGCTGGGTGAGTGGGCAAATGTTTGGCAGATGCAGTATAATGTGGATAAATGTGAGGTTATCCACTTTGGTGGCAAAAAACAGGAAAGCAGACTATTATTTAAATGGTGGCCGATTAGGAAAAGGGGAGATGCAGCGAGACCTGGGTGTCATGGTACACCAGTCATTGAAAGTAGGCATGCAGGTGCAGCAGGCAGTGAAAAAAGCGAATGGTATGTTAGCTTTCATAGCAAAAGGATTTGAGTACAGGAGCAGGGAGGTTCTACTTCAGTTGTACAGGGTCTTGGTGAGACCACACCTGGAGTATTGCGTGCAGTTTTGGTCTCCAAATCTGAGGAAGGACATTATTGCCATAGAGGGAGTGCAGAGAAGGTTCACCAGACTGATTCCTGGGATGTCAGGACTGTCTTATGAAGAAAGACTGGATAGACTCGGTTTATACTCTCTGGAATTTAGGAGATTAAGAGGGGATCTTATAGAAACTTACAAAATTCTTAAGGGGTTGGACAGGCTAGATGCAGGAAGATTGTTCCCGATGTTGGGGAAGTCCAGGACAAGGGGTCACAGCTTAAGGATAAGGGGGAAATCCTTTAAGACCGAGATGAGAAAGACTTTCTTCACACAGAGAGTGGTGAGTCTCTGGAACTCTCTGCCACAGAGGGTAGTTGAGGCCAGTTCATTGGCTATATTTAAGAGTGAGTTGGATGTGGCCCTTGTGGCTAAGGGGATCAGAGGGTATGGAGAGAAGGCAGGTACGGGATACTGAGTTGGATGATCAGCCATGATCATATTGAATGGCGGTGCAGGCTCGAAGGGCTGAATGGCCTACTCCTGCACCTAATTTCTATGTTTCTATGTTTCTATGTTTCTATGTTTCTATGTTGCTGTGCCAGTGAATTACAGTAGTCAGTGCATTCTGCTACCCTGTAAGGTTCACTACAATCCTTTCAATGGCTAATCCTGTTTCTCATCACATTTAATTTCAATTGGAATCTCTTCCTCTCTAGGTGTCCAGTGTGAAGGAGGATGTCGACAGACTTCAAATCACTAACATGACATTGGTTTGTTTTGTATATAACTTGGTCTATGTGAATATAGTTATGGAGTTGGTACAAAGGTATAGAAACATACACAATAGGTACAGGAGTAGGCCATTCTGCCCTTAGAGCCTGCACCGCCATTCAATATGATCATAGCTGATCATCCAACTCAGTATCCTGTACCTGCCTTCTCTCCATACCCCCTGATCCCTTTAGCCACAAGGGCCACATCTAACTCCCTCTTAAATCTAGCCAATGAACTGGCCTCAACTACCTTCTGTGGCAGAGAATTCCACAGATTCACCACTCTGTGTGAAAAATGTTTTTCTCATCTCGGTCCTAAAAGACTTCCCCCTTATCCTTAAACTGTGACCACTTGTTCTGGACTTCCCCAACATCGGGAACAATCTTCCTGCATCTAGCCTGTCCAACACCTTAAGAATTTTGTAAGTCTCTATGAGATCACCCCTCAATCTTCTAAATTCCAGCGAGTACAAGCCAAGTCTATCCAGTCTTTCTTCATATGGAAGTCGTGCCATCCCAGGAATCAGTCTGGTGAACCTTCTCTGTACTCCCTCTATGACAAGAATATTGCTCCTCAATGAAGGATTTACACATTCAACTCCAGATTGATAACACCACAGCAGTGGCATATATTAATCATATGGGAGGAGCACGATCAGTATCATGTGTTAATTTGGCTACCGTCATGTGGCATTGGTGTATTTCAAGGCATATCTGGGTTTCAGCCATTTATTTACCAGGTATAGACAATGTGGTGGCCGACCATAGGTCGCGTACGTTTCATGCCAATATAGACTAGATGTTGAATTCTAAACTTTGTCACACAATTGTCACTCGATTTGGGTTGCCAGAGATTGATCTGTGTGCATCCAGATTACATCACCAGTTGCCTAAATATGTTTCATGGGAGCCAGATCCAGGAGCAGTTGCCGTGGATGCAGTCTCGTTACATTGTTAAGTGACTACTACTTCCGTTAACTTTGTTATTACTTCCTCCTTTATTTTATCTAATGTCCATCTTAAGGCCTGAAAAGGGAAACCTAACCGTCCTGTCCTGGTTATACAAACACATCTCTCTCCCTTTGGGCAGGTAACGTACCCAAACCTCCCTACATATCCCCTATTCCCTACCATAAAATACTTCTTTCCCCCCCTCTTCACAAATAGTTCCAGTCCTTAGGTTATAGCAAGCCTCGTTCACATGGGAATGATAGGTAAAGGATCTGGTTGTCCGCCCTCCGTATCTGATAGGATGATAACATTTATCACAATTATTAATACTTTTTTACCATAATTACATGCAAAGCAAACAATACCACGACTGCTCCTTTCATACTGTCAGTTATGCATTCAATTCTTTTTTTTTTTTAAGTTAATGTTAGGGGCTTGTTTCCTGGCTTCACCATCCACTGTTCCTCCTCATCAGGGGCGGGTGGATCAACGGGTTCTTTAACCTGGATTGCGTGGGTCCACCCTTTTTCTTTTGTTTGTACTGCTGTCTCGGTTGTCAGTAATACTAGGTATGGGCCGGTCCACCTGGGCTGGAGTTTCTCCTCCTTCCAATTCTTGACCAGTACCCAGTCGCCGGCCTTTACAGCATGTATTGGAAAGTCGAGTGGTGGGCTTTGAGCCAATAGTCCTTTAGCTTTTAATTCTGTAAGGGAACGAGATACTGCCAGTAAATAGTTCCTTAAGAATACATCACTGCCCTCTATGGTGGGTATTCCTTCTATCTTTCCCAAATAAGGTAACCCATACAACATTTCATAGGGGGACACTGCTAACTTTGCATGGGGTCTCCGTTGCTTTTCTCAAAGCCTTTCTGTTTCCCTACTGCTCCAAACATGCGCCAGACTCCATGTACATATGCTGCTCTTAAAGCCTTAATTTCTGCCAATTGAGCTAAGCAAGATTGCAGGCAAGCTTCCAATTTGATCCTGCGCTATAGCTTTTACTTCTTTAGATATTACTCGTCCAAAATATTCTACCTGCTGTTGACAAAACAAAAACTTCTTCCTTGATACATCATGACCTCCTGTGCCATCTTTGCCAAGATAATTACAATGTCTCTCACATTGCTTCTCACTTGTGGAACAAACCAACAAATCATCCACATACTATATCAAAACCTTCCCAATCTGCCTACAACATCTGATTAAAAACACGGCGCTAGTATTTAAAACACTGCCGTATCCTAGCCTAGGTGTATTTAATACCTCTTCTTAATGTTCTTACCATAGCTATGTTCACCATTATCTTAATATTATTATTATTATTTCCTGATTATCGTACCTGTTCACATCCCCAACACACCTTATCCATTACCTATCTCCTTACTAGCCTTGTCTGGGCTTATATCCAGATTTATTTCACTCCTGATGGGGCATTTGAGAAAACACTCTCCCAAATACATTTATTATTGGCATGGAATCTCTGGCCCCTGTTTGGCTCTGTCATAGGACTGACTTGTGTGTCGGTGCATCACTTATTTCAGACTTTTCAACCAGGTCTGTTGTTACTGACAACATTGTCTTTCCTTTTTCTTTCTAAAGCAGTCTCATCAATTTATCCCTCCGCTTCCCACTTTAATCCTTTCTGATCTGCCTTCTTTCTCATTCTAAACTCAATGTCTTACTTCTCAGATAGTTTATCCTCCTTTGCAAATTTATTCACCTTCCTTTTAAAATCTTCCACTGACTTCTTGATCCTCATATTTTACCACCACCCCTTCTACCTCGGGGGCAGTCATCACTTTCCCAGATCTTTATTCCTGCTTGTCTGACCATCTGTCTTTCTTCTGAAGTAAATAAACTTCCCATTATTGACATCATTGTCTGCCAACTCCTTTTTTTTCCCCCTGGGCCCCATTCATTTATTACCCTTCTCCAACCAGAATGTTTATCTAAACAAACTGTAAAAGCTGCTTGTTGTTCAGCAATTAACTTATTTCTAATTTTGTTCAAACCATTCTCCCTACAATTCCCAAATTCCAATTCCTAGTTTAAATACATACGACTAACAATTTTCCAAATTAACTTTACTGAAAAGAAATCAACAAAGCCAAGCAACCTACATTTTCCAACTTTCCCCTTTTAAGTTGCGATGATACAAAGCGTCTTCCGTTACCTTACAGCTGTTCGTAACCTCCCCCATTGCTTACAATTTCTTAAAGGAACACACACACCTACCCTTACGGCATGTGGCCCACAGCAAACAAACCTATCACATATACAAGCTTCCTCATTCACACAAAACCGTTTTTTACACACACATCACATTAGTTCCATTCTTACTTCAATGAGATTGTTTGAAACAACTCAATATTTTTCATAGAAACATAGAAACATAGAAATTAGGTGCAGGAGCAGGCCATTCGGCCCTTCGAACCTGCACCGCCATTCAATATGATCATGGCTGATCATCCAACTCAGTATCCTGTACCTGCCTTCTCTCCATACCCCCTGATCCCTTCAGCCACAAGGGCCACATCGAACTCCCTCTTAAATATGGCCAACGAACTGGCCTCAACTACTTTCTGTGGCAGAGAATTCCACAGATTCACCACTGTGTGAATTTTTCCTCATCTCTGTCCTAAAAGACTTCCCCCTTATCCTTAAACTGTGACCCCCTTGTTCTGGATTTCCCCAACATCGGGAACAATATTGCTGCATTTAGCCTGTCCAACCCCTTAAGAATTATTTTTAAGTCTCTATGAGATCACCCCTCAATCTTCTAAATTCCAGCGAGTACAAGCCGAGTCTATCCAGTCTTCATTTGAGCCCAGCCTTGACCACCACATCGCGCTGCCTCGGATAGGCTCCTTTGGCCATTCAAAGTAACAAAACTTTATCATAGTTTCCTTACTCTTACCCCGGGTGTTCCCTTCACCCCATCCGTGCAACATTCGCCCCAATGGACTATCGGGCGGAATGTGCGGCTCTATACCAGTGTGAGCCTTATCCTGTTTCCCCGGACCCTTACTTTTACCGTTCCGGTTTCCCATTGTCTCGTCGGACTATTCCCGTCCGACAGACCCCGGTCGCCCTGGCAATACTTAATAGTCAGTTTTCTTACCTGGGTCTTGTGCACAAGAATCGCTCGACCGTTCCTTATTTATTCACCTTACACCCCCTCTTGCTTCCTGAGTCTTTTTACCCGAATATCACTCGCTCAAACTGCTGATGGCAAGCAAGGAGATCAGAGACTGCTGAAATCAGCAGGGTGCACCTTCCCTTCCTTCTTTGCCTCCACCAAGCAGCCAGAGTGGCGATCCCGGACGAGCCCCCAGTTTGTGAGATATGCAATGTGCTCACAATCACAACTCAAAGACTAAATCTTGGAAGCAAGAGATTCTTTATTATTTTACGAGTCTGCAGTTGAGACACCCCAAAGTCAGAAAAGTCATCCCCCTTTATACACACAATTCTACATCCAACCTCCCCTCCGGACCCTTCTCGAATCAGGGTCTGAGGTGCACAATCTGTAGGTACATCCCCCAGTACCTCCCACATCATACATCGCATGTTCATGGTAATGAGCAGTTTCTTGACCAGGGGTGTGTTGTAATATTCATTTATTTTATTAAGCATGCTCAGTTGTTCATGACCTATCCTAGTTTTACTCACCTCCAAGTGAACTCTCTCAGTCCTCCTATATCACCACTAATGCTAAGCTATAGTGACAAGGGTCCCATCTATCACCCCATTCTACTGATAGGGATCTATCTACAGCACTCCCTTCTACCGCTATACAATGCTATTACTTCTTACTCAAGGATGGGTCTGGTAACTTTTATACACAGCTGTGTCAGAACCCTCTCCCTGGCCCCTATCGGTTTGAATCCTCTGTAAAGCACCTAACAATAGTGCGGTTTAATCACTTTATCCCTCACACACCCACTGACCCACCCACTGACCCACCCATGCACCCACTGACCTACCCAAACCCATTGACCCACCCATACCCACACCCAGGCTCGGACCACTGAAACAGCAGCGGCTGCCCCCTCCCCGGGCGGGGCCTCCACAGCCACTGTGCCGATGCTGCTGCCATATCTCTACTCCAGCTCCCCTCCCACGGGCCTCCACCAGCGACTCCACCAACCCTCCCTCACCTCTCCACCGACCACCAGCGGGCCAACCCACTCACTCACACACACTCACATGAGCACACCCACCCACCCACACACACACACACACACACACACACACACACACACACACACACACACACACACTCACATGTGCACACACACCCACCCACACCCACTGACCCACCCATGGACCCACTGACCCACCCACACCCATCGACCCACCCACACCCACTGACACACCCACACCCAGGCCCGGTCCACTGAAACAGCAGCGGCTGCCCCCTCCCCTGATGTGGCCCCCACAGGCACTGTCGCCAATGCTGCTGCCCGTATCTCTACTCCAGCTCCCCCCACAGGCCTCCACCAGCGACTCCGGCGACCCTCCCTCGCCTCTCCACCGACCACCAGCGGGCCAGAGCCGTCACTTCACCAGAGTTCCCTTTTTTAAAATTTCAAAATATACTTTATTCAAGTGATAAATATATACAATACATGAACCTTGCGGAAAATCCATCCGACATTTTCGGAGGCTGTACAAATTGATGAATACAGTTTAGACATTTTCTTTTCCCCAAATTTCCACAAAATCAGTCCCCAACTCGTGCCACTTATGTGGCACAATGGCGTGGGATACGTTCCCTTATATAGAGGGGCGTCTCCACCATACCGTACCCCCCATGTCCAGCTGCGGAAGGACCTTAGACTGTGGCCCTCCCCCACCGAGCGTTGGCGTTGGCTGCACCGAGCTTCAGTGCGTCCCTCAGCACGTACTCCTGCAGTCTGCAGCGGGCCGGTTGGCAACATTCCCTGACGGACATCTCGCTCTGCTGGGTGGTGAACAATGCTCGGGCAGACCAAAGGGCGTCTTTTACCGAGTTGATGACCCTCCAGCAGCACTCGATGTCAGCCTCTGAATGTGTCCCTGGGAACAGTCCGTAAATCACCGAGTCCTCTGTGACGCAGCTGTTCGGGATAAAGCGTACCAGGGACCCTTGCATTTTTCTCCAGACTCTTTTAGCAAAACCACACTCTGTAAAGAGGTGGGCAACCGTCTCATCTCCATAGTAGCCGTCCCGAGGGCAGCGTGCGCTGGCAGTGAAGTTCCGACGGTGCAGGAAGGATCTGACTGGGAGGGCTCCCCTCACCGCCAGCCAAGCCAGGTCTTGGTGCTTGTTGGTGAGTTCTGGCGATGAGGCATTTTGCCAGACAAGCTGGGCAGTCTGCTCAGGGAACCACGCCACCAGGTCCATAGAGTCCTTTCGCTGTAGTGCCTGCAGGATATTCTGTGCTGACCACTGCCCGATGGACATGTGGTCAAAGGTGTTGGTCCGGAAGAACCCTTCCACAGATGACAGATGGGGCGGCAGTGTCCAGCTGACTGGCACATTGCGTGGCACCTGCGCCAGGCCCATCCTTCGCAACACCGGGGACAGGTAGAACCTCAGCAGGTAGTGACACTTGGTGCCCACGTGCCTTGGCTCTACACTCCGCCTGATGCAGCCACACACGAAGGTGGCCATCAGAATGAGGGCGACGTTGGCCACACTTTTACCCCCGGTGTCTGCTGACTTGTACATTTTTGGCTGTCGCACCAGGTCCATCCTCAACCCCCAGATGAACTGGAAGATGGCCCGGGTGATCCCTGTGGCATAGGAGGGAGGGACAGGCCACACTTGTGCCAAGTACAGCAGCCCCGAGAGCACCTCACACCTGATGACCAAATTATTTCCCGTTATGGAGAGAGAGCGTTGCCTCCACAGCTCCAGCTTCCTCCCCACCCTGGCTATCCGCTCCAGCCAATTTTTGTTACATGCCTCAGCCCCCCCCCCCCCCCCCCCCCCCCCGAACGAGATCCCCAGCACCTTCACCAGAGTTCCCGGCTCAGCACCAGACGCACAACCTCCACCATGCAGACAGCACATGGTCTGTCTCTGCTGGGTCCCAGTGGCCCCCCCCACCCCTCCTTCAGGGAAGATCCACACACCCACCAGTTAAAATTCCCCGCTTTATTATGCTTCACAATTTCTATGAATTACGATAAATGAAACTATGTCGGCTCACACAAAATGTGAATGCTAGTCTTCACAAAGTATATGCAAAACATTTCTGAGATTTCAGTAAATTCCCAGCCCCCCTCCTTCGGCTCCCGGGCCCCCTTTTGGACTCCGGACTCGGGTACGATGTACACCCTGCACCACTCTCTCATAGGCCCTGTGAATATGTACGCGCATACGTGAAGAAAATACTGTGTGTGGTATGTACCTTTGTTAGGTTCCTGAAAATGGGCTCAACAATTTGGTCGCAGCAGCCCCAGATTTGGTGCCCATAGTTGACAGTTTAACAAAGATCATCCTCTGGAGTGTTAAAACAACCTCTGAAAGCTGCCTGCATGTCTTCCAAGACAATGGATTGTGCTGCAGAAAGTAAACAAACATGTACGTAATAACCATTGAAGACTGTGTTAATTGCCGGCCTGCGAGGATAAGAAAAGAAGCACAGAAGATAAGTAGGAACTTCCAAACAAATACAACATGTGCCCGCCTTCCCGCATACAATTGCCTGCCTTCCCGCATATTTAATGTCGCAGCTTTTGGAGACAAGATTCAAACTTCAAACACATAACCTGTGAAGGGTGTCAGCAAGAGAAAGGAAGAGGGGCTGCAGAATATATTAAGAACTTAATTGCCTACAACCCTGCTATAGAATTACATAGATCTAAAGCGTTATTGCAGGAAAAAATATGAACTTTTATATCTAAATGAACCTGTCCAAATTGCAATCATGGCTAAAAGAAAATTGTTGAGCTACTGAAGTAAAAAAATAAGCAGGTACTCAAAGTGCAGTCAGGATACCCTCCATCACAAGCAGTACTTGGAACAGCAAGTTGACACAGCCCATCTATCACAAACCATAGAAAACTGGGGTCATTAGATGATCTCCAAAGACCTTGGCACATCACCAGAAACAAGTAGAATAACTGCAGAGGGAGAAACAGCAGCAGGTGAGAAGATTCTACATTCACCTCAAAATATCAAACACTGGATGGACAGGGCCTGGAAATATAATTCTAGGCCCAATGTTTCAAGTTCAGTTTATCCAGGCACAATGAAATTCAAATGTCTGCAGTAGTGAATCCAACAGGGTAGAAGATTAATTGACTATTTTCATAATCAAACTGGCACAGCAACATCAGCTATATCAAAGACAACACTTCACACAAACAGTGAACTTCCTGACTGAGTTGCCAATGCTGTAACTCTTACCATGGGCATCAAATCCTGCACACAAACAGTGAACTCCCTCACAGAGTTGCCCACCAAACCTGTACTCTTTACTATGGGCATCCTGCCTGACCCGCTGAGTTACTCCAGTACTCTGTGAAACATCACCTATCCATGTTCTCCACAGATGCTGCCTGACCCACTGAGTTACTCCAGCACACTGTGAAACGTCACCTATCCACGTTCTCCACAGATGCTGCCTGACCCGCTGAGTTACTCCAGCACTTTCTGACTTTTTTTTTGTGAACCAGCATCTGCAGTTCCTTGATTTTCATCCCAAATCTTCCCTGGTTTCAGGGATTTTACAAACTTTGGCATCTGTACAATGGATGCATTACAGGGAAAGGAAAAAGGTCACAGACCAATAAAGAACCATTTTGCAGTAACGAGCACAATTATATCTAATTTGTAGACAGCACTCCCAATGAGCAGTAAATTCATATATCAGTCTGAAGAAGGGTTTTGGCCCAAAACGTTGGTTATTTCCTTTGCTCCATAGATGCTGCTGCACCCGCTGAGTTTCTCCAGCACTTTTGTCTACCTTCGATTTTCCAGCATCTGCAGTTCCTTCTTAAACAAAAAATTAATTTAACAGGTCACTCCAATTAGTGGTCAACACTCCCACCGTGTGGTGATCTGGCACACTGCAGGCCCATCAGATTTGTGGTCAACACCCCTACCCCTAACACTTAACCTTAACCATTAATCTTAACCCTTAACCTTAACCATTAACCTTGACCCTTAACCTTAACCCTTAACCTTAACCTCTGGGACTAGTATAAATGGGACATGTAGGTCAGTGTGGGCAAGTTGAGCTTAACCTCAACCCTTAACCTTAACCCTTCACCTTAACCCTTCACCTTAACCTTTCACCTTAACCCTTCACCTTAACCATTCACCTGAACCCTTAACCTGAACCCTTAAACTTAACCCTTAACCTTAACCCTTCACCTTAACCCTTCACCTGAACCCTTAACCTTAACCCTTAACCCTAACCCTTGACCTTAACCCTTCACCTTAACCATTGACTTTAACCCTTAACCTGAACCCTTAACCTTAACCCTTAACCTTTAACCCATAATCTTAACACTTAACCTTAACCCTTAACCTTAAGCTTAAACCTTAACCTTAACCCTTAACCTTAACCCCACCCAGCTTTGTGTCATCTGCAAATTTGCTAATGTTACTTTTAATTCCTTCATCTAAATCATTAATGTATATTTGTAAATAGCTGCTGTCCCAGCACCGAGCCTTGTAGTACCCCACTAGACACTGGCTGCCATTCTGAAAGGGACCCGTTAATCCCTACTCTTTGTTTCCTGACTTGTTCCATGTCGCCTCCCTCAAGGCCTAACAGCTTGGATTGGAGTGGCCTTTCCCGGAGTTGGGCCCGGAGCATCAGCAGCATGCGCAGCGTGGACTTTCCATCACGGAGCGGGCGAACCCTTGCCGGGGGTCGCCAGGGAGCAGTGCTCCGATCGCTGGCCTGGTGACTTTGGCATCATAGGGCTGTGGTCTGCAGAGCTTCTAGCCGTGGGCGGGGTGAGGACTTACCATCCGGAGTTTAGAATCCCTTGCCGGGGATTGCTGGAGAAGAGCTCCGACCGCCGGTCTGCGGCCTATAACATCCTAAAACCGCGGTCTCCAGTAGGAAAATGCCGATTCGGGACTCCAAGACGCGGAGTATGTTTGACCGTCCCGACGTCGGAGTTTTGATCATCCCGACGAGAGACCCTGTACATCGGGCCATACATAGCGGCGACTTTGGAGGGTTTATGGCCCGACCACTGGTGAACAAAGGAGGAGTACTGCCTGAACTTTGTTGTCTTCCACCACAATGAAGATTTTTTTTTAAATTTCAAATAGAGTTTATTCGAGAAATAAATATATACACTACATGATCCTTACAAAACTCCATCTGACATTCTCGGAGGCTATACATACATACAATACAGTTTTCCCAAATCACAATTTTACCCCACACCCTTGCCACTCATGTGGCCCATTGGCGTGGATTCGCTTCCCTTATTTTGAGGGGTGTCTCCACCATACCCTGCCCCCCATGTCCAGCAGCGGAAGGACTCTAGTGGTCCTCCCTCACCGAGCCTTGGCGTTGGCTGCACCGAGCTTCAGTGCGTCCCTCAGCATGTACTCCTGCAATCTGCAGGCGGCCAGTCAGCAACATTCCCTGACGGACATCTCGCTCCGCTGGGTGGTCAACAACGCTCGTGCAGACCAAAGAGCGTCTTTCACCGAGTTGATGACCTGAATGCGTCACTGGGAACAGTCCGTAAATCACAGAGTCCTCCGTGACGGAGCTGTTCGGAATAAATCATGACAGGGACCCTTGCAGACCTCTCCAGACTCTCTTGGCGAATCTACACTCTGCAAGAAGGTAGGCAACCGTCTCCTCTCCATAGCAGCCATCCCGAGGGCAGTGTGTGCTGGTAGTAAGGTTCCAACAGTGCAGGAAGGATTTGACTGGGAGGGCTCCCCTCACCGCCAGCCAAGTCAGGTCTTGGTGCTTGTTGGTGAGTTCTGGCGATGAGGCATTTTGCCAGACAAGCTGGGCAGTCTGCTCTGGGAACCACGCCACAGGATCCATGGAGTCATTTCCCTGCAGTGCCTGCAGGACGTTCCATGCTAACCACTGCCCGATGGACTTGTGGTCAAAGGTGTTGGTCCGGAAGAAATTTTCCATGCATGACAGATGGTGCGGCAATGTCCAGCTGACTGGCACATTGCATGGCATCTGCGCCAGGCCCATCCTTCGCAATACCGGGGACAGGTAGAACCTCAGCAGATAGTGACACTTGGTGCCCTCGTGCCTTGGCTTGACGCTCCGCCTGATGCAACCACACACGAAGGTGGCCATCAGGGTGAGGGCGAAGTTGAGCACGCTTTTACCCTCGTTGTCTGCTGCCGTATGCATTGTGTATTCGCACCCGGTCCATCCTCGACCCCCTGATGAACTGTGCTGTGGTGGATGTTTGTGTTAAATCTTATTGTGTATTGTATGTTTTTTTAAGTATATCGCTGCTGGCAAATTCATTTCACTGCACCTTCGGGTGCATGTAACGAATAACATTGACTTTGACTTTGACATTGACTACATTTCCCGCCGCGCCTTGCGCCGGGGGCTCACGGGAGTTGTGGGCATTCCAATATTCCAATGACCTGCATTTCCCGCCGCGCCTTGCGCTGGGGCGCCCGGAGGCTCACGGGAGTTGTGGGCATAATTTAAACTACATTTCCCACCGCGCTTTGCGGCCATCTGCGCGGTGGAGGGTGGAAGATGTCGTCGTTCGTGGCCGAGGTTTTGGAGTCGGCGGGAAAGCTGGAGAAGGACGATATCGGCACCAAGATCGGCCGCCTGGCTCGTCGTGTGGAGGAAGTCAAGGTGAAAACACCGAAGGCCCTGGCGGCTCGTGTCCTACACCCCGCGCAAACGTATCCGGGGAGGGGAGGAGGGAGCGAGGGGAGGGGAGGGGAGGGGAGGGGGAGAAAGAGGGGTGGGGGGAGGGAGAGAGATAGGGGTAGGGGAGGTGGGGAGGGGGAGAGACAGGTGAGGTTGAGGGGAGAGGTATGGAGAAAGCAGGGAAAGAGAGGGCGACAGGTGAGGGGCAGGGGAGTGGGGCTGGGGAAGGAGAGGAGGGAGGGGAGTAGTGGGATTATTGTTGGATTCAAATCAAGTTCAAATTGAGTTTATTGAGAGGCACAAGTATGGTGAGGTCCAGCCACAAAACCCAGCCTACAGCAACATCGCAGCTATATAGATTGTCAAACAAACTATTTGGATAAAACAATATATTGAGAGGAAAAAAAAAGAACAAGTCTACTATTCCAAGAGGTGTGTCTAATTGCACTAAGGGGAAGGAGATAAGCGTGTCTTCAGATTAATTTTAACATAGAAGGAAGGTTTTAGTATCCTCAGCATCCTTATTTTTTCTTATAGTAGAAGTCTTGTTTGTATCTATATTGTCAGTATCATTGGAATTGTTCTGCAAATTAATAAGTTATTTATATAATGCATTCAAACCAATTATACTTTAATATTCCTTAATCCATTTACTCAAATTACGCCCATTATTATCATAAGCAATGACAGACATCCAGCATTAGGTGCTTTGTTGAATATGTCACAAAATATGAAGATTAGATTGCTATTTTTGTCTAATAGTTTAAATGGAATCTGTAAGCTTTCATATTTCTTTGTTTATATTTCTTGCAATAATGTTGGCTACAGGGAACAAAAGTTTTAAATTTATGCTGCACTTTCACATGTTGCATTTCATTATTCTCTTGAATAATAAGATATTGCACTAACTATATCATTTTTCATTATTCATTTTCATTTTTCATCAATTTATCATTTTTCAAAGATGACAAGATGAAGCTTGTATTTTTCAGTTTTAAGCGTTTTTGGTCGTTTATGGTGGTGTTTTTAAGAGGATTAAGTTATAACTGAAACTTTCAACTGAATTGTATATTTTTTTCCTAGGGTGAAGTTTGCAACACAATAAACAAGAAATATGAGGAGTTCATCCCAAGTTTAAAAAATGGAGAGGATTTGGTAAATCAGGTGGTTGAAATATCGATGGAGATTGATGTCCTTAAGTCACAAATTGAAAACGAGGTAACTGGAAAAAAACAATCCAGCTGAATGGAATGCCAGATTGTAACAAGGCCTCATTGATTAAGACAAGGGATATCAACTGGGTGTATTTTTGGTCTTGGGGGTGCCCGTTCACAGTGCTCCTGACATAATTGTACTGGCATGCTACAAGTCATACTGATCTTGGGCATTGAGGAAGACAGCACATGGATGCAAGTACGGAGCTGTAATATTACTAAGTGTTAATGTTTGACAACAGGTCAAAGTATCAGTCAGAGTATTGAGTATAGAAGTTGGGTGGTCAACAAGATGTTGGTGAGGCTGCATTTAGAATATTGAGGGTACACAAAAGGCTGGAGAAACTCAGCGGGTGCAGCAGCATCTAAAGAGCGAAGGAGATGGGCGACGTTTCGGGTCGAGACCCTTCTTCAGACCCTAGAATATTGAGTTCAGTTCTGAGCATCATGTTATAGGAAATATTTTGTTAAGTTGGAAAGGGTGCAGAGAAGTTTACAAGGGGATGTTGCCAGGACTAGAGGGTCTGAGGTATAGGAAGAGTTTGAGCAGGCTAGGACCCTATTCCCTGGAGTGTAGGAGGATGAGGAGTGATCTTACAGAGGTGTATAAAATCACGAGCGGAATAGATTGAGTGGACCCAGAGAGTCTCTTGCCCAGATGTGTATTGTTGGACTATATGACTCTGACTCTAAAGGGTGGTGGGTGTATGGAACGAGCTGCCAGGGGGAGGTAGTTGAAGCAGTTGCAACCAAGTCTGCTATTGCAATGGTTAAGAGACATTTGGCAGGTACATGGATAGGACAGGTTTGGAGGGATATGGGCCAATTGTGGGCTGGTGGCACTGGTGTAATTGTGACATGTTGGGCCGAAGGGCTTGTTTCTGCGCAGTATGACTGACTTTATTTGAATAATAATGTTTATTCATTTAAAATATTCAAGAGTTCTTGTGGACCATTCCATGTTTTTTGATAAAACCGCTGATTATTCTGTTGCCAACATAATACATGTAAAGAAACCAGGTCTGCCAAACGGCTGCTAAAACTTTGGTGCAATTTATTTTTCCTCACCGTTTTAAATAGAATTTTCTCTATGTTTTTTACCTTATAAATTAATGTAAAAGCATTGGAAGCACGAGTTTAAAACTTTTTCTAGATGTTTTTACATTTGCTGATTATGCCAGGTTCTATCTAGGCTACTTGACCAAAATATTTAGAAAAAACATAATTTTGTCTCTTGTTGACATAGCTTGCTTTGCATCGTACAAAATCAATATGATTTTTTTATTTTGAGCTAAAACTCGAGATGAAATATGTACTTCCTTTAGATTTAAGGTACAGAGTTTTGGTGATTATGTTTTGCATGTTTTTTTAAACAGGTGCAGAGAGACCTCCGTGTTGCTGTTACTGAGTTCAGTGAACTGAAACAACAGTTGGAAAAAAGTACAGTTTTATTGGGTGTATTAACACAATTACATGAGGTAAATATATTTAAGGATTCCTTATTTTCCCCATTCTGAAATTTTATTTTGTTGTCTATAAATTTTCCCTTGAAGTCATTGCCACAGAAGGCTGTGGAGGCCAAGTCAGTGGATATTTTAAGCACAGAAAGATAGATTCTTGATTAGTACGGGTGTCAGGGGTTATGGAGGAAGGGATGGGATTGAGATGGAGAGATAGATGAACTATAATAGTAAGATTAAACGAGGACTTACCAGTTCGAAGTTTGATCGTTATTTTATGAGGAGTTACGATGAGGGATTACGTGAAGAACCCGCCTGGCGCTGGCAAACGGCATACTTCAAAGCAGCGGCATGAAAAACACAGAACACAAAATAGCCGAAGTAACATAGTAAGGCTCATAATAGACTTAGAACTACCAGATGATCATTTATTTTATGAGGGTGGGGAGTGGAGGGCACGTAATCCCTCATCGTAACTCCTCATAAAATAACGATCAAACTTCGAACTGGTAAGTTCTCGTTTAATCTTACTATTTTACTTCGGAGTCACGTGAGTGACTACGTGAAGAGTTTAAAGCTTTCTGTGTTTTTCGTGTCGTAAAATTTATTCCATACGACAGTACGGCTCATTAACACAATAACGAGCGGATAACACATTTTCCCCAAACATTGCCTCAAGTTATGTGATAAATAATTTTCACATTATAAAAAATAAAAATAATGCCCTTTCTATTGAAAAGCAAATTTATCACAAATACCAATTGATATATATTTTTTTATGGCATGACAAAGCAACAATTATAGCGAACCGAACATTGCGTGTCTAAATCTGACACCATGACTGGTTCCTTTATTTTAACAGTAATCTACAGCCTCCTGCGGCCTTGCATCTTTGCTCGAGTGGCTCATCCTGTGCCATTCCTGTGAATGTATTTTCCTTATTAACAGAGTGATTTTCCACCTTTCAGTGTCTAGTTCCTACTGAATGTATCCAATTATTAACCATCTAGAAATACATTCCTCTATAACCATCAGTTTTACTGAACCCAATGTGGTTTTTGTGAGTAATAAGCAGTCTCATTGCCACAGACTCTTACCTACTGCAACATTTTCATCAATGTTCACACACACACACAACTTAAAGCCAGCAGGATGTGCTTATAGGTTTACCTTGGTTTTGTTTTCAGGTCTTCTTGGCGTGCTTTGTTTGGTAGATTCATAAACATATATGATAATGCAATTTGTATCCACATGCCATTATAACGTAACATTTGCAATGTTTGCACTCTTATATTGATACTAAAGTTATCAGAATTATTATTTTCAATGTTTAAGTTTTTTGAATCATAGATAGAGTTAAAGTCCATTTCTTAAGGCATTTCAAGATTTCTTTATCTCCTGCCTTTATATTTTTTACAATTTTGGACAGATTATATATACATATACACATATCTATATCTATATCTATATCTATAATATATATATATATATACACACACACATATATATATTTTATTAACATTTACATATATATCCCTTTCCATATTGGGATATTATGAATGCATCTGATAACTTCTTGGTTAATATATTGTCCGTTTATAAGACGGTAACACTCTGAGCCCTATAATTGGCTCTATCAATTAGATACTTAGAAAATGCAATCCACAAGGAATTCACATATATCTAAATGACAAAATAACTTTACTGTATATACAGACCTCCAATTTCTTATAACAAAATATAGTTATTTAGACTTATTTCCGCAAATTGCAGGTATAACACTTCTTTATACATAATTATTTTATTGATATATCGTAATATTGGTTTACATTCATAGACTTCTTTGACCATCAGCTGTTTGAGATGGTCTAGTCAACCTGTAGATAGTCAAATTCATATTTTCACTTATGGAGGTTTTTGTACAACAATAAATTACTGCAGGGTTTCTCAACCTGGAGATCCCAGTGGGTGCAGCAGCATCCAAAGAAACAAAGGGAGACAGGCAACGACCTAGGTCGAGACCCCTTTTTTGACTTCAATAAATTACTGCCATTATGAATCATCACTAGCAGTTCAAAATCACACAATATAAATAACCATAAAGGACCCATATTGGGCCACCAAAATGCCTCTGGCAGTGTCCTGCTACATATTCATCAGACACTGCCCTATTAAACAAAAATGAGGAACACAAAGAATCTTTTCCTCATGTAATTTGGAGAAAAGCATCCACCTTCACTGTTCTTAGATACCCACAAGAATATTCGAAAGATCAGTGATTTAATCTGTATGCAATCAGATTAATCGTAAGTAATCCATATTAATGACAATATGTTTTTCTTACCAAATTAGTTATCTTCCGATACCATTGTCTCTTCCTTAGAGATAAACAGGTGGACTAAACTTTAAAACATACCACATCTGTTTACTTAGATAATCCCATAATTGTTGTTTGACTTATCTTGTGACCCACAAGAAAAATTTAAAATCAGTGATTGAATCTGTATACAACCAGATTAATCGTAAGTATGCAAAATAATGACAATATATTTTCCTCCCAAATTTGACCATAGTTAACATATGCCACAGCCGTGGTATTGTTCATCTTGATACGACATGGACAGTTCCATAATAAAACAATTGATCTTTTTTATCCATAACTCCTTATACTTCAACAATTAATACGAATGTTTGGAAAATTCTTAGGACAAACCATTTATGTTTGCCTGGTATTGTCTGCAGTCCGCTTAACAAAAAACATATCAATTATTGTTATAAGAATAGATAATATTCTTATCTTTACCCAAACATTCACAGAAGCTGTACATCATCTGTAATCATGCTTCAGTTGTAATTAAATAGTTGAAGCAGCTTATGAACCTTTTTTACATTACTAATAATGATAACGTATCATTTGATATTTTGCATAAACCTCTTCACAAGGCATACATATTCTATAAGCTTCTGAATTCCTTCTTTTGGAACTTTATTTATATTTTCCCCTAACCTAATGGAGGAACAAAGTATGTCAACAACAATAATACATATTTGTATCATGGAACAATTCTCCCCACTCTTATGGTGCTTAAATTACTTCTGAATTCAGAATAGTAATTTAAAAATATTTTATTAATGCCTGAGCATATGCTTTATGTAATGGGTCAAGTCCACCAGGTTTGTAATGGCAGGCACTAATTGCAGCTGCTCTTTATCTCTTCTAATTTAAATGTAATCGAGATAACCATACCATGTACCTCATTAGTGCAAGTGCTGATCTTTTATCAGTATATTGTTCCTTCAGTGTTCAGTTTAACAACTTGAACTGATTGATTGTTTGGACAAGTTTTAACTTGCACAGCTTGACCCACTTTAATTAATTTCAAGCACCTGTAATATTGATTAACACTTTGTTAATCACAACAGTTTTCCATGTTCTAGATGTTTCTATTTTCTTACACTGTGAAAGTGTAAATAATGATATTATTGTATGGTTTATACCATGAATCTTTACACTAAGGTAATTTTATAATATACATGTACGTTCCCCTTCTTTTTAAAATTTACTTTTGAGTGCAAACCTGAAATCAGTTTTCCCCTAATACAGGTGAACCAATCCTCCTTAGTTATATTAAGTTTTAACCATCATAATACACCTGTAATCCCCCATAATTGGAGATTTCATGACATTTTGTAACCAGATGTTTGCACCTCTTCAACGTACATCAAGCCTTCTTTTCCCCAATTATATAGGTTAAGATAAGGCTATGTTTGGATAATACCACTTCTGCCTTTATTTTGATCCATCATCAAATTTTCCATTGGATCATAGTTTTTCCACCGTAAAATAAAAGATCTTTGTCTTTGTTTTGATCCATAATCAAAATTTTTATTGGATCATAGTTTTTCTTCCCCAAAGTTTAAAGATCAGTGGTCTGTTCTTTTGTAATTAATATCTTTGATTAATCATAAGGCAGGTATTCTATAATAATCAGGAGTTTAATATATCCTGATTTGTATTAATCTGCAACCCTATAATGCAGATTCGGTAAATTATATATTTTCTTCCTATTATGCTCCACAACTAATGGCAATTTATTTTATATTTTACATATTTGCACCATTTTGAACTTTGAAATTGTATTTCTTATATCTCATATATTTGAGACATGGATATTTATAAATGGATTAACCATTGATATTTAAATAAAACATAAAGTTTTATCGTATTCTTGAAGTTGGTGAGATACCATATAATTAATGTAGGCAGCTAGGTTTTCCCATAGCCTCACCACTTCCTTTAGATATAGCAAACTTTTGCTATCTCAGGCACACCTGGCCTCACTTTTATTTTTATTTTATTTGTGGTGTGCATTCATAATTCACATCACCACTTGCAGGGTCTGTCTTTTGCAGCCCTGATCCACTTGGAATTATATCCAAAGAGACTTCCTCCACCCTATCCAGGGTCAGAGTTTTTATATCTCAATTTGGCACATAGCCATATTTTGTATATTCAAGCCCCTTAGGGTCTTTTTTGGGGAACTGTTTGGGTACTGTGACCCTGGTCTTTAGTCTCTTTTTATATATTATGGAGTACTTTCTCCATATCGTGAATTTTATTAACTTTTTCAAAAATACAGTCTTTCTGACTTTTAAAATATCCTGCCAAATTGTGGAGCATCTAACCTTCCTACCGTATTTTTAAACGGTACCAGTATCGGAACCGGCCCCGTAATTAATCTCTCGTCCCGATCGCTGGGTATTCCCCTGGGACGTTCTTTTTAAAACTCCGTTATTTTAACAGAGTATATCTGTTCAGTTTAGACTTTTAATTTGTTTTTTAAAACCTTTAAATCCTGGTTTTCCACCAGGCACGGAGTTTTCCAGTCCTAAAAAATTTTTTTCAACAGCACTTACCTGCCGGTTCCGAACCTACCGCTGTCGAGGAGCTGTCTGTGCAGCTCCTGCTTCTGCCGTCAGCGTCGACGTAATGCCGTTTGCCAGCGCCAGGCGGGTTCTTCACGTAGTCACTCACGTGACTCCGAAGTAAAATTGAATGGCGGAGTAGATGATGGGCTGAATGTCCTAATTCTGTTCCTATCACTTACGAACTTCATAATGATTTAATGATTTGGATAATGTGATTGGCTTTGTGGCCAAGTTTGCGGGTAATACGAAAATAGGTGGAGGGGCAGGTAGAGAAAGCAGGGACTATGCGGAAGGACTTGGATAGGTTGCTATGTATAAACGCAGCTGTAATTTCTACAATGTGAAACCAAAATGTATTAAAAAACTCTTTAATAAAATCTGACAATGTGCACTTTAACCACATGTGATTTTTATTCCTCTCTATTACACATCTCAAAATTTTTTTGGAAAAGGGGAAGTACAATGGAATCTGGGGGTCCTTGAACATCAGTCTATGAAAGTAAGCATGCAGGTCAGCAGGCAGTGAAGAAAGCGAATGGCATGTTGGTCTTTCTAACTAGAGGAATCGAATATAGGAGCAAAGTCCTTCTGCAGTTGTACAGAGCCCTAGTGAGACCGCACCTGGAGTATTGTGTGCTGTTTTGGTCCCCTAATTTGAGGAAGGACATTCTTGCTATTGAGGAAGTTCAGCGTAGGTTTACAAGGTTAATTCCTGGGATGGTGTGATTGTTAAAATGCTGAGAGAATGGAGCAGCTGGGCTTGTAGACTCTGGTGTTTAGAAAGATGAGAGGGTATCTCATTGAAACATATAAGGTTGTTAAAGGCTTGGACACGATAGAGGCAGGAAACATGTTGGGGGAGTCCAGAACCAGGGGCCACAGTTTAAGAATAAGGAGTAAGCCATTTAGAACGGAGAGGAGGAAACATTTTTTCTCACAGAGTGTGGTGAGTCTGTGGAATTCTCTGCCTCGGAGGGTGGTGGAGGCAGGTTCTCTGGATGCTTTCAAGAGAGAGCTAGATAGGGCTCTTAAAAATAGCAGAGTCAGGGGATATGGGGAGAAGGCAGGAACGGGGTACTGATTGGGGATGATCAGCCATGATCACATTGAATGGTGGTGCTGGCTCGAAGGGCCAAATGGCCTACTCCTGC
Organism: Okamejei kenojei; assembly: GCA_035221665.1. Classification (NCBI taxonomy): domain Eukaryota; kingdom Metazoa; phylum Chordata; class Chondrichthyes; order Rajiformes; family Rajidae; genus Okamejei; species Okamejei kenojei. Next base: position 37,985,640 of record CM069159.1, on the reverse strand, counting down.
ATCTATTGTCTATTGTCTATAAATTGTGGAGTACAGACACAAATAAATAAACGATGGGTCTTTGTCCCAAACATTATGGGCACTGTAGGGTACACAAAAAGCTGGAGAAACTCAGCGGGTGCAGCAGCATCTAAGGAGCGAAGGAGATAGGCGACGTTTCGGGTCGAGACACTGTATTTTTCTGAAGTATTTTTGTTTGACTTGCAGATATTCGGGACTGCTAGAATTAGTCTCTGACTATAAAAACAAAATATTTGTTATTTTTTTCCAGTTTGATACAGCCCTAGAAACGCATCAACAAGCTTTGTTGGAAAAAAATTATACCAAATCTGCAGAGCATCTCAATAAGGTTAGCATGCCTATCAACATCTTCCTTTGGTGCCATAAATCTTGCTGCTCGGGTATTACAAAAGTTAATTAAACATTTAGGAAACATTCTTGTGGTGCTGTATTGGTTCTGTTAAAACAACATAAGCTGCTTGCATTTGTATAACAGACCCAATGTCCTATCATTGATTACTGAAGGGAAAAAAACTACCCCAAAGCTCTTGATTAAGTTAAATATGGAGAAGTGTTTTAAAGGAAAATAAAGCACCTTATGGAGCTTATTTCAGAGTATAAGGGCCTGGGCAACTGAAGGCCAGACTACTAATGGTGAATTAATTTGTCTGGCGATGAACAAAAATACAGATAATGGGATTGAGGATGGGTTTTAAACTTAAAGGGATAGAGGGAATTGGAAATGGAGTGGGTGGGTGGTTGATGACTAAGAGAAAATTGTTTTCAAATGGGATCATCACATTTCTCAAATCTGTTGAGATCATTTTTGTCTAATCACATGTGGTTTTGTCCTTTCCGGAAGTGGCGGCGCTGCCTGGCAGCTGCGGCTCGCCTGCAGTCCGTCTTTTTTATTTTCTTTATGTTTTCTTGTGTCTGTTTTAGTTACATTTTAGTTTATTTGGCTGTGTATGTGTTGGGGGGAGGGGGGGGTGGGTGGGAGAAACAAGGTTTTAGTCTCCCTTCGGGGGAGGGGGGGGGGGATGTGATTTTCTTGTCGTGTCCCCCGTTACCGTCTCCATCTGTGCTGAGGCCTAATGGCGGAGCTGGCGGCCTCGGAGCTGTGGCGACGACCCCACTTCCGAGCTGTGGCAGTGTTCCAGCGGCGGCGGTGGACCCGGCTTCAGAGCTGTAGGTGTGGCGTTCCGGCAGCGGGTCCGGCTTCAGAGCTGTGGCGTTCCAGCGGCGACCCGGCTTCAGAGCTGTGAGTCCGGCGGTGGCGGCGGCACGGCTTCGGAGGCTCGGCCGCGGGCCTAGTGGACGACAACATCGGAGGCCTGGATCACCTCAGCGCAGAGGGAGAACAAGGAGGGAAGAAGGCAAAGACTTTAAGACTTTTGCCTTCCATGACAATGAGGAGGTGCGTGGTGAACTCACTGCGGTGGATGTTAAATATGTGTTTATTGTGTGTTTTGTTTTTTATTATATGTATGACTGCAAGGCAACGAAATTTTGTTCAAACCGAAAGGTCTGAATGACAAGAAAGTATACTTTACTTACTACGTGTGATGTGTGATGAATGTTAACAAAAACGCATTTCAAGCTTTTGTGCTTAGAAATATCCCACAATGTATTTGATCAAAAGCTTAATATTTTTGAGGGATTAATGCTCTACATTGTGATAAGATGCTGCTTGTTTCTGCATCTGAAATTTTAACTGACACTTGTGGCAAGTTTAAAATATGGAATTTGCAGAATTTCCTGATTGCTAAATTCAATTACAGTTTACAAAGTGTCTAACAGTGTCTTGCGTTTCTGCTTCTATTTGCAAGGCACAGCACAATCTTACCCTACTAAAATCAAGGAAGGGTGTTGAGCTGAAGATGTTGCAAGTACTTGGCACAGAGCTCATTGTGCAGAAGGAGAAATTATTATATCATTTAGGGGAAGAGTGGAAACTGCTGGCAGTATGGAACCTTCCCCCTTCACCAGCACCAACAAAAGGTGAATGAACACATTTTACTTCTGGTGAAATACTGAAGCCAAGCGTTAAGATGTGAATATCCAGATTAGTTGGGAGTAATTCATTATCTAGTTCCATTAGTCTTTATGTATTAAAGGGAAAGGTTATTTTGATTTAAAGATCATATGATACAACTTTTCTTTTCAATGTGTATTTTAACTACAATTCTTAATGAGGAAATGAAGCAACAGCATAAAATATATGACTTCATGGAAGTTGCTGAACAATTTTGGATTTTTGCTTTTTGGTTGAAAATTCCCAATCTTAAGATGAAAGATATTGCTGGAGTTTCCATGCTACTTGGACTTGAAAAACTTTATTGTCATTCAGACCTTGCGGTCTGAACGAAATTTCGTTGCCTGCAGTCATACATATAGTAAATAACAAAAACACAATAAACACATATTTAACATCCACCACAGTGAGTTCACCAGACACCACCTCACTGTGGTGGTAGGCAAAAATCTTGTCTTTGTCTCGTCCCTTCTTCCTCTTCCTCTGCGCTGAGGCGACCCAGGCCTCCGATGTTGTGACCGCACCCGGTGATGTAAATAAGTCCCGCGGGCGAACCGCGCTCCGCGAGCGGGCCGGTTCAATTCCGCGGCCCGGGCGGTCGAAGCTGCCGCCCTCCAGTCCAGCGGACGCAGCTGTTGCCGCGGGAGCTCTGGAAAAACAGGTCACCAACATGTGACCTGCGAGCTCCCGGCGATGTCGTCCTCTGGGCCCGCAACCGGGCCTCCGAAGTCGCTGCCGCTGCCACCACCACCCGGAGAGCCGCCACAGCTCCGAGTCGGGTCGCCGGAACGCCTGAACCCGCCACAGCCCCGAAGTCGGCCAGCCCGCGCTGGTAAGTCCTGGCTGGCTCTGCCTCCGGAGCCCCGAGGTCGGTCGCAGTTAAAGTTGGAGTCCGCCAGCTCCGAGATAGGTCTCAGCGCAGACGGAGATGGGGGATACGACAAGAAAAGTCACGTCCCCCCAAAAGGAAGAGACTAAGAACGTTTCTCCTACCCCTCCCACACACATATACTACATAATAAGTCAAACTAACACTAAAAACAAGACAAGAAAACAACAAATAAAAAGAAAAACAGACGGACTGCAGGCGAGCTGCTGCTGCCAGGGCAGCGCCGCCACTCCCAGAATGGTACATGGGCCTTAGAGATTTTCTAGCATGCGTTATATCCTGATGATCAACTTTAACAGCCTGCTGAGATAAAACAGCGTGGTTTTCTGATGCACTATACCTGCCACATGCACCATTAATAAATGTAATGAAAACTTGACAAAGGATCAATGTTCTAATTTACCTCCATTTTCACCCCAATGTCTTGACATTGGGGTTGTCAGAATTTTTTTTTTGTAAAATATTTTTATTAAATACATATTAAGAAGGAATAACATAAAATCAAAAAAGAAGAAACATATTATTCATCACATGCATTCTTAATTTTAAAGTTTACAGTCGTTCTTATTTATACTTCTATACTTTTTATTATTTTATAACAGAAAGAAAATAGTAAAGAGAAATAATAAAAAGAAATAAAATAGTAGAAAATCGATAAAAATGAGTGGAGTATAAAGCAAGACATTCTTCATTGGAGATATATGCGTGGTCTATTTTATATAGTTCTCCATCTATTCCTTCAGTCAGGCCCTCGAACCGGACCTCCTTGACTCTTTAAGTATTCAATAAATGGAGACCATATTCCTCTGAATTGATCTAGCTTGTCCAAAAGGACAAGTCTTAGTCTTTCCAGATGAAGTGTCTCCGATATTTCTGTAATTCACATTTTGATTGTGGGAGATGTGGGACCTTTCCAAAATCTTAGTATTAGTTTTTTTACCAATTATTAAACTATAACCAATAAAAATTATTTGCTGTGTTAGTAGATGATCCGTTTCTATTATTCCTAATATGATTAATTTTGAGTCTGGAGTCAGATTTGCATTAACTACTTTCGAGATTATGTTAAAATTTTCTATCCAAAAATGAGTAATTTTTATACATTTTGTAAATGAATGTGTTAGATTAGCTTCTAAATGCTGACATCACATATAGCAGAAACATTTGAAAAAATTCTGTTTAATTTGGATTTCAAAAAGTGTAATCTATGTAAAACTTTACATTGTATCAGGGAGTGTCTGGCATTTAATGAGCAGTGGTGTATATGTTGTAAACTTTCATTCCATACTTCTACACTAATTGTCCCAATTCGTTTTCCCATGCTTGCCTATATATTTCCGACTTTGGTAAATCATTTTCCAGTAAAATATTATAAATATATGATATGAATTTTTCTGTATTCGGATATTTATTTAGATATTCATCTAACATTTCTGTCTTTCTATTTCTAAAATCCTGCGTGTTTGATTTAACTTAGTCTCTAATTTGTAAATATCTAAAGTACTCTTTTGAGTGTAATCCATAATTTTGTTGTAATTCCTGAAATGAAAGGAATAAACTTTCCCTGTAGAGATCACCCATCTTATTTATTCCATAGTTCTTCCATTTAAAAAAACCTTTATCCATCATTGAAGGTTTAAATGTGATGTTATTTACAATGGGAAGAGCCAGTGGTATACTTTCTAATTTTAATGTTTTCTTTAATTGTTTCCAAATACGTATGCCACTTTCTATTATTGGATTTCCTCTATAACTTTTTTATGTATTTTAGTATTAGCAAATAAAATCGAGCTAATTTCAAAAGGTGAACAATCTTCCTTTTCCATTTTTAGCCAGTTCGGTTGTTTATCTACTTCTTCCAACCAAAAGTTCATATTTTTAATATTTACTGCCCAATAATAAAACATAAAATTAGGCAATGCAAAACCCCCATTCATTTTTGATTTACATAGATGTTTTTTATTTATTCTATGGCTCTTATAATCCCAAATAAAGTTGGTAACTATAGAGTCCACTTTCTTATTTAGGAAGTTTAGGAAGATATATCGGGATCAGTTGAAACGGGTATAATAATTGCGAAAGAAAAATCATTTTTATCGCATTAATTCTACCTAGCATTGAAATAGGTAATGTTTTCCAATATAGGATATTCTTAAGTAGTTTATTCAATAGGGGTGGGAAATTAGATTTAAATAAAAAAATCATATCTTTTTGTTACATGAATTCCAAGATATTTGACTTTTCATTTGTTATCTTAAAAGGATATTGTTGTAATATATGTGAGTTATTTCCCATTATTGGCATGTTCACTTTTGTTCCAATTAATTCTATATCCTGAAATCAATCCAAATTGAGTTATTAAATCTAATAAGTTAGGAATACTAATTTCCGGCTTTGTAATATAAAGTAATACATCATCTGTGTATAAAGAGATTTTATTTTCAGTTTCTTTGGTTTCATACCCGTATATTTCAGGATGTAATCTGACGCGCTGTGCTAATGGTTCAATTGCCAGTGCAAACAGTAGTGGAGATAGAGGACAACCTTGTCTACAGCCACGGAATAAATTAAATTTAGTTGTTAACATTTGATTTATTAATATTCTAGCTGTTGGCTTGGTATATAGTAGCTTAACCCATGTTATAAACTTCTCTCCCAACTGAAAAGTTTCCAGAACCGAAAATAAATAAGACCATTCAATCTGATCGAAAGCTTTCTCTGCGTCCAATGAAATAATTGATAAATCTTTATTAATGTTTCTTTTCGAGTATATAATATTGAATAATCTTCTCAGGTTGTTTGAGGAGTATCGTTTTGGTATAAATCCTGTTTGATCTGAATGAATTACTTTATTAATCACTGTATTTAGTCTTTGTGCTAGTATTTTGGTTAATATTTTTTGATCAGTATTTAAAAGAGCTATGGCTCTATACGACCCTGGATCATCCAGATTTTTATCTAATTTAGGTATAAGTGTTATAATAGATTCATTTAATGTTTCTGGTAACTTCTGTTATGCATAAATGTGTTCATAAAGTGTCTTCAAACGTGGAGCTATCATATCATAGAATGTTTTATAAACTTCTGATCCAATACCATCCGGACATGGAGTTTTACCATTTTTTTTAATAACCTAATAGCTTCTTCGATTTCTTTAGTAGTTATTTCAGCGTTGAGTGATTCTCTATTTTCTGAATCCAGTCCTTTTAGATTACAATTTAAAAAATATATTTCTATTCCTATTCGATTTTCTGTCATTTTGGCTGAATATAAATGTTTATAATATTGCAAAACATCTCTCATTTATATCTTTAGTTTGTACTAATAATACCCCTTTGTCTGATTTAATCCTATGGATTAATTTTTCACCTTCCAATTTTCGTAATTGACGAGCCAATAATTTTTGTGGTTTTGTGTAATTTTATCTCCGAATTCAAATTGTATTTGTTTAGTATATTGGTATAGTTTTACAACTTGGTCTGACTGTATTTTATTTAATTTATATTTCAATGCAAAGATTTTATTATGTTTTATTATGGTTGGGTTAACAGCGTTTTCTGTATCTAATTGTTTGATCTGCTTTTCCAATGCCTGTTGTTCCCTCCGATTCTCTTTATTACAAAATGCTTGAGAGGATATCATAATTCCCCGAAGATACGCTTTAAAAGTTCCCCATAATAGAGACGAAGATATTTCTGGCGTGTCATTTATTTCAAAGAAAATCTTGATCTGTTTTGTGATGTATGCTTGAGTTATTTTGTCTTTTAAAATTTGTGGGTTAAATCTCCATTGTCCCTGTTTTTCCGTTTTACCAGTTATTTTCATCGTAAAAGTTAAAGGTGCGTGATCTGAAATTATAATATTATGATATTTTGAATTATAAATGAATGGGATAAGTTTTAAATCTACCAAAAAATAATCTATTCTTGAACAAGTTTTATGCACAGGTGAGTAAAATGAGTATTCCCGTCCAGCTGGGTTTTGCATTCTCCAATCATCTTTAATATTACTAGTATCTATATATGCATTTCTTAGATCACTGGAATGCGATTTAAGTTTCCGTTGTTTTGATGATCTGTCCAAATAAGGATTTAGTGTACAATTTAAATCTCCTCCAATTATTAAGTTGTGTTGTGATAATTCCGGAATAGTATTAAATATTTTTTTAAAACAGTGGGCTGTCAAAATTTGGGCCGTATACATTGACAAAAATCATTTTTTGTGTGTATAATTCTCCTATTACAATAATATATCTACCATCAATATCAGTTATTGTTGAAGTGTTTAAATAAAGTGCCTTTACGAATTAATATTGCTACACCTCTAGATTTGTGTGTGAAAGAAGAATGATACACTTTGTCAATCCATTTAGCCTTTAATCTATGTTCTGCCTCTTTTTTAGATGTGTCTCTTGGATGAATACCACATCTGCTTTAAGTGCTTTTAAATGTGCTAATACTTTACCTCTCTTAATTGGTTCGTTAATACCTTTAACATTCCAGCTACAAAACATTATTCCTCCATTCCCCATATTCATTTGTAAGCATTGCATCTTTTATCTAAAGGAATATATAATAGGGCAAAAGGTTCAGCACGACATACCCGACTTTACACCCGAACTCCGAATAGATGAATTTCAAGACCCTTGAGTATCTCTCACGTATATACCTCCTTTGCATTAATTTATAACTCCATTCAAAAGTAAAATAATAAAGCAAGAGATAATATTAAAAAAGGATAGATTAAGAGATTAATAGGGTGCACAAAGAAATAAAAAACTACATCTAATATTGGTGTAGTTAGACCTATAGATAGCTAGCCATACTACCATGGCTAGCAATCTATAGACTTCCGTAGTCGATGTTACTAACTTATCCATTTCCATGATTCATTAAAATTGTTATTCCATACAAATATTTAACCGGGAGTATTAAACTCTGATGTGTACAAAATCCATCAGTCAAGTATTTGATAATATCTATACTTAATACTTATTAAAAGCTATAATAATAAAATATAATAAAAATAAAGTAATAAGAAAAAGGGAAGAAAAATATTTTAAAAAAATATATAATAAAAAGTACCGGGGGGGGGGGGGGATAAATAAAGTCAAAGTTTATATTTTGTGTATTTATATTTACTATTTACTTAATCCTAAGTAAATCAGCTATAGTTAGTTGTTAATCATTAATTGGTAGTTATTAGCTTTAATTAATAATAATACCAGTATTAATTTTGGTGTGTGTTAGTTATTAATATTAGTAGTGTTACTATTCTAATTATTAGTATCCATAGGAGAGTCTCCAATCCGTATCTCCCCGAATCTCCTATCCGCATCCTTCTCCATCTTCTGTAGATGAAACAAGTCCATTCCAATCTTGAAAGTACGATTTAATTGTTGGTATAGTTCATCTTTGAAGCTTTCATTCAGTCTACCTCTCGCTCCTTAATCCCTTGGGCAAAGCTCATTGCATCCGCTGGGTTTTTGAAATAATGTTCTTCCTGGTTGTAGGTAATTCTCAGGGTGGCTTCAGATTCTTCACTTCCCTCAAAATTCTTTTGGTCTCCTTGAACGCATTTCGTTTCTTGGAGACCTCTGCTGGATAGTCTCGGTAAATGCTGATCGAATCTTCTTCATATGTACGATTTCTACTTTTTACAATTTTGTTCATCATCTCCTCCAGGACATGATCATACTGGACTTTTACTATCATTTGTCTTGGAGGGGCGTCTTGCTTTGTATAACGTCTCATTACTCTGTGTGCTCGGGCTAGTAAAGGCTTTTGTTCCAGAGATAAAACCTTTTGCAATAAGTTTGCAGTAAACTCTCGGGTATCTTGATTCTTTTCTCTCCCTTCCCGAATACCCACGATCCTTAGGTTCTCTCTTCTCTGGCGTCCTTCCAACTCGGTACACTTATCAGTTATTTTGCCCAGTAAGTCAGATAAACGTTGATTTTCTTTGAGGAGTGTTTTCGTAGTCTGAGTACTTGTTTCGACTAGTTCTTCAAGGTTCTTTATGGCTGTCGACTGTTCCTTGATTTCTTCCACCACGGGTTCCATTTCTATTTCCACCTTATTTTCGATTTTTTCATTCATCTCTTCCACTATACTTGCAGATTTATCCGTCAATATTTCTGCAATTTCCTTTCAGAGTTTGTCAGATAATTCCGTGGCCGAGGTATTAATTTCAGACTTTAACTCCTTCATCTCCTCCTTGATTTTTTCTATTTCTTCCTTAATATTCATTTTTGGCAGTTCAGTCTTTAATTCCAACTTTAACTCAGCCATTTCTTGTACAAAAAAAACTTTGAGTTCTTCAATTTCCAATTTTTTCTTCGGTTTTTTTCGACACATCTTCTAGGGATAGTGTCCCACCTGAGGCTCCAGTCAGGCCTTGTTCTTGTTCTGCCGTTTTCCTTGTATACCGGAGTTTTGTTTTATCTGCGGGTGGGCTGCGCTGTGTTGCCATTACGAGTCGCGCGCCTGATGACATCACTCGCGGCAGCCGGTGCAAAAACAGCAGGCAGCAGGTAGGTCTTTTCTCCCCGGTTTTTCCTCGTTTTTTTTCACGGAGCTGGGTGGCGTTGCTTTCTAACCCTCCATAGCGCCACCGGAATCGGGTTGTCAGAATGTAAGTAACTTTTTTAAACATTGTTTTTCTCTCCTTTGTATAAAAGCTCCTTCGTCACAATACCATTTATGAATCTGGGGAAACAGAAGGTTGCAATTTGTGTATAGGAAAGAACTGCGATGCTGGAGTAACTCAGCGGGACAGGCAGCATCTCTGGAGAGAAGAAATGGGTGACGTTATGGGTCGAGACTCTTCTTCAGACTGAGAAGGGGAGGGGATGGAGAGAGGGAAAGCAAGGGCTATTTGAAGTCAATGTTCATACCGCTGGGGTGTAAGCTACCCAAGCAAAATATGAGGTGCTGTTCCTTCAATTTGTGCTGGGCCTCACTCTGACAATGGAGGAGGCCCAAGACAGAAAAGTCAGTATGGGAATAGGAGGAGGAGTTAAAGTGCTGAGCAACTGGGAGATCAGGTCGGTTTAGGTGCACTGAGTGAAGGTGTTCAGCGAAACGATCGCCGAGTCTGCGGTTGGTCTCGCCGATGTACAGATATTGACACCTGGAACAGCGGATACGGTAGATGAGGTTGGAGGAGGTGCAAGTGAACCTCTGCCTCACCTGAAAAGGCTGTCGGGGTCTTTGGATGGAGTCGAGGGGGGAAGGTAAAGGGACAGGTGTTGCATCTCCTGCGGTTGCAGGGGAAAGTTGCAATATATTATACTCATGGGCCTGTCCCACTTGGGCGACTATAGGCGACTGCCGCAAAATTTCCAATGTGTTGAAAATTTTTCTGCCACAGTGGCGACAATTTTTGCTGACGTACGTGTTGTCGTAGATGCTGTCGTAAATTGTCGCCATGTTCTGTCGTAGGTGAATTCCATTAAAACTAGTCCCTGACAGTCGTCTAAAGAGTTGCCTAAGTGGGACAGGCCCATCAGTTAATTCATTCGAGGGAGCTTGTACACCAATTCCATTACTTTTCTTGTGTGTATCCACTGAAGAAGTAATTCCTGGTATTGAATACGAGAGAATAGGTGACACAGGTGTAGGAACTAATCACTTGTTTTCCTGCAGCTGAGGATTTGTTCAGATGGACTTTGAAAACTGAGCTACGCTTATGCACCATGACATCAAGGAGGAAGAGTGATCTTGAGACACTGCTTATATCAATACTTCAAGGATTCGCTATTCTTGGTGAACTGATCAGAAAACTGAAATTCTTCAGTAAGTAATTTACACTTAATTATTACAGATTTTCTGTTGCCAGGACTTGGTGAGCATCATCAAGTGTCTACAGCAAGTCACTATAGCATTTTTTTTTAATCAACTGGATGAACATCTTTAAAGGTACTGCAGCGTGTATTGGTAGAACATGATTTTATGATTTTTGCGTCTTGCACTATGAGAAGAATAAAATGAAAATTAGAAACTTAAATTTCACTTAGTTTAAAATGTATTTTCTCCAGATTTTAAATATTGAACCATAGGGTCTCAACCCGAAATGTCACTCATTCCTTCTCTCTAGAGATTCTGCCTGTCCCGCTGAGTTACTCCAGCATCGCAGTTCTTTCCATACACATGCCGAGTCATTCCAGCATTTTATGTCTACCTTCGATTTAAACCAGCATCTGCAGTTCTTTCCCACACATTTTAACCACTTTTAATTAATCCTTGGACTTGCAACTATAATCTTCAACTAAGTCTGAAGAGTCTTTAGCAATTGGCATGTCTAATCTTCAAAGACTTTATTGTGAAATATTCAAAACCTATTAATTATGCAGCTTAAGATCACAACAAATAACAGAGGCTGGCCACAGAGCTTAATTTGAGAGCATTGCAATTTTCAGTTCCTTTAAAGTCCAAAGACTTAATGAACAGCCTTAAATTGTTCGACTGAAGACATGCATGGCACCCTTGAGTAGAAACTTACAAAGATTCATAATCATTGTCAGGAAATAAATAAAGGCTACTCTTGTTCTGAGGCATTGGTCACTAACCTGTTACACCCCCTCCCCCCAGTTTCTTCTCGGGAAAGTTTGAATTTTGGAACACAGTAAATTATGTATTTCACTGCTCTGCCTTCTTTGTCAATGCAGCATGTTCCAATGAAGTTGATAATACTTTAATGACTGAACTTTTACATTTTATTCTAAAACTTGGTTTAATGTGCGTGTAAAAAAAAGTTCAGCGTATCAATTTACAGACATTGGTTTTTATACTGTTTAGGTCACAGGAGCTGTTTCTACGAGGTTGACATATTTATCAATTATTTGTGTCTTCGTGTGAGTGCAAGTTTGGGAGGAATTGATAGTACACAAATGACATTTTGAAACAAAATTATTGTCTTTACTTGTTTTGCTCTTGGTCATCTTTACTGCTTAATGACCATGTCCAAACTCTGCAGGTCAGATCTTGTTGAAATATATTTTGAAACCACTGGTTGTCGAGCCGTCCCTTGATGTTGAGATTGAACTTCGGGCTAACGATGCCATTTTAAGGTTCAGCGCAGTTGAAAGCAAATGTGAACATGAGTTACCAGCAAAGGTTTACCTGAAGATCACAACAGTCTTGGAGTTCCTGTACCAACATTTGCTTCGTATGTAGACTTTTATTTTGTCCCTTTCCCTCGCTGCATTGTGGGCAGGTTCTTTATTTTTGTCTTGTAATTACGCCATTCTGAAATTAGCTTCCAAGCATAATTAAGATAAAGACACATTGCTGGGCATGTAAAATTTGATTGTCTTTCTTTTTGGTGTTATGGTAGATATTCCGCTCTGGGTCTCTGTGGACCGCAAAGAAAAGCAGGATATAAACCTTGCAGAATTGCTGGGAGGCATGATCTGGGAGGAATTATCAGAAATCATTATTAAGAACTGTTTGGTATTTTCTATACCAACAAACAGCAGCCAGTTAGAGCTGTATGAAGAGGTATGGACACTTTACTTAATGTGTGTGTGAACGAGAACCTTTAATTGCCAAACCAGGTGTATTTTCCATTGCACATTCCTAATTAGCATTCAGTTTTCATTGCTAGCTTTTTAATATAATTGTATACTCTGTAGAACATAGGCCTTTTCCTTCAAAATTGAGATCGTGAATGACGGTTTGGAAGATGGCTTTAGATTGCAGGCGGAAACGGGCGAATTGGACTGTTGGGTTGTAAAATGTAATTTAATCCAGAGAGTCAAATGTACAAAGAAAATAATATGCATCATGGGTCAGGTGCTGAAGAAGAGGCACCTAAGGATATATGTTGAACCATCCTTAAAGTACCAGAATAGATCAATAAGGTGACTTTAAAAAGGCCTTTATTACCTGAAACATACAATATAATGACAAGCATACAATATAATAACAGGGTGGTGATGTTGGGGCTTAATGTAACACTGATGAGGATACAGCTTGTATGCCGTGTCATGGCTCTGATTATTACATTGCAGAAAATATGTCATTGCACTGGACAGCTTAGAGAAATTTGTACATGGTTGTTTCCAAGTTTATGAAAAAGATGCCCAGTGAGGAAAGGTTACCAATGATGGGGTTAATTTCTTCTTGAGGCAGAGGGGGAAATTACTTGGTGTCGAAGATTATAAGGCGGTTAGACAAAATGGGAAGGACCTATTTCCTTTGACAGATGGATTAAAAGCTGAATTTGGGAAAATGCAGTTTGTATAAAATTGGTAAAATAATAGACCAGGGTTGTGCTTGCTAGATTAGCTAGAGCGATGGCCATGTCCCTTACCATGCACTCTTGCTTGCCATTGGCCCATCTCGCCACCTCGCCCCCTTCGCTCTCGTCCCCTCTCTCTGTCTGGCTCTCTCTGTCTGGCGCTCTGTGTCTCTCTGTGTCTATATATATAACATATGTGTGTGTGTGTGTATGTATGTATAAATAATATGTGTGTATGTATGTATAAATAATATGTGTATGTATGTATGAATAAATAATATGTGTGTGTATATATATATATATATATATATGTGTATATATATTTATATATTTATTTATTTATTTTAAAATGTGTGTACATATGCCTCCCTCCCTCTCTGCCACCCACTCCCTCCCTCTAGGGAGTGGTGAATACTTGGACCTATGGTTGTGTGGTGGAGTATTGCGTTCGGGAACCAACCCTGTGATGCCGCGCCCCCCCAACTCTCAATCTCTGCCGCACTCCCTCTCCTCCTCTACTCCCCTCCTCCACCCTCTCCACCCCTCCTCCCTCTCTAGTCGCGCCTACGCAGTTGGGGGTTATGCGTGAGTGTGAGGGGGGTGGTAAGTGTGTGTGTGACGCCGTATGCCGGTCCCCCCCTCCCTGCAACCTCGCGTTGAGGGAACGGGTCGCACTTGGTCTAGTATATTACTAAAATTCTCGTCTTGTTTGGAAGTCTGTCTGTGTGCGTGCGATCTAAAGTAACTACGCCGAAACGGTACACGATACTGCTAAGATTTTTGCACCACCTTACTCACCATTGACCTGTGGTTGTTTTTTCAAGTTTAGTTCAGATTGATGTTATATTTCACAAGTTATCACATTTTTTATTTTACTAAAGCCACTTTGATAACACTTCAACACTTCAGTGCTGGCAGTTGCAGCTATGATGTCAAAATTGAATCTCACAGTCCTCCACCTGACATTTGCAACAATGTTGCCATCATAGAACACTTAGTCATGATCCTGGCAGCAAGTGATTGAACAGGAGGGGGAGGGGCCAGGGGAATTGGAATTGGAAGTGCTGGGGGAGGCAGAGGAAGTGCATTTGGAATTTTTTTTTGTAAGTCCAGTGCTGGGGAGGCAGGGGAGTGGTGGTATCTTGTGTTGGGGGACCAAGCCTCCTGTCTGAGCTATTGGTGAGTGGTGGAATATTGCATTGGTGGAAACTGGTTGCGTGGGGGAAATGGGTGAGTGGTGGATTATTGCGTTGGGGAAACGGGGCCCAACGGTTCCTACTTGGTCTGGTGTATATATATATGTGTGTGTGTATATGTATATAGAAAACTAAAAGCCTCATTTTGTATGTATGTTCCTGAAATACAGCCATAATACACGATAGGGCAACAATTTTAGCGGCGCCTTACCATTCGCCTGCGGTGTGCAGTATCAAGTTTTGTTCTATTTTACAAAGTAATTAGCTTAATAAACTTTAACTTTATACTGTGACCGGGACAAATTTGATTGCGGAAGTCGCGCCAGCGCAGTGCGCATCCACTTACCGGGCCCGTCTGCTGCGCCTACGCAGTTGGGGGATGGTTGCCAGGCCCGGTATCCGTGCGTGCACAGTTGGGGGAGGGTTGTAGGTTACGGTGGTGGCGTGCCTGCGCAGTGCGCTCCCACTTGCCTGCCCCGTCAGTTGCCCTTACACAGTTGGGGGATGGTTGCCGTGCCCGGTATCCGTGCGTGTGCAGTTGAGGGAGGGTTGCCGGGCCCGGAGCCATTTTCAGATCACCATTTTGATCTAGTACTTCTGTGTGTACTTGACTGGCGTCACAACGGGGACCCTACAGGTCCATGGGTTTTCAAGTTTCTTACAAAAATTGAGTTTGTGATGGAAGGTGATTGTTTACAGGGATGCAAATGAGGACAGGAATCTTGTTTTGTAGATCAAAACTAACGTTCTGTTTTTGGTTTTCCCTTCCAGGTGATAAAAGCCACAGATAAATTTGAGGGAAAACTCAAAGAGATGCAGTTTTTGCAGAGCCATTCCACGGACCTATTGAAATATGCAAGAAATGTTAATGTTCATTTTGCCAGTAAGAAGTGTCAAGATGTGATTGTGACTGCCAGAAACCTGATGACATCTGAAATCCACAACACCGTTCAGGTGAATTAGTAATGCTTGCACAGCCCCAACATACGTGGGAGGGATCAAATCGGTTTATTGTCAAATACACCAGGGTGAGGGTGCAAAGAAATCACTTGTTCACAGATGAACATTATTCATACAGTAATGATTCATAAATACTGAATGCAAGACAGCAAAATGGTGCAAGATTGTAGTGCAATCCAAAGTAGTGGTAAAAAATATTAAAATACAGTAATGGAATTACCAAATGTGGTAGTGTTAAGAATATGCAGAAGCACTCCGTGGAAGGCGGTGCAAAAGTGGTCATGTCGTACAGCATGGCAACTTGCCCACGCTAACCAGGATGCCCTGTGTCCCACCTGCATATGTTTGCTCCCATATCTGTCCAAACCTTTCCTATCCATGTACCAAGTGATTGGTTTATGGGTCTAGTGGCATTGGGGAAAAAATGGGCTACTAATAATTTTGTTATGGACAATAAGGAACTTCCACTAGGAAGTTCCCACCTGTTGTAAATTTAACTGAATAAAGTGCTTTGTCCTGTGGCTGTGCCCTTGTAGTTCCAGTTTTTGCTTGCCTACATTTTTATTTGTAACCAAGTTTTGTGAAAAGGTTTTAAAAAACTCTCCTAACTGCTTGCTCTACCTTTAGATTTCAGCTGATTCCAAGATCTCCATTCCAAAGCTTCCCAGTCTAGGATTAATCAGTAAAGTTAAAGTGCCCATGATTTCCAACATTGTTCCAAGCGACATGGTGACCCTGGGGAGCGGGAAGCAACTCGGCAGTCGCACAATGTGTTTGCCTACCTGCCGCATCAGTCAATCTGTTCAGACACTGATGGAATTGGCTTATCAGACACTTTCAGAGGCTACAAGTGCTACACCTGAATGGCAAGTAATTCTGTGTTTTGCATGATAGATTCTGGAGTGAATGGAGCTCTTGTTGCACATTGCCATTTCCTGGTTATGTTCAATAGACAATAGGTGCAGGAGTAGGCCATTCGGCCCTTCAAGCCAGCACCACCATTCAATGTGATCATAGCTGATCATCCCCAATCAGTACCCCATTCCCGCCCTCCCCATATCCCCTGACTCTGCTATATTTAAGAGCTATATCTAGCTCTCTTGAAAGCACCCAGTGAACCGCCCTCTGAGGCAGAGAATTCCACAGGCTCACAATTATCTGTGTGAAAAGTTGTTTCCTCATCTTTGTTCTAAATGGCTTGCCCCTTATTCTTAAACTGTGGCCCCTGGTTCTGGACTCCCCCAACATCGGGAACATGTTTCCTGCCTCTAGCGTGTCCAAACCCTTAATAATCTTACATGTTTCAATAAGATCCTCTCTCATCCTTCTAGATTTCAGAGCGTACAAGCCCAGCCGCTCCATTCTCTCAGCATTTGACAGTCCCACCATCCCGGGAATTAACCTTGTAAACCTTCAATGCACTCCCTCCATAGCAAGAATGTCCTTCCTCAAAACTGCACACAATACTCCAGGTGTGGTCTCACTTGGGCCCTGTACAACTGCAGAAGGACCTATTTGGTCCTATACTCGCCTCCTCTTGTTATGAAGGCCAACATGCCATTCGCTTTCTTCACTGCCTGCTGTACCTGCATGCTTACTTTCATTGACTGATGAACAAGAACCCCCAGATCCCGTTGTATTTCCCCTTTTCCCAACTTGACACCATTTAGATAATCTGCCTTCCTGTTTTTGCTACCAAAGTGGATAACCTCACATTTATCCACATTAAACTGCATCTGCCCACTCACCCAATCTGTCCAAGTAACCCAAAATTCTCATAGCATCTTCCTCTTTTATTTTGTGGTCTATCAAATAGGATTAATGAACTGCAGGCAGGAACAGTATGTAAGGTTTTCAAATTTGCTGATGAAACAAAAATAAGTACAAGGGCATGTAATGATATCGTAAATCGACCATGGGGTTATTGAAGAATGAGTACAAAGAATTGGCAAGTGGAGTTTAATCCAGGGAAGTGTGAGGTCATACACTTCATGAAGAGAAATCAAAAGGCAGGTTTGCCAAATGGAGAGACTGCAAGTGGGTGAAGTAAAGAGGGATGTTCTTGTTCATGAATCACACAAAGCTATTTAACATGGATCGTGGATGGATATTTGATAGACCACAAAATAAAAGTGGATGACAAAATGGCACCAAAGAGGACTGTGATATTAATTCAATTAAACTAGTTAATATCACTTCAAAGGATTGGTTAATACTTAATTAATCTTTCGTGGCCTTGGAAAATGTTACCAGTGAACGTATCTTTGTTTGAACCTGTGGTTCAGAATAACAATGGGAGATTTTGATCTCTTGGAAAATTGGTACACCTGCTACATTGTTGGCAACAAGGAGGTACCAAGCCCCAGTCTAGAGTACTGTGGTGTTTTCCAATAAATTCTTACCATTTGGAACCAAGATGCTTCATTCAAATTTCTATTCATAAGATGCCGGGGGTTTGTTGCAGCATAAAAATTGGGTAAAATTAATCTAAGAAAATCTGTTCTTCAGACTTCAAAAGTAGTGTGATCAAGTAGTCAATTAAATTGATGTGATCATGAAATTTAACTTCATCGCATCCAGTAAATTTTGTAGGATTTGAGTTCCTCAAGGATGTTCCAGCATTTTGTTAGGTCATTAATGCTCTGCATTTCAAATCCTTTTCCCAGTTTTTGATAGACATAAAATGCTGGAATAACTCAGCGGGTCAGGCAGCATCTCTGGAGAGAAGGATGGGTGACGTTTCGGCGCGAGACCCTTCTTCAGACTAGTCTGGGAAAGGGAAACGAGAGATATAGACACTGATGTATTGAGATGAGGAACTCTCGTTGGAGAGGGGAAGAGAATTTCTTCAAAGTAGTCATACCTTGAGGAGATTTTGCAGTGGAGTGGGCAACATGTTTAGGAAGGAACTGATTGGTTAGCAAAATATCTGATTATGTTGCATTTTAATATTTCAACTGATCTTCAAACTCGTGGCTTCATGGGAAAAAGTTCAGGTTTTTGTTACTCTCTTTGGGGGAATAGTATTTTCTGATGTCACTCCTACATGATATAGCCCTGATATTATGATTATTCCTTATAATTTTGTTGTAGGGGAAAAATGTAAAATAACTGTTTTTTATAATATCAAAAAACATAACCCAACAGGGCTCTCAACTTTTTTCCTCTGTTGCTAGCCGGGCAACCCCTAGGCAGCTTTTCAGGTTGCACATTGACAGTTTACGGCTTGCATGACAGTTTACGGCGTGCAATAATGTGCTCGGATGAAATGCGAAGTTACCAGCCGGAATTATGCTCAATGAAGCATTCACATGTCATTTCTGCTTCAAATAAAGTCAAAAACTAAACATATTCACCAATCAAGACCAAGGTGAAAAACCTTTTCACCCAGAGAGTTGTGAATTTGTGTAATTCCTTGCCACTGAGGGCAGTGGAGGCCAAATCACTGGATGGATTTAAGAGAGAGTTAGATAGTGCTCTAGGGGCTAGTGGAATCAAGGGATATGGGGAGAAGGCAGGCATGGGTTATTGACTGGGGACGATCACAAGAATGTCCTTTCTCAAATTCGGAGACCTAAACTGGGTACAATATTCCAGATGTGGTCTTACCAGAGAACTGCAGAAGAACCTTTTTACTCCTATACTGAAATCCTCCTGTTATGAAGGCCAACATTCCATTAGCTTTCTTCACTGCCTGCTGTACCTTGTACCTGCGAGCCAACTTTCGGTGACTGGTGTACAAGGACGCCAGGTCTCGCTGCACCTCCCCCTTACCTAACCTAACCCCATTGAGATAATAATCTGCCCTCTTTTTTTGCCGCCAAAGTGGATAATCTCACATTTATCTGTATTATACTGCATCTGCCCACTCACGCAACCTGTCCAGGTCACCCTGCAACCTCCTAACATCCTCTTCACAGTTCACACTGCCATCCAGCTTTATGTCATCCGCAAATTTGCTAGTGTTGCTCCTAATTCCCTCTTCCAAATCATTAATATATATGGTAAACAGTTGGGGCTCCAACACCGAGCCTTGCGGCACTCCACTCGCCACTGCCTGCCATTCTGAAAAGGACCCGTTCACCCCTACTCTTTACTTCCTGTCTGCCAACCAATTTTCTATCCATGTCAACACCCTACCCCCAATACCATGTGCTCTAATTTTAGTCATCAGTCTCCTGTGCGGGACCTTATCAAAGGCTTTCTGAAAGTCTAGATACACTACATGCACTGGCACCCCTTCATCCATTTTACTTGTCACATCCTCAAAAAATTCCAGACGATAAGTCAAGCATGGTTTCCCTTTCGTAAATTCATGTTGACTTGGACTAATCCTTTTACTGCTTTCCAAATGCCCCATTATTACCTCTTTAACAATTGACTCCAGCATCTTTCCCACCACCGAAGTCAGGCTAACTGGTCTGTAATTCCCTGTTTTCTCTCTCGCTCCTTTCTTGAAAAGTTAGCTATCCTCCAATCCACAGGAACTGATCCTGAATCGATCTAACATTGGAAAATAATCACCAATGCGTCCACTATTTCTAGAGCCACCTCCCTGAGGACCCTGGGATGCAGACCATCAGGCCCAGGGGATTTATCATTCTTCTGTCCCATTAGCCTTCCCAATACTATTTCTCGTCTAATGAAAATTTCTTTCAGTTCCTCTACCCCCTTAGATCCTCTGTCCTCCAGTACATCTGGGAGATTGTTTGTGTCTTCCTTAGTGAAGACAGATCCGAAGTACCTGTTCAACTCTGCCATTTCCTTGTTACCCATAATAATTTCACCCATGTCTGCCTTCAAGGGACCCACATTTGACTTTGCTACTCTTTTTCCCTAAAGTTATCTAAAGAAGCTTTTACTGTCCTTTATATGCCTGGCCAGCTTCCCTTCATACTTCATCTTTTCAGCCCGTATTGCCCGTTTTGTTTCCTTCTGTTGTCCTTTGAAAGTTTCCCGATCCTCTGGCTTCCAGCTACTCTTTGCTTGTTATACATCTTTTCTTTTAGTTTTATTCTATCCCTAACTTCTCTTGTCAGCCAAAGTTGCCTCCTCCCCTTAGAATCTTTATTCCTTTTTGGAATGAAATGATCCTGTGTCTTCCGGATTATGCCCAGAAATTTCTGCCATTACTGTTCCACCGTCATTCCTGCTAGGATCCCTTTCCAGTCTACCTTGGCCAGCTCCTCTCTCATGCCTTCATAGTCCCCTTTGTTCAACTGCATCACTGACATTTCCGATTTTACCATCTCCTTCTCAAATTGAATACTTCACCTACGCATGAGCGTAAATGGCCGTTTGTGTTGTAAATTTTCTATTGTAACACAGAACAATGAAGTGATTTTGTTTGAAGTTCTGGCTCAGTGATATCTGACCTGCGTTTAAGATTTTTTTGATAGCCAACCTAAACCTTGGCATGGTCAGACTTGGGCTCTGACTAAGCAGCCAGGCTCAAGTTTACTCTTCAATTTTGTTCACTCAAGGAAATACCAGGATGATTTAGGCAGCCAATGCACTGTTTCAATAACCTTTTGAATTGCATCTATGAGCAGCTGATTTATACTTTATTTGCTTTTTCAGCGCGGTGCAGTTGTTCTACACTGTTAGAAACATGTTCCACTTGTTCTATGATGTTGTTCCGACATATCACAAGTAAGTTTGACATTTTTAAGTTTGTTTTTAATTCCATTACCATTTTTGAATCGATTCATTACATTTGCTTGTACGGTAGTGCAAGAGTTGCTGATTAACATATTCCATCTATTTGGCAAGGTCATCAAATCATTCACTGTTGAATGTAAGAAATAAGAAATAATTTAATGTGTTCTGTACAACCACAGTAAGATTGTGGCCAATTTTCCTCAACTCCATATACCTGTATTACTGATGCCTTTAGTTCCCAGAAATCTGCCAGTCTCTTCCTTGCATCTGCGTAATGACCAAATACCTACACATATTGACCTAATTACAGTTCCAACCGCAGACATGGCAGACAGGAGAAATGATCTGCATGCATTTATCTTGTCAAATATTTAGCTTTAATGAAGTCACTTTCTAAACTAGAGGAAAGTTCTCTTATGGGTTGGATTTATGTTCCCGAATCTTGGCAATTAGTTGGGTAAAGCATGTATTCTCTTGCTGCTTGTTACTGTTGTGTTAATGTCAGCAGTAACAAAACCTGATTTGCACTAAGGTAGACAATTCAGTGGGTCAGGTAGCATCCTTGCAGAACATGGATAGGTGATGTTTCGGGTCGGAACTGCACTTGATCGTTTTATCCTTCACTGTTATTTTTAAATGGCTTTGTATATTTATTAAATACCTACATTGTTGTGTAGTTTCAGGAAGATACTACATTATGGTAGATTCTAATTCATCCATTCTTTTTTTCAAATAGGGAGACTCTGCAGAAGTTGCCTCAGCTAGCTGCTATACACCACAACAATTGCATGTACATTGCTCACCATTTGATCACACTTGGACACCAATTCCAGTATCGGCTTCCAAGTCCTTTGTGCAATGGAGCTGCAACCTTCGTAGACTTTGTGCCAAGTTTTAGGCGACTAGGTTTGTAACTAGATGTTGCTTCGCTTATTATTTCAATGGCATGTCAAAGATTTTTAAAACATTTGCTTATCCAGCAATTATGATCTACTATGTTTAAAACAATTGGAGACTGTTCCATATCTCCAGGCTTTGATATAATTTGAATTGGTGACTTAATTGAGTTAACGAGAATTAGAAACATATTTTGAAATCACTGCTGTTTCTGTGACATGGGTTGAATTTTCTTGCCTTGCTTATTGGGAATTTAAATTGATTCTAATTCTGAGGTAGTTACTTTTGATGCAGAGGAGGATAAAGACATGTATGCTTTAACTGCACCAACATGTTTGGGTTTCTAATGTGCTTAAAAGATCTGGAAGAAATTCATGTGAACTGAGCACATTCTGAACAGTAGGTGGCATCAATTTAACCTGTATTCCTACTTTGATTTGATTATTCACAGGGTCTCGCCAAATTCATTTAGCTGTGGATGGTGGTTTTATGCATATTTCTGTAACTGAGTAGTGAACATAGTATTATTCTGCATTTGGAGGGTATTTTGTATATTTTAAAAAATAACCCCTGGAAATCTTATTAACATAGTGTGGTGGTTGTATGGATTTACAGTGCCCTCCATAATGTTTGGGATAAAGACCCATCATTTATTTATTTGCCTCTGTACTCCGCAATTTGAGATTTGTAATTAGAAATAAATGATGTGGTTCCCGATGTTGGGGTCACAGTTTAAGAATAAGGGGTAAGCCATTTAGAACGGAGATGAGGAAACACTTTTTCACACAGAGAATTATGAGTCTGGAATTCTCTGCCTCAGAGGGCAGTGGAGGCCGGTTCTCTGGATACTTTCAAGAGAGCTAGATAGGGCTCTTAAAGATAGCAGAGTCGGGGGATATGGGGTGAAGGCAGGAACGGGGTACTGATTGGGGATGATCAGCCATGATCACATTGATTGGCGGTGCCGGTTCGATGGGCCGAATGGCCTGCACCTATTGTCTATAAAGTGCACATTGTCAGATTTTAATAGGCCATTTTTATTTTGGTTTCATCATGCAGAAATTATATCAGTGCTCATACATAGACCCCCATTTCACGGCACCATAATGTTTGGGACACAGCAATGTCATGTAAATGAATGTAGTCATGTTTAGTATTTTGTTGCAAATCCTTTGCATGCAATGACTGCTTGAAGTCTGAGATTCATGGATATCACCCGTTGCTAACCAGGGGATACTAACCTTACCAGACACTTCATCATGGGTAAACTCCTCCTTGGCATCTAAGTAATGAAGAACAACAAAGCAGCTAGACTCGATGACATTCTATGTGAACAAGTCAAACACCTAGGACCAGTCACCAAGCAATGGTTTCTTGACCTAATCAAACTGTTGTCTCAGAATCAACAAGCTACCAAAGACATGGAGACGAGCAAAGATCGTGGCTATACTGAAGCTTGGAAAAGATCCAGCCGACCCCAAGAACTTCCCACCCACTCCCTAACCTGATCCATAAATTATTTGAGAGGCTACTCTTGAATTGCCTGGGCCCCCATCACGGACCAGCAGTGAACAAGTTCCTGAACAAGCAGGCTTCAGACCTGGAAAGTCCTGCACAAGCCAGCTCCTGAATCTGACCCAATTAAATGAGGATGCATACGAGAAAGAACTTATCACTAGTGCCGCTTTTGTAGACCTGTCAGCGGCTTTTGACACAGTCGACCATCGGTGCAAAAGCTATCCAAGAACATAAACGACGCAAGTCTGACAGCTCAGATCCAAAACATGCTGGAGAACAGACGCTTCTTTGTGGACCTCAGGGGTGATCGCAGCAGATGGTGCAGACAAAAGAATGAGCTTCCTCAAAGCAGTGTTTGCCCCTCTGCTTTTCAACATTTACACCAACGACCAACCCATCCACCCAAGTACCAGGAGCTTCCTGTATGCTGATGACCTCTGTATTGCATCTCAGTGTCAGTCCTTCGCGGAAATTGAAGTCCCTCACTGAAGTGTTAGATGGCCTTACCAACTACTACGCCCTAAATCATTTACAGGCAAACAAAGCCAAAACAAAAATTGGCTCCACCTCAGGAACCGTGATGCGAACCGCAAATTAACTGTTCACTGGTGTGGGAAGAGTCTAGCCTACTCAGCCAAACCCATATACCTAGGAGTTACCCGGGAGCTACAAAGACCATGTCAGCAAGACAAAAGCAAAGATAACATACTGAGAAAGCTGGCCAACTCTAAATGGGGATCAGATCCAGGAACCTTCCAGAGTACTGCCCTTGCACTATGCTAATCAGCAGCCGAATATGCCTGCCCAGTCTGGGGACGTTCTTCACATGCCAGGAAGTTGGATCCGGTGCTAAAAGCAGCATGCAAAACCATCTTTGGCTGCCTCAAATCCACACAAGCTGACAACCTGTACCTGCTGTGCAGGCACGTGCCGTGAGTAATTACACAAGGTAGGCAGTCAGTCTGCTTTAAAAAAAAAAAATCTTAAACCGCGCATGCGCAGATTGTTCTCTCCGTAAAAAATAAAAATAAGCAACAATTCAATTTTCCCAAGGCTACTAAATTCCCTTAATTTTGTAATTACTGAATGTGCGGGGGACGGAGGATGAAGGCAGGTGAAGAGATGGTGGGAAAATCGGGACGTTGAATCAGTAGTCATCTTATTGAATGACAATACTAATTCAAGGGACCAATTGAAGGGAGAGTTCCTTTCACAGTGTGTGGAGAGTCTGTGCCAGGGGTTAAAGATGCGGGGAGGGCAGGAGTGGTGAGAAGGAGGGGGTCGGAGATCATGTCAGACTCACTCACCACTACCGCAGCGCTCCGGGCACAGACAGCAGAACTGGCCGCCACTTCCGGGGAAGGAAGCAGCTCGGGTGACTGCGAGCGGCCGCCGGGACCCGACAGCAGAACCGGCTGCCACTTCAGCGCCTTCTGCTGGCCCGCTCACCTCTGGCAGTGCTCTCCATCTAAACCTGCAGCTCGCCGGCTTTGCTCATGTCAGCTGCTTCCCGCAAATCCTTAATTTCTGACAGCCAAGTAACTTCAACTGGTCCCTTGAGCGCGCTGTCGGAAGTTAAGGATTTGCGGGAAGCGACTGACATGAGTGAGGCCGGCGAGCGGCAGGAGAGGTTTTCAGACGGAGAGCACTGCCTGAGGTGAGCGGGGACTGGCAGAAGGGGCTGTCCGGTCCCGGCGGCCACTCGCAGCCACCCGAGCGAATTCACTCCCCGGCCACAGTGCGTTGACTCCGTGCCCGGAGCGTCGGAAGTGGGTTACTGGCCCTGATCCCCTCCTTCACAACGCTCCTGCACTCCCCTTCCCCAGGCCAGACTCCCCAAACGCTGTGAAAGGAGCTCTTCCCCCACCCCGCGAAATACGGTATTTAAAAACATAAAGCACCAAGAAATGTACTTACTACATTATTGGTACACCAACTCCATTCTTCACTCTTTGTTTCCTAAGATTCTCTTAAAATAATGACAATCCATATTTGAAAAACCCGCCAAGAAACTCGCGCTGCGCATGCACAGTAGGCTGCTGTGCATGCGCAGTACTGCAAAGGCAGAATTTCAGCTGCCTTCAGCTCACCTTGAAATTGACGGCTTCAAGCTGCGCTGACGGCACGTGGGCTGCACAGACCTTCACATGTTACAAGTGCTGCGGTTGAAAGGCACGGAGAATTATGCCTACCTAAGAGATCGATCTCTTAGATAGGCATAATTCTCCCATGCCTTTACTATTTATATTTAATAATTGCCATTTCATAATTTTAGTCAGGGTAGGCAGTACCTACCTTGCCTACCCAGACGGCACGTGCCTGCTGCGGTGTGGTATTGTACCCCCTCCAATCAAGAGAGCAATATCCTCAAAAGTGGAATGCAGCAAGCAGGAGGATAACTCTTGTCACCCACTCTTCCAACACATCCAGAGGTTAAAATCCAGAAATAGCTTCCTACATGCAGTTCAACCCCTGGATGATAACCCCCACACCTGTAGGATAGATACTTGGGTGACACCGCTACAAACAAAACCCCACGCACTGACACTATACCCTGAGGAATCCCTTTCATTGGGAGTGAAAGAGATATGGTCAGTCTGGCTCTGCCTCAACCGCCTCAGAACACTGATTGGACGGTGCAAAGCCCTCATGCAAAAGTAGGGGTACAACAACGATTGACCAACTGAATGTGACTGGGGAGGCAACCCAAACTATGAAGCACAAAATTACCTGCCCCCTCATCCCAGACCCCTGCAAACCAGAAGATCTCAAGGTCTTCAACCCACTTGCCAGAGCCTGTGTTATGTAGTGGCTTGGAAAAGTGTAGCGACATGACATAGAAGTAGACCAGTTGCTGGGTGTCTTCTCTGGTGATGCTCTCCCAGGCCTGTATTGCAGCATCTTTAGCTTATGTTTGTTTTGGGGGCTAGTCCCCTTCAGTTTTCTCTTGCATGTATAAAAGGTGTGCTCAATTGGGTTCAGATCAAGTGATTGACTTGGCCACTCAAGAATTGACAATTTTTTAGCTTTGAAAAACTCCTTTGTTGCTTTAAGTGTGTTTGGGATCATTGGTAGACAAAGGTGCTGGAGAAACGCTAGGTCCGCATTAACCAACCTGATCTCCCGGTGGCTCTGCACTTCAACTCTCCCTCCCATTCCGAATCCAATCTTTCTGTCCTGGGCCTCCTCCATGGCCAGAGTGAGCACCACCGGAAATTGGAGGAGCAACACGTCATATTCCGCTTGGGCAGTTTGCACCCTAGCGGCATAAACATTGACTTCTCCCATTTCCGATAGCCCTTGCTGTCTCCTCCCCTTCTCAACTCTCCCTCAGCCCTCAGGTTCCTCCTCTTCCTTTCTCCTTTCTTCTCCCTGCCCCTCCCCCCCACCCTACATCAGTCTGGAGAAGGGTTTCGGCCCAAAATGTTGCCTATTTCCTTCGCTCCATAGATGCTGCTGCACCCACTGAGTTTCTCCAGCACTTTTGTCTACCTTTGATTTTCCAGCATCTGCAATTCCTTCTTAAACAAACTGTTTGGGATCATTGTCTTGCTGTAGAATGAACCACTGGCCAATGACTTTTGAGGCTTTTGTTTGAACCTGAGCAGATATTAGATTAAGATAAGTGAGCCAGTAGCTTCAGCAGCCATACATGCCCAGGCCATAACATCCTCACCGCAGTGTTTCACAGATGAGATGATATGCTTTGAATCTTGGGTAGTTCCTTCTCTCCTCCATACTTTGCTCTTGCCATCACTCTGATCTGTTAATCTTCGTCTCAACTGTCCACAAGACCTTTTTCCCAGAGCTGTGGTTGTTCTTTTAAGTACATGGCAAACTGTAACCTTGTCATCCTATTTTTGTGACTAACCAGTGGTTTGCATCTTGCAGTGTAGCCTCTGTATTTCTGTTCATGAAGTCTTCTGCGGGCAGTGGTCATTGACAAATACACACCTGAAGAGTGTTTCTGATCTGTCGGACAAGTGTTTGGGGATTTTTCTTTATTATAGAGTGAATTCTTCGGTCATCAGCTGCGGAGGTCTTCCTTGTCCTGCCAGGCCCTTTGCGATTAGTAAGTTCGCCAGTGCTCTCTTTCTTCTTAATGATGTTCCAAACATGATTTTGGCAAGCCTAAGGTTTGGCTGATGTCTCTTAACAGTTTTATTCTTGTTTCTCAGTCTCATAATGGCTTATTTGACTCTCATTGGCACAAATTTGGTCCTCATGTTGATAAACAGCAATAAAAGTTTTCAAAGGTGATGGAAAGACTGGAGGAAAAACTATGTGCTGAGAACTCTCTTATACCTGCCTTAAGGAGGCAATTAAACACACCTGAGCAATTACAAACACCTGTGAAGCCACATGTCCCAAACATTATGATGCCCTGAAATGGGGGAACAATGTATAAACACAGCTGTAATTTCTACTTGGTGAAACCAATATGTATAAAAAGGGCTTGTAATAAAATCTGACAATGTGCACTTTAACCACATGTGATTTGTTTTCTATTTTACTTCGGAGTCACGTGAGTGACTACGTGAAGAAGCCCCGCCTGGCGCTAGAACGGCATTACGTCGACGCTGACGGCAGAAGCAAGAGCTGCAGAGCGCAGCTCCTCGCAGCGGCCGGAACAGACCCGCAGGTGAGTGCAAGGAAAAGAGGGGACGTTCTAAAAAAGACGTTACGCTGGTAGAACCAGCAAACGTGAAAGTAAATTTTAAAATCAGAGTCACGCTGGCGTACTGATTTAACCAGATAATAAAAAAGAAAAATGGAGAAGTCTCAAAGGAAAATTTCGCGGGTAAAAAGATCGTCCCGGGGTGAAGCTAAAGAGTCGGGACAAGAGTTTAGTGCGGATCCGGTTCCGATACCGGTGGCCGCTGATTCACCCGTTAGTGAGACTATAATTTCTCCAGAAATGCAAACCACGGAGGAAAATGTTCCTAGAAAAGTAAAAAGAAATCCGTGAGGCCCGTGGTTTCTGATAATGAAAGTCCTCCGGATAATAAAGCTATATGGCTTAAAATGGAACATATGGAGAAAGTACTCCAAAATATAATGAGACAAGGGTCACAGTACCCAGAAGTTTCCCAAAATGACCCTGAGGGGTTTGAATATCCAGAATATGGCTATGTGCCAAATTGGGAATTTGAAACTCCAGACCCAGGATTAAGGGCGGAGGAAGTCTCATTGGATATAATTCCAAGTGTATCAGGGCTGCAAAAGTCAGACCCTGCAAGTGGTGATGTGGATTATGAGTGCACACCACGAATAAAAAAGAAGAGGCCAGATGTGCCTGATATGGCAAAAGATTTTGCTATACCTGAAGGAAGTGGTGAGGCTATGGAAGAAAACCTAGCTGCCAGTATTAATTATATGGTATCTCACCAACTTCAAGATTCTGTGATGGTTGAAACAGCAGAATTATATAAAACACCGGAAAATTGCACCTCATTGAACGTACCTACGGTTAATCCGTCTATATGGACGCCTATGACTCCAGGCATGAGAGGACAAGAAATAAAATTTCAAAGAATCCTCAAACTGATTTCAGCTGCCATTACTGCTTTTGGAAGGCAAATGGAAGGGTCAGAAATGCTTAAAATCCAAAAAGATACTTTGGGCTTATTGTGCAATTCCTTCTATGAAATTAATTGTATGAGGAAAATTGCGATTCGGCCCATATTTCATCCAAGGTTTGCAGGTCTGTGTCGATCAAGTGGTGTTCAAGCTCCTGGTTATCTATTTGGAGAGAACCTGCCTAAGCAAATAAGAGAAATGGATGAAGAGGCTAAATCTATTAGCCACAGGAGACCTTTCGTTTTTGGACAAAAAAGGTATTTTTCGTCAAGAAAGGGATTTGATTTTGGAAACAGAGGCAGGAATATGATAAGAAAATATTACCATCCGACACAGCCTAATGTTCACCCGTATACGGGGAGAAGGAGACCACCACGTTCATATGGAGAGGTACAAAAAATGTATTCAATTCTTAAAGAAACTGTGGACAAATCTCCAGTTGGAGGGAGATTACAAATGTTTTATGATGAATGGCTTGCCATCACATCTGATCGGTTTATTTTACAAACAGTTTCAGGAGCTACTATAACATTTAAAGAAGGTGTTAATTCTCCGGTACAAAATAAACCTGCTTATGGTTTCATGTTTTCTGCAATTGAAGAGGCAGAAATTAATGTGGAAATTGACAAATTGTTTAAAAAAGGTGTTATTGAAAAAACTGTTGAACATAAACATCAATTTGTGTCAAATATATTTCCAAGAAGTAAAAAAGATGGTGGGTGCAGAATTGTTCTGGACCTTACAAACTTTAATACATTTGTCGAGTATAAACATTTTAAGATGGAAACATTCAACACTACAAGACATTTGATATCAGCAGGTTGTTATATGGCTACAATTGATTTAAAGGATGTGTACTATTCAGTACCGATACACCAGTTCTTTCGAAGGTATTTAAAATTTAATTGGCTGGGACAGCTGTGGCAATTCAAAACTTTACCAAATCGGTTAAGTTCAGCTCCCAGGCTCTTTACAAAGCTGTTGAAACCAACTTTAGCACAATTAAGAGCACAAAAGCACATCATTATGGCTTATCTGGATGACATTTTAATCATCAATAGTAATCAGGAATCAGCTGAAAAATCAGTTTCAGCAACTAAAACTTTATTTGAGAAGTTAGGTTTCTTGATTCATCCAATTAAGTCCCAGCTGCAGCCAGCACAGTCAATTAACTATTTGGGGTTTGTGATTAACTCAGTTACTATGTTAGTAACTTTGCCAACAGATAAGATTGATGATATTTTAATGACCTGTAGGGGTCTCATTCACAAACCTTATCCCTCCTGGGAAGTAGCAAAGGTTATTGGTAAATTAGTAGCAGCATTTCCTGCAGTGGAATTTGGTCCATTACATTACCAAAACCTTCAAAGGGACAAAATAAGAGCTCTAAAAAAGAGAGCAGGCCATTTTGATAGGCCTATGCAATTAACAAAAGAAGCTTTATTGGAATTGCAATGGTGGATTGAAAATGTCCCACAAGCTGCTAAAAACATTCTGATACAACAGCCTGAAGTAATTTTACAAACAGATGCTAGTGCTCTCGGATGGGGGGGGCGACAGATTCATTTACCAGCTGTGGGGGCAGATGGACTGTCCAAGAGGAAATGTTTCTCCAAACATATGGTATTAACTATTTAGAATTATTGGGGGCGTTTTATGGGTTAAAAGCCTATTGTTCTACAAAAAAGAATCTGCATGTACTGATACAATTAGACAATAAAACAGCTGTTGCATATATTAATCACATGGGTGGAGTCAGATCGGTATCATGTGATTGTCTGGTCAATCAGATATGGCAGTGGTGTATTAAGCACCAAATTTGGATTTCGGCAAATTATATCCCAGGTAAAGACAATGTGGTGGCAGACAATAGATCAAGGGTGTTTAAAGACAACACAGAATGGATGTTGAACCCAGTAATTTTCAGTAAAAATTGTGATTCAATATGGGTTACCAGACATTGATCTGTTTGCATCAAGATTAAATCATCAATTGCCTAAATATGTGTCTTGGGAACCAGATCCAGATGCAGTAGATGCTTTTTCTCTGACCAGAAATCAATTGGATCACATCCATTAATATCCAGATTTATGAAAGGAATCTTTAACAAAAATCCACCCAAACCAAGATATACAGAAATTTGGGATGTCAGCATTGTACTTACTTTACTTAGGCAATGGACTCCAATCGAAGTTTTTATCATTGGAAAAGTTAACATTTAAATTAGTAATGTTAATGGCATTGGTTTCAGCTCAAAGGGTGCAAACATTACAAATGCTATGTTTAGACTGTATGCATGTGGCTGCAGATAACATTGTGTTTTATGTTTACGATCTGATCAAACAAAGCAGACCAGGAGAACTGGAGCAAAGGTAATGTTTTCAAGCTTACCCTATTGATCCAACGTTGTGTGTAGTTAAACATTTGAATTAATATATAAAAGTTACCAAAACTCTTCGAGGTAATGAAAAAACATTAATGATTACGCATAAGAAACCACACACAAAAGCTTCAGTGCAAACAATTTCAAGGTGGTTAAAACAGGTGTTACTTTTAGCAGGAGTAGACACTGATGTGTTCAAATCTCACTCCACCAGGGCAGCAGCTACGTCCGCGGCGAAGTTACAGGACGTACCACTCGAACACATTTTAGAAACCGCAGGGTGGTGTAAAGAAGAAACTTTTTCAAAGTTGTACAATAAACCTGTTCACACAATGACAGGCTTTGGGCACGCAGTGTTGGGTTCACTATAATCACCTGCTTTGTTTCACTATCAATTGATATTATCGATTATGTTATCACTTATATCTTTTATCACTTTGTAATGGTTTCCCCAGATGTAAAAAGGGGGTTATTATATGTTCTTTTATCATTAAAAGATTTATGGAAAGAACTAAAACTGGTCTGGTAAAAGGTTTTTTACTCATGTATGTGTTGACCTAGCCGGACTGTCGTATGGAAGAATTCTACGACATGGAAAACACAGAAGCTTCAAAATCTTCACGTAGTCACTCACGTGACTCCGAAGTAAAATAGTAAGATTAAACGAGAAGTTAGCAGTTCGAAGTTTGATCGTTATTTTATGAGGAGTAACGATGAGGGATTACGTGCCCTCCACTCCCCACCCTCATAAAATAAATGATCATCTGGTAGTTCTAAATCTATGATGAGCCTTACTATCTTACTCCGGCTATTGTGTTCTGTGTTTTTCATGCCGCTGCTTTGAAGTATGCCGTTCTAGCGCCAGGCGGGGCTTCTTCATGTAATCCCTCATCGTTACTCCTCATAAAATAACGATCAAACTTCGAACTGGTAAGTTCTTGTTTAATCTTACTATTACAAATCTCAAATTGTGTACAGAAACAAATAAATAAGTGATGGGTCTTTGTCCCAAACATTATGGAGGGCACTGTATGATGTTTAGCTGTGTCCTGGATTATTGTTATGTGCTGCTGTTGGTTAAAGCATTGCTGGTTTAAGGTTCTGCTCAGAGTCCATCCTAATTGAGTTTTTTGAAGATGTGATCAAAAAGGTTGAGGGCAGAGCTGTAGATGTATATATTGACTGTAGCAAAGCATTCGAACATGGTAAGCTACCCTGGAAAGTTAGATTGCATGGGATCCAAGGAGAGATAGTTAAATGGATAGAAAATTAGCTTCATGGAAGGAAGCAGTGGATGATGATGGAAGGTTGCTTCTTGGACTGGAGGCTGTGACTGGTGCTGTGCCTCAGGGTTCAGTGCTGGGCATGATTAGCAAGTTTGCAGATGACATGAAAATGGGTGGTATTGTAGTTAGTGAAGATGGTTGGCTATGTGAGCTATGGAGTGGTTGATGGAATTTAAAAAAGAGAAATGTGTGGTGTTGCATTTTGGTAAGTTAACTATATTATTACTAATCAGCAATTCTTGCTCTGCCGTACAAGCAAATATAGTAATTGAATGGTTGTACAACAAAAAAAAGGACAAAGGACATTTATTATCACATACACCAAATGATGTAATGAGATTTGTCTTGCTAATGCAGCACACTAATAAAGATAAGACATAACATTAGAGAATGTAACAACATAAAAACATCCCCCCACAATGGTTCCCACTGTGGGAGAAGGCAGCAAAGTCCAGTCCCATCTCGTTCACCCGTAGTCGGGCCTATTATGGCCTCCGCAGCCAGTCCGATATTTTTAGGCCCTTTTGCCAGAAAGCTGGAACTCCGGCGTCGGGTGAACACTCCTCAGCGGCTTGGAAATGTCTGGAGCGACAGCCTCCTCCCCCGGAGACCGCGGCTCCTGCAGTCCTCAGGCCACGCTGGTTTGGAGCTCCGACTCTGGCGATCTCAAATCCCAGGCTCCGTGATGTTTTAAATCCAGCGCCGCCTGCCCACGGCTGAACGCCTGCAGCCACAGCTCCACAATGTTGGGAGTCGGCGGCCACAGCACTCCAGAGCTTACCGCACGGCGACCCGGCAAGGCATCGCCCGCTCCATGATGGTGTCCCAGTACTGTGTCGCCACCGAAGCTGCAGTCCCTGCCGGTCCCGACAGGAAACGCCGCTCCAGACCGATGGTAGGCCGCGAGGAAGCAGCTCTGAGGGAAGCTGCCTCTCCGACCAAGTAGGGACTAGGGAAGAAAGTTTTCCCCTTCCCCTCCCCCACCCCCCATATACAAGATTAAAAGACCTCCACAAACAAACACTTTAACTCACTAAAAATGTTAAAAAAGGGTGAAAAGACTAACAGCTGCTGGCAGGGCAGCCATACTCGATGGAGCCCCCTCAGATTGACCCTAGCTATCAGAAGTGACATGCAACTGCATATTCATTCATCCATTCTTTAAGACTGGAGCTCTCAGCATACAGTTCTGCACACCAAATATTGCTAGATGGGTAACAGTGCCTGGTTAGGTGTGTTTTTGCTGCCTCCTTTGAAATCTTTCCTTTTTTCTACTTGGCCTGACTCGTATTTGTGACATTGCTGAGTGTAGATGCAGTGCTCTAACTTGGGTATTTTTTTGTTGAAGTTTCTATGTTATGAGTATGAGGCGATAAATGGAAGCCGAGGAATTGAATTGCTACAGCAGAAGAGAAAATTGGATGTGTTGTAAATACTGATTAATATTGGTCCTACTACTAATTTTTTTGGAATGTAATTAGACTTCTATTATTGTATAAAGATCTGATTTTTTTTTTTTTTTTAAATTGCAAAGTAACCTGTGCACTGGTTGAATTAATCTCCTTTCGTCGTGTGAAAGTACATGCCAATTGGCATGATGAATTTAGGGTGTGATATCAAAATTACATCAATTTGGAATTAGTGTTATAAATTAAAAGCTGGCATATTGCAACAGTCTATGAAATGCATATAAATTGAAGAACAGTGTTGTGTTTAAAATCTGACCAACTTTATAAAACATTTTTTTAAACCTGCATTTAAAACAGCATTACTTTTCTCTGCCAGGAACAGAATGTTTTTTGGCACAGTTGCGTACGCAGAGAGACGAGTTATTGGAAAGGTTATCAACTGCGAGAAATCTCTCAAGTCTGGAGGATGCTGATAATTACTCAGCTGCAAACAAAGCTGTCCGACAGGTTAGACATAACTTTTTTTTTCTCCATTTGCAAGTGGCTAGAGAGTTTTACTGACATAATTGCAATTATAAGTCTTAATTACAATTGCAATTACAAGCACTTAAATACCAAGGAAGGTTTTAGTCCATCGGCTACATTAAAACAGATTTGGTGCAAAAAAA
Organism: Okamejei kenojei; assembly: GCA_035221665.1. Classification (NCBI taxonomy): domain Eukaryota; kingdom Metazoa; phylum Chordata; class Chondrichthyes; order Rajiformes; family Rajidae; genus Okamejei; species Okamejei kenojei. The sequence goes on along the minus strand of CM069159.1, from coordinate 37,950,916 downwards.
AGGGAACCGTAAGGTGTTACTAACCAGAACGGGCTATGAAAATGGGTGTTTTACTCCTGAAAACAAATGTACAAGATGTGATCGAAATGTAAATTGAGATTTTGATTGTTTAATATTAGAGTGGGGGATTGGTGGTTGCCATTTGTTATTTGGAACCTGAGCTGACGTCTGATAAATAGCAATCTAATTACTTCTGTTCCATGTCTCTATTCCTGCAGTCACTTTTTTCTTGTCCATCTCTTTTTAAAAGGCATGGTTGAATCTGGTTCAACCCACATTTCAGGCAGCAAATTCCATATTGTCACTGCTTGCTTGAAAAACGATTTCCTCCTATTTCCTATGCTTTTAACAATCCCATTAAATCCGAGTTAATTTGCCCTTGACTAATGGGCCTGTCCCATTTAGGCGATTTTTTTTTTTTTCAGGCGACTAGGCTTTCGCCACATGGCCGCTGGGATGACGCCTGAATGGTCATGAGTAGTCTCCTCAGTCACCCCAATGAATCATAGCGTTTTTCTGGTCGCAGTTGAATTTTGAAATGTTCAAAAAATGTTGGCGACAGTTGCCTTGACACCAATGAGCGTAGGTGCTGTCGTAGGTTGTCGCCAGGATGACGTTGATTGTCGCCGGTGCTGATTTTGGTGAATTCCATTGGCGACTACCTACGTCAACCTATGCCAATCGGCGACAGGTACCGGCGACTGAATTGTCTTAACTTGTCTTCTGATGTCGCCGACAGTCGTACCATCATGTAGGTTGTAGGGGGTGGTCGTAGTTTGTCTTAAGTGTGGTTGTAGGTGGACGTCCTAATGGGTTGCTGGTTGTCTGTAGCTTGATGTTGACCAGGTGGTAGGTTGTTGTAGACATTATCGTAGACATTGTCGTAGGGAGGGTCCAGTTGCCGGTTTTTCAGCAAACTGCTACGACTATGACAGCCCCCTAAAAAAATTGCCTAAGTGGGACAGGCCATAATGGAACAGTGGAAGCAGTTTCTTCACTTTGACTGGATCTTTGCATTTGGGGATGAGGGAGGTGGAAGGGAGTTCATGTAAACATAAGAATGACATGGATCATTTGGGCCAAATGGCCTCCAGGTGCTGCAAATTCTATGTGGAAACTGGAAATCTGACTGCACCTGAAAACGCACCTTTGAAATAGGCTTTGAAATAGGCTTGAATGGCTTAAATTGTGTTTTTTGAGGGATATGCTAAATAAATGACCTGCATCATATTTAATTATATTTTGATTTAATTTATTTTTACTGAGTTTTACTATTATTCTACTGAGCCTGTATGACTAGTCAATGGGTAAACGGTGAGGATAATGTAAAAGTGTAAAGTAATATCAGGAAATTCTGGGCTTACAATGTTAGTCCATCTGTATTTCATGGTCAAATCAGTTGATTGATCTATTAAAAAGATAGCTAGCTATTTGACATCAGCATTTCCTGTTTATAATGTCACCATTTTTAAGTGAATGTTCATTTGAGTAAGTACTTAACCTTTCTAAGTTACTGGATAAGAATGTATTTGAAGATATTAAAAAAAATTCCAACCACTTTAATTACGCATCCAGAGTTTTAATATTTGACTAGACCAAGTGGGACCCGTTGGGTCCCTGTCACGTGGAAGGTCTGGTCCCCAACACAATATTCCACCACTGACCCATAGCCCCCAACTGCGCAGGCGTGGCTGACGGGTTCCCGTTGTGACGCCAGAGATCCCCGTTGTGAAGCGAGTCAAGGCAACCATCCCCAAGTGTGCCTCGCCATCCCTCTTCCTACCCCTATCCTCCATTCCCCAGCACTTAACCTCTTCACCCTTCCTCTTCTTTTCCCTCTCCTCAACTCTCTCCTTCACCTCTCCCTCCCTCACTTCTCCCTCCCTCTCATTTCTCCTACCCTCAGTTACTCACTCCCTTCCTCCATAACCCCATCTCCCCTCCCTACCCCCTTGATGTAATTGTGAGGTGGAAGCTGCTGTGTATTTTAAAACTGAGTTTTTTAAGTAAATTAGATCCTATTGTGATGTCATTGTGGGATGGAACACTGCTGACGGGCAGTTTAAGTAAATGAAATACCATTGTGACGTCATACGCTGCTAATGGAAGAGATGTTTGTCAAAGTGGTTTTAAAGTTTAAAATGTGAATTACTTGTAAATTATACAATCACTCTGAAAGAAACTTAATACAACACACAACAGGACAATGGTGAGTAAGGTGGGCCAAAAATTATAGCACTAATCCTGTACCGTTTTGGCGTAATTTCAGGATCCCACAATAGATAAACAAGATGAGAGTTTTTTATATATATATATATATATATATATATATATATATATATATATATATATATATATATATAATATATTATATATATATATAATATATATATATATATATATATATATATATATATATATATATATATATATGGATATATATATATATACACACACACACACAACACACACACACACACACACACACACACACACACACACACACACACACACACACACACACACACACACACACACACACACACTCACACTCTGTGGGGGCTATGGGCCTCCTGTGGGGGCCCATAGCCCCCACAGGAGTGCCTGGTCCCCCCAACTCAAGCTGTTCCCCGACGTAAGATTCCACCACTCACCGGTTGGGTCCCTGTTTCATGGAAGACCTGGTCCTCCCAACGTGACCCATTCCCCAACGTAAGATTCCACCACTCACCCGTTCCCCAATGCAACCCGTTTCCACCAATGCAATATTCCACCACTCACCCATAGCCCCCAACTGTGCAGGTCATTTTAACCTTTAAAAAACATGCAATTGCACTTAAGATTTAATGTGCCACCGACAATGCCATCTTTTGTTATCCAAATCTAATTAAACTTTATTGTGCTGGGTTAGGCTGCCAGAATTTTTACCTGGAGGACATTTTCTGTGAAGGACTCGGTGTTCTGGGATAGAAACATTGTAGCCGGTAGGGCATTGTGATGTCATAACTGCTTAACTGCCAGTGCAGATATGAAGAAATCCAACTTTTAAATGTCACTTTTAAACTTTTAAATCTCCCCCACTACGTCTCTCTCCTTACAACAATGTAAAATCCTCTCATAGCTTGTGTATTGGCAGCAGAGATCACATTGTGATGTCATTTTTGGTTTTCGTAATCTTCATGGCAGATTGTGTAAATGAGATCCCATTGTGATTGCATGACTGTGAGATGCCATTATGACATCACTGGAAACGGCTAGAAATCTCTCACTGCAGAGTCAGTTATTACTTTCAATGTTGGCTTTAAATATCAATAACATGAAATATAACATCAAATGTGAAGAAACGATATTAAAGCTGAGAAAGATTGTGCAAAAATCTTTCCCCTATACTCCTCCCCTCCCCCACTCCCTCCTCTCTCCCTCCCTCTTCTTTCCCCTACCCTCAGCCCCTACCTCCCTCCCTCTCCCCATAATCCCTCTCCCCTCCCTACCCCCCTTGATGTCATTAAGGTGGAAGCTGATGTGTTTTTTAAAACTGATGTAATGGTGGAATGCTGCTGTGTTTTTTAAAAGGGAGTTTGTTTTCATGTAAATGAGATCCCATTGTGATCGTTGCTGAGGGGCAGTTTATAGAACACTGCTGACGGGCAATTTGTGTAATTGAGATCCCATTGCGAAGTCATACACTGCTAACTGCCAGTGCAGATGGAAGAGATTTTTGTCAAATTAGTTTTTGTAAAGTTTAAAATGTGAATAACTTGTAAAATATACCATCAATCTAAACAAAACATGACACACCACACCACAGGACAATGGTGAGTAAGGTGGGCCAAAAATTGTAGCGCTATCCTGTACTGTTTTGGCGTAATTTCAGGATCCCACTCATAGATAAACAAGATGAGAGTTTTAGTAATATATACTAGACCAATCGGGGCCCCATCCCCAACGCAATCCACCACTCATTCGTTCCCCCAATGCAGCCCGTTCCTCTAATGCAATATTCCACCACTTGCCCATAGATCCAAAGGAGGCCGGGTCCCCCAACTCAAGCTGTTCCCCGACGTAAGATTCCACCACTCACCAGTTGGGTCCCTGTCACATGGGAGACCTGGTCCTCCCAACGCAACCCATTCCCCAACGTACGATTCCACAACTCACCCGTTCCCCAATGCAACCAGTTTCCACCAATGCAATATTCCACCATTCACCCATAGCCCCTAACTGTGCAGGTCATTTTAACCTTTAAAAAAAAATGCAATTGTACTTAAGATTTAATGTGCCACCGACAATGCCATCTTTTGTTATCCAAATCAAATCATTAAACTTTACTGTGCTGGGTTAGGCTGCCAGAATTTTAACCTGGAGGACATTTTCTGTGAAAGACTCGGTGTTCTGGGATAGAAACATTGTAGCCTGTAGGTTCTGCAAAAATCTTTCCCCTATAATGTCATAACTGACTAACTACCTGTGCAGATGTGAAGAAATCCAACTTTTAAATGTCACTTTTAAACTTTTAAATCTCCCCCACTACGTCTCTCTCCTTACAACAATGTAAAATCCTCACATAGCTTGGCAGCAGAGATCACATTGTGATGTCATTTTTGGTTTTCGGAATCTTCATGGCAGTTTGTGTAAATGAAATCCCATTGTGTTTGCATGACTGTGATGCCATTATGACATCATCACTACCGTCAGCCCCTCCGTCCCTCCCTCCCTCCATAATCCCTCTCCCCCTTGATGTCATTAAGGTGGAAGCTGATGTGTTTTTTTTAAACTGATGTAATGGTGGAACGCTGCTGTGTTTTTTAAAAGGGAGTTTGTTTTCATGTAAATGAGATCCCATTGTGATCGTTGCTGAGGGGCAGTTTGTAGAACACTGCTGACGGGCAGTTTATGTAAATGAGATCCAATTTTGACATCATACGCTGCTAACTGCTAGTGCAGATGGAATAGATTTTTGTCAAATTGGTTTTTGTAAAGTTTAAAATGTGAATAACTTGTAACATATACCATCAATTTAAACAAAACTTGACACACCACACCACAGGACAATGGTGAGTAAGGTGGGCCAAAAGGTGTAATGCTGTCGTGTACCGTTTTGGTGTAATCTCAGGAACACACTCACAGACATATATATTTATATATATGTATGTGTGTATATATGTGTGTGTGTGTATATATAACACACACATATATACATATGCACACATACATACAAATATATAATATATAACATGTATATCTGTATATATAATATATATGTATGTATATATTTTATATGTGTGTGTATATTATATATATATGTATATAATATATACATATGTATGTATATATTTTATATATATGTATACGTATGTATATATTATATATCTATATGTATATATTATATGTATGTGGTGTGTGTATATTGATGTATGTGTATATATATTATATGTATGTTGTGTGTGCATGTGTCTATGTATATGTGTTTGGTGTATATATATTATAAATATATATATGATGTATATTATATGTATACAATGTATATTTTATATATACATATATTGTGTGTACATATATGTGTGTATGTATATATGTGTGTACATATAATATATATGTGTGTGTATGTACAACACACACACACACACACACACACACACACACACACACACACACACACACACACACGCACACACACACACACACACACACACACACACACACACACACACACACACACACACACACACACACACACACACTGGCTTGCAAAAGTATTTATACCCCTTGAACTTTTCCACATTTTGTCACGTTACAACCACAAACGTAAATGTATTTTATTGGGATTTGATGTGATAGACCAACACAAAGTGGTGCATAATTGTGAAGTGGAAGGAAAATGATACATGGTTTCCAAATTTTATTACAAATAGGAAACTGAAAAGTGTGGCGTGCAAAAGTATTCAGCCCCCCTGAGTCAATACTTTGTAGAACCACCTTTCGCTGCAATTACAGCTGCAAGTTTTTTTGGGGTATGTCTCTACCAGCTTTGCACATCTAGAGACTGAAATTTTTGCCCACTTCTTTGCAAAATAGCTCAAGCTCAGTCAGATTGGATGGAGAGTGTCTGAACAGCAATTTTCAAGTCTTACCAGAGATTCTCAATTGGATTTAGGTCTGCACTTTGGCTGGGACATTCTAACACATGAATATGCTTTGATCTAAACAATTTCATTGTAGCTCTGGCTGTATGTTTAGGGTCGATGTCCTGCTGGAAGATGAGCCTCCGCCCCAGTCTCAAGTCTTTTGCAGACTCTAACAGGTTTTCTTCCAAGATTGCCCTGTATTTGGCTCCATCCATCTTTCCATCAACTCTGACCAGCTTCCCTGTCCCTGCTGAAGAAAAGCATCCCCACCGCATGATGCTGCCACCACCATGTTTCACACTGGGGATGTTGTGTTCAGGGTGATGTGCAGTGTTAGTTTTCTGCCACACATAGCGTTTTGCATTTAGGTCAAAAACTTCAATGTTGGTCTCATCAGACCAGAGCACCTTCCTCCATATGTTTGCTGTGTCCCCAACATGGCTTGTGGCAAACTGCAAACGGGACTTCATATGGCTTTGTTTCAATAATGGCTTTTTTCTTGCCAATCTTCCATAAAGGCCCGATTTGTGGAGTGCACGACTAATAGTTGTCCTGTGGACAGATTCTCCCACCTGAGCTGTGGATCTTTGCAGCTCCTCCAGATACCATGGGCCTCTTGGCTGCTTCTCTGATCAATGCTCTCCTTGCCCGGCCTGTCAGTTTAGGTGGACGGCCATATCTTGGTAGGTTTGCAGTTGTGCCATACTCTTTCCATTTTCGGACGATGGATTGAACAGTGCTCCGTGAGATGTTCAAAGCTTGGGATATTTTTTTATAATCTAACCCTGCTTTAAACATCTCCACAACTTTATCCCTGACCTGTCTGGTGTGTTCCTTGGGCTTCATGATGCTATCTGTTCACTAATGTTCTCTAACAAACCTCTGAGGCCTTCACAGAACAAGTGAATTTATACTGAGATTAGATTACACACAAGTGGACTCTATTTACTAATTAGGTGACTTCTGAAGGCAAATTAGTTTGCACTGGATTTTTATTTAGGTGTCAGAGTAAAGGGGCTGAATACTTTTGCACGGGTGGGGGGCCGCACTTTTCAGATTTTTTATATTTGTAAAAAAAAATTTGAAACCATGTATCATGTTCCTTCCACGTCACAATTATGCGCCACTTTGTGTTGTCTATTACATAAAACCCAATGAAAATACATTACGTTTTGTGTTGTAATGCCCACCCCCATCTAGACAAAATGTAAAAAAGTACTCAAGCCCCCCAGTAAGAATACTTTTGCAAGCCATCCTATATCATATATAATAAATATATCCCACCCACAATCTATATATAACACGGAACGAGCACGACACACATATATATATATATATACTATATATATATATACCCCCAATATATATCTCTCTAAACCCCTATGTAGTTAATGAATGTGTGTGTGTTACATATATACATATATTAGACAAGCCCCTGGACCCCGTTCACGGGGGGTCCGGACCTGTCACACGGGAGAGGACCATGGTTCCCTCAATGCACAACCCATTCCCCAATGTAATATTTGACCACTCACCCATAGCCTCCACGGGAGGCCTGGTCCCCCAACGCAACCCGTTCTCCCAACGCAATATTCCACCACTCACCTGTTTCCCCCAACGCAACCCATTCTCCCAATGTAATATTCCACCACTCACCCATAACCCCTCATTCTCCCTCTTTTTAAACATTAAAAAAAAATTGCAAGCACTTGCTACCAGGACTTAATTTTTTTTTCCAATTTCACTACCCTTGCTTCCCCCAGTCTACCCCTCCTGTTCAGCCTCGCGCTGCCCCTCGCCCTCCTGGTCAGCCTCACTCTGCCCCCTCACACTCCTGTTCAGCCTCACTCTGCCCCCTCACACTCCTGTTCAGCCTCACTATGCCAGGGCTTGGTGTTCTATAACAGCAACATTGTTGCAAATCAGATCCCATTGTGACATCATAGCTGTAACTGCCAGCAACTGCCACAGCACCTGAAGTTATTGGTCTCAATGTGGAGTTTTGTAAAGCTAAAAATGTTAATAACATTTAAAATATAACATCAATCTGAGTGAAACGTGACACAAACCACTGCAGGATAATTGTGAGTAAGGTGGAAAAAATTTAGCGCTATTGTGTATAGTTTTGGTGTACTTTAGGGATCGCATTCTCCCCCGTCTCTCTCCCCCCCTCTCTCTCCATCATCACTCGCCCACATCTGCTCTCCCCCCCTCTCTCCCCCACTCTCTCTCACCCCCCCCTCTCTCCCCCCTCTCTTCATCCCCCCCTCGTCATCTCTCCCCCCTCTCTCTCCCCCCCCCCTCTCTCTCCCCCCCCATCTCTCCCCCCCTCTCCTCCCCCTCTCTCTCTCCCCCCCCCCCTCCCCCCCCTCTCTCTCTCCCCCCCTCATCTCCCCCCCTCTCTCTCCCCCCCTCTCCTCCCTCCCCTCTCCTCACTCCCCCCCTCTCTCTCTGAAAAGTACACCCTCACCATATCTCCTCCCCCCCTCTCGAATCTCCCCCCCTCTCTCCTCTCCGTTCCCCCCCTCTCTCGCCAAAATCCTCCCCACCTCCCCTCTCCTCCCCCCCTCCCCTCCCCCCTCTCCTCTCCTCCCTCTCATCTCTCTCCCCCCCCTCCTCTCGCCGCCCCTCTCTCTCCCCCCCTCTCTCTCCCCCCACCTCTCATCATCTCTCCTCTCTCTCCCCCCCTCTCTCTCTCCCCCCCTCTCTCGTCCCCCCCTCTCTCTCCCCCCTCTCTCTCCCCCCCCTCTCTCTCCCACCTCCCTCTCTCTCCCCCCCCTCTCTCTCCCCCCCTCCCCCCTGCTCACTCCCCCCCCCCTCCCCCCCTCTCTCTTGCCCCCCTCTCTCTCCCCCCCCTCCTCTCCCTCTCTCCCCCCCCTCTCCGCCCCTCGACCTCTCCCCCCCTCTCTCGTCTCCCCCTCCTCTCCTCCCCCCCTCTCCCTCGCCCCCCTCATCTCTCCCCCCCCTCTCCCTCCCCCCCTCTTCTCTCTTCCCCTCCCCCCCCTCTCTCTCCCACTCCTCCCCCCCTCTCTCTCTCCCCCCCTCCTCTTCTCCCCCTCCTCTCTCCTCCCCCCCTCTCTCTCCCCCCCTCATCTCTCCCCCCTCATCTCTCCCCCCCTCTCTCTCCCCCACCTCTCTCTTCCCCCCCTCTCTCCCCCACCCCCTCACTCTTCTCCCCCCCTCTCTCTCCCCCCCTCTCTCTCCTCCCCTCTCTCTCCTCACCTCCCCTCTCTCTCCCCCTATACTCCCCCCTCTCTCTCCCCCCCTCTCTCCCTCCCCCCCTCTCTCCTCCCCCCCATCTCTCTCCCCGCCCCTCTCTCCTCCCCCCCACTCTCTGCCCGCCCCTCTCTCTCCTCCCCCTCTCTCTCCCCCCTCTCTCTCCCCCCTCTCTCTCCCCCTCTCTCCCCCCCCACTCTCTCCCCCTCTCACTCCCCCTCTCCCCCCTCTCTCTCCCCCTCTCTCTCCCCCTCTCTCTCCCCCTCTTCTCTCCCCCCCGTCACTCTCCCCCCTCCCTCCCCCCCTCTCTCTCCCCCCCTCCCCCCCTCTCTCCCCCCCTCTCTCCCCCTCTCTCCCCCCCTCGCCCCCCCCCTCCCTCCCCCACTCTCTCCCCCCCTCTCCCCCCCTCTCTCTCCCCCCCCTCTCTCTCTCCCCCTCCATCTCTCCCCCCCCTCTCTTCTCTCCTCCCCCCCTCCTCCCCCCCCTCTCCTCCCCCCCCCTACTCTCCCCCCCCCTCTCTTCCCCCCAATCCCCCCCCCTCTCTCCCCCCCCCTCTCTCTCTCCCCCCCCCCTCTCTCCCCCCCCTCTCTCCTCTCCCCCCCCCCCTCTCTCCCCCCGCCTCTCTCCCCCTCCTCTCTACCCCCCCTCCCCCCTCTCTCCCCCCCCCTCTCCCCCCCCCTCTCTCCCCCCCTCTCTCCGCCCCCCCACTCTCACCCCCCCTCTCTCTCTCCCCCCCTCTCTCCCCAACACCCCTCTACTCTTCCCCCCCTCTCTCTCCCCCCCACCCCCCCCTCTCTTTCAGCCCCCCCTCTCTCTCCCCCCCTCTCTCTCCCCCTCTCTCTCACCCCCCATCTCTCTCCCCTCTCTCTCTCTCCCTCCCTCTCCCCCCCCCCCTCTCCTCTCCCCCCCCCTCTCTCTCCCCCCCCCCTCCTCTCCTCCCCCCCCCCTCTCTCTCCCCCCCCTCCTCCCCCCCCCTCCTCTCTCTCCCCCCCCACCTTCTCTCCCCCCCTCTCGCTCTCCCCCCACCTCTCTCTTTCCCCCCCTCTCTCTCTCTCCCCCCCCTCTCTCTCTCTCTCCCCCCTCTCCTCTCTCTTCTCCCCCCCCTCTCTCTCTCCCCCTCTCATCTCTCCCCCCCTCTCTCTCTCTCTCCCCCCTCTCTCTCTCTCCCCCTCGCCGCCCCCCCCCCCCCACAATGAAACCTGGCAGTGTTTATAAGTTATATGCTAGTGTGATGTCATTATTAACACTGTTCCATTAATATAACCTGATAATTGATTTTGGTTGTTCTATTCTAACCATTAACAGAATTTGTTTTTTGTTCTGACAGGTGATCCATCAGTTAAAGCGGCTGGGCAAAGTTTGGCAAGATGTACTTCCAGTTCACATATATTGCAAAGCTTTGGGAACTTTGCTTAATACAGCAATTACAGATATTGTGAACAAAATTACAATGCTGGAGGTAATGGAAAATGAAATGGGGAGAGTTTTTTTGTGATACCAATCAAAGACTGTGGATGTTGCTGGAATGGTGGCATTTATTGCCTCTCTAATTTCCATTAAGAATTATCATGTTGGGACAGCAAGGCAGATTTCCTTCCATGAATCACATAAACAAACTAGATGGTGGTTTCCAATTCTAATACTTCAGTGCTTATCATTGTTCCTACTGGTATTTAAATTCCAGATTGATGTCTTCTTGCATTTGAGGCAGCAGAAATTATGCAATTCATAGAAACATAGAAAATAGGTGCAGGAGTAGGCCATTCGGCCCTTCGAGCCTGCACCGCCATTCAATATGATCATGGCTAATTATCAAACTCAGTATCGTGTACCTGCCTTCTCTCCATACCCCCTGATCCCTTTAGCTACAAGGGCCACATCTAACTCCCTCTTAAATATAGCCAATGAACTGGCCTCAACTACCTTCTGTGGCAGAGAATTCCACAGACTCACCACTCTCTGTGTGAAAAAAATCTTCTCATCTGGGTCCTAAAAGACTTCCCCCTTATTCTTAAACTGTGACCCCTTGTTCTGGAGTTCCCCAACATCGGGAACAATCTTCCTGCATCTAGCCTGTCCAACCCCTTAAGAATTTTGTAAGCCTCGAAAAGATCCCCCCTCAATCTCCTAAATTCCAGCAAGTACAAGCCGAGTCTATCCAGTGTTTCTTCATATGGAAGTCCTGCCATCCCAGGAATCAGTCTGATCATCCCAGGAATCAGTCTGGTACCGGCTGACCCCTGTATAGAGCTGGTTCAGGGTGACCCACTCTTTGCGGTTGGAATTTAAATCGTATGGAATGTAAATTCACTATGTTTTGTGCACCCTTACTGTGGGCATGTCACTTTGTGTGCCTTTAGAATAGATACAAGTCATGCTCTTGACAAATTGTTTTTTTATGCTTGCAAAAATAATATCTTACTCATATAGCGATTTTGATCTGAATGTCATGTGAACACTGATTTTCTACAATTAGTTTTCGATTGACCGCTTTTCTTAATAGTCTGTCCCTTGTGTCTTTAGGACATCACCTCAGAAAGTGCTGATGGCCTTTATGCATTATGTAGAACTATACTTGAAGAGGGGCCTGGAATTTTTCAACCATTACTTGAAGAAAGCAAGAACAAAAAATTTCAGGAAGAAATTCCAATTTATGTGCCAAAGTGGCTGAAATTCAAAGAGCTGATGATTGTTCTTCAGGCTAGTCTGCAGGAGCTGGTGGACAGGTATGATTGTCGACTATAAGCAGGCTACAGGGTAAAGTCAAATCATTCTTTTAGTAAAGGATATGGCATTAAGTTTTGAGTCTCATTAAATCAATATTCTCCTGAGATTATTCTTCCCGAACTAAATAAAAGTTGGTTCTTTAGATTAGTTGAATTTGCCAAATTAGCAATTGGTCATTTTCTGCTTGGCAGCATTAATAAAAAATACACAGGCAGCATCTCTTGAGAACATGGATGGGTGATGTTTTGGGTTGGGACCCTGCTTTGTGTGTGTGTGTGCATGTGTGTGGTAATAAGTGGATACAGGTGAAGGGGTTTTTTGATAGGAAGGTTGTTGGACAAAGGCAAAAGTATGACATTGGTCCTCTTGGATATTAATATTGACACCAGGCAAGGTTCATGAAGAATTGGGTTTGTGTCCTCAACATTGCTGTGGGGATTTTGGCTTCTGTATGTGAAAGTTAGATGGGATCTTGGTTTAATATTTTGTAACTGATGAAATATTGATATGTGTAAGAAGGAACTAGGAATATAGGAGTAGGGAAGTAATGTTAAAATTGTACAAGGCATTGGTAAGACCAATTCTGGAGTATGGTGTACAATTTTGGTCGCCTAGTTATAGGAAGGATGTCAACAAAATAGAGAGAGTACAGAGGAGATTTACTAGAATGTTGCCAGGGTTCCAGCAACTATGTTACAGAGAAAGGTTGAACAAGTTAGGTCTTTATTCTTCGGAGCGCAGAAGGTTAAGGGGGGACTTGATTGAGGTCTTTAAAATGATGAAAGGGATAGACAGAGTTGACGTGGATACGTTTTTCCATTGAGGGTAGGGAAGATTCAAACAATATGGCATGACATGAGAATCAAGGGACAGAGGTTTCGGTAACATGAGGGGGAACTTCTTTACTCAGAGGTGGTGGCTGTGTGGAATCAAGCTTCGGTGGTGGAGGCAGGATCGATTTAGCATTTAAGAGTAAAGTGGATAGGTATATGGACGTGAAGGGAATGGAGGGGTATGGTCTGAGTGCAGGTAGATGGGACTAGGGGAAAACAAATGGTCGGCACGGACTGGAAGGGCCGAGAGGGCCTGTTTCCGTGCTGTAATTGTTATATGGTTATATGGTTAACTGCAGATGCTGGTTTAAACGGAAGATAGGCACAAAAAGCTGGAGTAACTCAGTGGGGCAGGCAGCATCTCTGAAGAGAAGGAATGGGTGACTTCGGGTCACCCATTCCATCTCTCCAGAGATGCTACCAGTTTTGTGTAGTCACACCAGATTTTTGTGTCTATCTTTGAAATATTGATATGTCAGGTTGTAACAGAACTATATTTTAACTTTCAATTATCTGGCATCCAGGTTAAAAATACAGAAACTGCAATTACATTTAAAGCCAATTTGATGACATTTTAAGCTTGTAGCACTTTTGAAGTTCATAAATTTTTTAACTGTCTTTAATCTTGAGTTTAGGTGGACCGATGGGAAAGGACCATTTGCAGCAGAATTTTCTCCAATTGAGGCAAAGAATTTGATCCGAGCTTTGTTTCAGAACACAGAGAGAAGAGCAGCAGCGCTGGCTGAAATTAAATGATTAATGTCTCATGCATTCAAGATATAATTATCTTGTAGGAATACCTTTTTGATCTACTGATGTTGATTACATTTGTAGAATATTGCAGCAATATGTTCAGAAAACCTTATTTTATGGAATTAAAAAATAAATACTTTTCAAATCATACTCCACGTAAGTATCCGATAGTTATCAGAATAAGTAATTTACTGCAACAAGAGATTTACCATTAGTTGACTTTTATTTTAACTTTTGGGGATTTCTTTGTATAATTAGATTGGTGGGATTTATTCTCGCATTCCAGAAACAAATCTATCTTGCTGAAACCTTTTTATCTCTTTTGTTCTGAAGTGCCAACTTTTATTCTACCTCCTGTCTGTTGCTTCCTATGGCTCTTCCTTAATTGATACTTTTTATTCTAAACAATAATTAATGCATAAAACATGGAACAATACAGATAGGAACAGGTCCTTCGGCCCATGATATGCGAGCCAAACATGATGCCAATTTATACTAATCCCCTTTGCCTACACATGATTCATATCCTCCCATTCCTTGCACATTCATGTGACTATCCAAAAGCTTCTGAAATGCTACTATTGTATCTGCCTCCACCTCTACCCCTGACACCTCATGCGAGGCAGCAACCATTGTATTAAGAAAAAAACCCCTGGGCAGCTCCTTGAAACTTTTGCCATCTCACTTTAAATCCCAGCCCTGTAGCTTTTGATATTTCCACCCTGGTGTGGGGTGTGGTGTGTGGTGTGGGGGGAGGGGGGGGGGGGGGGGCAACATTGTCTCTTTACCTTTTCTATGCCAAGTTTTTTTACTATAATGGTAAAGAATGCCAATCTCTGTCTATGAATGGTTTACTTCCTCCCATACCACATGGATTGAGATTGCAGTGTTCCATTTGTATTTGGAAGAAATAATTTTGTGCGTACTGGCATTTAAAAAGCTCCAGTACATATGAGGATTGCTCCTGTGCAAATAAATCATGGCAAGCTCTAAGCATCAATATTAAACTGAGAGTAATTGTTTTGAAGCAAAGGTTGAGTGTTTGCTGCGCGTTAAATCCTGCAGCATCAACAAGCCTGAGTTGTACGGGCACAACAAAGATTCCTACCCAGAATGGTACCACTGGAAATATATTTAGTGATATAAAGGGCAGAGTTAACTGTCAGAAAAGTGGATTAACTGTGTAGTTAGATCAGAATCATCAGTACATGCCCCTGAGTTTGATGATCTTGGCAAAAGTGCAGTCATTATGAAGAGACTTGAAAGAATGTGAGGATACTGGTGAATGTTTGAAAACTGCCAATAGATTCAGACCACTGTGGCTGTATTGAGCATTTCAGAAGGCATTTTATTATAGTTTAGAGATACAGCGTGGAAACAGGCCCTTCGGCACCTGTAGTCTGGATCATAATAGTAAGATTAAACGAGAACTTACCAAGTTTGAAGTTTGATCTGTATTTTACGAGGAGTCGCGGTGAGGGATTTCGTGAAGAACCCGCCAGCACGCTTGCGCAGCATCCTTCAAAGCAGCGGTGTGGAATCACAGAACCAACCATGACTGAAAATAGTAAGATGAAAACCGTAGAACTACCTGTTTGACCTGATGATAGAGGGTGGGAGCGGTGGGCACGAAATCCCTCACCGCGGACTCCTCGTAAAATACAGATCAAACTTCAAACTTGGTAAGTTCTCGTTTAATCTTACTATTTTACTTCGGAGTCACGTTGAGTGACCTTTGTGAAGATTTCAAAGCTCTGTGATTTCACGCCCTGAACAACGTCCATGCTTATCACACTGCCGCCATTCTGATAGAGGTAAGACTGTTAATGGAGTTCAGTTGACAGCGGCTGAAAAATCAAACACAATTTATTAATCAACTAAACAACAACCCCTAATTCGGGGCCAGACATTTTACTGAGCGGTTACCCAGGATAGCTTCTCCGAATGTCGCAGGAACGGCCAGAGACTTGTTATAGAACCGTTGAAAGGTTTTTCCCCCACTGGCCCAGCCCGCAGTGGCGAAAATGTGGTCCATGGGCACCTTCATGGCTCTCGCTGCAGCCCTGGTGGAATAAGACTTAAAAAACCGTTAGTAGCAACTCCTGTTTTAATAACTCTTTACCAAAGAATTTTATTTGACCAGGGTTGGCCACCATGGTGTCCAGTCGCAGTTTTTTGTAACATCTGGGCTCGTTGGGCTGTCGCCAGTGCCATGAGCATCACCACCTTAAGGGTTAGCTGTTTCAAATGGTAGCTCATCTATTGGAACCCAGCTCCTCAGTAGGGTCAGCATGATCCCCACATCCCACGTTACTGTATATCTGGGTCGTGGAGGGATTGGTATTGAATACTCCCCTCATTAGTTTAGACAACCAGGTGGTGGGAAGCTGATACTTATATTCAGGTATGAATACAGCGTACTCCTGTCGCTGTTGATGGCACTGTAGCTGAGGCCTGCATCAAAATGGAGGCCTGCTAGAAACTCCAACATATCCAGTATTGTTGCCGAGTTGGAGGACTTGTTGTTCCGGGCACAGAAACCTCCCACTTTCTGATTTGAGTGAGACATTGTTTGCGGGTGGATTCCCGACACGATGCTGCAATAAGGTTCACGGCTCTTGACGAGATGCCTGCCCGGTTGAGCGGTCTTTTCAGAACCTGCAAGCCAACAAGATTAATGACCATGGCAAGGATGACTGACCCCCCTGGAGTGAGTAATCAATTTGGGATGTTTCCCAATCGCCATCCATGGTTGTTGTACATTTCTACAACCATCGGGTACCATGGTTGTGTAGGCCAGTCGGGAATGATCAATATGTCAGTTGCAGAGTCTAGTTTAATTTTCTGCAATACCCGACTGGTGAGGCAGCATGGGGGAAACGCGTAGCAACCCATTTCCCCCAATGGATAAAAATGCATCCAATGCTATTACCCCAGGGTCTGGTTCCCACAACACATACGTTGGTATTCGATGGTTCAGCCGTGGACGCAAATAGGTCAATATCTGGTGTCCCCAATTTGAGCTATAATATCTCCAAAATCTGGGGGTTCAACATCCACTCAATGTTGTCATTGAAGACACGTGATCTGGTGTCCGCCACTGAATTAAGTTCCCAGGCAAATAGGTCGCAGTAATCCAAATATTTCTTTCAATGTACCAGTGCCAAAATTGTATAGCCAATTCATTGCAAACTAGCGACCTAATGCTACCCATATGATTGATGTAAACCATTATTGTAGCATTATCTATTTGATAGCGGACATGTAATCCCATGAATTAGTACAGAAGCCCGCAGTCCCATGAAATAACCCCCAGCATTACTATATAGTTTATCCCATGTGACTCCAGGAATGTAGACTCATGAGAGTTCCATCTGCCACCACAACTGGACATCGTACCAGTTGCTTCCCCAGCCTGGTGCACTTGCGTCAGTTGTAGCACAACATCAGGGTTGCTCCACTTATAATAGGTCAATGACATTCTTTAATATTATCTACCCACCATTATAGCTTGTTTCTAGCTTCCGGTGGTAACCAAAGTGGCCGATTAAAGCAGCCAGCATTTGTTTTTTAAAGCTGTGATTTGTGACCTTTGTGAATTTCGGTAGTGTAGCGATCCGAATCGTACAGCTGGGAATGTAGTTACCAATTTAGAGTTACCAATTACCAATAACTTTCGCTGTTTGCCACATGGTCGATACCCTGGCGCAAGCAAGATTGTGGCACTCTTCTGATATAGCAGTAGCTTTATTAGTGGGGATGATAAACTTCATTAAATTAGTATCTAAGGTGAACACCAAATCCATAACCCGTAGCGGGTGCAGTTTTTGATTTGTCTGGATGGATTACACTCCCAGGTTCTCAAGCAGAGCCTTGGTTGCAGCCACTCCTTGAATTGCCAATTGGAGGGTCTGCCCCATTATAAGGATTTCATCCAACATGCCATCACTATAATCTTGTTTGTCGGAGAAAGCCAATACAGGTAAATACCAACTTGGTAAACAGCCTAAGCTGTGATGGTTCCATTAGGCAATGCACCCTTCCAGACAACTTCAGAATTCCCTGTGAGCCTCAGCGATGGGTACCGTATAGCATGCTTCTTTCAAACTGATACATGCCATAAAGTACCCTGAGTAAAGCTTCCACCTAGCTGTTCAAAAGCATCCATTTGACATGGGTACATTGTACAAAAGTGTTCAACTCAGCTAAATCGATTATAACCCGACATTCCTCTTATTTTTACTGCTGGTGAACATATTAGGCTCAACTCAATATGTCCATGCTTGGTTATGCCAATTACCCACTTTTCCCTGCTCGCCATATAATTTCAGCATGCCCTGCCTCCACCTCTTTTCGGGATAGAGTAAATTCCTACGAGGCGAATGCTGGGTAAGGGAATCTATACCTCCCACGAATTATATATACCCTTGAACACTTTGTAAAATGAACTCATCTGTGGTTACAGTTTTCCCCATATGTCCAAGCCCGTCCGCAATCGCCCACCTATTCGTTACAGGAGGGATACTACGGCGTGAGAGGAGCCAGACCCCCTTACCTCCATAGTGAACGGCGGTTCCATACATACGGTGCTTCGGGTGGACGTTATGGAGGTTGACGGCCCGGCGGCCGCATTTCCCATGCAGGCGCTGTTGGCCTTGCCCTAAATGGTCGTTGTATTTATTGAGATGGAGGTAGGTAGAATCTTTGTGCCCTATCCGGCAACCTTGGTTCACAGGTTGTATTAGGCTGTTGCCGGTGATATGGGTGAACTCTGGCCGATGGAGTTTCATGAGGCCCACTGTTTTGGCCTCCTTTGTCCAGTCCCTTCACTGTTTGTACAGGTCTCCAAGCAACTGATGCGGCGGTGGAGCGGTAATGGTCGGCACAACCACCGCGAATTTGGGGTTTAGTGTGGGCTATATGGAGCTCTTACGCAGGCAATATATCTCATACTGGGCGTTGCATAGGAGTGCTAGCGCATCATGCTATTTACTGGACACATTATCCCCGGATCAGGGTTTTCCAGAAACGCCGTTATGCCCGTGGAGAACCTTTCTCCAAGGTATTATTGAGAATCTGACTCCAGAGTTGGTGCATACGTAGGCAATCAATGGTGCCCGCCAATTCGTGGTGCAGGGTTCACCTGTCTGGGTAGAAACGGCAAACTTCACTCACCACATCCAGCATCCTCCTCATGCTCTGGTTCAGCGGTCACTGGCTGTCCCTGGTCGTCGTCAAACTCAGCAGCTGGGCAATCATTAATGCTTCTGGCTGGAGACGATGAGGAGCTGAGCGGAGTCCTTGCACGGCTAGTGGATGCCGTTCTTCTCGTTCTTGGTCCCGATGGAGATGTTGGACCATTTAAGAGCTCCAACCGCTCAATGCGACCGTCCCTGCTATATGCAGTGGACAAGCCGACTTCCCCAGGCCCTGCGAATTCACTGGGGCTTCCACCATCAGACCTCACCCCCTTAGGGTCTATGGTCCAATGGCAGGTCGTCGTGACCTACAGCCCAAGTAGGGTCATACGACTCCCGCACGGACTCTCCGCTAGTCTGTCTTCTCCCAGACTGTGGCGGCCCACCTGGCAGATAAGAAGGCAGGTGAGTTGACTCGGCGCCGGCCCCCGGAACCTGGCTCCCCGGAGTCCGTGCAAGCTTACCTCCACACTTACACCATTACTTGGCGTGGAGGTGCATGGTCGGCCACTCGCAGCGCTGAGCTGACCGACCGCTTCCTGCTGCCACCTCCGCCCTTGACCGCAGCCTGACGGGGTGTGTGTTGTCGGCGGTTATCTGCTCCAGCAGGCCTACATGACGCAGCAGTGTTATGCCCTGGCTGCACGATGGCAGATATCCCTGGCTGCGGTACGCAATGCACTTTGCAGGGCTCCCCTGTCGTGCGGCTGTCCCCCGGCCCAGCCCCCTCGGGTCTACTGGAGCTCGGGAGAGGTTGCCTGTAAAAGAAAAACAAGACCCCTTGCCACGTACCTGTATCCCCCCTTATTCTCTTGGGGGACGGGGGGCTCGGAGTCTGGACCTGTTGCTTGCAGCTCCATAGCGGTAACCCATTCGGGTGAGTCGGCCCCTGTATTAGCGGGAGCGCCCGACTCTGCATTCCAGCCCCCACCGTTGCGTTGAAGCTGCCGGCGTTCCGTGCAGCTCCGGGGACAAGGGCCGTCGGCTGGCCGCAGCACAGCTCCGCGCCCGGCTTCCTCATTCCAGCCCCCACCGTTGCGTTGAAGCTGCCGGCGTTCCGTGCAGCTCCGGGGACAAGGGCCGTCGGCTGGCCGCAGCTCAGCTCCGCGCCCGACTTCCTCATTCCTGCCCCCACCGTTGCGTTAAAGCTGCCGGCGTTCCGTGCAGCTCCGGGGATAAGGGCCGTCGGCTGGCCACAGCTCAGCTCCGCGCCCGACTTCCACATGTGTTGAAGCTGCCGGCGTTCCGTGCAGCTCCGGGGACAAGGGCCGTCGGCTGGCCGCAGCACAACTCAGCTCCCCGACAGCGTCGTCCTGCGGCCCTTGTCCATGCTGTAAAGGAAGGTAATACTTACCTGCCGGTCTTGTGAAGGAGGCCGGTGGGGAGAGCGCACTTCCCCCCCCAGCTGCCGCTGCAAATGCGCGCGACGATATGCTGCGCAAGCGTGCTGGCGGGTTCTTCACGAAGTCACTCACGTGACTCCGAAGTAAAATCATAATCTTACTTTATTAGCCAAATATGTTTTGCAACATGCGAGGAATTTAATTTACCAATAAAAAGTAACTGAACACACAAAATACATTTTAACATAAACATCCACCACAGTGACTCCTCCACATTCCTCACTGGTGGCAGGTGGAATGAATGAATGAATAGTTTATTTCGGTCATACATTAAAAAGAACAAAACTTTGCAATGGACAACACTGTACCCATTTCACACAACGTTCACATAATCAATTACCGAAAAAGGAATAGGCAGAAGCCACAAAGCTTATTTTTGCCTATCCTATACAAACCATAAAATAACCCAGAATATCAACTTTACAAAGGAAAGAAAAAAATAATAATAGAGATCAATCTCTTCACTTTTTTCCTCTTCACATACCTAAAGAAGCTTTTACTATCCTCCTTCATATACCTTTGTACTTCATCTTTTCTCCCCATATTGCCTTTTGAGTTACTTTCTGTTGAACTTTAAAAGTTTCCCAATCCTCTGGTTTCCCGCTCATCTTTGCTATGTTTTACGTCTTCTCTTTTCATTTTATAACTGGCCTTGACTTCACTTGTCGCCTCTTACTCCCCTTAGAATTTTTCTTCCTCTGGAATGAAATTATCCTGCATCTTCTGTATTATTTCCAGAAATACCTGCCTTTGCTGTTCCACTGTCATCCCTCCTAGGGTCCCTTTCCAGTCAACTTTGGCCAGCTCCTTCCTCATGCCTCCATATGCCCCTTTGCTCAACTGCAATACTGACTCTTCCGATTTTAACTTCTCCCCTCATATTGTACATTAAAACTTAGCATATTATGGTCACTACCTCCTAATGATTCCTTTAACTTGAGTTTCCTTATCAAATTCTGTTCATTACACAATGATCCGATTCTTTACATAACATTTTTCCCATGGTAAAGGGCAATTAAAATATTTAATTGCCAGAAAAGGGCAATTAAATAAATTATGCAGTATTTAATAATAATGGGATTTGAAGGAAAAGTTCTTGCTTATTAAGAACCATCTATCTATTTGCTTGATCAGAATCAACTACAAATTTGGTTTTAAAGGATTTAATTGTGAATAAAGCCACTATTTCCTGGAAACTACTTTTAACCTCTGGGTAGAATATTTTGTGTGATAAGCTAGTAATCATTCCACTGACGCAGGTCAGTGATCCTATTTAATTTTTCATTAATGCTAATGACTGCAGTAACAGCTGCTTAAAACACCCATTGGTGCTGGATTTCAATATTTAAGCCATAAATCATGGTTGTACAGAAGGATGCCATTCAGCCATCAAGTCTATACCCACTGTCTGCAAACTCATTCAAACTGTTCCCAATTTCTTTCCCAGAAAACTTATTTCTGGAAAACGTATCCAATGTATCCTGATCCTTTCCATCACATTGGCAGGCACTGTTTTGGACCATAGCTGCACTCTTGATGTTCTTTAAAAATATTTATCCCTCCTTGTGTTCCCTATATTTCTTGCTGTTCACATCTGTGCCCACTGGTATTTGAAACGCTTGCTAATGGAAAAAAATTATCACTATCCTATTTCAGCCCACTCATAATCTTGCCTATGTCTATCAAATCTTAACGTAATGTACTGTTTGATGTCCCTTGAAAGGCAATTTGAATTTAAATTGTTTAGTTGAAAGTATTGCTTGGAATGAGGATTTAACATTTCAGTTTTGTTGAGTGTTAACACTGTGCTGTCTTTAGCTCAGCTTCAAATACAGCTGGCAAAGTGGAATATTTATAGTTTATAGAACGTACAAACTCTGCACAGACAGCACATTAGTCGGGATCGAGCCCAGGTCTCTGGCACTGCAAGCGCTGTAAAGCGGCAACTCTACTGATGCACCACCATGTTACTGAGGAAGGTGCACTATGGGTGCTAATATTGATATTCAGGAGCAAACAAATAAATGAGAAGACTGCTAAATCTGCAAAAGTATTTGGTTCAACTAATTCATCTGAGGAGATTTTTTTGAGGTAAGAATGGGGTTTGGGGGCATGGTGTGAAAACAGGCCTTTCAGTCCACCAAGGTCGTGGCGCCCAGTCACCTGAACTCTAGTTCTATCCTGCAGACTGGGGAGAATTTACAGATTTCAATTAACAAACAAACCTGCGTGTGTTTAGAATGTGAGAGGAAACCAGAGCACATGTACAAACTATTTAGACAGCACCTATAATCGAGTGCAGGTAAAGAGTGGTGGTGGGGTCGATGGTGTAGTGTGGGAGAAGTGGAGGAAAGAGTCAGAGAGGAGACTGATGAATATGGGGAAGGCATGAGAAGTTAATGACCAGCAGAATTACTGTAAATCAAAACACTGCAGATGCTGGAAAACTGAAATCAAAGCAGAAAATGCACTTAGTCTGGCAGCTGCTGTGGAAAGAGAAGCCATTCATGTTTCGGCTGCAGAGTCTTCACCAAAACTGAGTTTCTACTCGACCTGTGGGATCATTACTGGGCCTGTTGGTCAAGTTTAAGTAATGTATATTGTAAAACACAGCAACAAGGGTGCTTACTTGACTTTAAATGAAGGATGGATGAACAAAACAGTTTTGGAGGAACTCCGCATCTGTGTGGGGAATAGACGGACAACATTTCTGGTTAAGACCCCTTTTCAGATGTGAAGGAAGGATGGTGGGTAGTCGTTTAAAATATTCACTGATCATTTGTGCAATGCGTATCAGCAACCCACATTCTTGCAGCACAATGCATTAGAAGGATTGTGGTCCGGACGTAGAGCCAAAGCCCTGTCCCTTTGTCATAAGTGATAGGAGCAGAATTTGGCCATTTGGCCCTTCGAGTATACTCCACCATTCAATCAAAGCTGATCTATCTATCCCTCCTAACCCCATTCTCCTGCCTTCTCCCTATAACCTCTCCAGGGCCAGCACATTCTCAGATATGGTGCCCAAAATTGCTCCAAATGCAGCCTGACTGGTGCCTTAGAACTTCAGCATAACATCCCGTTTTTTGTATACAAGGCCCCTTGAAATAAATGCTAGGATTACGTTTGCTTTCTTTACTACCGATTCAACTTGCAGATTAACTTTTTGGGAATCCTGCACCTGCACTACCAAGTCCCTTTGCACCTCCGATTTCTGGATTCTCTCCCCATTTAGAAAATAGTCTACGCCTTTATTGTGGTGGCATAGTGGTGCAGCAGTAGAGTTGCTGCCTTACAGTGCTTGCAGCACAGGAGACCTGGGTTCAATCCCGACTGTGGGTGTCGTCTGTATGAAGTTTGCAAGTTCTCCCTGTGACCGCGTGGGTTTTCTTCGAGATATTCAGTTTCCTCCACACTCCAAAGATGTACAGGCTTGTAGGTAAATTGGGTTGATGTATGTGTAAATTGTCCCTTGTGTGGATAATAAAGTGTTAATGTGCAGGGATCGCTGGTTGGCGCAGACTCGGTGAGCCGAGGGGCCTGTTTCCGCGCTGCATCTCTAAAACTAAAACTTGTGCATAGTGTCTTTCATGGCACCAGTTCATTCCGAATCGCTTTATACACAATGAAAAGCATTTGAATGTATTCACGGTGGTATGTCAGGTGGAAATTTATTTATGTAAATCTGAACCACAAACGACAAAGGCCAACGGCTTGATTATATCTCTTTTTAGGGATATTTAAGGTATGAATATTGGTCTGGATTCTCTGGCTCTTGTCTAAAATATTCATTATTTCATTCAACTGAAAATGACCGACATTAGCCTTACCATGCTCTCATTTCATTCCTACCATCAGAAAGAAGGTAAAACAATGACCACCCAGGTTCAACAATAGCTTCTTCCCAATAGCTACAGCTAAGACTCTTGAACACCACACAACACAAACCTCAACAATAAAATTCAATGGAAAATTCAGTCTCTGGAGCATGCCTTGAACACATGACCTCAGGGTTGGAGTCAACACGTTCGTTCGTTGCTGTGGTGGTATCGGTGATATATCTGTGGGTAGAACTGTCTCGAGGGGTAACAGACCGCCATCAAGTCTACTCCGACATTCAATCATGGTTGACCCATCTCTTCCCTCCATTCTCCTGCCGTCTCCCCATAACCTCTGACACCCGTACAAATCGAGAATCTATCTCTGCCTTAAAAATATCCACTGCCGGTTCCACAGCCTTCTGTGGCAAAGAATTCTGCAGATTCACCACCCTCTGACTGAATAAATTTCTCCTCGTCAATGATTTGGATGAGAGCATACAGGGAAACATGAGCAAGTTTGCTGATGATACAAAAGTGGGTGGTTTTGCAGATAGTGAAGATAGTTGTGAACAATTGCAGAAGGATCTGGATCGATTGGTGGGCTGAAGAATGGTTGAAGAAATTTAATACAGAGAAGTGTGAGGTCTAACATTTAGGGGCATTGAAGAAGGGCAGGACCTATACAGTAAATGGTAGGCCTCTGGGTAATGGTGTAGAACAGGGATTGAGGAGTACAAGTGCATGGTTTCTTGAAGGTCGAGTCGCAGGTAGATAAGGTGGTCAAAAAGGCTTGGCAATTTGGCCTTCATCAGTCAGAGCACTGAGTATAGAAGTTGGGAGGTCATGTTGCAGTTGTATAAGACATTGGTGAGACTGCATTTAGAATATTGTTTTCTGTTCTGGGCACCATGTTTACAGGAAAGATATTGTCAAGCTTGAAAGGGTTCAGAAAAGATTTACAAGGATGTTGCCAGGACTAGAGTGTGTGAGCTATAAGGAGAGGTTGAGTAGGCTGGATCTCTAATCCATGGAGCGCAGGAGGATAAGGGGGGATCTTATAGAGGTGTGTAAGATCATGAGAGGAATCGATCAGGTAAATGCACAATCTTTTGCCCAGAGTAGGGGAATCGAGGACCAGAGGACATAGGTTCAAGGGGAAGGGGGAAAAAATAGGAATCCGAGGGGTAACTTTTTCACAGAAAGGGTGGTGGGTGTATGGAACAAGCTGCTAGAGGGGGTAGTTGAAGCTGGGACTATCCCATTGTTTAAAAAAACATTGTACATGGATATGACAAGTTTGGAGGGATTTGGACCAAGCGCAGGCAAGTGGGACTAGTGTAGATGGGACATTGTTGGATGGTGTGGGCAAGTTGGGCCGAAGGGCCTGTTTTTACACTGTATCACTCTATGACTATCTCCTTCCTGAAAGAACATCCTTTAATTCTAAAGTTATGACCTCTGGTCCTAGACTCTCCCACTAGTGGAAACATCCTCTCCACATCCACTCTATCCAAGCCTTTCACTATTCTGTATGTTTCAATGAGGTTCCCCCACACTCTTCTGAACTCCAGCGAGTACAGGCCCAGTGCTGACAAATGCTCATCATTGGTTAACCTACTCTCCTGGGATCATTCTTGTAAACCTCCTCTGGACCCTCTCCAGAACCAACACATCCTTCCTCAGATATGATGCCCAAAATTGTCCACAATATTCCAAATGCGACGTTACCAGCGCATTATAGCATCTCAACATCACATCCCTGTTTTTGTATATAAGCCCTCTTGAAAATAAATGCTAGCATTGTGTTTGCTTTCTTTACTACTGATTCGACTTGCAGATGAATCTTTTGGGAATCCTGCAAAAGCACTCCCTAGTCCCTTTACACCTCCGATTTCTGGATTATCTCCATATTTAGAAAATAGTTAATAACTAATATACAACGTGAGGCGTAGCGGCGCCAGCACCGACCCTTGCGGAACTTCACTAGTCACTGGCAGCCAACCAGAAAAAGCCCCCTTTAATGCCACTCTTTGTCTTCTGCCATCCAGCCAACCTGCTATCCATGCTAGTACCTGCCCTTTGATACCCTGAGCTCTCATCTTCCTTAACAGCCTAACATGTGGCGCTTATCAAAGGCTTTCTGAAAATGTAAGTAAACAACATCTACTGACTCTCCTTTGTCCTGCTAGTTACTTCTTCAAAGACATTGGCCTATTTTATTGTGAATTTCATAGTACTCTGTAACCTCTTCCTTTATAATGGACTCGTACCAACCACGGAAGTCAGACTAACCAGCCTATAGTTCCCACGACATGATAAAGGGCATAACGTTTGGTGCAAAATAAAGTCCGATCAAAGAATGGAGGTCAGGAAAGGAAAATTGTTATTCCAAGAATTGTTTGTAACTGGCGTAACAAAGCAAATTCTGCAGAGAAACTGCAAAAAGGTTGATAACAAAAAAGGCCCATAAAGAGGATTCTGTTGTAATATCTTTCAAACAGCATCTTTAAATTCCTTTTTAAAAAAAACTTACCATAAAAAATTAAAGCCCTGCAATTATATTTCTGCTTTGAATACTGAAGATTCTTAACAATATTCAAACAAAGTCATATCAGTCATTAGGAAGCATTGGCAGAAGCAATTTTGTATGTATCTTAATACTGTGATTTTTCTGGAAAATTGATCCAGAAAGACAAAACATGATTAAAATCAGTTCATTTACAGTATATATACATGATAAGAGAATAACATTTAGCGCAAGGTAAAGCCAGCAAAGTCTGTTCAAAGATCATCCAAGGGACATTTTGATGGCAGATAGTAGTTCAGCACAGCTCTCTGGTTGTGGTAGGATGATTCAGCTGCCTGATAACAGCTGGGAAGAAACTGCCCCTGAATCTGGTGGTGTGTTTTTTTCACACTTCTATACCTTTTGCCTGATAGGAGAGGGAGTGGCCATGGTGCGACACATCCTTGATTATGCTGCTGGCATTGAGGCAGCGTGAGGTATAAATCGAATCGAGGGGATGTTGGTTTGTGTGATGACCTGGGCTTCGTCCACAATTCACTGCAATTTCTTACGGTCTTGGATGGAGCTGTTCCCAAACCAAGCTGTGATGTTTCCTGATAAAATGCTTTCTACGGTGCATCTGTAGAAATTGGTAAGAGTTGTAGGGGACATGCCAAACTTCCTAAGCCTTCTAAAGAAGTAGAGGCATTGGTGTATCTTCTTGGTCATTGCAGAAAAAGCAGCATACCAGAGGACTGGGAGAAATTCAGAGACCAGCAGAGGAGGACAAAGGGCTTAATTAGGAAAGGAAAAATAGATTATGAAAGAAAACTGGCAGGGAACATAAAAACTGACTGCAAAAGTTTTTATAGATATGTGAAGAGAAAGAGGTTAGTTAAAATAAATGTAGGTCCCTTGCAGTCAGAAACAGGTGAGTTGATCATGGGGAACAAGGATATGGCGGACCAATTGAATAACTACTTTGCTTCCGTCTTCACTAAGGAAGACATAAATAATCTGCCGGAAATAGCAGGGGACTGGGTCAAAGGAGGAATTGAGTGAAATCCAGGTCAGTCGGGAAGTGGTGTTGGGTAAATTGAATAAATTAAAGGCCGATAAATCCCCAGGGCCAGATAGGCTGCATCCCAGAGTACTTAAGGAAGTAGCTCAGGAAATAGTGGATGCATTAGTGATAATCTTTCAAAACTCTTTAGATTCTGGAGTAGTTCCTGAGGATTGGCGGGTAGCAAATGTAACCCCTCTTTTTAAGAAGGGAGGGAGAGAGAAAACGGGGAATTACAGACCAGTTAGTCTAACATCGGTAGTGGGGAAACTGCTAGAGTCAGTTATTAAAGATGGGATAGCAGCACATTTGGAAATATCTTTTGGTATATCTGGACTTCCAGAAGGCTTTCGACAAGGTCCCACATAAGAGATTAGTATACAAACTTAAAGCATACGGTATTAGGGGTTCAGTATTGATGTGGATAGAGAACTGGCTGGCAAACAGGAAGCAAAGAGTAGGAGTAAACGGGTCCTTTTCACAATGGCAGGCAGTGACTAGTGGGGTACCGCAGGGCTCAGTGCTGGGACCCCAGCTATTTACAATATATATTAATGATCTGGATGAGGGAATTGAAGGCAATATCTCCAAGTTTGCGGATGACACTAAGCTGGGGGGCAGTGTTAGCTGTGAGGAGGATGCTAGGAGACTGCAAGGTGACTTGGATAGGCTGGGTGAGTGGGCAAATGTTTGGCAGATGCAGTATAATGTGGATAAATGTGAGGTTATCCACTTTGGTGGCAAAAACAGGAAAGCAGACTATTATTTAAATGGTGGTCGATTAGGAAAAGGGGAGATGCAGCGAGACCTGGGTGTCATGGTACACCAGTCATTGAAAGTAGGCATGCAGGTGCAGCAGGCAGTGAAAAAAGCGAATGGTATGTTAGCTTTCATAGCAAAAGGATTTGAGTACAGGAGCAGGGAGGTTCTACTTCAGTTGTACAGGGTCTTGGTGAGACCACACCTGGAGTATTGCGTACAGTTTTGGTCTCCAAATCTGAGGAAGGACATTATTGCCATAGAGGGAGTGCAGAGAAGGTTCACCAGACTGATTCCTGGGATGTCAGGACTGTCTTATGAAGAAAGAATGGATAGACTCGGTTTATACTCTCTGGAATTTAGGAGATTGAGAGGGGATCTTATAGAAACTTACAAAATTCTTAAGGGGTTGGATAGGCTAGATGCAGGAAGATTGTTCCCGATGTTGGGGAAGTCCAGGACAAGGGGTCACAGCTTAAGGATAAGGGGGAAATCCTTTAAGACCGAGATGAGAAAGACTTTTTTCACACAGAGAGTGGTGAGTCTCTGGAACTCTCTGCCACAGAGGGTAGTTGAGGCCAGTTCATTGGCTATATTTAAGAGTGAGTTGGATGTGGCCCTTGTGGCTAAGGGGATCAGAGGGTATGGAGAGAAGACAGGTACGGGATACTGAGTTGGATGATCAGCCATGATCATATTGAATGGCGGTGCAGGCTCGAAGGGCTGAATGGCCTACTCCTGCACCTAATTTCTATGTTTCTATGCTTCAGTATAGGTGGTCCCGGAGAAGTTGGTCCCGGAATAGTAAGATTAAATGAGAACTTACCAGTTTGAAGTTTGATCTTTATTTCATGAGGAGTTACGATGAGCGATTACGTGAAGAACCCCACCAGTCTGCATGCTCTTCAAAGCAGCGGTATGAAATCAAAGATAACAATAATTGAAGTGACATAGTAAGATTATAAACCTAGAACTACCAGATGACCTTTTGTGATATGAGGGTTGGGAGCAGTGGGCACGTAATCGTTCATCGTAACTCCTCTTCGGAGTCACGTGGTTCCGTGAAGATTTCAAAGCTCTCTGAGAAACGAGTCTACACAACCACAACTGCTTCATTGACTGATGAGGGAAACATTCATAATGAATAAATAATCATAATAGTAACCCCTCTCATCCGGGAGGGAACTATACAACTGAACCTAAAATACAGTTGGCAAATATCCCTGGTCTGGCAATAGGTTATTATAAAATGTTTGGAAAGTTTGTTCGTTTGACCGTCCTGCAGCAGCTAGAATGTGGTCCAGCGGAACGTAAATAACCCTTGCTGCTGATGTTGTAGCAGACCTGGTGGAGTGATTTAATCAGTATCTACTCCTGCATAAACCAAACCCCGTTTCACCGCCTGGAGATGGTCTGAACTGATACCTTCTTATAAAGTTTTTTGTAACTAACAAGCATTGCTAGTTCAGAGCCTCTAGGCTCTTAGTGACCTTGACATATTGTTGAATATGTGTGACCTCACATAACCGAAGGTCCCTGGGTATGCCATGAAACTAGTTTGAGACCTGACACCCCTTCTGCTCTGCTTAACTGAAAACATAAAATATTATATTATTTGCAGATGTAACCATCCTGTCCAGTTGCAATTATGTAGCGACTGAACCCGTTGCGCTGAGACCAGCGCCATGAGGATAACTACCTTATGAGAGATGGCCAAAGCTAAGGATGTAGCTGGAGCCCCCTGGTGAAGTAGTGTTAACACAATGTCAATATCCCATACTGCCCTGTACTTGTCCTGGGGGAACTTGTGTTAAAGATCCTTTACAAACTCGATATCTGGGTGTGAACCCGACAGAGTGGGTCCCATTTGCTACAGCAAATATGATGGGAAGGCACATTGGGCACAGTTAATGGCCCTATAACTCTAATTGTTGTCAAAGATCCATTTGAAAATGAACTCCAAGTCAGTAATCTGTACCGTATTAAATGTAACATTAAACAAAGCTCTTCTCATCTCCTGAAGAAGAACTGTACTGCTTTTTTGGGATGCTATCCCTGCACTCTGCAGTGAGCACATACATGGATCGGTGTGACAACCCGAGCCATAGGAGCAGTCTACTCAGAATCTGCAAAAGGATAAATTGATTTTATCATGCAGAGGCTGGTTTCCTGAGCCACAGGCTGACCAGCAAAGTTTTACGTTTAGAATAACTGTATAATGTTGTATTATTATTCCTGACAAAGCAGGAATCATGGCTGCATAGTCCAGTCAGACAGTACGAAAGCCTAAAACGGGATCTTGCTGACTTTATTTCAAGATCCTCCATTTTGCCTCATCAGTCGGAAGACATAAAAGAGCATTCCTCCTCCTTGTAGCGATAATGTATCTCACGCCACTGTTATGCCACATATTTTTGCAGCCGGTGAATAAGCATGAAAACATCATATCAATATTCGGTGTTCCATCAAACCATAATTTCATAAATACTTTGTGATCCAACGCCCATTCTATGTTGTCATTGATCTGTACTTGATGATACATCAGTGGCAAATGAGATTATGTAAATTATTACAGGATCCTTTTACTTGATTGCACCCATGTGACTAACATATGCCACCACCACAGTCTCAAAGGCAATCCTGGTCATAATACTGAACCTGCCCCAAAAGACAATACTGGCTATAATTCCAAACCTGCTTGGAATGCTAGTATTGTGCAGTTTTACATGGTTAGGTGCCGCTACACAGGTGACAATGCCTTAACCATACGTGTGTTGTTACCCCATGTTTCGGAAGTGCCAGACCCACCTACCTGCCTGGTTACAGGGTAGGACTGGTAGGGTGCGTGGAACCTCTGCCCAGCTTTCACGCTGCCATAGCTTCAGTGAACCGCTTACTACCATTGGAGGAGTGGAGATGCGCATGCGGACTGGCGGGGTTCTTCACGGAATCACACGTGACTCCGAAGTAAAATGTGGGATCCCTAAGGTTTACTACAGCTAGGACAGAAGATGCTTCAGGGGGCAGGCAAACAGACTGAGAGGTGTTGTGGCCGCACCACGTTTGACATTGGGCTCCTGTGCAGTCCCACAGAAGGGTTACTGGATCCTCAGTACCATTCTGAATGCCTTCTTTCCATTCCAAATACAAAGAGGATTACCATGAGACAGTAGGAACTTTACTGCTTTCCAAGGAGAACTCAGGAATATTCCTGCACTGCCCCCTCTCCACTTGCCAATCCCTTGCTGCTGCAGAAGATGAGATCATGCACAATCTCCTTGGCATATCACAGTCAGTAGTTATGGGCTGGGAAAATATCAATGCAACAGGGCGGCACGGTGGCGGTAGAGTTGCTGCCTAAGCGAATGCAGCGCCAGAGACCCACATTCAATACCGACTACAGGTGCTGTCTGAACGTAGTTTGTACGTTCTCCCTGTGACCTGCATCGGTTTTCTACGAGATCTTCGGTTTCCTCCCACACTCCAAAGAAGTACAGGTATGTAGGTTAATTGGCGTGGTAAATGTAAGAATTGTCCCTCGTGTGTGTAGGATAGTGTTAATATGCGGGGATCACTGGTTGGTGCGGACAAGGTGGGCTGAAGGGCCTGTTTCCATGCTGTATCTCTAAACTAAACTAAACTAGGATGCAACTATCAAGACACCAATCAGCATTACACACACTCATTCGTCTGCAAAGCAACTGGAGAATGCACAGCTGGAAAGACAAGATTACAGCTTGTTGCTCATTGTCAGTCAATACTAACTCATATTTGTGTCATGGAATATTTAAATCGGAGTTTAAGCAGATTCTCAGAGATCATTTCCAGCAGTTTAGGAATGAAGTTCTCTCTGCAAGGAATGCCGTCATAATGTGGCCTGTGGTGCAAATACAAATGCTTGGATTGCAGCTATCCACAGATTCTGAAAGGGAGCAAAATGTCCTCTGAGGCTAAGTCTGTGCATTGCAGATATCAGTACAAATTAATTTCCTCGTAAAGCAGCAAGTAATCCTGTAAAGTGCCCTTGAAAATACTGTCATAGCTGCAGAGCATTTACATATTCTTTTATTAATTGGGCTCCAGCATATTAACTCATTAGCTCTAAGATGGCTAACGATGACTAAACTTACCAGCGTGGTTATGACCAGAGAAGATCAAGATACTTGAGCAAGCAACACAAAGTACTGGAGTAACTCAGCAAGACAGGCAGCATTTCTGGAGAATATGCATATTCAATATTTCGGGTTGGGACCCTTCTTTGGTCTGAAGAAGATTCCTGACCTGAAATGTTGCTTATTCATGTTCTGCAGAGATGCTGCCAGACCCACTGAGTTACTCCAGCACTTTGCGGTTTTGCTCAAGTTTCCAGCAAGTCCTGGTGTCTATGTAGGGACACTTAGCCAATTGGTCTGCCCATACAAATATGATTTGTGTATCAGTGGAATTCTCACTTTTTACCAAACAATTTGATGTTCTGGGAGAGGCAGAAAGCATTGAAAGACTCCACCTTTTTTGGGTGAGAAAAATGGGAAGAATCTATGTGATTTTCTTCAGACCTTCAGGCAATTGAAAATAATCTAAGGCAATCACGTGATGAAAGATCATTCATCTGCAAGATTCACTGTTTCTCTCTTCACAGATGCTGCCTGATCTGCTGAGTATTTCCAACATTTTCAAATTTTATTTCCGAAATAACCCAGAATGCTACCTTTATTACATGATGAGGTAAAACTAAAAATGGGCCCAGCTCCCCATTGAAGAAATTCACCAATTAATTTTCCAGCACACATGACAACTGTCCATGAAAGGCCAATGGTATTTGGAGAATTCATCATGTGTTGACTTCAAACTGAGATCAATCCCAGATTTATACAACATATGAGTGTTCTCCTTCCAAGCCAACCTAATTGAAACAAACAAATGAAAAGATCAAAAGAAAATTAGAAACTGGGAATTTAAGGAAGAAATGAAAATATCCAACATATTTTCAGGATAAGCACATGGATCTGCAAGAAATGGGGGGGATATGGATCATGTCCAGGCAAAGATGATTAGTTTGACTTGGATCATGTAGAAACAGAAACATAGAAAATAGGTGCATTAGTAGGCCATTCGGCCCCTCGAGCCATTTTCATACTCGGAAATTAGCATCTTGTTCCCTATTGCTTTTCCATTGACTTAACACAAAAGTTGTGATTGAGGACAGTCAAAAGCCCATAACTTTCTTAAAAATGAAGAGAACAGAAAGAAATTTTCAGTTATTATAGATTGAAGCATTCTGAAACTAATATGAAACAATCTTACTTGGATAACCTGAAATTAAAGCATATAATTAGTTAGTTGCCCAATTGTAGCTAATTACAAAATTCAATTACTAGATCTAAACATCTATCCATTTCTTAAGAAAAATTTAACATTTTTTTCAAAGCCTAAATGTCCAAATAACATTCACGGGGTTAAAATGCGGTTTTCCCTTGCCATCCAGAATTATATTTTCTCGGAGTGCGAGCTTTTGCTAAAGATTCATACCGACTGCCTTTAATTTGGCCTATAAATTCATGACTATTAGATTTAAAAATCATGTTATATTGTGAATTCTTGTGTGAATGTTATTTGGACACTTAGGTTTAAAAAAAAACGTTAAATTTTTCTTAAGAAATGGATAGCTGTTTAGATCTAGTAAATGCATTTTGTAATTAGCTACAATTGGGTAACTAACTAATTATATGCTTTAATTTCAGGTCATCCAAGTAAGATTGTTTCATATTTGTTTCAGAATAATTCAATCTTTAATAACTGAAAATTTATTTCAGTTCTCTTAATTTTTAAGAAAGTTATTAACTTTTGACTCCTCGATCACAACTTTTGTGTTGTCAATAGAAAAGCAATAGGAAACAAGTTGCTAATTTCCGAGTATGAAAATGGCCATAACCTTTTTAATACCGAAGATATGAAAGTGAATTAGGTGTCAAATTAAACTTTTTATGCTTTATCTGATGGCATAAATTGCAGACTTGATTTTTAAAATCTCAAAATGTTGTAACATTGCTAATAAATACGCAGTCTTTTACTCAGAGTAAGGGAATAATGAACAAGAGGACTTAGGTTTAAGGTGAGAGGGGAAATATTTAATAGAAACCTGAGGGTCAACTTTTTCACACACAGTGTGGTGAGCCTATGGAACAAGCTGCCAGAGGGTGTAGTTGAGACAGGTTCTATACAACATTTAAAATACATTTGGACAAGTACATGGATAAGAAAGCTTTAGAGGGATGTGGGCCTAATTTGGGCAGGTGGGACTAGTGTAGGTGAGGCATCTTGGTTGGCATAGGCAAATTGGACCAAAGGCCCTGTTTCCATGCTGTATGACTATAACAGGAAGTGTTTAAAAAACAAACGGGACATATTAATGTGTTGGAAGGAACTGCAGATGCTGGTTTAAACCAAAGATAGACACAAAATGCTGGAGTAACTCAGCGGGGCAGGCAGCATCTCTGGTGAGAAGGAAACCGGATAACAGTCGATCTGCTGCTCTTTCTCAGTGCTTGCCTGCACCTCCATCTTCCACCTCGGGGATTCCAACTCTGGTTCCAGACATCCCAGTTCGGACCCAAGCCGGATTACAGGTACTGACAGTCATCTGCTGAAGAGCATATTTATTATAAGCAAAAACAAACTGCTGATGGAACTCAGCAAGTCAGCCAGCATAGGTGTAAGGAAATCGAAAGCCAACATTTCACATTGAGACTTCTCCTCAGTCCGGAAGGATGGTCTTGTCTCGAAACGTTGACTCCACAGATGCTGCCTGACCCATTGAGTTCCTCCAGCAGTTTGTATTTGTTGCCAAATCCAGTATCTACAGTCTATTTTGTTTTCAGTTTCATGACAGCAACACATAATTCGTGAAGCATGGTCATATAATCCATTTCTGGCTGGATAATGTGATTCGTCTCTTTGTTACTGTTTAGTGTAAGTATCCAACTCTCTTGAATCTTTTGTAATTGTGCTTCGACACAATTCAAAGAGAAAATGTGTCTATGTTGTCTAAGGGGCACTCACTAGTCAAGCTAAATGAACATTCAGGTACTATCGTATAACTGTCGTGGCCTGCGTTTGTTACCCTGAATGTATATACACCCTATGAATGCCGTCAGAATGAGGATGAATATTTAAATAAGCTCGCTTTCATCTATTATTTTATTCAAAACAATAATTAGTGTAGTGTATATGTCATTGGGGATATGAATGCAGATATCTCAGACAGCAACTCATTATTTGCCAATCATATGGCTCAGTTCTGTCAAGATAATAATTTAATATTGTCAAGCAAAGTGCTTTTACCTACAGATAGTTATACTTATATTAGTGAGGCCTGGCACAGTACGTCGTGGCTGGACCACTGTATTAGTACAGCTGATGCACATGCCTCCTTGGGGTGCATGAGCATTTTGTATGGGGCAGCAATGACTGATCATATAGCTGTTGCTATGACAATAAATGTTGAACACATACCTGTGGTATCCAGAGATAGAAATAGCTTTAACACAGAAAAACTGGACTGGTCAATGCACACAAAGGAAGACATCCTAGCCTATTATGTCCATACAGATAAATTCTTAAGCAATATTCATCTACCTAAAGATGCAATAATGTGTAGTAATGTTAATTGTAAGGATAGGAGAGATATCTGCTCCATGTATAATGATATAGTAAGCACTCTATATGTAGGCAATAAACCCTGCTGCAAGCATAAAAATAAGACACATAACATCAGGCCTGGCTGGAATCAGTATGTAGCTGAGTATCATACTAAAGCCCGTGACGCCACTAAATCGTGGGCTATGGCAGGTAGACCCAGACAGGGGCCTGTGTTTGAGTACAAGAAGCTCACTAATGCAAGGTATAAGTATGCTATTCGCTTCATCTGTAAAAATGAGCAAGCTATGAGGGCTGATTCCATGGCTAAGAAGCTTCTAAATAACAATGCTACTGATTTTTGGGAAGAAGAGAGAGCTCTTAACAGTTGCAAAACATCTCTACCGTGCACTGTAGATGGAATCTCCAGAACAGCGAATATCGCAGAGTTATGGCAACAACATTATAGTACTTTATTCAACTGTGTCCAAGGTGATTTGCATAGGGTGGACAATATTGAGAGTAATGACTCAATGATGATTATGTCATATGAGGTGTATCATGCCATGAACAAGCTGTCCAACAACAAAGCAAATGGCTTGGATCATATTTCTGCTGAACATCTTAAGTATGCGAGTATGAGGATAGCTCCTCTCCTTGCTATTTGTTTTACTGGCTTTATGATTCATGGCTTGTTACCAGACTCAATGTTGTCTGTTCTGTTGGTGCCGGTCATTAAGGACAAAGCTGGTAAAGTAGGCAGCCTAAATAATTACAGGCCCATAGCTTTAGCCAGCATATTGTCAAAAGTCTTAGAAAGAGTTCTGCTGGATAGAGTAAATGAGTTTGTTAACTCCACAGATAACCAGTTTGGTTTTAAAGCTAAACATGGCACTGACTTATGCATATATGCCCTACAGGAGATTGTAAACAAATATAGAGGCAAAAGGTCTTCAATCTTTATGTGCTTTATTGATGCTTCCAAAGCCTTTGATCGTGTTAATCACAGAAAGCTGTTTGTTAAAATGAGTCAAAGAGGGGTGCCTAAATACATTGTGCGAATTCTGGCCTACTGGTATACCCACCAGACTATGCAAGTAAAATCTCAGCCCCATTTGGGGTTAGCAATGGCGTTAGACAAGGGGGAATTTTGTCCCCAGTCCTTTTTAATCTTTATATCTTTATATCAAATGTCATTAGAAACGGGAATAGTGCCGGAGGATTGGCGTACTGCGCATGTTGTTCCATTGTTTAAAAAGGGTTCAAAGAATAAACCTAGCAATTATAGACCTATTAGTTTGACGTCAGTGGTGGGCAAATTAATGGAAAGGATACTTAGAGATAATATATATAAGCATCTGGATAAACAGGGTCTGATCAGGAACAGTCAACATGGATTTGTGCCTGGAAGGTCATGTTTGACAAACCTTCTTGAATTTTTTGAAGCGGTAACTAGGGAAATTGATGAGGGTAAAGCAGTGGATGTTGTCTACATGGATTTCAGTAAGGCCTTTGACAAGGTTCCCTATGGAAGGTTGGTTCAGAAGGTTCAATCTTTGGGTGTTAATGGCGGAGTAGCAAGATGGATTCAACAGTGGCTGAATGGGAGATGTCAGAGAGTAATGGTGGATGGCTGTTTGTCAGGTTGGAAGCCGGTGACCAGTGGGGTGCCTCAGGGATCTGTGTTGGGTCCACTGTTGTTTGTCATGTACATCAATGATCTGGATGATGGGGTGGAAAATTGGATAAGTAAGTATGCAGATGATACTAAGATAGGTGGTATTGTGGATAATGAAGTAGATTCTCAAAGTCTACAGAGAGATTTGGGCCATTTGGAAAAGTGGGCTGAAAGATGGCAGATGGAGTTTAATGCTGATAAGTGTGAAGTGCTACATCTTGGCAGGACAAATCAAAATAGGACGTACATGGTAAATGGTAGGGAATTGAGGAATGCTGTGGAACAGAGGGATCTAGGAATAACTGTGCATAGTTCCCTGAAGGTGGAATCACATGTAGATAGGGTGGTAAAGAAAGCCTTTGGTGTGCTGGCCTTTATAAATCAGAGCATTGAATATAGGAGTAGGGAAGTAATGTTAAAATTGTACAAGGCATTGGTAAGACCAATTCTGGAGTATGGTGTACAATTTTGGTCGCCTAGTTATAGGAAGGATGTCAACAAAATAGAGAGAGTACAGAGGAGATTTACTAGAATGTTGCCAGGGTTCCAGCAACTATGTTACAGAGAAAGGTTGAACAAGTTAGGTCTTTATTCTTTGGAGCGCAGAAGGTTAAGGGGTGACTTGATTGAGGTCTTTAAAATGATGAAAGGGATAGACAGAGTTGACGTGGATAAGCTTTTCCCATTGAGGGTAGGGAAGATTCAAACAAGAGGGCATGACATGAGAATTAAGGGACAGAAGTTTAGGGGTAACGTGAGGGGGAACTTCTTTACTCAGAGGGTGGTGGCTGTGTGGAATGAGCTTCCAGCAGAGGTGGTGGAGGCAGGATCGATTTTAACATTTAAAAGTAAAGTGGATAGGTATATGGACGTGAAGGGAATGGAGGGGTATGGTCTGAGTGCAGGTAGATGGGACTAGGGGAAAACAAATGGTCGGCACGGACTGGAAGGGCCGAGAGGGCCTGTCTCCGTAATGTAATTGTTATATGGTTATATGGTTATATCTGTCCAAACAATTGAAAGCATGTAATTAAGGGGTTGGACAGGCTAGATGCAGGAAGATTGTTCCCGATGTTGGGGAAGTCCAGGACAAGGGGTCACAGCTTAAGGATAAGGGGGAAATCCTTTAAGACCGAGATGATAAAGACTTTCTTCACACAGAGAGTGGTGAGTCTCTGGAACTCTCTGCCACAGAGGGTAGTTGAGGCCAGTTCATTGGCTATATTTAAGAGTGAGTTGGATGTGGCCCTTGTGGCTAAGGGGATCAGAGGGTATGGAGAGAAGGCAGGTACGCGATACTGAGTTGGATGATCAGCCATGATCATATTGAATGGCGGTGCAGGCTCGAAGGGCTGAATGGCCTACTCCTGCACCTAATTTCTATGTTTCTATGTTTCTATGTAATACTGGGTGCATGATTGGTAATATTTTAGTGAACCATATTATGTATGCAGATGATCTTGTTGTCTTTAGTCCATCTAGCGCTGGTCTACAGCAGCTCCTTACTATATGTCCTGTGTATGGTGTGTGTGATATTAAATATAATGCTTGTAAGAGTGCTGTTATGATCTGTAGAACCAATGAGGATAAATGTCTAGATTTTCCTGATTTTAAATTGTCTGACAATAATCTTAGTGTTTGTAATAAGGTAAAATATCTAGGGCATTTTATTACAGAACAAATGACAGATGATGAGGATATTTATAGGCATCGACGCATGCTGTACGTACAGGCGAATATTCTCTTACGTAAGTTTGGTGCATGTGCAGATATGGTGAAAATGTCGCTGTTTAGAGCATATTGCACACCACTCTTTACTGCGCACCTGCGGTCGAACTATGGAAAGACATGTTTGCAGAGACTAAAGGTGTCATATAATGATGCCATGAGAACACTGCTAAGAAAACCTAGATGGTGTAGTGCTACTAACATGTTTGTGGCTGCAGGGGTCAGTACTTTAGAAGCTATCCTAAGAAGGGGGGATCTTATAAAAACGTACAAAATTCTTAAGGTGTTGGACAGGCTAGATGCAGGAAGATTGTTCCCGATGTTGGGGAAGTCCAGAACAAGGGGTCACAGTTTAAGGATAAGGGGGAAATCTTTTAGGACCGAGATGAGAAAAACATTTTTCACACAGAGAGTGGTGAGTCTCTGGAATTCTCTGCCACAGAAGGTAGTTGAGGCCAGTTCATTGGCTATATTTAACAGGGAGTTAGATGTGGCCCTTGTGGCTAGAGGGATCAGGGGGTATGGAGAGAAGGCAGGTACGGGATACTGAGTTGGATGATCAGCCATGATCATATTGAATGGCGGTGCAGGCTTGAAGGGCCGAATGGCCTACTCATGCACCTATTTTCAATGTTTCTATGATTCTAAATCATATGTATAAATTCATCTGCAGGATAAATGACTCTAAAAATGTAATTATTGTGGCCTTGTCAAACATAAGGTTTAGCACTCAGTTGTGGAGACACTGGTCTCGTTGTATGACATCGATCAATCTTTTTATTCTGGATTTTAATTCATGTATCGTTTTTTTAAAATATATAAATATATAGATATAAGTGATACACTAAGATTTTGTATGTACTTTATGGTGTTTTTTAATGTGCAGTGCATTTTTATATAATGTCCCTTGTCTGGACCTTGAGTCTGAAATAAAGTTTATTATTATTATTATTATTATTATTATTATTATTATTATATGTTAGTGCAACTGCCACTTTATTTCCTAATTTGATCTACACCAATGAGAACTACTGCATTTAGAATGAAAGAAAGTTCTCCTATTCTGAATATAAGTTATTCATTTACATTAATCAGGGAACGTTATACCTATTTCTTAGCTTCTGATAGACTTCCCAGAACCCATTGCCAGTGTCAAAAACCCTGAATGGAATGAT
The DNA here is from genome assembly GCA_035221665.1 of Okamejei kenojei. Classification (NCBI taxonomy): domain Eukaryota; kingdom Metazoa; phylum Chordata; class Chondrichthyes; order Rajiformes; family Rajidae; genus Okamejei; species Okamejei kenojei. The sequence goes on along the minus strand of CM069159.1, from coordinate 37,910,299 downwards.
ATGTGATAAGATAATTGGTGAACTAATTGCTTATAAATGTGGAAATCTTAGATTCTGTTCAGCAGCAAGGCAAAAATATTGAATTAATTGAAAAATACAGCTCTGAAATTGTCTCTTTCGTCCAACAGGTCCACGCTGCCTATCAATCACCCATTCACACTGCTTCTATGTGATCTCACTTTCACATCCATTACCTACACATCTGGGCAATTTACAGAGGCCAATTAACCTCCAAACCCACCATCTTTGGGATGATGGAGGAAAGTGGAGCACCCAGAGGAAACCCACATGGTCACAGGGAGAATGTGCAAACTCCACACAGATAGCTCCCAAGGTCAGGATCAAGTCTGGATCTCTGGCGTGTGAGGCAGCAGTTCAACCAGCTACGCCACTGTGTTGCCCTCGAGTACATCTTGTACCTTTAAGAAATAGAGAAAAAAATGAAACAGAAACAAACTTGAAATATCACTCTGACATAAAATCACTAATATGAACTGAATGTTTTAAAATGCACATTGGGTCACATAAGTCAATTGAAATCTATTTTCAGGAGTGGTGCTCAATGTGTATATGTTACTGCACTGAACACTTTGCCCGCACAACGAAGGTCAAATTTCGACACCACTGTATGTATGTCTGCTCACTCACCCTTTACATTCAGGACTAGTCTCTGCTTGCAACATAACAGATGCATGTCAGAATTCAATGGTGACTTTAGTCAAGAGAAGTGCTAAATGCCAAAGACAGTAGCAGAAATTGAAAGTAATTATTGCCAATATAAATTATCCACAAAGATATGACATCAGAGCAACTGTGATATTTAAAATAGGGCAGTAAATTAAAAAATAAACATTTTAATCGTGAGCAATTTTAGACATTGTCAATTAACAGTCATGATCCATCAATGTTCACGTTCAAGGTGGTTAGAATAGCAAATGTATAGCAACGTGTTTATGGAGCACCTTTAACATTGCTAAGTGTTTCAAGTCAATTGACAGGTGCATTAACAAACACAATTTGAGCTACTTTGGACTATCAGGAGCAGTGCTCAGTATTAGAGGGTGCTTTCAAAGAGCATGTTGAGAGAGAAAGGAAATGTAAGGAGAGAGAAATCTAGGATCAGGATCTGAATGCACAGCCACCAATGGTGAAATAATTAAATTCAGGGTCTGATCAAGAGGCCTGAACTCAGAGAATGCAGATTCCTCAGAAGTACGGAGGACTTCAGACGATGACAGCAAAAAGGAAGGAGTGAGGTTGTGGAGGAATTCCACAATAATAATGAGAAGGCCAAATTTGTGAGTTGTAGTCAGCCAGAGTCTGGATCGTGCACAGGTCATCCATGAACAGCAGGCAGACCAGAAGACATTGCATGGTTTGCTTCCTGGTGCAACTCAGGGCAGCACGGTGGCGCAGCAGTAGAGTTGCTGCCTTACAGCACCAGAGACCCGGGATCTATCCTGACTACGGATGTTGTCTATACGGAGTTTGTATGTTTTCCTTGTGACCACCTGACCACTGGGTGGCGCCCGCAATGGCAGCCTCACCAACAGTCTGTCTCATCCCTTCCTGCTTTGTTTTTTAGTATGTGTTAAATTATGTTTTAGTGTTCTTTAGCTTGTTTTATGTGGCGGGGGGGGGGAAACTTTTTTTAATCTCTTGCCTCGTGCGATTTTTTTTTTCCCAATTGTATCTCCGTCCGCACTGCGGCCTAACATCGTGGAGTTGGCGGCCTCTGCAGGAGACCGACTTCGGGAGTTCCACCCACGGGAGCCTGCAGACTTTAACATCGTGGAGCTCGCGGTCCCTGGTTAGGGAACGACTTTGGTAGCTCCAACCGCAGGAGCTTCGACCATCCCGATGCGGGAGTTGCCCCTACTGCGGATGGTTAGACTGCCCCGACTGCAGGAGAATAAAGAGGAAGAAGATTAGACTTTATTGCCTTCCATCACAGTGAGGATTGTGGGGAATCCGCTGGGGTGGATGTTTATGCTAACTTTTATGTAGTTGTGTGTCTTATTGCTTTTTTTTAGTATGGTTGTATGGTAATTTGAGTTCCACTGTACCTTAATTGGTACCCGTAACAATAAATTAATCTTTAAACCTTTGACCGCATGAGTTTTCTCTGGGTGCTCCAGTTTCCTCCCACAGTCCAAAGACATGCAGGTTTATAGGTTAATTGACTTTTCGGTTAAATTGGCCCCAGTGTGGAGGTTCAGAAACACCTACTTTCCTATAACTATCAGGTTCTTGAACCAACCTGCACAATTCCTAATCCTATCTCAACAATAGAACCTCTTGCACTACCATGGACCAGTTCTTCACATTCTGATTTGGACGAATGTCTTGTTTTATGCAGAACTCGTGTAATTTGTGTTATTGTGTGTTGGCCTGAGTGTGCCTGTGGTGATGCTGCAGCAAAATTTTCATTGTACCTGTACCTCACTAGACTTGTGCAAGTGACAATAAGCTCAAGACGTCTTGATTTGAACTACAAACTTCTTTAATGTTGACAGGACTATTTTGGTTTTAGTTTCCGCCCAGCAGGCCACATGCAAGGATTAACATCCATTCTTCTGCTGGATGGGACTTTGCAGTTTATTCAACTTTTGTAGGTCTAATCATAATTAATAGTAAGATTAAACAAGAACTTACCAAGTTTGAAGTTTGATTGTTATTTTATGAGGAGTTACGATGAGGGATTATGTGAAGAAGCCCCGCCTGGCGCATGATCGGCAAACTTCAAAGCAGCGGCATGAAAAAACACAGAACCAATAGCCGGAGTAAGATAGTAAGGCTCAACATAGACTAGAACTACCAGATGATCATTTATTTTATGAGGGTTGGGAGTGGAGGGCACGTAATCCCTCATCGTAACCCCTCATAAAATAACTATCAAACTTCAAACTTGGTAAGTTCTCGTTTAATCTTACTATTTTACTTCGGAGTCACGTGAATGACTACGTGAAGATTTTGTAGCTCTGTGTTTTTTATGTTGTAGATTCATTCCATTCGACACTCTGGCTCAGTCAACACAGTAGTGAGTAAATAATACATCTTTTAAAACATTGCTTCAGTTTATGTAATAAGTCTTTTCATTATAAAAGAACAAAAGTAATAACCCTTCTATCGTAGGGGAAGATATATAACCAAAGATATAAATCGATAATATAAAACAAAGCAACAATCAAAGAGAACCCAACACTGCATGTCCAACCCTGACACTGTGAGAACAGATTTCTCGTAAACTTTGAAAAGTTTAGTTTACATCATCCTACGGCCTCTATTTTTTGATCGAGTGGCCCATTCTGTGCCTTTACCGTGGATGTACCTACCTCCCTGGTGGAGTGATTTTTGACATCTCAATGTCTACTCCTGCTGAGTCCCAAAACCTGTTTTAACCATCTAGAATGTAACTATCTAGAACCATCAGTTTGTACTGATACTTTTATGTGGTTTTTTGTGTGTAACAAGTAGTGCTGTCTCACCACCACGGAGACTCTTGGCTACTTCAACATATTGAGTCAATGCTTAACCACACACAATTTTTGGTCGACAGGATATGCTTTAAAATTTACCTTGGTTCCAGCTCCTCCTGGTCTGCTTTGTTTGGTTACGTCATAAACATAAAAGACAATGTTATCTGTAGCCACATGCATACAGTCTAACGTAACATTTGCAACGTTTGCACTCTTTGTGCTGATACTAATGCCATGAGCATTATTACTTCAAATGTTAACTTCCAAAACAGTGATAGAATTCGAGCCCATTGCCTAAGCAAAGTAAGAACTATGCTGACCTCCCAAACTTCTGTATTTCTACTTTGGGCAGATTTTTATATATATATTCCTTTCACATATCGGGATATTAACGGATGAGACCCAATAGATTCATGGTCAGCTATTTGTCCTAAATAGAACGATAAAGCACAATGAGCCCTATTAATGGCCCTATCGCTTAGGTGCTGATCAAAATGCAATCCAGCAAGGAACTCCAATATATCTGATATGTTAGCAATATGATAAAATATCTTTGACTGTCTACCAAAGACTTCCAATTTCTTTATATATACAAAATATTGTTTTAATGCTATTTCTCCAAGCTGCGGTTATAACATTCATGGTCCTATCTTGTAATGGTCTGGTCAGAACCTGCAGATTAACAAATTCATATGATCATGCCATGGATGAATTTCTGCAACAAATTACTGCAGCTAGGAATCGTCATAAATGGTTCAATTATCATTCTAAACATCAATGAGAACCATGACTGTGTCCGGTTTGGGCCGCCAAACCGCCCATGGCAGAGTCTTGCTATATTTTCATCAGATATTACCTAATCAGATAGAATGGGGAACATAAAAGAACATATTTCCCCCTGAGAAATGCATCCACCACTACTACTCCTGGGTTGGATTTCCATGAGATGTATTTGGGCAATTAGTGATTTAATCTAGACACAAACAGATCAATGTCAGGTAATCAATACCACTGACAATGTTTTTCAAACTTGTGGATTTAATATCCATTCTGTATTGTCTTTAAATTTTCGTTATCTGTTGTCTGCCACAATATTGTCTCTCCCTGAGATAGATAGCTGAAAGCCAAATATTCTTAAAAATACACCAATGCCACATCTGGTTAACCAGATAATCACATGATAATGATCTTACTCGACCCATTTGATTGATATATGCGACAGCTGTGGTATTATCTACTTGTAATTGGACATGCAAATCTTTCATAGTAGAACAATAAGCTTTTAATCCATAAAAGCTCCTAACAACAAATAATTAATACCAAATGTTTGGAGAAATAAGTTTCTTGGACAATCCATCTGCCACCCCCGGTGTTATTGTCCGTAGTCCCCTAGATAAGGGACGTATCAGATATTAACCTGATAAGAACAGATATTACACTTATCTTAGCCCAAAAAGCCGAGAAGCTATCCACCATCCGCGAATACTTGCTTCAGTTTGCAATGACTGCTGGCTACTGAGCTAATATGTTTTTAAGCAACTTATAGAACATTGTCAATCCACCACTATAATTCTGATAAAGCTTCCTTTGGCAACTGCATAGGCCTGTCAAAATGGCCTGCACACTCTTCTAGTCCTTGTGTTTTTGCCCTTTGGAGCTTTTGGTAATGCAGTGGACCAACTCTACTGCAGAAATAGTGTTACTAATTTACCTAAGCTCCTTCTTGGATGGAGGGATAAGGCTTGTCAACAAGGCAACGACACACATTTGTAATATTGACACTTTGTCTCTTGGTAAATTTACCGAACATGGTACTGAATCACTCACAAATCCCAAATAGTAAATTGTTGGGGATGGCTGAAGCTTAGATTTTGTTGGATGGATCAGGACGCTAGCCTTTCAACAGGCTTGTAATTGCTGCACTAATTTTTCAGCTGACTCCTGATCAGCATTGCCAATTAAAAATGTCATCAAGATAAACCATGACCATGTGTCCTTATCAGTGCAAGTGCTGGTTTCAACAATTGTGTGAACAGCCTAGAAGCTGAGCTTAATCAATTAGATAATGCCTTAAATTGCCATAGCTGACCCATCCAATTTTCAAGTACCTGTGAACATGATGATAAATTTGGTACTAAATCATACACATCCTTAAAGTCTATAGTAACCAATTAACAACTTGTTGATAACAACTGCCTTACAGTGTTGAAGGTGTCCATTTTGAAATGTTTTATACTGGACAAATGTATTAATGTGTGTGATGTCTAGAATGATTCTACAACCACCATCTTTCTTCTGCCTGGGGAAATTATTTGATACAAATTATTGTGGATGCTTACTCCGTTTTTTTCCCATTACACTTTCACTAAATACATTTATTACCTCTTCTTTATTTGAGATTTTTCAGGTGCAGTAACATAAAATAGGATTAGGTTTATTCTGTACATGTGGATCAACTCCTTCTACAAATTTTATTATAGATCCTTACACAGTATCTAATATAAACCGATCAGCTGTTATGCAATATCATTTATCATAACACACCTGTAATCTACCACCAATCGGAGGTTCATCAAAAGCTTCCTCTGTGATAGAATAAAGTTTTTGTACCTCTCCAAATGCACGTGATGGTCATCTTTCCCCAACAATATGGTTTTACATAAGGCTGTGCTGGATGAATATACTTCCTCACCATACTCCTGCCTCTGTTTGATCCAATATCAAATCCCCTTCACATTGGACCAGCCAATTTTGCAAAAGTTTTATGAGGCTGATAGTCTTTGCCTCTTCATCAATGTCTTTAATTTGTTTTAGGCAGGTTTATTCCGTAAATAACCAGGAGTTTGAACATAGCTTGATCTGTATTGACCTGCAAATCTAAAGTGCAAAATGGTCCGAATGGCAATTTTCTCTCATACCATTGAGCTCAACATCTGAGCTATAAAACAATGCCAACTTGTCTTTTTGAATTTTGGTCATTGCACAATCTTTCACTTGTTTCCCACAAGCAGTGATGCCACCCACAAAACTTGAAATTCTTTGGAATCGTATTCTCTGTGCCTCTGCACTATTGAAGACAATCGGATTCACCGTTGGCACCCTAGTAAAGCACGTGTTTTCATATAAATCTGCTGTTTCAACCATAACAGCCTCCTGAAGCTGGTGAGAAACCAATTAATGTTGGCCACCATGGTTACCTTCCATGGCCTCACCGCTTCCTTCAGGTATCGTACTTTGCACCCATTAAGTACACCTAGATTTATACTTGGCTGTGGTGGGTACCTATGACCAAAAACACAACTTTCAGGGTCAGTTTGTTACTGCCCTGGTACTCTTGAGACTTGCTCATGGAGCCTACCTCCAGCCCAATCCGAGGTTCATATTCCCACAGTGGTAAAAGCACCATATACTTGATATGGAAACCCCTCAGGGCCTGCCTGGGAATATTCTGGGTTTTTAGACCCTTGGTTGAAAAATAATCTGGAGTATTTCTCCATTTAATTCATTCTGAGCCATAAGGCTTTCTTGTCTGGAGGCCTTTCCTGATTAGAATCATCTAAAACCACGGCCTTTCAGACTTTCTTTATTTTCCTCCCCACTGGAGATTCTTCCCGTGGCTTTTGGTTTGTGGAGTGACTAAAGGCTCCCTATGGTTAATTTCAACGGTCACTGGTATCGGAATCGGCTCCGCACTAATCTGCCGTCCCGATCGCTGTGCTTCTACCCGGGACGCATTTTAACCCGTCCGTTTTTCCTCCAGAGTTTTTTCCCTTATACTTTCAACTCCTGCCGGCTCTGCATGCCAGCACCACGGAGTTTGAAACATGCCCTGTAAGTAATTCAATCCACTTACCTGCGGGCCTGTTCCTTACCGCTGGTGGAGCTGCGCTCTGCAGCTCTTTGCCTACCGACAGTGTCAACGTAATGCCGATCATGCGCCAGGCGGGGCTTCTTCACGTAGTCACTCACGTGACTCCGAAGTAAAACAGAAATATCCCAACCTTTTTTCAGACAGCTATGTGGGATTTTTACCAAAGGTTATAGTTAAACAGCGTTATAGTCAAACAGCACAGAAACAGGCCCTTTGGCCCAACTCATCCATGTTGAGCAAAATTCTCATCTGTGCTTGTCCTATTTGCCCAAGTTTGAACCATATCCCACTCGCCCTATTCCATCCATGAACCCTGTGCAAGTGTCTTTTAAATGGTGTTATTGTACCTGTCAACTCATTCCATATATCAACTACATTCCATATATCAACTAGACATGAGAGGTGCTTTCTTCTGACTGAACTAAATGGAGAATTATATAACAAAGTGCTGGAAGAATTCAGTGTGCTAAGCAACATCTGTGGGGAAAATTGTATAAAGTGCGCTCAGGTAACTTGTGAGAAAGAGTCGAGTGCTGAGCGACTGCCATTGCCTGTTTGAAAACTGTATGTGTTGGATATGCCCAGTTAGTTATTGGGTGACAAGGAGAATAAAGGAATATTATTCCACCCTTATCTCTTCCATACCAGGTCCCTACATTACATTTCCGGTTTAATTAAGTGTGATTCATTATCCTTGCTTGTATCTGATGTGACTTTCTGACTGATTTCCCCATATTATTTTTTATGGTCTTCCAGTACAACTGGTTTTATTGAAAACCTCACAAATGATTGAACGGACCATTCTGTAGATACAAAAAATGACCCGTTGTTGATATTAAATGCTGTGTTCTGTTATTTCATTGTCCTAGGCCAGTTGGCAGTAGACCAGTGCAAGTTTGTTCATTCTGTTGCATTGCTTGTGAGTAATATTGGTGTTTAGTGACTGTTAACCTGTTACCTGTCCTCCAATTGCCCTTGCACAGATAACGTACTATTTTTTAATCTTTGCTATTTGATGTCTGATTTTTGACATCGATAATGCCATAAAGGTACATCATCTGGAAGGAGGGCAATATTTTCTGGCATTACTTTCTGAACCTTGGGGGAAGAGGCAAAGGCAAAAAGGAAGTGGCTCTAGAAATCGTGGATGCAATGGTGATAATTTTCCAATGTTCTATAGACTCGGGATTAGTTCCTGTGGATTGGAGGGTAGCTAATGTTATCCCACTTTTTAAGAAAGGCGGGAGAGAGAAAACAGGGAATTATAGACCAGTTAGCCTGACATCAGTGGTGGGGAAGATGCTGGAGTCAATTATAAAAGATGAGATAGCCGAACATTTGGATAGCAGTAACAGGGTCAGTCCGAGTCAGTATGGATTTACGAAGGGGAAATCATGCTTGACTAATCTTCTGGAATTTTTTGAAGATGTAACTAGGATAGTGGACAAGGGAGAGCCAGTGGATGTAGTGTACCGGACTTTCAGAAAGCATTTGATAAGGTCTCACATAGGAGATTAGTGGGCAAAATTAGGGAACATGGTATTGGGGGTAGAATGCTGACATGAATAGAGAAGTGGTTGGCAGACAGAAAACAAAGAGTAGGATTTAACAGGTCCTTTTCAGAAAGGCAGGCAGTGACTAGTGGGGTACTGCAAGACTCGGTGCTGTGACCGCAGCTATTTACAATATACATCAATGATTTGGATGAAGGGATTCAAAGTAACATTAGCAAATTTGCAGATGACACAAAGCTGGGTGGCAGTGTGAACTGTGAGGAGGATGCTATGGGAATGCAGGGTGATTTGGACAGGTTGGGGGAGTGGGCAGATGAATGGTGGCCGATTAGGAAAAGGGGAGATGCAACGAGACCTGGGTGTCATGGTACACCAGTCATTGAAAGTAGGCATGCAATCAATGATGGATAAAGGTTTTTTACAATGGAAAAATCACGGAATTACAAAGATGGGTCATCTCTACAGGAAAGATACATTCCTCTCATTTCAGGAACTACAACAAATTTATGCTTCACTCAAATGACTACTTTAGATACCTACAACTTAGAGACTATGCTAAATCAAATACACAGGACTATAGAAATAGAAAGACAGAAATTCTTGATGAATGTTTGAATAAACACCCTAACACAGAAAAATTGATGTCTTATATTTATAATATCCTATTAGATAATGATGCACCCACGACGGAAATATATAGGCAATCATGGGAAAATGAACTAGTCCAACCAATAAGGCCAGAAATATGGGACGAAAGCTTACAACATATACATCACTGTTCGTTAAATGCTAGACACTCTTTAATACAATTTAAAGTATTACATAGATTGCACTATTCAAAAACAAAATGAAATAGAATTTTCCCAAGCATATCTCCTATTTGCGAAAAATGTCAGCATTCAGAGGCCAGCATAACGCACACATTTGTAAGTTGTATAAAAATTCATAATTTTTGGATGGAAATTTTTAAGATAATTTCGGAAGTTGTCAACATCCAATTGGACCCCGATTCAAAACTAATAATATTAGGAATACTAGAACAAAATCAAATATTTACAAGAAGCCAAAGAAACTTTATCGACTATAGTTTAATAACTGGGAAAAAATTAATATTAAAATTTTGGAAAGGCCCTATAACCCCCACAATTAAAATGTGGAATATGAAAATGTCGGACACCCTACATTTGGAAAGATTAAGATTTGTCTTAATGGACAAATAATAACTATTTACTAGAATATGGACTCCATTCATTGACTATTTGAAGGGCAAACTGGTTCGGCACAAGAACCTGACTGAAACCCGAATCAAGGATTAGATGAAGAATTACATTTTATAATCCACGGACATATCTCCAATGATGTATAATTAGCTGATTATCCCATTCTCTTTTAATTTTTTTGTTTCTTTTCTCTCCCTCTATTATTTTCTATCTATGTAAAAATTAAAAAATATATCAAAGTGCAATTACTATACAATTGATAACATAAACAATATTAATAATGTATGACTACTACAAACAAAATGTTTTTTATTATGTATTTCTAATAAAAAAATAAAAAAATAAAAAATAAATATGAGGAAAGACTGGATAGACTTGGCTTGTACTCGCTAGAATTTAGAAGATTGAGGGGGGGATCTTATAGAAGCTTACAAAATTCAGGAATATTGTTCCCGATGTTGGGGAAGTCCAGGACAAGGGGTCACAGTTTAAGGATAAGGGGGAAATCTTTTAGGACCGAGATGAGAAAAACATTTTTCACGCAGAGAGTGGTGAATCTCTGGAATTCTCTGCCACAGAAGGTAGTTGAGGCCAGTTCATTGGCTATATTTAAGAGGGAGTTAGATGTGGCCCTCGCGGCTAAAGGAATCGGGGTATGGAGAGAAGGCAGGCATGGGATACTGAGTTGGATGATCAGCCATGATCATATTGAATGGCGGTGCAGGCTCGAAGGCTTGCACCTATTTTCTATGTTTCTATGGCAGATGAAGTTTAATGCGGATAAATGTGAGGTTTTCCACTTTGGTAGCAAAAACAGGAAGGCAGATTACTATCTAAATGGCGTCAAGTTGGGAAAAGGGGAAGTACAATGGGATCGGGGAGTCCTTGTACATCAGTCTATGAATGTAAGCATGCAGGTACATAGAAACAGAGAAACATAGAAATTAGGTGCAGGAGCAGGCCATTTGGCCCTTCGAGCCTGCACCGCCATTCAATATGATCATGGCTGATCATCCAACTCAGTATCCTGTACCTGCCTTCTCTCCATACCCCCTGATCCCTTCAGCCACAAGGGCCACATCCAACTCCCTCTTAAATATGGCCAACGAACTGGCCTCAACTACCTTCTGTGGCAGAGAATTCCACGGATTCACCACTCTCTGTGTGAAAAACAATTTTCTCATCTCAGTCCTAAAAGACTTCCCCCTTATCCTTAAACTGTGACCCCTTGTCCTGGACTTCCCCAACATCGGGAACAATCTTCCTGCATCTAGCCTGTCCAACCCCTTAAGAATTTTGTAAGTCTCTATGAGATCACCCCTCAATCTTCTAAATTCCAGCGAGTACAAGCCAAGTCTATCCAGTCTTTCTTCATATGAAAGTCGTGCCATCCCAGGAATCAGTCTGGTGAACCTTCTCTGTACTCCCTCTATGACAAGAATGTCTTTCCTCAGATTAGGAGACCAAAACTGTACGCAATACTCCAGGTGTGGCCTCACCAAGACCTTGTACAACTGCAGTAGAACCTCCCTGCTCTTGTACTCAAATCCTTTTGCTATGAATGCCAACATACCATTCGCTTTCTTCACAGCCTGCTGCACCTGCATGCCTACTTTCAATGACTGGTGTACCATGACACCCAGGTTTCGCTGCATCTCCCCTTTTCCTAATCGGCCACCATTTAGATAATAGTCTGCTTTCCTGTTTTTGCCACCAAAGTGGATAACCTCACATTTATCCACATTATACTGCATCTGCCATGCATTTGCCCACTCACCCAGTCTATCCAAGTCATCCTGCAGCCTTCTAGCATCCTCCTCACAGCTAACACTGCCCCCCAGCTTCGTGTCATCCGCAAACTTCGAGATGTTGCATTTAATTCCCTCCTCCAAATCATTAATGTATATTGTAAATAGCTGGGGTCCCAGCACTGAGCCTTGCGGCACCCCACTAGTCACTGTCTGCCATCCTGAAAAGGACCCGTTCACTCCTACTCTTTGCTTCCTGTCTGCCAGCCAGTTCTCTATCCACATCAATACTGAACCACCAATACCGTGTGCTTTAAGTTTGTATACCAATCTCTTGTGTGGGACCTTGTCGAAAGCCTTCTGAAAGTCCAGATACAACACATCCACTGCTTCTCCTTTATCCACTCTACTAGTTACATCCTCAAAAAATTCAATAAGATTCGTCAGACATGATTTACCCTTCATAAATCCATGCTGACTTTGTCCAATGATTTCACCACTTTCCAAATGCGCTGCTATCCTATCTTTAATAATTGACTCTAGCAGTTTCCCCACTACCGATGTTAGACTAACTGGTCTGTAATTCCCCATTTTCTCTCTCCCTCCCTTTTTAAAAAGTGGGGTTACATTAGCTACCCTCCAATCCTCAGGAACTACTCCAGAATCTAAAGAGTTTTGAAAAATTATCACTAAGGCATCTGCTATCTCTGGGGCTACTTCCTTAAGTACCCTGGGATGCAGCCTATCTGGCCCTGGGGATTTATTGGCCTTTAATCCATTCAATTTACCCAACACCACTTTCCGGCTAACCTGGATTTCACTCATTTCCTCCATCTCATTTGACCCGCGATCCCCTGCTATTTCCGGCAAATTATTTATGTCTTCCTTAGTGAAGACAGAACCAAAGTAGTTATTCAATTGGTCTGCCATGTCCTTGTTCCCCATGATCAATTCACCCGTTTCTGACTGCAAGGGACCTACATTTGTTTTAACTAATCTTTTGCGCTTCACATATCGATAAAAACTTTTACAGTCAGTTTTGTGTTTCCTGCCAGTTTTCTTTCATACTCCATTTTCCCTTTCCTAACTAAGCCCTTTGTCCTCCTCTGTTGGTCTCTGAATTTCTCCCAGTCCCCTGGTAGGCTGCTTTTTCTGGCTAATTTGTACGCTTCATCTTTTTCTTTGATACTATCCCTGATTTCCCTTGTTATCCATGGATGCGCCACCTTCCCTGATTTATTCTTTTGCCATACTGGGATGAACAATTGTTGTAGTTCATCCATGCAGTCTTTAAATGCCTTCCATTGCATATCCACCGTCAACCCTTCAAGAATCAATTGCCAGTCCATCTTGCCAATTCACGTTTCATACCCTCAAAGTTACCTTTCTTTAAGTTCAGGACCCGTGTTTCTGAATTAACAATGTCACTCTCCATCGTAATGAAGAACTCAACCATATTATGGTCACTCTTGCCCAAGGGGCCACGTACAACAAGGCTGCTAACAAACCCTTCCTCATTACTCAATATCCAGTCTAGAATAGCCTGCTCTCTCATTGGTTCCTCCACATGTTGGTTTAGAAAACTATCCCGCATACATTCCAAGAAATCCTCTTCCTCAGCACCCCTGCCAATTTGATTCACCCAATCTATATGTAGATTGAAGTTACCCATTATAACGGTTTTACCTTCATTGCACGCATTTCTAATTTCCTGTTTGATGCCATCCCCAACTCCACTACTACTGTTAGGTGGCCTGTACACAACACCCACTAGCGTTTTCTTCCCCTTAGTGTTTCGCAGCTCCACCCATATCGATTCCACATCCTCCAAGCTAATGTCATTCCTTTCTATTGCGTTAATCTCCTCTCTAACCAGCAACGCTACCCCACCTTCTTTTCCTCTCTGTCTATCCTTCCTGAATATTGAATATCCCTGGATGTTCAGCTCCCAGCCTTGGTCACCCTGGAGCCATGTCTACGTGATCCCAACTATATCATAATTATTAATAGCTATCTGCACATTCAACTCATCCACCTTATTACGAATGCTCCTCGCATTGAGACACAAAGCCTTCAGGCTTGTTTTTACAACACTTTTGGCCCTTTTACAATTATGTTGAAAACTGGCCCTTTTAGATTTTGGCCCTGGATTTGTTTTCCTGTCACTTTTCACCTCGTTACCTATTGCTCCTATCCTCATTTTACACCCCTCTGTCTCTCTGCTCACACATTTAAGAAACCCTCCACTTCTTATTCTCCGTTTGTTATTTTTTTCTTCTTTCCTCCCTACGTGTTGCATCTGACTGCTTCTCTTCTATGCCTCCTGCCTCACAAACGGACTACTTGCCTTCTCTATTTGAGTCCCTCTCACCAACCGATCTAGTTTAAAGTACAGAAGGCAGTGAAGAACGCGAATGGCATGTTGGCCTTTATAACAAGAGGAATCGAATATAGGAGCAAAGTGGTCCTTCTGCAGTTGTACGAAGCCCTAGTGAGACCACACCTGGAGTATTGTGTGCGGTTTTGGTCCCCTAATTTAAGGAAGGACATTCTTGCTATTGAGGGAGTGCTGCGTAGGTTTACAAGGTTAATTCCCGGGATGGAGGGACTGTCATTTGCTGAGTGAATGGAGCAGCTGGGCTTGTACACTCTGGAGTTTAGAAGGATGAGAGGGAATCTCATTGAAACATATAAGATTGTTAAGGGCTTGGACACACTAGAGGCAGGAAACATGTTCCCGAAGTTGGGGGGAGTTCAGAACCAGGGGCCACAGTTTAAGAATAAGGAGTAAGCCATTTAGAACGGAGACGAGGAAACACTTTTCCTCACAGAGAGTGGTGAGTCTGTGGAATTCTCTGTCTCAGAGGGTGGTGGAGGCAGGTTCTCTGGATGCTTTCAAGAGAGCTGGAGTGCTAGATAGGGCTCTTAAAAATAGCGGAGTCAAGGGATACGGGGAGAAGGCAGGAACGGGATACTGATTGGGGATGATCAGCCATGATCACATTGAATGGCGGTGCTGGCTCGAAGGGCCAAATGGCCTACTCCTGCACCTATTGTCTTGTCTCCAGAATTTCCTCCATCCTTCATCCAGTGTATCATCCCGTGACTGTTCCAGAGCTCTTCTGACATGCATTGTCTGTTCCGAACATGATGCCAAAACAAACTCGTATCTTCCTGCACAAAATCCATATGCCTCCTTTTCCTGCTCTTTCATGTGCCCAAAAGTCTCTTAAATGGCACTAATATTTGCCTCAACCCCCATACCTGGCAGTGCATTCCAGGAACTCGCCAGCCTCGTGTTAAACAAAACCTGTCCTGCACATCTCTTTTAAACTTTGCCCCTCTGAGCATAAAGCTATGCCCTCTAATATTTCATTGTCCATCCTGGGAAATAAGTTCTGACTATCTATCCTATCTATGCCTCACATAATTTTATATCAGTTAAATGTGGTTCACTGATATCGTGCTGAGGAACCAATGCGCCGAGATTTGTTCTGCCATTTCACTGTGCAATTACACTGATGTCCCAAGCTAATGTTGACTTTAAGGATGATATGCCTAGTGGAGAGAAGATAGTTCTCCAAGATTCCTGGCCAGGCCTATTCTCTCACCCAATGCCAAGTTATTGTTGGTTTTCATCTGCTAACTTCACAGAAACAACAACCCAAGTCATGACAAGCAGAGTCAAGTCCAGTTTATTGTCGTATGCACAAATACAGTGGGCGATAGGTACAACAAAAATTGTTGGGTGTCAGAGTAGTGCAGTTGGTAGAGCTGCTGGCTCACACCACTGAAGACCTGCGTTCCATCCTCACCATGGGTGCTCTTTGTGTGCAGTTTGCACGTTACCCTGTGATGGCATGGGTTTCCTCTGGGTGCTTCGGTTTCCTCCCACATCCCAAATATGTGCAGATTTGTAGGTTAATTGGTCTCTGTAAATTGCTCCTACAATGTAGGGAGTGGATGAGAAAGTGGGATAATATAGACCTAGTGTGAATGAGTGCCTGATGGTCGGTATGGATTCAGTGAGCCGAAGGGCCTGTTTCCCTGATGTTGCAAATCTAAACTAAAATCTTGTTTGCAGCAGCATCACTCAGACAGCACACAAAGCACAAATTTCACATAAGTTATACAGGATGGTGAAAAGAAAAAGACGATGCAAAAATAATACAATGGTACAAAAACAGAATTTGGAAAAAAGTCCCAGTAGTGCATTATTGCCTCGTCTGCAGTATTCTATAGCTGAGTGTTGTGTTGTGCAGGTTTGTTCAGTAACTTGATGGTTGAACTTTTCTTGAACCAGAATGTTACCTGGGTTAGAAGGTTTCAGCTACCGTGAGAGGTTCAGACTTGGATTGTTTTCTCTGGAACATCAGAGGCATGCATAGGGGAGACTTGATAGAGGTTTATATAATTATGAGAGGCATAGATAGAGAGAACCTTTCTCCCAGGGTGAAAATCACCAGAGGGCATAGTTATAATGTGAGGGGGAGAAAGTTTAATGGAGATGTGTGGGGCAAGTCTTTTACACAGAGGGTAGTGGGGGCCTGGAACCCATTGCAGGGCTGGAGGTGGAGGCAGAAATATAGTGCTGGTTAAGAGGCTTTTGGATAGGCACGTGGAAGTGCAAAGAATGGATGGATCATGTACAGGCAGATGAGATCAGTTTTACTCGGCACAAACATTATGGGATGATGTGCCCGTCCCTGTGTTGTATTGTTGCATATTAACCTGGTGGTGTGCGACTTCAGGCTTCTGTAACACTTGTCCAACGGCAGCCCTGAGATGAGGGCATGGGCTGGATCAGTATGTAGGAGTATGATTGTAGATGCTCCCTTCTACAGGCAGCGTCTCACTTTGATGATTTCAATGGTGAAGAGGGATTTGTCATGATGGACCTGACTGAGTCCATCAATCTCTGTGACCTCTTGTGTTGCTATGTGTTGGAATTGCTATACTAGGCAATGATGCATCCAGTCAAGATATTTGCTATACTACATCTGCAGAAGTATGTTAGATTATTCAGTGACATACCAAAACTCTTTAAACTCTGAAGAAAGCAGAAGAATTGAAATTAAATCAATTAAATGTGACCTACTTGTGATTCAGTTGTAAGATATTAAAGTGGCTTTCAAGAAAGGAAACATGACAGTTTTCCTTTCACTCCAAAAGCCAATTAGCACTGTTATATCAGTTTTAACAAACCTGCTCGAAATTTAACTATAGAGGACATCTTCTCTATTATAGTTCCTCACTGCTGTGTGTGCTCAGATAGATACAAACCAGTGCAGAACTAGGATCAGCCTGACTAGACTTGAGCAAGGTTGTCTGATTTCTTCCTCTGAAGGACATTCTCACAACTGCTACCAGTGTTTTATTAATTGAGTTAAAATTCCCAACTGTGTAGGGTATTTGAACACATACCCTGTATCTCCAGATAAATAATTCAGATCTCTGCAGACTTGTCCATCTAAACAAGTCTACCCTCGTAACCATAATTATACAGACCAATCCATGGCGGTTTCCTCTGCACCCTCTATGATGTCATCACATTCTTCCTTAAGTGTAGTGACCAGAATTATCATCCTCCCTTGTACCTTCCTTGTGCATTCCAACTCTTCCTGCACTTTATATTCCACCAGCCCTGATCTCTGCATCCTCTTCTATCAGACAGCCACTGGCAAATGTCTTAACTCCAAACATTGCAGTCGTCTTTCTAAGCCTCCTCCTTTCATACTCCTTTTGATTTGAGTCTTTTGTTTCGTTTCTCCTCCTTTCAGTTTAACATCCATTTTGAAAAATTGCCCTTCGATGCTCTTAAATATTTTTCTTAAAGATATTATATAAAGGCAAACTCTTGTACTTAATGGCAGATAAAAATATGAATAATGTTCATGCAGTGATTACTAATTGGAATTCAGGAAATTATAATCTTTCTAAAACGTGCAATGGGAACTGACCTGAACATCATGTTGACAAATGACTTTTATCTACTTTAATATGGGTATGTTAATGAATGTTAAGCAAATAACTGTTGCGATTAACTGATAGATTTATCGTAATAAGTGTGGCTGGTGTGTGAGTAATGTAGATATTTGTGCTCTGTAGTCAGTTTCGAGGTAATCTCTGCCTAATGTATTTCCATTGAATTGGCACTTGTGACATGCCACTGATTTTATGAAAACTCTGATTGTATCCTGCACCATCTCTTCTTTGCTATTGTTTAGATCGCCATACGAGCCAAGGTTTGGTGAAAATTGCATTGTACAAATTACTTACCTTCAGATTTCTAGAGTCACTCCCAGCACTGGAAGATGCTCAAATGCTAAAGTATTAATGAGCATTTTTTCCCTTATCTCAGGTTAAATGGAAATGAATTAAAATGGTGAGGTGGCTGTGCTAAGGTGAGCTCCATAAATTGCATTGGTATTGGTTTTGGTTTATTGTCAAGTGTACAACTTGTTTGTGTGCTATCTAGTTAAATCATACTATACATAAATAGAATCAACCCTAACACAAGTACAACAGACAGTGTAAAGAGACAAAATACCAGAATGCAGAAAATGGTGTTGCAGGGTTATAGCGTTGCAGTTGCAGAAAAACTGTAGTTTAAAAAAGTGTGAGGACTACATGGATAGGGACTGGTTTGAAGGGATATGGGACAAATGCAGGTGGGTGGGCATAGTGTAGCTGGGACATGTTGGCCAGTATGGGCAAGTTTAGCTGAAGGGCCTGTTTCCACACTGCATGACTCGATGACTCTATGACTGCTTGAGATAGGTTGGGAGATTGGGAATGCACCCTTCGTTTATGAGGTTTATTCAGTAGTCTGATGACAATGAGGATGAAGCTGTTCCTGAATCTGGTGGTACATGTTTTCAAGCTTCTGCCCAATGGGAAAAGGATAAGGAAGGAATGGCCGGGTGTAGTTGGTCCTTGATTATGTTGGCTGCTTTCCCGAGGCAGAGTGAAATGAAGAATGAGTCGATGTGGGAGAGCCTAGTTTGTGAGATGGACTGGGCCACATTCACATTGCCTTTTGGTGTATTGTTGTATAATGAATCACAAAGTAATCTGAGACAATTCACCCAGGGAGCAGGTTTAAACTCCACTATTTTGAAACAAGGAATTAGCTTTGAAATGAAATCTGGAACTATCAGTAAAAATGACAATTTTTTGGATTGGCAATAAAAGCTGATTTTCTTCATTGGAAAATAAAGCGATTGTCCTTTCTCTGACCATTACTCCAGTGTCACACTACATTCTCAATTTGTCTGGTAAACCATTCAGTTATTAATAGTAGACAACTACAAATGAGCAATGAATACAGCTCCCCCATAATATTCAAAATAATTTAAATATCGAGTGTCTGAGCTGGGATTGTAAAGTTGAGGTGTGGGTGAATCTTGCTTTCAGATGAGGTCCTTCAGAACAGGTCTATGAAATACTCCATTGTCATTAATTTCTATATCACATGAGATAAAAGGAATCTCAGAATCAGAATCAGAATATAAAAAAGGTTTGGTAAATTGATTTGAGGCGAAAATGTCATGTTCCAATTTTTAATCTTTTTTGTTAATTGCATTAACAGCAGAGAATTGGTGGTATCAAATAATCAGGGTCTAGAACCGAAACGTCACCCATTCCTTCTTTCCAAAGATGCTGCCTGCCCCGCTCAGTTACTCCAGCATTTTGTGTCTATCAAATAATCCACAGCTCTAGTCAAGGACAAGAGAGCAATAAACTCCTATGGAAATTCTCCCTTTGTGGTGCTGATAGCAAGTTAGAATACATGTCATAGAAACATAGAAACATAGAAAATAGGTGCAGGAGGAGGCTATTTGGTCCTTTGAGCCAGCACCGCCATTCAATATGATCATGGCTGATTGTCCGCTATCAATAACACGTGCCTGCCTTCTCCCCATATCCCTTAACTCTAGTAGCCCCTAGAGCTCTATCCAACTCTCTCTTAAATCCATTCAGTGATTTAGCCTCCACTGCCTTCTTTAGCAGGGAATTCCATAAATTCACAACTCTCAGGGTAAAAAAGTGTTTTCTCAGCTCAGTCTTAAATGACCTCCCATTGATTCTAAGACTGTGGCCCCTGGTTCTGGACTCACCCAACATTGGGAGCATTTTTCCTTCATCTAGCTTGTCCAGTCCTTATATTATTTTATATGTTTCTATAAGATCCCCCCTCATCCTTCTAAACTCCAGTGAATACAAGCCTAGTCTTTTCAATCTTTCCTCATATGACAGTCCCGCCATCCCAGGGATCAATCTCGTGAACCTACGCTGCACTGCCTCAATCACAAGGATGTCCTTCCTCAAATCAGGAGACTAAAACTGTACACAATACTCCAGATGTGGTCTCACCAGAGCCCTATACAACTGCAGAAGAACCTCTTTACTCCTGTACTGAAATTCTCTTGTTATGAAGGCCAACATTCCATTAACTTTCTTCACTGCCTGCTGTAACTGCACGCCAACTTTCAGTGACTGGTGTACAAGGACACCCAGGTCTCGCTGTACCTCCCCCTTACCTAACCTAACCCCATTGAGATAATAATCTGCCCCCTTGTTTTTGCCGCCAAAGTGGATAACCTCACATTTATCTATATTATACTGCATCTGCCACGCATCTGCCCACTCACTCAACCTGTCCAGGTCCCCCTGCAACCTCCTAACATCCTCTTCACAGTTCACACTGCCACCCAGCTTTGTGTCATCCGCAAACTTGCTAGTGTTGTGCCTAATTCCCTCTTCCAAATCATTTATATATTTGGTAAACAATTGCAGCCCCCAACACCTAGCCTTGCGGTACTCCACTCGCTACTGCCTGCCATTCTGAAAAGGACCCGTTCACTCCTACTCTTTGCTTCAGTCTGCTAACCAATTTTCTATCCATGTCAACACCCTACCCCCACTACCATGTGCTCTAATTTTAGTCACCAGTCTCCCGTGCGGCACCCTATCAAAGGCTTTCTGAAAGTCTAGATACCCTTCATCCACTGGCACCCCTTCATCCACTTTACTTGTCACATCCTCAAAAAATTCCAGAAGATTAGTCAAGCATGATTTCCCTTTCATAAATCCATGTTGAATTGGACTAATCCTTTTACTGCTATCCAAATGCTCCATTATTACCTCTTTAATAATTGACTCCAGCATCTTTCCCACCACCGTATTACAAAAGCAATTGGTATGAAGACTAATGTTGAACCTCCCATGGAGTCACATGTGACTCTTTCCACACAATCCCCCATATGAAGCAGCCCAGAGAAGATGCAATGCTTATAGGTTAGTCTGATGATAGGCAGAATTAATACATGTGAAGACACTCTTGGCCTCCCTAGCAAGAAGAAGCAACGTTGGTGTGATGAAACAGAAACATAGAAAATAGATGTAGGAGTAGGCCATTCGGCCCTTCGAGCCAGCACCGCCAATCAATATGATCATGGCTGATCATCCAAAATCAGTACCCCGTTCCTGCTTTTCCTTCCCATATCCCTTGATTCCGTTAGCCCCAAGAGCTACATGTAGCTCTCACTGACCAGGAGGCCAATTAACTACAAATAGAAGGTACATTTGGATTTGCCGTTCCATCTCTCCTCTATCTGTATTACTAAAAGTATGGTCTTGACCACTTCCTGTTGTTCTGTATATTAATTTTAGAAAAAACGCTGCCACTTACGTCTGTGATTTTTGGCCACCTTACTCAGAGTCCCCTCCGCTGCGCAGGATGAGAGGATTTTTCCCATCGATTAAAAATAAAAGAGTTATTAGTGTTTTAAAAATGTTGAGATTCTCTCTTCTGAAGGCCACGCCCCTTCTGGAGGAACTATACAACCCAGAAGTGAGGAAGTGCCTCAGTTCTCTGCAAGATGGGGGAGCGAGAGGTCGCAATTCTCAGTCTGAGCTGTGAATAACACTGAACACATGTCCACTAAACTGTGAGTGGTTTTACTGACCTGTCAGTGCCCTTAATGTGGTTTAAAAATGTAGTTTGAAAATGCAAAAGTATGTTTTGGTTTGAAAGTGGTAAAGCTGTGTTGCCTTTGGTTTTGAAGGTGCTAAAGCAAGCGGTATTGCCTTTGGTGTTGAAAGTGCTAAAGCAAGCTGTGTTGCCTTTGGTTTTGAAAGTGCTAAAGCAAGCTGCGTTGCCTTTGGTTTTGAAAGTGCTAAAGCATGCTGCCTTGCCTAATTAGAGCTGCCTTGCCTAATTAGAGCTGCCTTGCCCACTTGGAGCTGCCTTGCCTTCTATATAATTAAAAGTCTAATCTCGACCACTTCCTGTTTGTGCTTTATATTGATTTTAGAAAAAATGCTACCACGTATGGCTGCGATTCTTGGCCATCTTACTCAGTCACCCTCTGCTCATCAGGTGCCGAGGATTTTTCCCATCGATGAAAAATAATAGTTATTAGTGTTTACAAAATGTTGAGATTCCCTCTCCTGAAGGCCACATCCCCTTCCGGAGGGACTATAAAACCTGGCAAGTGGAGGTGCCACAGTTCTCTGCAAGATGGAGGAGCGAGAGGCCGCAATTCTCAGTCTGAGCTGTGAATAACACTGAACACATTTCAGTGCCCTTAATGTGGTTTGAAAATGTAGTTTGAAAATGCAAAAGTGTGTTTTGGTTTGAAAGTGCTAAAGCTGTGTTGCCTTTGGTTTTGAAAGTGCTAAAGCAAGCTGTGTTGCCTTTGGTTTTGAAAGTGCTAAAGCAAGCTGTGTTGCCTTTGGTTTTGAAAGTGCTAAAGCAAGCTGTGTTGCCTTTGTTTTTTGTAGATAAGGTACACAGACACCTTAAAGCCTTCACTACTTTATTAAGCATACATTATATATGGCCCTGGCTGTACGTGGTCTGCCACGATCACTAGAGAGAGAGCTAGGGGCGTGTGGGTTACAATTATACTAACTGGTGGGGGAGTGGCTAGCATGGACATCGTTACTATCAATTAAAGGTGTACACACATATCATCTACATCCTTCCTCTACCAAAACAAACAGTGAGTGACAGGGCGACCACGTCTCATGCACTAGGGTAAATGCAAACAGTAAAGCACAGGAATACAGGATCACACGTAATCGCCGTAACGGACCGGCGGCCTGACCAGGCGACCAGACCGGGTCCGCACCTCGCCATCACCTCCTTCCCCGACGGGAACAAGCGGGGATGCTGGGGCATGGTGGGGGCTACGGACAGGAGAACCCCTTGGCGACGAAGGCATCGGGGGGGGACGGCGAAGTGAAGGGCGAGGAAGCCGGAGAAAGTGGGACTGCAGCCGGGAGGCGTTCAGGAGGAGGACGAGGGGAGGTAGGCCCCAGAGGAACGGGCAATACACAGGGCCGCGACAGTGGTAGCGGGGGGGCATACGGAGCCGCCGGGGGAGGGAGAGGCTCGTTCACGAGCCGGAGATGCTGGCGGGACCGGTGGTACACCCTTCCGTCGTGGTTGACAAGGTACGAACGAGGGGAACCGGCAGAACCGACGACCACGGCCAGCTTGGAACGGCCAGAAGAGGACCACATACGGACGACCTGGCCAGGGAGAAGAGGGCGGAGGACACGGCAGGACCTGTCGTGGGAACGCTTCTGGATACTGTGTTTTTGGGCAATGCGTTCCCGGACCCATGCAGGTTTAAAGACGGAGGGGGACAGGGACTGCTGAGACACCGGGACCGTGGGCCTCGTGACTCGGGACGTGAGTCGCTGAGCCGGGGAGGCCAGGGCATGGTCGCGGGAGATGTTGCGGAGGTTCAGCAGGGCCAGGTAGAGGTCGGAGCGGGATAGGCGACAACGTTCCAACAATCCTTTGGCACTGCGGACCGCGCGCTCGGCCAGTCCATTGCTCTGCGGGTATTCCAGGCTGCTGGTGTAATGACGAAAGTTCCATCATTCAGCAAAAGCGCGGAACTCGGCACTGGTGAACTGGCTGCCGTTGTCCGACTGCAGGCTGAGCGGAGACCCGAAGGTGGCAAAGTGGCGGCGCAATTTCTCGATGACCGCGGAGGAAGTGGAGCTGGTCAACTTCAAACCAGCTGGAGTAAGAGTCGACAAGCACCAGGAAGTGCTTTCCGTGCCACTCGAAGATGTCGGTTGCTAGCGCAGACCACTTATCGTCCACATGCGGACGGTGGAGGATGTTGCTGCACAGGTCGGCCCTGCCACCGTGTTCTCGGTTCTTGATGCCAAGAGTTCGTTCTGGCAGATACCTCTAGACGAGCAATCCTCGCACTTGACGACCTTCAGCACGCCCTTCGGCAGGTCGCGCTTCCTCCGCATGCCGTTTGGGATCAACTCTGCCAGCGAGGTGTTCCAAAGGACCATGGAACAACTGTTTGCCGGACCTCCGTGTGCCATCATTTTCGACGACATCCTGATTTATGGGAAGGATGTCGCTGAGCACGACCACCACCTTCGCCAAGTGCTTCAGCGGGCCCGGGAGGTCAACCTGAAGCTCAACCCGAAGAAGTGCCGATTCCGGGTCCCTGAGGTCACCTACGTAGGGCATGTTTTCACGGCATCGGGGCTGAAGCCCGACCCGCAGAGGACGGCCGCAATATCCGAGATGCCTGCACCTGCTGATGTGCCTGGCCTGCAGCGCTTCTTGGCGTGGTCAACTACCTGGGAAAGTTCATCCCCGACCTGAGCGAACTGAGTGCCCCTCTGCGGGATCTGGTGAAAAAGGACACTGCCTGGGCCTGGTTCCCGCAGCACCAGCGAGCATTTGACACCCTCAAATCTAAGCTGATCAGCGTGCCAACTCTGAAGTACTTCGACCTCCAGCGCCCCATCGTTCTCACGTGTGATGCATCTAAGTTTGGCCTCGGGGCCGCCTGCCTGCAGATCCATGATGGGGTGCAACTGCCTGTGTCCTACGCATCCCGCACAATGACGACCGCTGAACAAAACTATGCCCAGATTGAGAAAGAACTGCTGGCGGTTGTCTTTGCCTGCTCCAAATTCAAAGACTATATCCTGGGCAACTGCTTCACTGTCGAGACGGACCACCAGCCTCTGGTCACCATCCTCAACAAGCCAATACACATGGCCTCCTCCCGGCTCCAGCGCATGATGCTCCAGCTACAACGCTTCACTTTCACAGTGGTTTATCGAAAGGGCAAGGACATGTTTTTTGCTGACACGCTGTCTCGGGCGCCTCTCTCATCCACAACCCGACATCCGTACGAGACGTCTGATCTGATAGTCCTAAACGTTAACTTCGTGCCCTCCGGTCAGTTGCAGTCCCTGGCCAAGCACACGGCAGCTGACGCTTCGCTACAGCAGCTGGCCGCGATCATCAAGCAGGGTTGGCCAGACCGCCGTTCTTCCCTGCCGGCCGCAGCGGTGCCTTACTTCTTGGTTTGTGACGAGTTGGTGCTGCGTGATGGTGTGATTGTGAAGGGGCACAAGGTGGTGGTGCCCGAAGCACTACGAGAACAATACTTCGAAACCGCTCATCTGATAAGTGTACTGAGTTGGAAGGACGCCAGAGAAGGTAGAACCTAAGGATCGTGGGTATTCGAAAAGGGAGAGAAAAGAATCAAGATACCTGAGAGTTTACTGCAAACTTACTACAAAAGGTTTTATCTCTGGAACAAAAGCCTTTGCTAGCCCGAGCACACAGAGTAATGAGACGTTACACAAAGCAAGATGCTCCTCCAAGACAAATGATAGTAAAAGTCCAGTATGATTACGTTTTGGAGGATATGATGAATAAAATTGTAAAAAGTAGAAATCTTAAATATGAAAAAATTTGATCAGCATTTACCGAGACTACCCAGCAGGTCTCTAAGAAACGAAATGCGTTCAAAGAGACCAAAAGAATTTTGAGGGAAGTGAAGAATCTGAAGTACAGTCTGAGATAACCAGCCACACTGAGAGTCACCTACAACCAGGAAGAACATTATTTTAAAAATCCAGAGGACGCACTGAGCTTTGCCCAAGGGATTAAGGAGCGAGAGGTAGACTGAATGAAATCTTCAAAGATGAACTAAACGAACAATTAAACCGTACTTTCAAGATTGGTTGAAGATTGCAATAGAGTATGGACTTGTTTCATCTAAAGAAGACGGAGAAGGAGGCAGATGGGAGACTCGAGGAGATACGGATCGAAGACTATTCCTTGGATACTAATAATTAGAATACTAACACTACTAATATTAATAATTAACATATATTAACATATATAAACATATATTAAAATTAATACACTGGTATCATTATTCATTAGAGCTAATAACTACTAATTATTGATTAATAATTAACTATAGCCGATTAACCTAGAATTAAGTAAATAGTAAATATAAATACACAAAATATAAACTTTGACTTCATTTATCCCCCCCTGGTACTTCTGGTTATTTCTTTTTTCTTTTTTATTTTTTCTATAATTTGTTTTTTTTTTAAAATATATTCTTATTATTATAGTTTGTAATAAGCATTAAGTATATATATCAGTATATACTTGACTATGAACTTTGTACACATCATAGTAAAAATTGGAAAGAGCCATGGTTTTCAAGGGAAATTAGACACTTGTTTCGAAAAAAGAGAGATATCTACAATAATTATAGGAGGCATAGAGTAAATGAGGTGCTAGAGGAATATAAAGAATGTAAAAAGAATCTTAAGAAAGAAATTAGGAAGGCTAAAAGAAGATATGAGGTTGCTTTGACAAGAAAGGTGAAAGTAAATCCAAAGGGTTTCTACAGCTATATTAATAGCAAAAGGATAACGAGGGATAAAATTGGACCATTAGAGAACCAGAATGGACAGCTATCTGCAGAGCCAAAAGAGATGGGGGAGATATTGAACAATTTCTTTTCTTCGGTATTCACCAAGGAGAAGGATATTGAACTCTGTGAGTTAAGGGACAAAAGTAGAGTAGCTATGGAAACTATGAGATTCAAAGAGGAGGAAGTACTGACACTTTTGAAAAATATAAAGGTGGATAAGTCTCCAGGTCCTGACAGGATATTCCCTAGGACATTGAGGGAAGTTCGTGTAGAAATAGCAGGAGCTATGACAGAAATATTTCAAATGTCATTAGAAACGGGAATAGTGCCGGAGGATTGGCGTACTGCGCATGTTGTTCCATTGTTTAAAAAGGGTTCAAAGAATAAACCTAGCAATTATAGACCTATTAGTTTGACGTCAGTGGTGGGCAAATTAATGGAAAGGATACTTAGAGATAATATATATAAGCATCTGGATAAACAGGGTCTGATCAGGAACAGTCAACATGGATTTGTGCCTGGAAGGTCATGTTTGACAAACCTTCTTGAATTTTTTGAAGCGGTAACTAGGGAAATTGATGAGGGTAAAGCAGAGGATGTTGTCTATATGGATTTCAGTAAGGCCTTTGACAAGGTTCCCCATGGAAGGTTGGTTCAGAAGGTTCAATCTTTGGGTGTTAATGGCGGAGTAGCAAGATGGATTCAACAGTGGCTGAATGGGAGATGTCAGAGAGTAATGGTGGATGGCTGTTTGTCAGGTTGGAAGCCGGTGACCAGTGGGGTGCCTCAGGGATCTGTGTTGGGTCCACTGTTGTTTGTCATGTACATCAATGATCTGGATGATGGGGTGGAAAATTGGATAAATAAGTATGCAGATGCTACTAAGATAGGTGGTATTGTGGATAATGAAGTAGATTCTCAAAGTCTACAGAGAGATTTGGGCCATTTGGAAAAGTGGGCTGAAAGATGGCAGATGGAGTTTAATGCAGATAAGTGTGAAGTGCTACATCTTGGCAGGACAAATCAAAATAGGACGTACAT
The DNA here is from genome assembly GCA_035221665.1 of Okamejei kenojei. Taxonomy (NCBI): domain Eukaryota; kingdom Metazoa; phylum Chordata; class Chondrichthyes; order Rajiformes; family Rajidae; genus Okamejei; species Okamejei kenojei. Next base: position 37,882,685 of record CM069159.1, on the reverse strand, counting down.
GGTAAATGGTAGGGAATTGAGGAATGCTGTAGAACAGAGGGATCTAGGAATAACTGTGCATAGTTCCCTGAAGGTGGAATCGCATGTAGATAGGGTGGTAAAGAAAGCCTTTGGTGTGCTGGCCTTTATAAATCAGAGCATTGAATATAGGAGTAGGGAAGTAATGTTAAAATTGTACAAGGCATTGGTAAGACCAATTCTGGAGTATGGTGTACAATTTTGGTCGCCTAGTTATAGGAAGGATGTCAACAAAATAGAGAGAGTACAGAGGAGATTTACTAGAATGTTGCCAGGGTTCCAGCAACTATGTTACAGAGAAAGGTTGAACAAGTTAGGTCTTTATTCTTTGGAGCGCAGAAGGTTAAGGGGTGACTTGATTGAGGTCTTTAAAATGATGAAAGGGATAGACAGAGTTGACGTGGATAAGCTTTTCCCATTGAGGGTAGGGAAGATTCAAACAAGAGGGCATGACATGAGAATTAAGGGACAGAAGTTTAGGGGTAACGTGAGGGGGAACTTCTTTACTCGGAGGGTGGTGGCTGTGTGGAATGAGCTTCCAGCAGAGGTGGTGGAGGCAGGATTGATTTTAACATTTAAAAGTAAAGTGGATAGGTATATGGACGTGAAGGGAATGGAGGGGTATGGTCTGAGTGCAGGTAGATGGGACTAGGGGAAAACAAATGGTCGGCACGGACTGGAAGGGCCGAGAGGGCCTGTCTCCGTGCTGTAATTGTTATATGGTTATATAGTTTAATACCCCCAGTTTAAATATTTTTTATGGAATAATAATTTTAGTGAATCATGGAGATGGATAAGAATCTACCATTGACTACGGAAGTCTTTAGATTGCTAGCCATGGTAGTATGGCTAACACTAACTACACCAATACTAGATGTAGTTTTTTCTTTCTTTGTGCACCCTACTAATCTCTTAATCTATCTCTTTTTTAATATTACTTCTTGTTATTATTATTTTACATTTGAGTGGAATTATAAATTAATGCAAAGGAGATATATATGTGAGAGAAACTCAAGGGTCTTGAAATTCATCTATTCGAAGTTCAGGTGTAAAGTCGGGTATGTCAAACTGAACCTTTTGCTCTATTATATATCCCTTTAGATAAAAGATGCAAGACTTACATACGAATATGGGGAATGGAGGAATAACATCTTGTAGTTGGAATGTTAAAGGTATTAACTAACCAATTAAGAGAGGTAAAGTATTAGCACATTTAAGAGCACTTAAAATAGATGTGGCATTTATCCAAGAGACACATTTAAAAAAAGAGACAGAACATAGATTAAAGGCTAAATGGATTGATAAAGTCTATCATTCTTCTTTCACACACAAATCTAGAGGTGTAGCAATATTAATTTGTAAAGGCACTGCATTTAAACATACTTCAACAATAACTGATAGTGACGGTAGATATATTATTGTAATAGGAGAATTATATACACAAAAAAATATTTTTGTCAATGTATATGGCCCAAATTTTGATAGCCTGCTGTTTTAAAAAAAAATATTTAATACCATTCCGGAATTATCAGAACACAATCTAATAATTGGAGGAGATTTAAATTGTACACTAGATCCTTATTTGGATAGATCATCAAAACAACGGAAACTTAAATCGCATTCCAGTGAGTTAATAAATGCATATATAGATACTAGTAATATTAAAGATGTTTGGAGATTGCAAAACCCAACAGGACAAGTATACTCATTTTACTCACCTGTGCATAAAACTTATTCAAGAATAGATTATTTTCTGGTAGATTTAAAACTCATTCCACTTACGTATAATTCAAAATATCACAATATTATAATTTCAGATCATGCACCTTTAACTTTTATGATGAAAATAACTGGTAAAATGGAAAAACAAGGACAATGGAGATTTAACCCACAAATTTTAAAAGGTAAAATAACTCAAGAATATATCACAAAACAGATCAAGATTTTCTTTGAAATAAACGATACGCCAGAAATATCTTCGTCCCTATTATGGGAAACTTTTAAAGCGTATGTTCCGGGAATTATGATATCCTCTCGAGCATTTTATAATAAAGAGAATCGGAGGGTACAACAGGCATTGGAAAGGGAGATCAAACAATTAGACATTGGCTGTTAATCCAACCATGATAAAACATAATAAAATCTTTGCATTGAAATATAAATTAAATAAAATACAGTCAGACCAAGTTGTGAAACTATACCAAAATAATAAACAAATACAATTTGATATAATTTGAGACAAACCACAAATACAATTTGATACAATTTGAGACAAACCACATAAATTATTGGCTCGTCAATAACGAAAATTGGAAGGAGAAAAATTAATCTATAGGATTAAATCAGATAAAGGGGAATTACTAGTACAAACTAAAGATATAAATGAGAGATTTTTGCAATATTATAAAAATTTATATTCAGCCAAAACGAAAGAAAATCGGATAGGAGTAGAAACATTCTTAAAAAAATTGTAATCTAAAAGGACTGGATTTAGAAGATAGAGAATTATTAAACGTTGAAATAACTACTAAAGAAATTGAAGAAGCTATTAGATCATTACAAAATGGTAAAACTCCAGGACCAGATGGTATTGGATCAGAATTTTATAAAATATTTTATGATATGATAGCTCCACGTTTGAAGACACTATATGAACACATTTATGCACAACAGAAATTACCAGAAACATTAAATGAATCTATTATAACCCTCATACCTAAATTAGTTAAAAATCTGGATGATCCAGGGTCTTATAGAGCTATATCTCTTTTAAATACTGATCAAAAAATATTAACCAAAATATTAGGACAAAGACTAAACATAGTGATTAATAAACTAATTCATTCAGATCAAACAGGATTTATACCAAAACGATACTCTTCAAACAACCTGAGAAAATGATTTAATATTATATACTCGAAAAGAAACATTAATAAGGATTTATCAATTATTTCGTTGGACGAAGAGAAAGCTTTTGATCAGATTGAATGGTCTTATTTATTTTCGGTTATGGAATCTTTTCAGTTGGGGGAGAAGTTTATAACATGGATTAAATTACTATATACCAAGCCAACAGCTAGAATATTAATAAACCAAATGTTAACAACTATATTTAACTTATTCCGAGGCTGCAGACAAGGTTGACCTTTATCTCCACTACTGTTTGCACTTGCAATAGAACCACTAGCAAAATCCGTGAGATTGCATCGTGAAATATACGGGTATGAAACTAAAGAAACTGAAAATAAAATTTCTTTATACGCAGATGATGTATTACTTTATATCATAAAGCCGGAAATTAGTATTCCTAACTTATTAGATTTAATAACTCAATTTGGATCGTTTTCAGGATATAGAATTAATTGGAATAAAAGTGAACTTATGCCAATAATGGGAAATAACTTACATTTATTACAACAATATCCTTTTAAGATAGCAAATGAAAAAATCAAATATCTTGGAATTTATGTAACAAAAAGATATGATTCTTTATTTAAATCTAATTTCCCACCCTTATTGAATAAACTACTTAAGAATATCCTATATTGGAAAACATTACCTATTTCAATGCTAGGTAAGATTAATGTGATAAAAATGATTTTTCTTCCACAATTATGATACTTGTTTCAAATGATCCCGATATATCTTCCTAAAAATGTTTTTTAAGGAAGTGGGCTCTATAGTTGCCAATTTTATTTGGGATTATAGGAACCATAGAATAATTAAAAAACATCTATGTAAATCAAAAATGAATGGAGGTTTTGCATTGCCTAATTTGATGTTTTATTATTGGGCAGTTAATATAAAAAATATGAATTTCTGGTTCAAAGAACTAGATAAACAACCAAATTGGTTAAAAATGGAAAAGGAAGACTGTTCACCTTTCGAAATTAGCTCGATTTTATTTGCTAACATTAAAATACATAAGAAAATTTATAGAGGAAACCCAATAATAGAAAGTGGTATATATTTGGAAACAATTTAAAAAAACATTAAAATTACAGAGTATACCACTAGCTCTTCCAATTGTAAACAACATTACTTTTAAACCTTCATTGATGGATAAAGGTTTTTTTAAATGGAAGAACTATGGAATAAATAAGATGGGTGATCTCTACAGGGAAAGTTTATTTCTTTCATTTCAATAATTACAACAAAATTATGGATTACACTCCAAAGAATATTTTAGATATCTACAAATTAGAGATTATGTTAAATCAAATACACCAGATTTTAGGAATAGAAAGATAGACATTTTAGATGAATGTCTAAATAAACATCCGAATACAGAAAAAATAATATCATATATTTATAATATCTTACTGGAAAATGATTTACCAAATATGGAAAAATATAGACAAGCATGGGAAAATGAATTAGGTCAAACAATTAGTAGAGAAGTATGGAATGAACGTTTACAACATATACACCACTGCTCATTAAATGCCAGACACTCCTTGATACAATTTAAAGTTATACATAGATTACACTGCTCAAAATCCAAATTAAACAGAATTTTCTCAAATGCTTCCGCTATATGTGATAAATGTCAACAGTTAGAAGCTAATCTAACGCATTCATTCACAAAATGCACAAAAATTACTAATTTTTGGACAGAAATTTTTAAGATAATCTCGAATGTAGTTAATGCAAATTTAATTCCAGACTCAAAATTAACTATATTGGGAATATTAGAAACGGATCAGATACTAACAACACAACAAATAATTTTTATTGGTTATAGTTTAATAATTGGTAACAAATTAATACTAAGATTTTGTAAAGGTCCCATATCCCCCACAATCAAAATGTGGATTACAGAAATGTCGGAGACACTTCACCTGGAACGATTAAGACTTGTCCTAATGGGCAGGTTAGATCAATTCAGAGGAATATGGTCTCCATTTATTGAATATTTCAAGGGTTAAGGCGGTCCAGTTCGAGGCCATGACTGAAGCCTGAATGAAGGAATAGATGAAGAATTATATACAATAGATCATGAATATATCTCCAATGAAGAATAATGTCATATTTTTTAATGTTATAAAATAAAAAAATATAGAAGTATAAATAAGATTGACTGTAAATTTTAAAAATATTAAGAATGTATGTGACGAATAATATTTTCTTTTTTTTTACATTATTTCTTCTTAATATGTATTTACTTCTAATAAAAATATTTTACAAAAAAAGAAAGTGCTAAAGCAATCTGTGTTGCATTTGGTTTTGAAAGTGCTAAAGTAAGCTGCCTTGCCTTTGGTTTTGAAAGTGCTAAAGCAAGCGGCCTTGCCTTTGGTTTTGAAAGTGTTAAAACAAGCTGGCTTGCCTAATTAGAGCTGCCTTGCCTTCTATATAATTAAAAGTCTAATCTTGACCACTTCCTGTTTGTGCTTTATATTGATTTTAGTAAAAATGCTGCCATGTACAGCTGTGATTTTTGGCCATTTTACTCAGAGTCCCCCTCCACTCATCAGGTGCCGAGAATTTTCCCCATCGATGAAAAATAAAAGAATTATTAGTGTTTAAAAAATGTTTAGATTCTCTCTCCTGTCAATCACACCATGAAGGCCACGCCCCTTCTGGTGGGAGGGGGGAGGGACTATAAAACCCGGAAGTGTGGGAGTGGCTCAGTCTCTGTAAGATGGGGGAGGGAGAGGTCACGACTCGCTGTCTTTAGTGGCCTTGCACCCTGCTTGAAATGGCATGAAACTGCCCTTGAATTTGGTGCCCTTGCACCCTGCTTGAAATGGAATTTCAAGGAATAGCCTCGTGTCAACTGCGAGCCCACCTGCCGTGAGTGTGTGAGCTGCCAGCACAACAGGCTTGAGTGACTGAGCCACCCGCCCAAGAATCCATTCGGCCCGCAATGTCCATATCAGCCCTCTGGAAACCAGTCCCTTCAGCGCACACCACCACAACACAACACTCCAGAAAGCCCCCCTCTTGACCACCAATATTGGAATTGGTGGAGAGGTGGAATATTGCATTGGGGGATCAGCCCTCTCGTGTGATGCTGGGACCCAACGGGTCCCACTTAGTCTAATAGGTACCTAAAAGCAGAGGACTAAGCAAGTGCAGAAGGCTTGGTAACTCACTAACAGAGATGACATGCATGAGTTCTTCAGCACCTTAACAGCCATTTTTGGACCCAACACCCAATTGACAATTCCTTGAGGATTTATCAGGGACCGAGAGGTAGTTACCAACCAATGTAAATCTGGTGCGAAACTTGAGGCAGTTGATTCAGTCCTTCCTAGCTGGAATGCAATACACCCCAATTCAGCAGAACCCTTTCGTTAATAAATATACGCACATTTTAACTTACGCCCTGTTTTAAAACTTTCCAAATTTTGATTTATTAATGTTTATTCTCTACATTCATGTATTATATTATAAATGAAAACAGAACTTTCTCCATCCTCTTCCTTTACTTTTACTTGTTCGGCAGCTGCGGTTGGGCCTGAATGCAATCACCTCCTACAAGGCGAAATCAGGAGGCAGCTCGAATGTCGGCGAAACATCACTCCCTGATGAGCTCAATGCGTTTTACACACGCTTCGATAGGGAGAACACCGATGTGCCTTCCCATTCGCTGTGATGGTATTTCAGTGTCAGTCACAGAGGCCGACGTCAGGAAATCCTTCAGAGGGGTGAACCTTCGAAAAGCGCCTGGATCTGATGGTATACCTGATCGTGTTCTAAAAACTTGTGCGGACCAACTGGCTGGTGGTCTGAGGTTCCCACCTGCTTCAAAAGGGCATCAATAATACCAGTGCCCAAAAAAATCACAATGACGTGCCTCAATGACTATCGACCTGTGGCACTAATGCCTGTGGTGATGAAGTGCTTTGAGAGGTTGATCATGGCGCAAATCAACTCCTACCTCAACAAAAACCTGGACCCACTGCAGTTCGCTTACCGCCCCAACAGATCAATGGTGGATGCGATCTCGCTGGCCCTCCACTCCGCTCTGGACCACTTGGACAACAAAAACTCATATGTCAGGCTGTTATTCATTGACTACAGCTCGGCATTTAATACAATCATCCCCTCCAAGCTGGTTACCAAACTTGCAGAACTGGGTATCTGCACATCCTTCTGCAATTGGATCCTCGACTTCCTCATTCTCAGACCACAGTCTGTTAGTATTGGTGGAAATGTGTCAGACTCGATAACAATCAGCAAGGGAGCACCTCAAGGCTGCGTGCTCAGCCCCCTGCTGGACTCACTTTATACTCATGACTGCGTAGCCGGTCATAGTGCGAACTCCATCATCAAGTTCACTGACGACACCACTGCTGTGGGACGTATCACTGATGGGGATGAGTCAGAGTATAGAAGAGAGATTGAGCAACTGTCCATATGGTGCCAGCACAATAACCTGTGCCTCAACACCAGCAAAACCAAGGAACTGATTGTGGACTTTGGAAGGAGTAGGATGGGGACCCACAGTCCCATTTATATCAATGGGTCGATGGTTGAAAGGGTCAAGAGCTTTAAATTCCTGGGCATGCACATCTCTGAAGATCTTCCCTGATCTGAGAACACTGATGCTACTGTTAAGGAAGCACATCAGCGCCTCTATTTCCTGAGAAGATTACGGAGAGTCGGTTTGTCAAGGAGGACTCTCTCTAACGTCTACAGGTGCACAGTAGAGAGCATGCTGACCGGTTGCATCGTGGCTTGGTTCGGCAACCTGAGCGCCCTGGAGGGAAAAGATTAGTAAGGAAAAGAGTAGTAAACACTGCCCAGTCCATTATCGGCTCTGACCTCCCTTCCATCGAGGGGATCTATCGCAGTGGCTGCCTCAAAAAGGCTGGCAGTATCATCAAGGACCCACACCATCCTGGCCACACACTCATCTCCCTGCTACCTTCAGGTAGAAGGTACAGGAGCCTGAAGACTGCAACGACCAGGTTCAGGAATAGCTACCTCCCCACAGCCATCAGGCTATTAAACTTGGCTCGGACAAAACTATGAACATTAATAGCCCATTATCTGTTATTTGCACTTCATCAGTTTATTTATTCATGTGTGTATATATTTATATAATGATATATGGATACACTGATCTGTTTTGTAGTCAATGCCTATTATGTTCTGTTGTGCTGAAGCAAAGCAAGAATGTCATTGTCCTATCAGGGACACATGACAATAAACTCACTTGAATGAACTACTTTTGGTTCCTATTCATGCCTGCAATGTCTTGAATTGTCTGTAGAGGGAACTGAGGTTTCATTTCCCTGCCATTTATTATAGATCTCTGTATGACAGCTAAAATTCTTGGTTCCAACTAAATTGTGCAATAAAATAAATCAGCTTTAACGGTTGTTCTTGGAAACAAGAGCAATAGAGGACACTTTCCTTTCTAATAGAAAATAACAACAGAAGTTTGGGTAAAAGTACTGAACGATTTATTGTGTTAAAGAAGGAACTGCGGATGCTGGAGAATCGAGGGTACACAAAAAGCTGGAGAAACTCAGTGGGTGCAGCAGCATCTAAGTTTAAATAAAATGCGCGGAGCCGACGGAGAGTGTCTGAGGTGTCTTGAACATAGGTGGGGAGGGATTTAACAAAGAGGAAGAAGGGTCTCGACCCGAAACGTCGCCAGAGGCCCACAGGAGCCGTTGGAAGAGAAGGAGGGGGAGGAGCGACACCCGACCGGTAAGCTTTAAAATCAAGCGCGGGGCTTGTTTTTTCAGAGGCCCACAGGAGCCGTTGGAAGAGAAGGAGGGGGAGGAGCAACACCCGATCGGTAAGCTTTAAAATCAAGCGCGGGGCTTGTTTTTTCAGAGGCCCACAGGAGCCGTTGGAAGAGAAGGAGGGGGAGGAGCGACACCCAACCGGCAAGCTTTAAAATCAAGCACGGGGCTTGTTTTTTTCAGAGGCCCACAGGAGCCGTTGGAAGAGAAGGAGGGGGAGGAGCGACACCCGACCGGTAAGCTTTAAAATCAAGCGCGGGGCTTACCTAAATCCATAACTTTCCATTTGGAGAAGTGGGTTTTTTTTGAGGAAGCCGCTGATTGGTGGGAAGTGGACTAGGGTAAGCAGCTGATTGGTGGGAAGTGGACCAGGGTAAACAACTGATTTACAGTCAAATTTCAGCAGTTTGTAGTGATTTTATATTGTGTTGATATTGTATCCTGTGTAAGGGGGGCAGTATGAAGGCCAGGGCAGTGTACTGTTCTGGATGCCAGATGTGGGAGGTCAGGGAATCTGATAGCCCTCCAGACGTCCACATCTGCGCCAGGTGTGTCGAGATGGGGCTCCTAAAGGACTGTGTTAGGAACCTGGAGCAGCAGCTCGATGACCTCCGTCTGGTCAGGGAGAGTGAGGAGGTCATAGAGAGGAGCTACAGGGAGGTAGTCACTCCCAGACCACAGGAGGCAGACATGTGGGTCACAGTTAGGAAGGGCAAGGGGCAGAGGCAGGGGCTAGAGAGTACCCCTGTGACCGTACACCTGGAAAATAGGTACTCGGGTTTGAGTACGATTGGAGGGGACAGCCTAGCTGGGGGCAGCAACAGTGGCCGGGCCTCCGGTACAGAGACCGGCCCTGATGCTCAGAAGGGTAGCAAAAAGAGGAGGGCAATTGTAATAGGGGACTCTGTAGTTAGGGGGTCGGATAGGCAATTCTGTGGACGCAGTCGGGAGACCCGGATGGTAGTTTGCCTCCCTGGTGCCAGGGTCTCGCATGTGTCAGAACGTGTCCATAAGATTCTGATAAGGGAGGGAGAGGAGCCTGATGTTGTGATACACATAGGTACCAATGACATAGGCAGAAAAAGTGACGAGGTCCTGAAGGGAGAATTTAGGGAGTTGGGGGGGAAAGTTAAGGAGAAGGACCAAAAGGGTAACAGTTTCAGGATTACTGCCTGTGCCGCGTGACAGTGAGAGTAGGAATGAAATGAGGTGGAGGATAAATGCGTGGCTGAGGGACTGGTGCAGTGGGCAGGGATTCAAGTTTCTTGATCACTGGGACCTCTTTTGGGGAAGGCATCATCTGTACACAAAGGACGGGTTGCACTTGAACCCGAGGGGGACCAATATCCTGGCAGGGAGATTTGCAAAGGCTACTGAGCAGACTTTAAACTAGAAAGGCTGGGGGGAGGGACTCGGGTAGAGGGGGCTAGGGGTCAGGGTGTGGGGCAAGAGGCAGAGAAGGGAAGCAGTCGGACCCAAAATGTAGGCGAGAAAGATGAAAAAGATAATAGACAGAGAATAAGGGATGGTGGGTTTCTAAAATGTGTATATTTTAATGCTAGGAGCATTGTAAGTAAGGTGGATGAACTTAGAGCCTGGATTGACACCTGGAAATATGATGTTGTGGCAATCAGTGAAACATGGTTGCAGGAGGGCTGTGATTGGAAACTAAATATTCCAGGATTTTGTTGCTTCAGGTGTGATAGAATTGGAGGGACCAGAGGGGGAGGTGTTGCATTGCTTGTCAGGGAAGATATTACAGCAGTGCTTTGGCAGGATAGATTAGAGGGCTCGTCTAGGGAGGCTATTTGGGTGGAACTGAGAAGTGGGAACGGTGTAGCAACACTTTTAGGGGTGTACTATAGACCGCCAAATGGGGAGCGAGAATTGGAAGAGCAAATATGTAAGGAGATAGCATATATTAGTAGTAAGCACAAGGTAGTGATTGTGGGAGATTTCAATTTTCCAAAAATAGACTGGGAAACACATTCTGTAAATGGGCTGGATGGTTTGGAGTTTGTAAAATGTGTGCAGGATAGTTTTTTGCAGCAGTACATAGAGGTATCGACCAGAGAAGGGGCAGTGCTAGACCTCCTGTTAGGAAATGAGGCAGGTCAGGTGACGGAGGTATGCATTGGTGAGCACTTCGGGACCAGTGATCACAATACCATTAGTTTCAATATAATTATGGAGAGAGTCAGAACTGGACCTAGGGTGGAGATTTTTGATTGGAGAAAGGCTAACTTTGAGGGAATGCATAAGGATTTTAAAGGAGTGAATTGGGATACTTTGTTTCATGGGAAGGATGTAGAAGAGGTGGAGGACATTTAAAGGGGAAATTGTAAGAGTACAGAATATTTATGTCCCTGTTAGGTTGAAAGGAAATAGTAAAAATTGGAAAGAGCCATGGTTTTCAAGGGAAATTGGACACTTGTTTCGAAAAAAGAGAGATATCTACAATAATTATAGGAGGCATGGAGTAAATGAGGTGCTAGAGGAGTATAAAGAATGTAAAAAGAATCTTAAGAAAGAAATTAGGAAGGCTAAAAGAAGATATGAGGTTGCTTTGGCAAGAAAGGTGAAAGTAAATCCAAAGGGTTTCTACAGCTATATTAATAGCAAAAGGATAATGAGGGATAAAATTGGACCATTAGAGAACCAGAATGGACAGCTATCTGCAGAGCCAAAAGAGATGGGGGAGATATTGAACAATTTCTTTTCTTTGGTATTCACCAAGGAGAAGGATATTGAACTATGTGAGGTAAGGGAAAAAAGTAGAGTAGCTATGGAAACTATGAGATTCAAAGAGGAGGAAGTACTGACACTTGAAAAATATAAAAGTGGATAAGTCTCCAGGTCCTGACAGGATATTCCCTAGGACATTGAGGGAAGTTGGTGTAGAAATAGCAGGAGCTATGACAGAAATATTTCAAATGTCATTAGAAACGGGAATAGTGCCGGGGGATTGGCGTACTGCGCATGTTGTTCCATTGTTTAAAAATGGTTCAAAGAATAAACCTAGCAATTATAGACTTATTAGTTTGACGTCAGTGGTGGGCAAATTAATGGAAAGGATACTTAGAGATAATATATATAAGCATCTGGATAAACAGGGTCTGATCAGGAACAGTCAACATGGATATGTGCCTGGAAGGTCATGTTTGACAAACCTTCTTGAATTTTTTGAAGCGGTAACTAGGGAAATTGATGAGGGTAAAGCAGTGGATGTTGTCTATATGGATTTCAGTAAGGCCTTTGACATGGTTCCCCATGGAAGGTTGGTTAAGAAGGTTCAATCTTTGGGCGGAGTAGCAAGATGGATTCAACAGTGGCTGAATGGGAGATGTCAGAGAGTAATGGTGGATGGCTGTTTGTCAGGTTGGAAGCCGGTGACCAGTGGGGTGCCTCAGGGATCTGTGTTGGGTCCACTGTTGTTTGTCATGTACATCAATGATCTGGATGATGGGGTGGAAAATTGGATAAGTAAGTATGCAGATGATACTAAGATAGGTGGTGTTGTGGATAATGAAGTAAATTTTCAAAGTCTACAGAGAGATTTGGGCCATTTGGAAAAGTGGGCTGAAAGATGGCAGATGGAATTTAATGCTGTTAAGTGTGAAGTGCTACATCTTGGCAGGACAAATCAAAATAGGACGTACATGGTAAATGGTAGGGAATTGAGGAATGCTGTGGAACAGAGGGATCTAGGAATAACTGTGCATAGTTCCCTGAAGGTGGAATCGCAAGTAGATAGGGTGGTAAAGAAAGCCTTTGGTGTGCTGGCCTTTATAAATCAGAGCATTGAATATAGGAGTAGGGAAGTAATGTTAAAATTGTACAAGGCATTGGTAAGACCAATTCTGGAGTATGGTGTACAATTTTGGTCGCCTAATTATAGGAAGGATGTCAACAAAATAGAGAGAGTACAGAGGAGATTTACTAGAATGTTGCCAGGGTTCCAGCAACTATGTTACAGAGAAAGGCTGAACAAGTTAGGTCTTTATTCTTTGGAGCGCAGAAGGTTAAGGGGGGACTTGATTGAGGTCTTTAAAATGATGAAAGGGATAGACAGTTGACATGGATAAGCTTTTCCCATTGAGGGTAGGGAAGATTCAAACAATAGGGCATGACATGAGAATTAAGGGACAGAAGTTTAGGGGTAACGTGAGGGGGAACTTCTTTACTCAGAGGGTGGTGGCTGTGTGGAATGAGCTTCCAGCAGAAGTGGTGGAGGCAGGATCGATTTTAACGTTTAAAAGTAAAGTGGATAGGTATATGGATGTGAAGGGAATGGAGGGGTATGGTCTGAGTGCAGGTAGATGGGACTAGGGAAAAACAAATGGTCGGCACGGACTGGAAGGGCCGAGAGGGCCTGTTTCTGTGCTGTAATTGTTATATGGTTATATGTTCGCATATCTCCTTCGCTCCTTAGATGCTGCTGCACCCGCTGAGTTTCTCCAGCCTTTTGTGTACGAACAATTTATTGTGTTGGGCTGTTCGGCCTGTTTCACTGCTCTGTGGCTATGACTATCCAAAACAGCTTAACTGGTCAACCCTCGATCTTTCCAGCATCTGCAGTTCCTTCTTTAACAATCATGTGCCTTTGCTGGATGGAGGATACCATTAAGCTGGAAAGAGTGCAGAGAAGATTTACATGGATGTTGCCAGAACTTTCATGGCCTGGGCAATAAGGGGAGGTGGAGCAGGCTAGGACTTTATTTAATAGACAATAGGTGCAGGAGTAGGCCATTCGGCCCTTTGAGCCAGCACCACCATTCAATGTGATCATGGCTGATCATGCACAATCAGTGGAGCATAGGAGCCTGAGGGTTGATCTTATAGAGGTGTATAAATTCATGAGTTGGATATAGATAGGGTAAATGCACAGTCTTTTTATCCAGGGTAGGGGAATTAAGAACCGGAGGACAAAGGTTTAAATTGAGACCGTTAAGATTTAGTTGGAACTTGAGGAGCAACTTTTTCATAGAAGGAAAGAATGGGCCGACTGGACTTGTATTCACTGGAATTTAGAAGGATGAGGAGATCTTATAGAAACATATAAAATTCTTAAGGGATTGGACCGGCTAGATGCAGGAAAAAATGTTCCCAGTGTTGGAGGAGTCCAGAACCAGGGGTCACAGTTTAACAGGGTAGGCCATTTAGGACTGAGATGAGGAAAAACGTTTTGACCCAGAGAGTTGTGAATCTGTGGAATTCTCTGCCACAGAAGGCAGTGGAGGCCAATTCACTGGATGTTTTCAAGAGAGAGTTAGATTTACCTCTTAGAGCTAATGGAATCAAGGGATACGGGGAAAAAGCAGGAACGGGGTACTGATTTTAGATAATCAGCCATTGTAAGTACCTCACTCTCACACTGGTTGGGGTACAAGCATCTGTAATGTTCAGGTCATCATCACATAAGCAGTACATCATACATTCAGTCTACTGCAGCTACTGGAGACAGTAGGAGAGTTCTTACTAAAGCATGCATTAGGCGGAGTTATAATTACTAAGCATTCTGATTGGCTAACATGCAATAGCCAATCTACATCCCTTCTTGCAGAAATGAAAAAGCAACTAAGGCACTTTAAACAGTAAGCTGAGGGAATAATAGTAGGGTTAAATAAAATCGCCATATCTAATGGGTGACCTACTAACCTGCCCGGTCCTTGTGCGATAGGGGGCTGCCTCATCACCCTTTCCTTCCGAAAAGATGGGGGAGGGTTTGGTAATACTGCGGGAGACCCAATGGGTCTGTTGGGAGAGACCGTTGCGGAGGATCGGGGGTGGACCGACGTGGGGAGCCCGGGGCACCGGTTACAACAGGAGAAGTTGGGGCAGACCGACGCGGGGAGTGGGCGGTCTTGGTTGCGGCAGGTGATGGAACAGCTGCAACAGGCGTTGGTGTGAACACGAGCGGTGGGGCATCAAGACCCGGGGGCGCTGGATGATGTTTCTTCACTGGAAGGAGGTGTTGATGGTTGTGTCTGTAGAGGACACCATCAACTTCGACCAGGTTAGGAGCATGGTTCCTTCGAGGGGCCATGAATATGTCCCAATTTGGTATGTCCTTTGTCAGTTTGTAGGTGCACCACTTGTCCTTGTATAAGTGGTTTGAGTGGCTTGCTGGTTTTTGTCATAGAAACGCTTCTATGTGTCGTGTTTAAACTGCACACCATTTGTATCACTGGGAGAGAGGACTTGCGGCTGCAGTTGTTGCTGGGAGACGGCAGTGGTGGACGCATCTGGTGGGATATTAGTCGTTGGGCAGGGGAGCCAAGAATACTGTCTCTTGAAATGTTCCGTAAGTTTAGCTGGTCCAGGTAGACGTTGGATTTTGCTAGGAAGGACGTTCCATGAGTTGTTTAGCGCTGCGAACGGCGCGTTCAGCAAGTCCGTTGAACTGTGGGTACTCAGGGCTGCTAGTGACATGTTGAAAGTTCCACCGTTTCGCTGGTGAATTGGGTTCCATTGTCAGTTTAAAGGTGAACAGGGACACCATGCACGGACAGATGGATTGACAGTTTCTGGATCACGATTTCAGAGGTTATCGTGGGCAGTAGGTCGATCTCAAACCAGCCTGAATAGGTGTCTACCAGGACGAGGTAGTGCTTCCCATGTCATTCAAAGATGTCGGCAGGCAGTGACGACCACGGAAGGGAGGGAACTGGCTGTGGCAAGAGGGGCTGCTTCTGTTGGTGGTGTGTTAAACTGTTGCAGATGGCACGTGATTCGATCTTATCGCGTATGTACCTTGTCATCCCGGGCCAGTAGATCATGTTCTGGGCTCGTTTTAGAGTTGCCTCTGTACCAGGGTGGCCTTCGTGGAAGTCTTCGTAGTACTCACTCCACAGACTGGAGTGGATGACAGCTTTGTGGCTGTTGACGATTATTCCGTCCTGTAGCATTAGCTCGTCACAATCCAGGAAGTAGGATCGTATTTCAAACGGGGTGCTTGACTGTTTGTTTGGCCATCCGTTTCTTATAACGGTCAGCAGCTGTGAAGTTGTATCCGCAGCTGTGTGTTCGGCAAGGCGGCGTAAACGGTCGGTAGACACAAACGAGACCTTCAGGCCTGGAATTCGTCCTGTTCGATGGGGTGACGTTCACTGGTCATTCGCTGGGCTCTGGAGAGCGTGTCTGCGATGTGCATGTCTTTACCTTTCTTGTATACGATGCGGAAGTCAAACCGCTGCAGCTGCATCATCGTGCGTTGTAGACGAGCCTGGGCGGCGTGGATGGGCTTGTTTAGGATGGTGATTAGTGGCTGGTGGTCAGTCTCAACAGTGAAGGTTTTGCCAAAGATGAAGTCTTTGAATTTCAAGCAGGTGAAGGCGATGGCGAGCAGTTCCTTCTCAATCTGTGCATAGTGTTGTTCAGTGTCTGTCAAGGTGCATGATGCATAGGAGACAGGCATCACGTCGCCGTCGGTAGTTGTTTGTAGGCATGCTGCGCCTAGTCCGCACTGTGATGCATCACAGGTAACGGTGATTGGCAGGTTGAGGTTGAAGTATGCCAGTGTAGGTGCGCTGGCTAGCTGGAGCTTTAATATCTCAAAGGCTCTTTGGTGCTGGGAGTACCAAGACTATGCACTGTCCTTGTGGTTCCGTTGTCGCAGAGGAGCAGAAAGTTCGCTGAGGTTGGGAATGAATTTACCCAGGTAGTTAACCATGCTGAGGAACCATTGCAAACTGGTGACTTTGATTGGGACAGGCAGTTCGTTGATGGCTGCAGTCTTTAACGGATCAGGTTTTATTCCGTTGCTGGTAAATACATGACCGACGTAGGAGACTTCCAGAACCCGGAATTTGCATTTAAGAGGGTTGAGTTTCTGGTTGATGTCTCTGGCACAGTTTAGTATCTTCTTCAGGTTGGCATCATGCTCGGCCACATCGCGGCCGTAGACTAGGATGTCGTCAACAATGATGGCACATGGATATTCCGCGAACAGTTGTTCCATTGTGCGCTGGAAGACTTTGCTGGCAGAGTTGATGCCAAAAGGCATCCTTAAAAATCTGTAGTGGCCAAATGGCGTGGCAAAAGTTGTTAGGGCAGACGATGCCTGGTCCAGTGGAATTTGCCAGAAAGAGCTTTGGCGTCAAGGACCAAGAACACCGTTGCATTTCCAATTTGCGCAGCTATGTCCTCAGTTGTTCTCATCGGGTAGTGTGGGCGTTTGATTGCTGTATTTAAATCTTTGGGGTTGATGCAGACTCGCAACTCTTCTTTGTATTTCTTGGTGGTTACGACCATGGTGGAGACCCAGTCAGAGGGTTCGCTGACCTCGGCAATGACTCCAATGGAGACCATGCGTTTAAGTTCGGTGTGAATATTCTTCTGCATACCATGGGGAACGCGGTGGGGCGCGTGAACTATTGGCATGATTGCATGATACAGTGATCTTGTATATCGTGGGCAGCTTGCCGAGTTTGTCATCGAACAGGTCTTTGTATTGGGATGGCATCTGCTGTGTTGGTTCCTCTGTCAGGCAACGTTTGTGGACAGCACGCCCGAAATAAACCAGTCCCAGGTCATGGCATGCGTTGATGCCAAGCAGGGTTTCAGAGTTAGGTTGGATAATGTAAAACATTACATTTTTTGTTTGCTCATTGACAGTGCATTTCAAATCAGCTTTACCCAACGGGTGGAGGACTTCCCCCCCGTAGGCATGTAGGGTGGAGGAGTCCTTTTTCATTAGTTCAGTGCTCTTTATCTTGATGAACTCTTCGTTCACCTTTGCACCAGTGTCGACCTTGGCGGTAAGAGCCTTGTTGTTTATTACCACTGCAGGATCCAGCAGCTTGCCTGAGGAGCGCAGGAGGGACAGCACGGCTGAGTCGTTGTCTGTGTTATCAGAATCATTCCCGTGGGAAGCGTCGTCTTGTTCTTGGGAATCGGAGTCAGATAGCTCTTGTTGAAGCAGGTGCAGATTTATCCTTGAAGCAGTGTTCCCATGAGGTTGTGACAATGCAGTTGTGACAAACTTTCCCATGGGTGACACAAAACTGGCGCCCCCCTAGACTGGAAGTAATTGCAATTGGGGCATCGCGTGGCAGGCACATTGGGAACTTTGCGAGATGCGTTTAAAAATTTCTGTGGAGAGTAGTTTGCTAGATTTACATTATGTTGCTGTTGAGGGCTGGCAGGGTCAAAATCTGCTAGTGGGGCCACGACCTCAGCCATTCGACACGAATGGATGGCTTGTTCTAAAGTCAGTTCAGCGTTCCGTAGCAGTTCAGCTCTTAGCTTGTGGTCGCTCATTCCTCAGACAATTTTATCGCGTACCCACCCATTAGTCAACTCACCGAAACAGCACCGTGTAGCCATGTGTCGTAAATCGCTGATAAATCGTTTGACAGGTTAATTGACCTGCTGCTGTCGGGTGAAGAAGCGTGTTATCTCGAGGATACGGTTTGATGGCAGGTCGCATAGTTCTCTAAACTTTCTCAGCCGGACCGTAGGGTTGTCAATAGTTTCTGCTGACACCAGGACCTGACTATTTGTGTCGAGGTGTGCTGGGGCGAATTCAAAGTTTTCTGCGTGGGTCATTTCTTCCGGACCCGCTAGATTGAGTAGTAGCGATGCCTTCAGATCATTGGGGTCGTTCCGGTGAACGATACGGATGTAGTGAGCATAGTTGTGGTCAAACATTCGCCAGCGCTCGGCTATGTCAGAATCAAACACAAGGGGACTTGGCTTTTGGCAGGAGTTAGCCATGTCATCAAAATAAATCACAAATAAAAACTGATAAAGAAAATATTTTGCGGTTAACAGACGAGGGTTGGACCCAGTTTTCTGACACCATGTAAGTACCTCACTCTCACACTGGTTGGGTTATAAGCATCTTTAATGTTCAGGTCATCATCACATAAGCAGTATATCATACATTCAGTCTACTGCAGCTACTGAAGACAGTAGGCGACTTCTTACACTATAAAGTATGCATTAGGCGGAGTTATAATTACTAAGCATTCTGATTAGCTAACATGCAATAGCCAATCTACAGCCATGATCATAAAGTATGGCGGTGCTGGCTCGAAGGGCCAAATGGCCTACTCATGCACCTGTTTTCTATGTTTCTATGTATCATAGAGAACTGGTGGATATATGGAACGAGCTGCCAGGGAAGGTAGTTGAGGCAGGTAGTGTAACAAAAATTAAAAGACATTTGGACAGGTTCTGCAGATGTGTAGGAAAGAACTGCAGATGCTGGTTTAAATCAAATATAGACACAAGAAGCTGGAGTGACTCAGCGGGAGGCAGCATCTCTGGAGAGATGGAATGAGTGACGTTTCAGGTCGAGACCCTTCAGATTGAAGAAACGTCACCCATTCCTTCTCTCCAGAGATACTGCCTGTCCCGCTGTGTTACCCCAGCATTTTGTGTCATTCTAAGGTACTGCGGATGTTTGGTTACAAAAAAAAGACATAAAGTACTGGAGGAACTCAATGGGTCAGGCAGCATCTCAGGGTAACATGGATTGGATTAGAGTTGTGCATGTCAGTTCATGAACCTGATGGTTGTAGGAAAGTAGTTGCTCCTGAATCTGAAATTTTGGTGATTCGGGCTTCGGTACCATCTGGCCAGCAGTAAGTCGGATTGAGGACAGTCTGAAGAAGGGTCTGGACCCAAAAAGTCATCCAGAGATGCTGCCTTTCCTATTTAGTTACTCCAGCATTTTGTGTTTATCTTCGGATTGCGGGTGGATATTTTTGTCTTCACAAGAATCACTGATCTTCAATGTAGTTCAATGCAGGCAATGGGGTCTGACATGATGCTGAATAATCTGGAAGGGCACTAATATCAATCTCTGTCATACTATTAAGATGTAATTTTGGAAAGTATGTTTACAGTCCCAGCCTTCCCTCTCAGGTACAGTATGTATTCTTGTGACAACATTTCAGAGAGCAGGGTACCAGTTTCCTGGTCAATATTTATCTGTCGGTCAACATTAGTGCTTCAAATTAAATGATAGCTGTCACTGTGCTCCTGTGAACATGTTGGGTCTAAATCAACTGCCCTGTGTCCACAGTGACTGCACCTCAACTTTACAAATACCTCTCTGTCATCATCTTTCAGGGTTAAGGCATCTATACAAGTGATGGGAGTGAACTTTGAGCAGATCTTGATCACATAATGTCATCTGAAGTCACATCTTTTGGCTTTTATTTGGCATAAAAGAGTCTGAATAATATAATTCACAATGTATTTCGCTCCCTGAATCTGGGAGTGTAGGAGGGAAAGAGAAAGATTACAGCACTTAAACCCCTGTCTCACAGTGCGAGTTGGCCCACGAGTGACCCCGAGTTTTCACTCGTGGTGGTCACGTACGATGAACGTAGCGGCAACGTCGGAACTCGCGCGTTCAACTTGTCCACTCGTGGCGCTAACGGCAGGTACTCGGGAAACTTGTTAACTCGTGAAAAAAATCAAACATGTTTGATTTTTTCCACGAGTCAAATTAACTGTTCAAGTTAAAAATGGAAACATTTAAACTCGTTGCAGTAACGTAATGGCCCGTGCGTTTACCTTAGTGTCTCGTGAGTCTATCGTGGAAACTTTTTTATAATCTGAAAGGGACTGAACCAAAGTAGTATAATATGTATATACATATTATATATATTATATATATTTCAATTCCAACCCCGAAGCAATTGAGAGGCGATTTCTTGGGGCCATGTAATTTAACGTGTGTCTTTGCTTTTAAAAGTGAAGCTGTTTAATTGTTTACGCTGCGCTGTGTTTCGTGTTGGGGAGAGTGCTGCTGTTACAATGCTTTCGATTCTATACTGCCCTCCCCCTTCCACAGAAAAATGCCTAAATTTTTCTTTGTGCCCGCTCTCCTGGGAGCAATCCAAACCAGGGGAACAATGAACCCTCAGAGGCTTCGCGTTCCTTGCTCCTATATATGGACCTCGCTCGCTCGCAACTGTATGAGCGCTCGATCAACCAGACATCGGCCAACACGGAGGCCTGATTACTGAAAACAAAGTCAACTTGTACCAGACCTCATCATCTTCCTTCCGACCACCCGTAACCACGGCACCACACTTTCAACAGAAAACTTAATATTTAAAGAATATATTATGGACATTGGATTGTCTGAAGAAGGGTCCCGAGCAGAAACGCCACATATGTGTGTGTGTCTGTGTGTGTGTCTGTGTGTGTGTGTGTGTGTGTGTTTGTGTGTGTGTGTTTGTGTGTGTATCTGTGTGTATCTGTGTGTGTGTGTCTGCTGTCGGGTCCCGGCGGCCGCTCAAAGTCAGTCACCCGAGCTGCTTCCTTCCTCTGAAGTGGCGGCCAGTCCTGCTGTGTGTGTGTGTGTGTGTGTGTGTGTGTGTGTGTGTGTGTGTGTGTGTGTGTGTGTGTGTGTGTGTGTGTGTGTGTGTGTGTGTGTGTGTGTGTGTGTGTGTGTGTGTGTGTGTGTGTGTGTGTCTGTGTGTCTGTGTGTCTCTGTCTGTCTGTGTGTATTTGTGTGTGTGTGTGTGTGTGTCTGCTGTCGGGTCCCGGCGGCCGCTCAAAATCAGTCACCCGAGCTGCTTCCTTCTTCTGAAGTGGTGGCCAGCTGCTGTCTGTGTGTATCTCTCTCTCTCTCTCTCTCTCTCTCTCTGTATGTGTGTGTGTGTGTGTCTCTCTCTCCCTCTCTGTCTATCTGTGTGTATCTGTGTGTGTGTCTGCTGTCGGGTCCCGGCGGCCGCTCAAAGTCACCCGAGCTGCTTCCTTCCTCTGAAATGGCGGCCAGTCCTGCTGTCTGGGTGTATCTGTCTGTGTGTGTGTGTGTGTGTGTGTGTGTGTGTGTGTGTGTGTGTGTGTGTGTGTGTGTGTGTGTGTGTGTCTGCTGTCGGGTCCCGGCGGCCGCTCAATGTCAGCCACCCGAGCTGCTTCCTTTCCTCGGAAGTGGCGGCCAGTTCTGCTGTCTGTGCCCGGAACGCTGCGGCTGCCACCCAAGCAAATTCACTCCCTGGCCACAATAAAACCATATAGCAATGACAGCACGGAAACAGGCCATCACTGCCCTTTTACTCCGTGCTGAACACTACTCACCTAGTCCCATCTACCTGCACTCAGACCGGAGCATGGCAAGTGGGTTACTGACCCCAATCCCCTCCTTCACAACGCCAGACTCCCCAAATACTATGAACTGAGCTCTCCCCGCACCCCGGCGGGGAGAGCTCAGTTTTATGTTTTTAACCTCAGTTAAAAACATAAAACAACAAGAAATGCACTTACCACGTTATTGGTTACTGGAGGATGCGCATTTTCCCTTTGTAGGTCATATCAATAGATGCGGCCGCGCTGAAATAACTCAAAGCCACAGGATGGAGATGTATTTTAACATTGTTGCTTTATTAAAACATACCTTCATTCACGGTTGGCTCAAGAGTAACGGGAGAGGAACTTGGTAACTCGGGAGAGGAAGTTGGAGCATCGCAGCAATGACATACCCGTGGGAACTCGGTTACACACTTGATCATAAACTTGAAGTCTCGTACACAGCCACGAGTCTGTCACTCGGGGTACCTCGTGGGTCAACTCGCACCATGAGACAGGGCCATTAAGTTGATTGTTATTACCTTAATCCTTTCCGTAGTCTATTTTGGAGTTAAATTCTGCACCTTCTCCAACCAGAATGTTTATCTAAACAAACCATAAAAGCTGCTTAACCTGAAGAATATTTAAAGGCTGAATTCCACAGGGAAAAGCGGAGAAGACGTGTGACGTCGAGAAGCCATTGTTAGATGATGCACAGCTTACATTATAAACTGCAAGCCTCATGACTCGGCGCAGCTGATAGAGCTGCTGCCTCACAGCGCTAGACACCCTGGTTTGACCCTGACCTCGGGTGCTGTCTGTCATGTGATCCCGTGGGTATCCTTTGGATGCTTCAGTTTCATCCCTCTTCCCAAAGACATGTGGATTTATAGCTTAATTGGCCCTCTGTAAATTGCCCCTAGTGTGTAGGGAGTGGATGAGAAAGTGGAATAATGAATGAATGAATTAATGAATAAGTTTGTTGGCCACGTATTCACATACATGGAATTTGCCTTGGTGCTCCGCCCGCAAGCGACAACATGACATACAGTGACAGTTAGGAATGACACATAAAACATTAAACATTAATAATGAAACATCATCGATTAAACATGTGAATTAAATAAGATACCAGAGCAAAATGAGGCTATAGATTTTTGGTTATTGAGTAGAGTTACTACTCATGGGGAAAAAAAGTTGTTTTTATGCCTGTTTGTGGCAGCTTTGATTTTAATATAGAGCTAGTGTGAACTGGTGATCAATGTTCACTGTTGACCCGGTGGGACAATGAGCCTGTTTATATGCTGTATCTTTCAATTCAATTCAATTCAAATAATCTCTCTACCAGGTTCTGTGCTTTCATCTGCTCCATAATCCCTCCATTAAGTCTTCACATATCTCCATCTTTAAGACATTTCTTAAAACCTGTCTCGTCACCCAAACTTTCATTTTCAGCTCTAATTCCTTCTGTGGCTCAGGGTCAGTCCTTCAGAACATTTCTGTGAAATACCATGGGCTGCAATGTTCCTTTAAAGATGATATGTAAGTGGGAATTGTGTAGACCAGGCTGAGGGTGAAAGCTGAAATGGAGAGAAGTGAGGAGGACCATACGCCTGAAGTCTCATGAACATGCTAGGACCAACCATGCTAGGACCAACCATGCTAGGATCAACCATGCTAGGATCAACCATGCTAGGACCAACTATGCTAGGACCAACCTAGCTAGGACTAACCTTGCTAGGGTCAAAGTTTGTTTCTTAAAAAGCAGATAGCAACAAAAACTGTTAAAGGCAAACCATGGCAATCTTTAATTGATTCGTCAGACGGGAGTGGCAAGATCTAAAATGAGCACAAACATTACTCAGTGCTTCTCGGGCTCCACTCAAGAACAAAGGAAAGTTAGCACAATTATACACTTTTCTTATCAGTAAAACACTCCTATCAAGCCTGAATATGGATGACTGAAATATTCTGCAGCTTTTCAGAATAGGTAAAGTTGGGTCCAAATCAAGCTCATCCAAAAACACGTTATTACTTATCTCTGGAGCGTCAGCTATTTTTTCAATCCTGGTGTGAGGGATAAAGTGATTAAACCCCACTATTGTAAGGTGCTTTAAAGAGGATTCAAATCGATAGGGGCCAGGGAGAGGGTTCTGACACAGCTGTGTATAAAAGTTACCAGACCCATCCTTGAGTAAGAAGTGATAGCATTGTATAGCGGTAGAAGGGAGTGATGTAGATAGCTCCCTATCAGTAGAATGGGGTGATCGATGGGACCCTTGTCACTATAGCTTAGCTTTAGTGCTGAGATAGGAGGACTGAGAGAGTTCACTTGGAGGTGAGTAAAACCAGGATAGGTCATGAACAACTGAGAATGCTTAATAAAAAAATGAATATTACAACACACCCCTGGTCAAGAAACTGTTCATTACCATGAACATGTGATGTATGATGTGGGAGGTACTGGGGGAAGTACCTACAGGTTGTCCACCTCAGTGTCTGATTGGAGCGGGTCCAAGGAGGGGAGGTTGGATGTAGAATTGTGTGTATAAAGGGGGATGACTCTTCTGACTTCGGTGTGTCTCAACTTGGAGAGGCACCCGATTCTCAGACTCGAAAATAAAGAATCTCTTGCTTCCAAGATTTAGTCTTTGAGTTGTGATTGTGAGCACATTGCATATCTCACAAACTGGGGGCTCGTCCGCGATCGCCACTCCGGCTGCTCGGTGGAGGCAAAGAAGGAAGGGAAGGTGCACCCTGCTGATTTCAGCAGTCTCTGATCTCCTTGCTTGCCATCAGCGGTTTGAGCGAGTGAAATTCGGGCAAAAGACTCAGGAAGCAAGAGGGAGTGTAAGGTAAATAAATAAGGAACGGTCGAGCGATTCTTGTGCACAAGACCCAGGTAAGAAAACTGACTATTAAGTATTGCCTGGGCGACCGGGGTTTGTCGAACGGGAATAGTATGACAAGACAATGGGAAACCAGAACGGGAAAAGTAAGAGTCCGGGGGGAAACAGGACAAGGCTCACACTGGTGAAGAGCCGCACATTCTGCCTGATAGTCCATTGGGGCGAATGTGGCAATCTTGGGGAGAAGGAAGCCCCGGGGGTAAAAGAAAGGAGAAGCACATGAAAGACCTGGGTGTCATGGTGCACCAGTCATTGAAAGTAGGCATGCAGGTGCAGCAGGCTGTGAAGAAAGCGAATGGTATCTTGGCATTCATAGCAAAAGGATTTGAGTACAGGAGCAGGGAGGTTCTACTGCAGTTGTACAGGGTCTTGGTGAGGCCACACCTGGAGTATTGCGTACAGTTTTGGTCTCCTAATCTGAGGAAAGACATTCTTGCCATAGAGGGAGTTCACCAGACTGATTCCTGGGATGGCACGACTTCCATATGAAGAAAGACTGGATAGACTCGGCTTGTACTCGCTGGAATTTAGAAGATTGAGGGGTGATCTCATAGGGACTTACAAAATTCTTAAGGGGTTGGACAGGCTAAATGCAGGAATATTGTTCCCGATGTTGGGGAAATCCAGAACAAGGGGGTCACAGTTTAAGGATAAGGGGAAAGTCTTTTAGGACAGAGATGAGGAAAAATTCACACAGTGGTGAATCTGTGGAATTCTCTGCCACAGAAAGTAGTTGAGGCCAGTTCGTTGGATGTGGCCCTTGTGGCTGAAGGGATCAGGGGGTATGGAGAGAAGGCAGGTACAGGATACTGAGTTGGATGATGAGCCATGATCATATTGAATGACGGTGCAGGCTCGAAGGGCTGAATGGCCTGCTCCTGCACCTAATTTATGTGTTTCTATGAAAGAAATATTGAGTTGTTTCACACAATCTCATTGAAGTAAGAATGGAACTAATGTGATGTGTGTGTAAAAACCGGTTTTGTATGAATGAGGAAGTTTGTATATGTGATAGGTTTGTTTGCTGTAGGCCACATGCTGTAAGGGTAGATGTGTGTGTTCCTTAAAGAAATTGTAAGCAATGGGGGAGGTTACGAACAGCTGTAAGGTAACGGACGACGCTTTGTATCATCGCAACTTAAAAGGGGAAAGTTGGAAAATGTAGGTTGCTTGGCTTTGTTGATTTCTTTTCAGTAAAGTTAATTTGGAAAATTGTTAGTCGTATGTATTTAAACTAGGAATTGGAATTTGGGAATTGCAGGGAGAATGGTTTGAACAAAATTAGAAATAAGTTAATTGCTGAACAACAAGCAGCTTTTATGGTTTGTTTAGATAAACATTCTGGTTGGAGAAGGGTAATAAATTAATGGGGCCCAGGGGGAAAAAAAAAAAAGGAGTTGGCAGACAATGATGTCAATAATGGGAAGTTTATTTACTTCAGAAGAAAGACAGATGGTCAGAATAAAGATCTGGGAAAAGGGGTTGCAGGCTCCAGGGGTAGCAGCAGACGCAGGTCAGCAGTTATTAAAGGTTAATTTCGTAACCAAGTCATGGCCAGATATTAGAAAGAAACTGGAAAAATTGGAGGATTGGAATGACAAACCATTAAATCAATTGTTAACAGAGGCTCAGAAAGTATGTGTATGATGGGATGAGGAAAAACAGAAGGGAAAGGCAAAAATGATGTTGCAGGCAGTACAGCAAGGAGTAAAGAAGAAGGGAGATGAAGATGATAGAAGGCCGGGTGCTCATGGAGACCGGGGAAGGGGAAGAGGCAGAGACAGAGGACGAGGAAGAGGTGAATGGAGGGAGAGGATATGGTATTTATGGTAATTCGGGAGCGGAGAGATCAAGTGGAAATAGGTACCAGAAGAAATTGGATTAGGTGAAAAACAAGTCAGAATCTCGGGGGTAGGGGGGAAAGTGATGACTGTCCCCGAGGTAGAAGGGGTGGTGGTAAAATATGAGAATCGAGAAGTCAGTGGAAGATTTTAAAAGGAGGATAAACTATCTAAGAAGTAAGAAATTGAGTTTAGAATGAGAAAGAAGGCAGATCAGAAAGGATTAAACTGGGAAGCAGAGGGATAAATTGATGAGACTGCTTCAAAAAAGATAAGAGCAGACCAGACACAGATTATCCTTTGGGGCACCCATACACTGAGAGGGCTAAGAAATACCTTACCCAATATTCCTGATGGGGCAGGAAATGGATTATGGCTTTGGGGGACAATTATTGGCTATGGGAGATTTGAAGGCACTGTTGATGAAAGTGATAGGAACCACTAAACTGACAGAACTCCTGAAGATGGCTGGTATAAAAATGCTGTGAACAATGCAATAAACAATGGCATGCTGTTTGACACAGTCAGGCAGAGGGTATGGCAGGCCCTCAGACAAAAATCCAGCAGCCTATCTGGAGAACAAGCTGAACAAGCTGGAGACTGGAAACTGAACAAAAATAGAAGGCAACCAGTTTAATGAACACTATATTTTGAACCACTGTGGTGGATGTCATTCCTCCTTAAGTCAAGTCTAGATTGGAGGAGGTGGTGGGATTGTAATCTATTTCCCACCCCTGATTCAGTGATCATTTGGTCAATGAGGTTGAGAAATATCGCAAAGATAGGAAAAAGACGTGCAGACCAGCAGGAAGAGGTGCAGAGAAAAATGATGCAAATGTAACTTGAAGAGCTCAAAAAGAAAGAGCATGAAAAAGGAAAGACAATGTTGTCAGTAACAACAGACCTGGTTGAAAAGTCTGAAATAAGTGATGCACCGACACACAGTGAGTCCTATGACTGAGCCAAACAGGGGCCAGAGATTCCATGCCAATAATAAATGTATTTGGGAAAGATAGAAGGAATACCCACCATAGAGGGCAGTGATGTATTCTTAAGGAACTATTTACTGGCAGTATCCCGTTCCCTTACAGAATTAGAAGCTAAAGGACTATTGGCTCAAAGCCCACCACTCGACTCCAATACATGCTGTAAAGGCCTGCGACTGGGTACTGGACAAGAATTGGAAGGAGGAGAAACTCCAGCCCAGGTGGACCGGCCCATACCTAGTATTACTGACAACCGAGACAGCAGTACGAACAAAAGAAAAAGGGTGGACGTACGCAATCCGGGTTAAAGGACCCGTTGATTCACCCTCTCCTGATAAAGAGGAACAGTGGATGGTGAAGCCAGGAAATAAGCCCCTAACATTAACTTTAAAAAAAAAATTGAATGCTTAACTGACAGTATGAAAGGAGCAGTCGTGGTATTGTTTGCTCTGCATGTAATTATGGTAAAAAGTATTAATAATTGTGATAAATGTTATCATCCTATCAGATACAGAGGGCGGACAACCAGATAATTTACCTATCATTCCCATGTGAACGATGCTTGCTATAACCTGAGGACTAGAATAATTTGTGAAGTGGGGGGAAAGAAGTATTTTATGGTAGGGAATAGGGGGTATGTAGGGAGGTTTGGGTACGTTACCTGCTAAAAGAGGGAGAGATGGGTTTGTATAACCAGGACAGGACGGTTAGGTTTCCCTTTCCAGGCCTTAAGATGGACATTAGATAAAATAAAAGGGGAAGTAATAACAGAGTTCACGGAAGTAGTAGCCACCAAGCCTCCCCCTCCCCCACCTACTCAGCCTCAATTGCACCAGACACTGTACGAAGAAATAAAGAAGCAGATTGAGATCCCTGAAGGAGGAAAAAACCTGTTTGTGGACTTGGCCCTCCGGATAGCTGGAATCCTGAATGTGACTAACTGTTGGGTCTGTGGCGGACCACTGATGAGCTCACGTTGGCCGTGGAGAGGATCCATTGTTGAAGTATGGGACCTGATGGAGTGGAACCTGACAGTTGGACAAGACCGTGATCCCCAGGCATGGGTCCTGACAGACGCTCCGGTTGGGACTGAGTGTATCCCTAGGCCCTGGGCAAAGGATGCCGTCCTAGTAGGCAGCAGCCCCTGCCAGCGCATCGTCACCCAGTGGCCAAATCAGTCCCGAGTGTGGTGGCCAGAGGAGCCTAAATGGTATCCAACTAAGAAAGACGGGAGAAACTGCACTATCTGGATGAAGACCGATTGAATGGAATTGACTGAACTATGGAACTGCACCGGGAACAACCCTTATCAAGGAATCCCGGTGTTGCGAGACATATGGAACAAGATTACCTCTAGTGGACCGGCCCCTGAAGGACTGTTATGGATATGCAGATACAAGGCATACTCGGTGTTACCGACAAATTGGAGCGGGACTTGCTTTATTGGACTGGTACAACCGGGATTTTTCCTGTTAAACACCGAAGAAGGGCGGTCGCTAGGAACACCTGTATTTGATGACCTATATCGGAAGAAGAGGAAAATAGACATTGGAGAATGGGAAGATGATGAATGGCCACCCGCAAGAATCATCTCATACTATGGACCAACCACTTGGGCACAGGATGGATCCTGGGGCTACCGAACCCCAGTATACATGTTAAACTGGATCATAAGATCAGGCAGTACTGGAGGTAATTACCAACCAAACTGCGGGGGCACTGGAGATGCTGGCAAAGCAGCAGACACAGATGAGAGCAGCAATATACCAGAACCGGTTGGCCCTAGATTACCTCCTGGCAGAAGAAGGAGGGGTATGCGGGAAATTCAACCTCTCTAATTGCTGTTTAAACATCGATGACAATGGACAGGCAGTGATGGACATATCAGAAGGAATCCGTAAGTTGGCACATGTTCCAATACAGAATTGGAATTTGATTATGGGAACCCGATGGTGGGATTCCATCCGTGTTTCGGAGGATCTTTACATCCCTTGTTTTGGTGGAGAACGGTGGGACTAATCTAAAAGGAGATTAGGACAATGTTACGTCAATTCGAACTGGAGGAGCTTGAAATTGAGGTTTAATCAATAGATGCGTGAAGAAGCCCCGCCTGGCGCTGGAACGGCATGACGTCGACGCTGACGGCAGAGCATGAGCTGTGGAGGCAGCTCCTCGACAGCGGTAGGTACGGGCCCGCAGGTAAGTGCAGTGGAAAAACACTTTCAGCGTCTAAAAAACTCCGTGGCTGGTATTGAACACCAGGATTTAAAACTATTTTAAAAGAAAAAAATAAGTAAAAGTTAAAATAAAAGGAAATACTTTATATAAAAAACAACGGAGTTTTAAAAGAACTTCCTAAGGGAAGCGATCGGAACGGGAGATTACGGAGCCGGTTCCGATACCGGTGGCCGTCAATATTACGTTAGGAAGACTTTTTAGTCGCTCCACAAACTTTTGGCAGGGGGGGGGGGGGGGGGGGGGGGGGGGGGGGGGGGAATTTTATAAAGTCAGAAAGGCCATAATTTAAACAGTTCAATAAAAGGCCTTCAGACTAAAAAACTTTATGGCTTGAAAAAATAATGGAAAAAAGATTCCAAAAAATAAAAATAAAAAAAATAAAGAATTCAAGCCAAAAAGGGTTAAAAGTCCCCAAAACATTCCCTAACCTACCCTAAGGGGGTTTCATATATTAATATAAATGATGAAATATTGTGGGAATATCTACCCCAGATATGTTTGAAGGTAGTCTCCTTGAGGGAAAAACTCAGGTGTAACAAGGGAAGTAAAAATAAAATGGAAACTGACCCTAAAAGTGCACTAATCGTGGTGGCTGGTCATGAAGTACCCACCACAGCACAAAAAAAAAATTATATATATTATATATATATAATTTTTTTATAAAACTTTTATGTTTTATTCAAGTACACTTCAGCACAAAATATATATAGAGGTGTACTAGGTACGATACCCGAATGAATGAGTGAGGCCATGAAAAGTAAAACATGGAAATTAAAAATTAATTGGTCTCACCAAAGCTGTTAAGATTGAAACAGCAGAATTTGATAAAACTTTTATGTTTTATAAATATATTAACGGTGAATCTGTTTATGATAGCCATGTCTCAATTATATGAGATATAAGACAATATGATTTCAAAGTATTTCAAACTGGTACAATGGAAAACAAATAAAACATTGTGCAAATAACCAATACATTTAAAATAAAAATAAATTGCCATCAGTTTGTGGAGCTCAATGGGACTAAATCTGCACTCTAGATTTGCAGATCAATACAAATCAGGTTATGTTAAACTCTTGATTATTAAGGAATAAAACCTGCCTTATGATAAATCAAAAATATTGGTTACAAAAGAACAGACTATTGGTCTTTAAAACTTTGGGGGGGGGGGGGGAATTATGATCCATTATAAAGATTTAATAATGGATCAAAACAAAGGCAGAAGTATGATAAATAAATACAATCCAACATAGCCTTAACCGAACCCATATAATTAGGAAAAGAAGGCTTGAAGTACGTTGAAGAGGTGCAAACAACTTGTTACAAAATAAGTTCATGAAATCTCCAATTGTGGAGAATTACGGGTGTATTATGATCATTAATTTAATATAACTAAGGACTACAAAAAATTGTAGAAGGGATTGGTTCACCTGTATAAGAAAACCTAAAAAATTGATTTTAGGTTTGCACCCAAAGTAACTCCAATAAAGAAGGAGTACGTACATATATATTATAAAATTACCTCAGTGTAAAGATGTGATGATATAAACCATATAAAACATCATTTTATATACACTTTCACAGTGTAAAAACATTTTATTAAAATAGAAACATCTTCAACATTGAAATACAGTTGTTATTAACAAATTGTTAATCAAATATTACAGGTGCTTGAAATTAATTGAAATGGGTCAAGCGGTGCAAGTCAAAACATTGTCTAAAGGAATAAAACCAGTTCAAGGCTGTTAAACAGAATACTGGAAGAACAATTGTACTGATAAAAAGATCAGCACTTGCACTAATGAGGACATGGTCATGGTTTATCTTGATCACATTTAAATTGGAAGGTTATAAAGAGCCAGCTGCAAATTAGTGCTGCAATTACAAGCCTGTTGAAAGGCAAGGACCTGACCCATCACATAAAGCCTATGTTTTAGGCATGCATAAATATTCATAAATTACTATTCTGGATTTAGGAGTAATTCAGCACCATAAGAGATGGAAAATTGTTCCATGATACAAATATGTCTCATTGCTTTCTTGACATACTTTGTCCCTCCATTAGAAAAGGAGCCTAGGTAAAGAGTAAATAAAGCTCCAAAAGAAGGAATACAGAAGCTTATAAGAATATGTATGCCTTTGTGAGAGGCTTATGCAAATACCAAATTATACATTATCATTATTAAAGTAATGGATAAAAAAGGTTCACAAGCTGCTTCAACTATAAGCTTAGCAGCTGTTGCAAGCTGAAGCAAGTATTAACAGATGATGGACAGCTTCTGTGAATATTTGGGTAAGATAAGAATATTATCTATTCTTATAAAAATAATTGATACGTCTCTTGTTGGGACTATGGGCAATAATACCAGATAATTGCAAATGGATTGTCCTAAGAAATTTCTCCAAACATTTGTATTAATTATTGAAGTATAAGGAGTTATGGATTAAATATTGATTGTTCTATTTTGGAACAATACCACGGCCGTGGCATATATTAAATCACATAAGATAAGTAAAATAATAATCATGGGGTTATCTGAGTAAACAGATGTGGCATATTCTAAAATGTTTTAGTCCAGCCAATGTTATCGGAGACAACAAATAAGGGGGGAAAATACATTTGTCATTAATATGGATTACTTACGATTAATCTGGTTGTATACAGATTAAATCACCGATCTTTCAAATGTTCTTGTGGGTAAACCAAGAACAGGAAAGGTGGATGCTTTTCTCTCAATTACATGAGGAAAGATGTTCTTTTATGTTCCTCATTTTTGTCTGATATGGCAGTGTCTAATGAAAATATAGCAGGACACTGCCAGAGGCATTTTGGTGGCCCAAAACGGATCCTTCATGGTTTCATAAATATTGAGTGATGTTGAAACACTTGTGATGATTCATAGTTGCAGTAATTTATTGTTGTACAAAGGCATCCATGATATGAAAATATGAATTTGACTATCTGCAGGTTGACCAGACCATTACAACAGTTTGATGGTCAAAGAAGTCTATGAATGTTTAACTAATATAACAACATAACAATAAAATAATTATGTATAAAAGACCTGGGTTCAATCTTGACCTTGCGTACCGCTTGCATGGAGTTTGCATGTTCTCCCTCGGACTACATGGGATTCCTCCCACATCGCAACACTGTGGATTTGTAAGATAACTGGCCTTGGTAAATTGTCCCTAGTGTTCAGGGAGTAGATGTGAAAGTGGGAAAACATCGAACTAGTGTGAACGGGCAATCAATGGTCGGCATGGACTCAGTGGGCCGAAGGAACTGTTTCCAGGCTGTATCTCTAAATCTCCACTTTGTTCTGTAAAAAAAATGGATGTGGGGCAGCAGGGAGGATTCAGCATTTGAGATGAGGTGACTGACTGCACACACAAAACAATTAATCGAGACAGAGGCATTACCAGTTACATATGTAAGGATAAAGGTCCTTCCACACCAGGTCAGCTTTTGAAATTATCAGAGAGACACATTAGCATCTCTGTCTTACAAAGTCAGGTGTGTCCTCAATGGGAATAATGAGCAATTTAGCATTTTGATGCTTCCAGGAGCATCAGAATATGGATAAATCATGTTGTATACGTGGTTTTCTGTTCATTTGCACATAAAACAAATGATTTAATTTTGATTAATGTTTGAAATCATGTAATAATGCAATGATTTCCGCCCTCCCCCCCCATTACTACCCAAAAGACTAAAAGACTAAGGAAAGAAATAACAGCAGGAAAAAAAATTACAGTCTACAGCTCTCAGCAGATGTTTACATTTTGAGAGGCTGAGAATATTTAGTTCAAACCTGACACTTCTAATACTTGTGAAGTTTATTTACTTCAACTCTGAATGATTTCTTCTTCCAACACACATGCTGGAATAACATGGGGTAGATCGCACCTCTGGAGGACATGGACAATGTTTTGTGTCATGATTCCCAGGCTTTTGCCTACAACCCTTCTTGAATAGAGGCCACAACATTAGCCATGTATTTAACATCACCTATATTTAATGCCAACTCAGAATTCTCAGCCAGAATTACCTCTGATTGACTTTTGTTTGAGATCATATCAATTTAAAACCTTTGTAATTTGTATTTTCAAAGGCTTTTTCTCTTTGCTACTTGTGTAACCTTTCACAGATGTATAACTCTCCTGACATTATTCTACAACTCCAGTTTTACTTCGGAGTCACGTGAGTGACTACGTGAAGAAGGCCCGCCTGGCGCTGGAACGGCATTACGTCGACGCTGACGGCAGAAGGAAGAGCTGCAGAGGCTAGCTCGTCGACAGCGGTAGGTACGGAACCGGCAGGTAAGTGCAGTTGAAAAACTTTTAGGGTCTGGAAAACTCCGTGCCTGGTGTATTGAACCAGGATTTGAAATGAATTTAAAAACAAAAATAAAATAAAAGAGTAAAATAGAACAAAAATACTCTGTATAATACAACGGAGTTTTAAAAAAGAACGTCCCGGGGGAATACCCAGCGATCGGGACGGGAGATTAATTACGGAGCCGGTTCCGATACTGGTGACCATTAAAAATACGTTAGGGAGTTTAAGATGCTCCACAAACTTTTTGCAGGGGGGGAAATTTTAAATAAGTCAGAAAGGCCATAATTTAAAAAGTTAATAAAGGCCTTCAGACAGAAAATAATGGAAATATTCCCTAACCTACCCTAAGGGGGTTTCACATATAAAAAGGGGAAAAATATGATGAAATATGGTGGGAATATCTACCTCAGATATTTCTGAAGGTAGTCTCCTTGAGGGGGAAAAAACTCAGGAGAAACAAGGGCAGTGAAAAATAAAATGCAAAAACTGACCCTAAAAATGCACTGATAGTGGTGGCTGGTCATGAAGTACCCACCACAGCACCAAAAAAAAAATATATATATATATATATACACACAGGTGTATGCACAACACCTGAATAAGAAGTGAGGCCATGGAAAATTACCATGGAAACCAAAAATTAGTTGGTCTCTCACTAAAAGCTGTTATGGTTAAAACAGCAGAACTAATGATAAGTGAGGCCATGAAAAATAAACATGGAAACTAAAACCTCACCAAAGCTGTAATGATTGAAACAGCAGAATATGATAAAACTTTTATGTTTTATAAAGATATCAACGGTGAATCCGTTTATGATATCCATGTCTCAAATTATATGAGATATAAAGAAATACAACTGGTGCATGGCATTACTATTCAAAAAGAAAAATAAAATAAAATAAAACGTTGTGCAAATAACTAATACTTTTAAAATAAAATAAATTGCCATCAGTTTGTGGAGCTCAATGGGAAGAAATATATATAATTTACCAAATCTGTACTATAGATTCGCAGATCAATACAAATCAGGTTATGTTAAACTCCTGATTATTATGGAATAAACCTGCCTTATGATAAATCAAAGATATTGATTACAAAAGAACAGACTACTGATCTTTAAACTTTGGGGGGGAAAAAACTATGATCCAATGAAAGATTTGATAATGGATCAAAACAAAGCCAGAAGTGGTATAATCCAACATAGCCTTCTCCAAACCCATATAATTGGGAAAAGAAGGCTTGAAGTACGTTGAAGAGGTGCAAACATCTGGTTACAAAATAAGTTCATGAAATCTCCAATTGTGGGGGATTACAGGTGTATTATGATCATTAATTTAATATAACTAAGGATTGGTTCACCTGTATAAGAAAACCTTAAAAATTGATTTTAGGTTTGCACTCAAAAGTAACTCCAATAAAGGAGTACGTACATATATATTATAAAATTACCTCAGTGTAAAGATTTGATGGTATAAACCATACAAAACATCATTTTATATACACTTTCAAGTGTAAGAACATTTATTAAAATGGAAACATCTAGAACATGGAAATACAGTTGCTATTAACAAATTGTTAATCAATATTACAGGTGCTTGAAATTAATTAAAGTGGGTCAAGCTGTACAAGTTAAAACATTGTCCAAAGGATTAAACCAGTTCAAGGCTGTTAAACAGAATACTGGAGGAACAATTATGCTGATAAAAGATCAGCACTTGCACTAATGAGGTCATGGTCATGGGTTATCTTGATTACATTTAAATTGGAAGGTTATAAGAGTCAGCTGCAAATTAGTGCTGCAATTACAAACCTGGTGGGAGGCAAGGACCTGACCCATTACATAAAGCGTATGCTTAGGCATTAATAAAATATTCATAAATTACTATTCTGAATTTAGAAGTAATTCAGCACCATAAGAGGGGGAAAATTGTTCCATGATACAAATATGTCTCATTGTTGTTGACATACTTTGTCCCTCCATTAGGTTAGGTAAAGAATAAATAAAGTTCCAAAGGAAGGAATACAGAAGCTTATAAGAATATGTATGCCTTTGTGAGAGGCTTATGCAAATATCAAATGATACGTTATCATTATTAAAGTAATGTAAAAAAGGTTCACAAGCTGCTTCAACTATAAGATTAACAGCTGTTGCAAACTGAAGCAAGTGTTACATATGACATACAGCTTCTGTGAATGTTTGGGTAAAGATAAGAATATTATCTATTCTTATAAGAATAATTGATACGTCTCTTGTTGGGACTGCGGACAATAATACCAGGTGAGCATAAATGGATTGTCCTAAGAAATATTCCAAACATTTGTATTAATTATTGAAGTATAAGGAGTTATGGATTAAATATTGATTGTTTTATTATGGAAGTGTCCATGTCGTATCAAGATGAACAACACCACGGCTTGGCATATGTTAAAACACACAAGATAAGTCAAATAACAATCATGGGATTATCTGAGTAAACAGATGTGGCATATTTTAAAGTTTAGTCCAGCTGTTTATCTCTAAGGAAGAGACAATGGTATCGGAGACAACAAATTTGGGAGAAAAACATATTGTCATTAATATGGATTACTTACGATTAATCTGGTTGCATACAGATTAAATCACCGATCTTTCGAATGTTTCTTGTGGGTAAACCAAGAACAGGGAAGGTGGATGCTTTTCTCTCAATTACATGAGGAAAAGATGTTCTTTTGTGTTCCTCATTTTGTTTGATAGGGCAGTGTCTGATGAAAATGTAGCAGGACACTGCCAGAGGCATTTTGGTGGCCTAATACGGATCCTTCATGGTTTCATAAATATTGAGTGATGTTGAACTACTTGTGATGATTCATAGTTGCAGTAATTTATTGAAGTCTGAGGAAGGGTCTCGACCCGAGGCGTTGCCTGTCTCCTTTCGCTCTTTGGATGCTGCTGCACCCGCTGGGGTCTCCAGTTTTGTGTAACCCTGCAGTAATTTATTGTTGTACAAAGGCATCCATGACATGAAAATATGAATTTGACTATCTGCAGGTTGACCAGACCATTACAACAGCTGATGGTCAAAGAAGTCTATGAATGTTTAAACTAATATAACAACATAACAATAAAATAATTATGTATAAAAGAAGTGTTATTCCTGCAATTTGCAGAAATAAGTCTAAAAAAAAAAAAAAAAAAACCAAACTATATTTTGTTATAAGAAATTGGAAGTCTGTGTATACAGTAAAGTTATTTTATCATATTAGATATATGTGAGTTCCTTGTGGATTGCATTTTTCTGAGTATCTAATTGATAGAGCCAATAATAGGGCTCAGAGTGTTACCGTCCTATTAACGGACAATATATTAACCAAGAAGTTATCAGGTGCATTCATAATATCCCAATATGGAAAGGGATATATATGTGGATATTAATCTAAATATATATATATGTGTATATATATATATATATATATATATATATATATATATATATATATATATATATATATATATATATATATATATATATATATATATAATCTGTCCAAAATTGTAATATATAAGTCGGGAGATAAATAATCCTGAATTGCCTTAGGCAATGGACTCTAACTCTATCAATGATTCAAATAAGTTAAACATTGAAAATAATAATGCTGATGACTTTAGTATCAATATAAGAGTGCAAACATTGCAAATGTTACGTTATAGTTGCATGTGGATACAGATTGCATTATCATATATGTTTATGAATTTACCAAACAAAGCACACCAAGAGGAGCTGAAACCAAGGTAAACCTATAAGCATATCCTGTCGGCCTTAAGTTGTGTGTGTGTGTGTGTGTGAACATTGATGAAATATGTTGAAGTAGGTAAGAGTCTCTGTGGTAATGAGACTGCTTATTACACACAAAAACCACATTAGGTTCAGTAAAAACTGATGGTTCTAGAGGAATGTATTCTAGATGGTTAGAAATTGGATACACTCAGTGGAACTAGACACTGAAAGGTGGAAAATCATTCTGTTAATGAGGTAGATACATTCACAGGAATGGCACGGGATGAGCCGCTTGAGCAAAGATGCAAGGCCGCAGGAGGGTGTAAATTAATGTTAAAGTAAAAAGGAACCAGTCATGGTGTCAGGTTTGGACACAGAGTGTTGGGTTCTCTATAATTGTTGCTTTGTCATACCATCAAAATATATATATCAATTGATATTTTGTGATAAACTTGCCTTTCAATGGAAAGGGCATTACTTTTATTCTTTATAATGTGAAATAATTTATCACATAACTTGAGGCAATGTTTGGGGAAAAATGTGTTATTCGCTACTCACTGTGTTGAATGAGCCGGACTGTCGTATGGAATAAATTCTACGACATGAAAAACACAGAAAGCTTCAAAATCTTCACGTAGTCACTCACGTGACTCCGAAGTAAAATAGTAAGATTAAACGAGAACTTACCAGTTTGAAGTTTGATCTTTATTTTATGAGGAGTAACGATGAGGGATTACGTGCCCTCCACTCCCCACCCTCATAAAATAAATGATCATCTGGTAGTTCTAAATCTATGAGAAGCCTTACTATCTTACTCCGGCTATTGTGTTCTGTGTTTTTCATGCCGCTGCTTTGAAGTATGCCGTTCCAGCGCCAGGCGGGCCTTCTTCACGTAATCCCTCATCGTTACTCCTCATAAAATAAAGATCAAACTTCAAACTGGTAAGTTCTCGTTTAATCTTACTATTACATGGCTGTTTTCAACACTCTACCACAAGCAATCATTTTGAGAATCCTTATTTCCCGGGATGGCGGGATTGTCATATGTTGAAAGAATGGACCGACTGGGCTTGTATACACTGGAATTTAGAAGGATGTAAGGGGATTGTTTTGAAACATATAATATTATTAATGGGTTGGACACGCTAGAGGCATGAAACATGTTCCCGATGTTGGGAGAGTCCTGAACCAGGGCCACAGTTTAAGAATAAGTGGTCGGCCATTTAGAATGGAGATGAGGAAAAACTTTTTCACCCAGAGAGTTGTGAATCTATGGAATTCTCTGTTTAGAAGGCAGTGGAGGCTGATTCTCTGGATGCTTTCAACAGAGAGTTAGATAGAGCTCTTAAAGGTAGCGGAGTCAAGGAATATGGGGAGAAAGCAGGGACGGGGTACTGATTGTGGATGATCAGCCATCATCTCAGAGAATGGCGGTGCTGGATGGCCTACTCCTGCATCTATTGTCTATTGTCTATAAACTCTGCATTCTCTTTGCCTCTCTTTCATCCTTTAAAAGCCTTTAAGGCTTCCAAAGCTTTTGTTCAGCTATCATCACAACCTCTCAAGCATTATTGAATCATGTCCGAGGTGCTCTATCAGCGCAGGTTGCTTGTTGCTGATGAAGGAATGAGATTGTAAACATTGAGCTTGGAGATGATGCAGGTAGTGATTAACAGAAGAGAATTACTTTATTTTCAGAGCTGGAATGATGAAACCTTGAAAATGAACCAAATGTTCAGGTTTCACAATTTCTAGGCAACAGCCTAGATGGGAGAAGCAATTAATCTTTATTTATGATGCAAAAAAGTAGAGGATTTTCAAAATAAAGCAAAACAGCAGGTGCCTCAAAGCTGAAATAAGATCAGGATAATGCTGGAAACACTCAGCAAGTCAGGCAACATCTGTGGAAAGATATAGTGAAATATGTAAGGTTCGGGACCTTTCTTCAGAAAGTTCTTGCTCTTACAGAAAGAGCTGTGAATTTAACGGAGGCTTAAAGCACTTTAAATGAAAAACTCTTCCCCTGGTAAGAGCACTAAGAGAACAGTTACAAAACACTCCTGGGGAAGCTAGACTAAGCCTGCAGAACTTATTTTTGAAGTGGCTTCTGAAGAAAAGGTGCTTTTCGATATGGCTACAAGATCTAAAGCATATTTGGCCAAGGACAAAGAATTTGAAGAATTAAAGTTTTCGGTAAGTGAACTGAAAGATGTAAAAGTGGATGAAAAAAAGATGGAACACATGATGGGAGTGATGATGGAAAAGATAGAAAAGCTGACACTAAATATGACTTCTTGTAATCAGAATGTTATTGAGTCTGTGAAGGATTCGATTGGCACTATTAAAAAACAAATTGACTATGTGAGAGATGAACTATCGGAGAGAATTGATAAGGGTGAAGAAGACACCACGAAGAGGTTCGGCGCTGTGCTGGACACTGTATCAACCTGTATGTTAACAATGCACGAGATGGAGGATGAGATGGCAAGAATGGTGGAGGAGATGAAGAAGGTGAGGTAAGAACAAGACCTTGCTACACGACGGATGGCGACTCAGCTGGCTAAAGTTTCAGACAAATGTCTGGATCTCGAGGCTCGTTCGAGACGTCGTAACCTAAGATTAGTTGGTGTACCAGAGGGAGCCGAGAGAGATAACATTTGCGAGTTCGCTGCGGGATTAATTAAAGAAGCTCTTAAGCTCCCTAACCTACCAAAAATTGAAATAGCACCATGAGTTCCTAGATTCAAACACAAATCTCAGGATGGCTCAGAACGTACATGACAGATT
Organism: Okamejei kenojei; assembly: GCA_035221665.1. NCBI lineage: Eukaryota > Metazoa > Chordata > Chondrichthyes > Rajiformes > Rajidae > Okamejei > Okamejei kenojei. The sequence goes on along the minus strand of CM069159.1, from coordinate 37,842,075 downwards.
ATTGTGAAATTCCAGGACATTGCTGACATGGAAGAGGTTTTGAGGAATATCAAATATGGTGTGCCTCTGATGTATGGTGTAACTACTTTTAAAATCTTCAAGGACTATCCTTATGAAATCATGCAAAAGCGAAATCAGTTCTCTAAGGCAAAACAGGCTCTCCAATGATATAAGGAGGTCAGATATGGTGTTTACTACCCAGCTAGAATGCGCATTTCCTACAAGGAACAGCAAAAATCATTCACAAATCCCAAGGAGGCATACAAATATGCTCTAACCATCCAGGAACAGAAGGACTAGCTGGAAAGGTTGGACATTTTGGACACTCTCTCTCTTTAACGGTGGCATACTGCCCAAAGAAGGAACTTTGTCTAGACGTCTTATCGGCGGAATGCTAACTCAAGGACATACTCTGTTCCAAGAGAAGCTGGAAAAAGATAACCACCAAAAAGAGCTCATCAACAGACTGGGCTTAGCTATTACTGTTGTATATGAGATCTAATGAATAACGTAAATGGTATAGCATTAATATCCTTAACAATATTGACATAGAATATTAACATAGAAACAGTAATGAATGCTAATCAGAAATGCAGAAATGGGTATTTTCAAATTAACATTTAAATTTAACCTAATAATTCTCAAGTAAATTTAGAACCGGGGCATGAGGAGCAGTGGCGAGCTCCTGGCTCAGTTCCAGGAGCCAGAAATAGGTTAACCCCTTCAACCAACAGTTGATGATTTCTGAGGTTAAAATATACGCTTAACACTTAGTAGATAAAAATGATAGTTATATCCAGAAATACCGAGGGAATGGACATATATTCTGTAAATGGGTACTATACATCTGATTTTTAAACCAGTCCCGTTCCAGTATGTTATGATTAATTGAGGGAGCGGAGCTATTTGTTTGTTTTATATCGAAATGGAAGTCAATAAAATGCTTTTTCCCACCTACAGGTGGGACACTTGTTACATTGCCGACAAGCTCGGACACTGTATTCTCACTTGTATTAGTTTTTTAAAATCATTTTCACATTTAATCACATGTATGTTTTTTTTATTCAAGGACTATCGAAAAGGGAATCTATTAACCGAACATTGTAGGGTAAATGATCCCCCTATATCTAAAGACCTGAGGTACGAATGCACCGCAAGACACACAGGTATTAAATCTATTCAAAATGCAAGACGATAACCAAAATAAACTGGGAGGAATCTCATTTTGTAGTTGGAACGTTAGGGGTGTTAACGAACGCATTAAAAGGGGTAAGGTTCTAGCTCAGCTGAAAGCATACAACACAGATATTGCTTTTTTACAAGAGACTCATCTTAAACTTCAAGACCAAGCTAGATTGAGGGTAAACTGGATTGGACAAACTTTTCACTCGTCATACTCATTGAAATCGAGAGGAACATCTATTCTTATTCGCAAGGGCATTCCATTTAAACCCAAAACTACCTTAACAGATAAGGACGGGAGATATTTGATAGTTACCGGGGAGATGCATGTTGCCCCAATTACCTTGGTAAACATATATGCGCCCAACTTTGACAACCCACACTTTTTCAATAAAATCTTGAATATAATTGCAGAATATAATTACCAAAATGTCATAATCGGCAGAGACTTTAACTGTGTCTTAGACACTTACTTAGATAAATCCAATCAAAAACAAAGAGGTAGTACAAAATCCAAAACTAGCAAACTTCTAAACACATATATAAAAAACACAAACAACAGATGTCTGGAGGATTGCAAATCTGACCGGCAGGGATTACTCGTTCTATTCTATGATACACAAGACATATTCACGAATAGATTATTTCCTGGTGGATACAAAACTAATACCCCACACTTCTAAACCAAAATACCACACAAATACGATCTCAGATCACTCAGATCACCCAATAACTTATTTTCTAAAAATGGAAGGAATGACTAAGAACAAACTGTTTTGGAGGTACAATCCTCAAATTTTAATAGACCCGCAAGTGGGTACATATTTAAAAGAGCAAATGGACCTTTTTTTTGAAATAAACGACACGCCAGACATATCACCTACATTATTATGGGAATCTTTAAAAGCATTTATTCGAGGCGTGATAATTTCATATCAAGCTTTTCAAAATAAGAAAAATAAGAACGAACAAAGACAGTTAGAAGAACAAATTAGACAACTGGACATAGAAAACGCTAAAGACCCCACGACGGATAAACATACTGAAATTCAAATTAAATAAATTATTATCAGAGAAAGTCATAAGATTATTGCAAATTACAAGACAGGAACACTTTGAATTTGGGGATAAGCCCCACAAACTTCTGGCACGTCAGTTAAAAAAACGAGAAAAGGATCACACAATTTTAAAGATTAAATCAGACAAAGGGGAAATATTGAACTTGCCGAGTGATATTAATAAAAGATTTGCACAATTTTACGAGAATCTATATACATCTAAAACGATAATGGACACCTACAAAGTTACAGAGTTCTTGGATAATTGTAACCTTCCTAAATTAGAGTTGCAGGAACAAGAGTAATTGGGAGCACAAATCTCAAATAAGGAAATAGAAGAAACAATAATCTCATTAAAAAATGGAAAAACACCAGGTCCCAATGGATTTAGTAATGAATTATATAAAAGTTTTTATGACATATTTACTGCTCGCCTACAGAAAATGTATACTTATGCCTTCAAAGAACAAATACTACCTGAAACACTAGCAGAATCCACGATCACACTAATACTTAAGAAAGATAAAGATGTGGAAGAACCTGGATCATACAGAGCTATTGCGTTGTTAAACACACATCAAAAAATATTAGCAAATACACTAGCTAGAAGACTAAGTAAATATGCTAGTAAATTAATACATCCGGATCAAACGGGGTTTATCCCTAAGAGACAATCATTTAATAATTTGAGACGTCTGCTCAATATAATGCATTCACACCAAACGGAAGATCAAAAACTATCAATCATATCGTTGGATGCAGAGAAAGCATTCGATCAGGTTGAATGGGAATATATGGTCAGGGTATTGCAAGAATTTCAACTGGGAGAGAATTTTATTCTATGGATTAAATTACTATATAATAAGCCAACGGGCAGAATATTAACAATAATTTATCTATGAAATTTCATTTGTCAAGGGGTAATAGACAAGGGCGTTCATTATCACCGTTGTTATTTGCCCTCATAATTGAACACCTAGCGGAAAGAATTAGAACTCATCCGAATATCCATGTATATAAAACAAAATATTCCAACAATAAAATATCACTATACGCTGACGATGTACTATTGTACATCACAAAACCTCATATTACTATACCAAATATTTTAAAATTAATAGAGGACTTCGGATCATTCTCAGGATATAGAATAAATTGGAATAAAAGTGAAATCATGTCAATAAAACCGAAAGACTCTATGCATCTTTTACAGTTTCCTTTCAAAATAGCTACGGAAAAATTTAAATATTTGGGCATCGAAATTACCAGACGATATCAAGATATGTTTGACGAAAATTATAACCCTCTACTTCAGAAACTATATAACTTGATTAAATTTTGGAAATTTATTCGGCCTATTAAGGAATCGCTTCCGATGTCCATAATAGGCCGAATAAATGCCATAAAAATGATTTTTCTACCACAAATTTTATATCTGTTCCAATCTATTCCAATATATTTACCCAAAAAGTTTTTTAAAAACTGGACACAGATATCACAAATTTTATTTGGGATTATAAATCCCACAAAATACAAAGAGCTCATCTGAATAAACCCAAAGTAGTAGGGGGATTAGCATTCCCCAACTTTATGTATTACTATTGGTCTGTAAATATCAAAAACATGATCCAATTGCTGGATAACTCTCCCCAGCAACCGGATTGGACGATTATGGAGAAAGAGGATTGCTCTCCTTATAATATTGGAGCAATCCTTCTCTCTCCAATATCGATGAATAATATAAATTACAACAATAATCCAATTATATACAGTACAATTAGGATTTGGAAACAAATAAAACACAATTTAAAATTAAGAAATTTATCTCTCTTATCTCCTATCTGTAAAAAACCCTCATTTAAACCTTCAACTATAGATAAAGCATTTATACAATGGGAAAGATCTGGAATTTAAATTTTCGGAGATGTGTATGAATTGAGAAAACTATTATCATTTAAACAAATACAACTAAAATACAATTTGGGAATAAGTATTTTAAATATTTCCAAATCTGTGACTATCTGAAAAAATGCACACAAGATTATCACAATATGCTTCCAGACTTACTGGAAGAAGTAATGAATACAAAGGCAGAATCAGCAAACCTAATATCATATATATATATATAATATTATTCTAAATGCAGAAATACCAACAGTAGATGGTATCAGGAGAGACTGGGAAAAATAATTAAGTATAAAAATTCCCAAAGAAAGGTGGGAAGAATATTTATTAAATGTGCATAAATGTTCAATTAATGTAAGACACACCTTATAACCATATAACCATATAACAATTACAGCACGGAAACAGGCCCTCTCGGCCCTTCCAGTCCGTGCCGACCATTTGCTTTCCCCTAGTCCCATCTACCTGCACTCAGACCATACCTCTCCATTCCCTTCACGTCCATATACCTATCCACTTTACTCTTAAATGTTAAAATCGATCCTGCCTCCACCACTTCTGCTGGAAGCTGATTCCACACAGCCACCATCCTCTGAGTAAAGAAGTTCCCCCTCACGTTACCCCGAAACCTCTGTCCCTTAATTCTCATGTCATGCCCTATTGTTTGAATCTTCCCTACCCTCAATGGGAAAAACGTATCCACGTCAACTCTGTCTATCCCTTTCATCATTTTAAAGACCTCAATCAAGTCACCCCTTAACCTTCTGCGCTCCAAAGAATAAAGACCTAACTTGTTCAACCTTTCTCTGTAACATAGTTGCTGGAACCCTGGCAACATTCTAGTAAATCTCCTCTGTACTCTCTCTATTTTGTTGACATCCTTCCTATAACTAGGCGACCAAAATTGTACACCATACTCCAGAATTGGTCTAACCAATGCCTTGTACAATTTTAACATTACTTCCCTACTCCTATATTCAATGCTCTGATTTATAAAGGCCAGCACACCAAAGGCTTTCTTTACCACCCTATCTACATGCGATTCCACCTTCAGGGAACTATGCACAGTTATTCCTAGATCCCTCTGTTCCACAGCATTCCTCAATTCCCTACCAATTACCATGTACGTCCTATTTTGATTTGTCCTGCCAAGATGTAGCACTTCACACTTATCAGCATTAAACTCCATCTGCCATCTTTCAGCCCACTTTTCCAAATGGCCCAAATCTCTCTGTAGACTTTGAAAATCTACTTCATTATCCACAACACCACCTATATTAGTATCATCTGCATACTTACTTATCCAATTTTCCACCCCATCATCCAGATCATTGATGTACATGACAAACAACAGTGGACCCAACACAGATCCCTGAGGCACCCCACTGGTCACCGGCTTCCAACCTGACAAACAGCCATCTACCATTACTCTCTGACATCTCCCATTCAGCCATTGTTGAATCCATCTTGCTACTCCGCCATTAACACACAAAGATTGAACCTTCTTAACCAACCTTCCATGGAGAACCTTGTCAAAGGCCTTACTGAAATCCATATAGACAACATCTACTGCTTTACCCTCATCAATTTCCCTAGTTACCGCTTCAAAAAATTCAAGAAGGTTTGTCAAACATGACCTTCCAGGCACAAATCCATGTTGACTGTTCCTGATCAGACCCTGTTTATCCAGATGCTTATATATATTATCTCTAAGTATCCTTTCCATTAATTTGCCCACCACTGACGTCAAACTAATAGGTCTATAATTGCTAGGTTTATTCTTTGAACCCTTTTTAAACAATGGAACAACATGCGCAGTACGCCAATCCTCCGGCACTATTCCCGTTTCTAATGACATTTGAAATATTTCTGTCATAGCTCCTGCTATTTCTACACTAGCTTCCCTCAATGTCCTAGGGAATATCCTGTCAGGACCTGGAGACTTATCCACTTTTATATTTTTCAAAAGTGTCAGTACTTCCTCCTCTTTGAATCTCAGAGTTTCCATAGCTACTCTACTTTTTCCCCTTAACTCACCGAGTTCAATATCCTTCTCCTTGGTGAATACCGAAGAAAAGAAATTGTTCAATATCTCCCCCATCTCTTTTGGCTCTGCAGATAGCTGTCCATTCTGGTCCTCTAATGGTCCAATTTTATCCCTCGTTATCCTTTTGCTATTAATATAGCTGTAGAAACCCTTTGGGTTTACTTTGACCTTTCTTGCCAAAGCAACCTCATATCTTCTTTTAGCCTTCCTAATTTCTTTCTTAAGATTCTTTTTACATTCTTTATACTCCTCTAGCACCTCATTTACTCCATGCTTCCTATAATTATTGTAGATATCTCTCTTTTTTCGAAACAAGTGTCCAATTTCCCTTGAAAACCATGGCTCTTTCCAATTTTTACTATTTCCTTTCAACCTAACAGGGACATAAAGATTCTGTACTCTTACAATTTCCCCTTTAAATGTCCTCCATTTCTCTTCTACATCCTTCCTATGAAACCTTAATACAATTTAAAATCTTACACAGATTATACTATTCAAAATCTAAAATAAGTAAACTTTTTCCCAACGTCTCACCTATATGTGATAAATGTCAATGTCAAGAAGCTAATATAGCACACTCATTTGTCTTTTGTACAAAAATTCAAACATTTTGGACTGAAATTTTTGAAATTTTCACAAAAATATTTAAAATAAAACTGACTCCAAAAGCAGACTGGATTATCTTTGGGATATCGGAAGATAGCCCTGAATTAAATGTGTTTCAAAATACTCTATTTAAATATGGCTTAATAACTGGAAAAAAGCTAATCTTAAAATTCTGGAAAATTTCTCCTATACCAACAGTTAATATGTGGATTTCATCTATGTTCGAAACACTACACTTGGAAGATATGAGACTCCGACTAGCAGGAAAATCGGACTGTTTCTATAAGACGTGGTCTGCATTTATAAATCTATTACAAGGATAAGGTGCAAGAATACCTCAAAAAAGTACCGGTGTCGGGTCTTGGTAAAGGGGGAAGAAAAACTGTTGAGTTGGTAGATTCCTTTTGCAAGATGTTTATAATAAAGTAACTGGCTTTTCTTCTTTCTTTCTCTATCTTTCCTTTTCTTTTTCTTTTCCTCTCCAGGGTCTATCTCTTAATCTCCGGTCTCTAACTCTTCAAGGGTTTTCTTTCCCTCTGTCACACTTTTGCACTTTCACATCTCTTTTTCGCTCTTCTACTTTCTTTGCTGGTATTTCTCTCTCTTTTCTCTCTTTTCTAAAGGCTTAAAAAAATTAAGGGGTACAATGACTGTAATACAATATAAGGGATGTACACTGAAAAAAAAAAAGAAAATGTAAACTGCTGTAGTGGAGCGGAACACGCGGGGACCGCGGTTACCGCTTATAGATCGGGTCGGGAGATAACGGCTGTGCTAATGCCGGCTCCGCGATTACCGCTTATAGATCTGGTTTGGAGATAACGGCTGCACTAATGCCGGCTCCAATACTGGCTACTGTTTCTACCAGCAGCTCAACTGCCCCCATCAGTTTCCAGTGCTTCAGGACACTGAGGCCACTCCACCAGGGAGGGATGCCAAAACAAAGTACTCTCAGGCTCATCTTATCTGATGGGTCTGATGATGTGGAAGACTCCCCTCCTTTTAATATAAAGGTATGGGGACGGCTCAACCAAATGGGAAAATGCTCCAAACTTAAAGAGCCATGCAAAATTTCAATCGGGGTCGAATGCCCCTAGGATTCCCCACACAGCCTCTCGCAGAGGTCCGTACAGCGAAGAAGAAAACACCCCTTATGGATACCAGTGGGAATCATCCTCCCCAGCACCTTGTTTAGGGCTGGAAGAGACCTCCCTGGAGCATGACCCAGGAGAGCCAGGGCAGGAGGAGTCTGACCCTGAAGCTGGTGTCACTGCTTTTGTGCACACAGCAGAACACATGAGCCATGTTCCAGGTGTGCCGGACATAGCGCGAAACTTTGCTATTCCGGAAGGGACTGGTGAGGCTATGGAGGAAAACCTAGCCGCCAATGCTAATTACATGGCTTCTCACCAGCTCCAGGATACGATTATGGAAGAGACGACCATAAGATATAAAGCACCTGTTAATTGTGCGTCGCTCAAAGTGCCCACCATGAACTCTGCTATTTGGGCACAAATGAGTGCAACAATGCGGGGACAAGAAATCAGGTTCAGCGGGTCCTCAAGCTGGCGACAGCAGACATCACTGCATTTGGAAAAATGGTCCGGGGGGCACCAATGTCTGGCACACAACAAGATATGCTGGCACTGTTCTGTAACGCATATTTTGAGGTCAACTGCATAAGAAAAATAGCTATAAAGCCAATGCTGAACCCAAAATTTGCAGCTTTGTGTAGATCCACCAACATCCAAACCCCAGATTATTAATTTGGGGTGGACCTCCTCAAACAAGTCAAGGACCTGGAGGAAGAAGCCAAAACAATCGGTCTCATGAAGACATTCGGCCCTTCTGCCAGGATGCCACCTCGCAAGTCGTTTTCAGCGCGAAAGGGGTCAGATCCAGGGGCAGGGCCAAGCAGAGTGGGGCCAGTGGGATGACGGTATTACCCACCTGTGTATCCCAGTTACAACCCCAATATGGGAAGAAGGAGGACTTCAACGCCGACTGTAGAGTTACAGGTGATTCATTCTGTCCAGGATAAGATTTCTGGGGAACAACCTCCGGTTGGGGGTAGGTTGCAATTGTTTTATGATGAATGGTGCTGCATAACATCTGATTGGTTTATATTAGACACTGTGTCAGGCTCTCGAATAGAGTTTATGTCAGAAATTGATCCACCTGTACAGAACATGCCTAATAGAGTATTGGTTTTTCAGCACCAGAAACTCAGCAGGTAAAAGAAGAAATTATGATTTGTCCCAAAAAAGGGGTAATTGAGAGGACGACTAACCATCCTCAACAATTTGTGTCCAATATATTCCCCACACAGAAAATAGATGGGGGATGTTGAGTCATTCTGGACCTAACTCAGTTAAATTCCTATGTTCAGTATAGGCATTTTAAAATGGCCACCTTCAATACTGCTAAACAGCTGTTATCACAAGGCTGTTACATGGCAACTATAGTTCTGAAAGATGTATATTATTCAGTACCAATTCATCATCAGTATCGGAGATACTTGAAATTTAGTTGGATGGGACAGCTGTGGCAATTTAAAGCATTGCCCAATGGGTTAACCTATTGCTCCTAGGCTGTTCACGAAATTGTTGAAACCAGTGCTGGCGCTACTTCGGGCCCAAAATCACATTGTAATGGCTTATCTAGATGATGTTTTATCATAAGCAACACTCAGGAGACAGCTGAGGAATCGGTTTCAGCAACCAAACACCTGTTTGAATGGTTAGTGTTTCTTGTCCATCCAACCAAATCCAAGTTAGAGCCATCCCAAAAAATTGATTATTTGGGGTTTGTCATTGATTCAGTTGATATGTCAGTGAATTTGCCAAGGCTGTGGAGATCAGGGAGGTCTGTACTAGTCTCGCTGAAAAACAATATCCCTCCATCCGGGAAGTACAAACTACCAAAAACATTTTGATTCAGCAACCTTCAGTGGTTTTACAGACAAATGTGAGTGCTCTCGGAGGGGGAGTTATGGACAGCGAGCCTAGCTGTGGTGGTAGATGGAGTGTGCAAGAGGATTTAATCCTGCACAGGCATGGTATAAACTACTTAGAATTGCTGGGTGCATTCTATGGATTAAAAGCTTATTGTTCAACAATGAATAATTTACATTTTCAACTCCAGATTGATAATACCACGGCTGTGGCATATATCAATCACATGGGTGGAATAAGGTCAGTATCATGTGATAATCTGGCTAACCGCATGTGGCACTGGTGTATTTCCAGAAACATCTGGGTCTCAGCTATCTACCTACCAGGTAGAGATAATGTGGCAGACAACAGGTCACGAAAATTTAATGACAACATAGAATGGATGTTAATTCCTGATGTTTTAAAATGATTGTCAGCCGCTATGGTTTGCCAGATATTGATCTGTTTGCATCCAGGCTAAATCACCAGTTGCCTAAATACATTTCATGGGAACCAGATCCAGGAGCAGTAGCAGTGGATGCATTCTCGCTACATTGGGGACGTACATTCTTTTATGCTTTTTCCCCATTCTGCCTGATTAGGCAATGTCTCACCAAAATAGAGCTGGACTCCGCCTCAGGCGTTTTGGTGGTTCTGGACTGGCCTACACAGCCATGGTTCCCATTAGTGCTCAGAATGATGACTCAGCCATTCATGACCGTCCCCAACTGCAGTAATTTGTTGGTACATCCAGTAACAGGAGAAAGTCATCCGTTACATGATTGTATTAATTTGTTAATCTGCAGGTTCTGACCAGACTGTTTCAAGGCCTTGGACTGTCGAATAGGACCATGGATGTGATAACTGCAGCTTGGAGAGATAGCATTAAGAAACAATATGTGTCTCAATATTAAGAAATGGGTGATGTTGTTTACATATGACATATATCTTATCATACTGAAAGCATACCGGATGTATTGGAGTTCCTTGCTACATTGCATTTTGATGTACACTTCAGTTATAGTGCCATCAATAGTGCTCGGAGTGCTTTGTCCTCCTATTTAGGGCAGTTTCAGAACAACAACCTATCGGATCTCATCCATTAGTCCCAATTCATGAGAGGAATCTTTAACAAAAATCCTCCTAAACCTAGATATACAGAAATCTGGGATGTCAGTATAGTTCTCACACTGCTTTGGCAATGGGCTCCAATTACATAGAAACATAGAACATAGAAACATAGAAATTAGGGGCAGGAGCAGGCCATTCGGCCCTTCGAGCCTGCATCGCCATTCAATATGATCATGGCTGATCATCCAACTCAGTATCCTGTACCTGCCTTCTCTCCATACCCCCTGATCTCTTCAGCCACAAGGGCCACATCCAACTCCCTCTTAAATATGGCCAACGAACTGGCCTCAACTACCTTCTGTGGCAGAGAATTCCACAGATTCACCACTCTCTGTGTGAAAAATGATTTTCTCATCTCGGTCCTAAAAGACTTCCCCCTTATCCTTAAACTGTGACCACTTGTCCTGGACTTCCCCAACATCCGGAACAATCTTCCTGCATCTAGCCTGTCCAACCCCTTAAGAATTTTGTAAGTCTCTATGAGATCACCCCTCAATCTTCTAAATTCCAGCGAGTACAAGCCAAGTCTATCCAGTCTTTCTTCATATGGAAGTCGTGCCATCCCAGGAATCAGTCTGGTGAACCTGCTCTGTACTCCCTCTATGGCAAGAATGTCTTTCCTCAGATTAGGAGACCAAAACTGTACGCAATACTCCATGTGTGGCCTCACCAAGACCCTGTACAACTGCAGTAGAACCTCCCTGCTCTTGTACTCAAATCCTTTTGCTATGAATGCCAACATACCATTCACTTTCTTCACAGCCCGCTGCACCTGCATGCCTACTTTTAATGACTGGTGTACCATGACACCCAGGTCTCGCTGCATCTCCCCTTTTCCTAATCGGCCACCATTTAGATAATAGTCTGCTTTCCTGCATTTGCCCACTCACCCAGTCTATCCAAGTCATCCTGCAGCCTCCTAGCATCCTCCTCACAGCTAACACTGCCCCCCAGCTTCGTGTCATCCGCAAACTTCGAGATGTTACATTTAATTCCCTCGTCCAAATCATTAATGTGTTTTGTAAATAGCTGGTGTCCCAGCACTGAGCCTTGCGGCACCCCACTAGTCACTGTCTGCCATCCTGAAAAGGACCCGTTCACTCCTACTATTTGCTTCCAGTCTGCCAGCCAGTTCTCTATCCACATCAATACTGAACCACCAATACCGTGTGCTTTAAGTTTGTATACCAATCTCTTGTGTGGGACCTTGTCGAAAGCCTTCTGAAAGTCCAGATACAACACATCCACTGCTTCTCCCTTATCCACTCTACTAGTTACATCCTCAAAACATTCAATAAGATTCGTCAGACATGATTTACCCTTCGTAAATCCATGCTGACTTTGTCCAATGATTTCACCACTTTCGAAATGCGCTGCTATCCCATCTTTAATAATTGACTCTAGCAGTTTCCCCACTACTGATGTTAGACTAACTGGTCTGTAATTCCCCGTTTTCTCTCTCCCTCCCTTTTTAAAAAGTGGGGTTACATTAGCTACCCTCCAATCCTCAGGAACTACTCCAGAATCTAAAGAGTTTTGAAAAATTATCACTATGGCATCTGCTATTTGTGGGCTAACTTCCTTAAGTACCCTGGGATGCAGCCTATCTGGCCCTGGGGATTTATCGGCCTTTAATCCATTCAATTTACCCAACACCACTTTCCGGCTAACCTGGATTTCACTCATTTCCTCCATCTCATTTGACCCGCGATCCACTGCTATTTCCGGCAAATTATTTATGTCTTCCTTAGTGAAGACAGAACCAAAGTAGTTATTCAATTGGTCTGCCATGTCCTTGTATCCATGATCAATTCACCCGTTTCTGACTGCAAGGGACCTACATTTTGTTTTAACTAATCTTTTGCGCTTCACATATCGATAAAAACTTTTGCAGTCAGTTTTTATGTTCCCTGCCAGTTTTCTTTCATACTCTATTTTCCCTTTCCTAACTAAGCCCTTTGTCCTCCTCTGCTGGTCTCTGAATTTCTCCCAGTCCCCTGGTAGGCTGCTTTTTCTGGCTAATTTGTACGCTTCATCTTTTTCTTTGATACTATCCCTGATTTCCCTCGTTATCCATGGATGCGCCACCTTCCCTGATTTATTCTTTTGCCATACTGGGATGAACAATTGTTGTAGTTCATCCATGCAGTCTTTAAATGCCTTCCATTGCATATTCCATTACGTCATTGTTTTTACAGAAGTTAACACTTCCGTTAAATATTTTTATTAGACGTAAATACATATTAATAGAGGATACTTCTCACATACATTCATAATTTTATTAATATTAACAATTATGTCTTTTATACTTCTATACTTTTTTTTTACAGGTAAGAAAAGATAGAGAAAAATAAAGTAAGAGTAGAAATGAATGGAGTATTAAAAAAGTTATCCATCATTGGAGATATATCCATGATTTGTTATACGTGATTCTTCATCTATTCCATTATTCAGGCTTCAGTCAGGCTCTCATACCGAACCATTTTGGCCCTTTAGATATTCAATAAATGGAGACCATATTCCTCTGACAAGATCCAACGTCCAATAGGACAAGCCTTAATCTTTCCAGATGAAGTGTCTCCGACATTCCTGTAATCCACATTTTGATTGTGGGGGATGTAGGACCTTTCCAGAATTTCAATATTAATTTTTTCCCAATTATTAAACTGTAATCAATAAAAATTATTTGATTCGTTGTTATTAATTGATCTGTTTCTAATATTCCCAGTATTATTAACTTTGAGTCAGGGATCAGATTCATATTAACAACATTCGAAATTATCTTAAATATCTCTGTCCAAAATTTAGTAATTTTTACACAATTTGTAAATGAGTGCGTTAAGTTAGCTTCTAAGTGCTGACATTTATCACATATGGGAGATACATTTGTAAAAATACTATGTAATTTGGATTTTGAATAATGTAATATATGTAATATTTTAAATTGTATAAGAGAGTGTCTAGTATTTAACGAGCAGTGGTGTATATGTTGTAGACTTTCATCCCATATTTCAGGTCTAATGATTTGACCTAATTCGTTTTCCCATGATTGCCTATATATTTCTGTCATTGGGACATCGTTTTCCAGTAAAATATTATAAATATATGATATCAATGTTTCTGTTCGGGTGTTTATTTAGGCATTCATCTAAAATTTCTGTCTTTCTATTTCTGATTTCCTGTGTATTTGCTTTTACATAGTCTCTAATTTGTAGATATCTAAAGTAATCTTTTGAATGTAATCCATAAATTTGTTGTAATTCTTGAAATGAAAGGAAAGAATTTTCCCTGTAGAGATCTCCCATCTTATTAATTCCATAATTTTTCCATTGTACAAAACCTTTGTCCATCATTGAGGGTTTAAAAGTAACGTTATTTACAATGGTAAGGGCTAGTGGTATACATTCCAATTTTTGTGTTTTCTTTATTTGTTTCCAAATACGTATTCCACTTTCTATTATAAGGTTTTGACTATAGGTTTTCTTACCTATTTTAATTTTGGCGAATAAAATCGAACTAATTTCAAAAGGCGAACAATCTTCTTTTTCCATTTTTAACCAGGTTGGTTGTTTATCTGACTCTACAAACCAAAAATTCATATTTTTAATATTAACTGCCCAGTAATAAAACATAAAGTTTGGTAGTGCTAGATCTCCATTTATTTTTGGTTTGCGTAAATGTTTTTTTTGTTCATTCTATGGCTCTTTTAATCCCAGATAAAGTTGGTGACTATAGAATCAACCTTCTTAAAAAAATTTTTAGGAAGATATATCGGAATCAATTGGAAAAGATATAGTAATTGCGGGAGAAAAATCATTTTTATTGCGTTAATTCTACCTAGCATTGCGATAGGTAATGTTTTCCAATATAAAATGTTCTTATTTAATTTATTCAATAAAAGTGGAAAATTGGATTTAAATAAAGAGTCAAATCTTTTAGTTACATGAATTCCAAGATATTTGATTTTTTCGTTTGCTTTGAAAGGAAATTGTTGTAGTATATGTAAGTTATTTACCATTATTGGCATAAGTTCACTTTTATTCCAATTAATACTATATCCTGAAAATAAACCAAATTCAGATATTAATTTTTAATTTAGTAAATTTGGGATACTAATTTCCAGCTTTATAATATAAAGTAATACATCATCCGCATATAAAGAAATTTTATTTTCAGTATCTCTGGTGTCATATCCATATATTTCAGGATGTAATCTCACCCGTTGAGCTAAAGGTTCTATTGCAAGTGCAAACAGTAGTGGGGATAGAGGACAACCTTGTCTGCAGCCTCGGAATAGATTAAATGTAGTTGATAGCATTTGATTTGTTATTATTCTGGCTGTTGGATTAGTGTATAATAATTTAACCCAAGTAATAAACTTCTCTCCCAACTTTAAAGTTTCCATAACCGAGAACAAGTAAGACCATTCCACCTGGTCAAAGGCTTTCTCTGCATCTAACGAAATAATTACTAGATGTTTATTAATATCTCTTTTTGAATATATAATATTGTATAATCGTCTCATGTTATATGAGGAATATCGTTTTGGTATAAATCCTGTTTGATCGGGGTGAATTAATTTATTAATAACTGTACTTAGTCTTTGTGCTAATATTTTGGTTAGTATCTTTTGATCAGTATTTAAAAGAGCTATAGCTCTATATGATCCTGGGTCATCCAGGTCTTTGTCTATTTTAGGTATAAATGTTATAATTGATTCATTTAACGTTTCTGGTAGTTTCTGGTGAGTATAAATGTATTCATAGAGTGTCTTCAGACGTGGTGCAATCAGATCACAAAATGTTTTATAAAATTCCGGGCCTATACCATCTGGTCCCGGTGTTTTACCGTTTTTTAATGATCTAATAGATTCTTCGATTTCTTTTACTGAAATTTCAGCATTTAATGATTCTCTATTTTGTGAATCCAACCCATTCAAATTACATTTTTTTTTAAATGCTTCTATTCCTATCTTGTTTTCTGTCGTTTTAGCTGAATATAAATTTTTATAATATTGCAAAAAATCTCTCATTAATATCTTTCGGTTGTACTAATGGTTCGCCATTATATGATTTAATCCTATGGATTATTTTTTCTCCCTCCATCTTTCTTAATTGACGAGCCAATAATTTTTTAGGTTTATCTCCAAATTCAAATTGTAATTGTTTAGTGTATTGGTAGAGTTTTACAATTTGATCTGTGTATAATTTATTTAATTTATATTTCAGTGCAGCGATTTTATTATGTGTTGTTATGGATGGATTAGCAGAGTTGTCTGTATCTAATTGTTTAATCTCCTTTTCCAATTCCTGTTGTTCCCTCTGATTCTTTTTATTATAAAATGCTTGAGAAGAGATCATAATTCCACGGGCATATGCTTTAAAAGTTTCCCATAATAGGGAAGAGGATATTTCCGGTTTATCATTTATTTCAAAGAAAATCTTGATCTGTTCTATAATATATTCCTGAGTTGCTTTGTTTTTTAAAATTTGTGGATTAAATCTCCATTGTCCCCGTTTTTCCGTTTTACCATTTATTTTAATTATAAATGTTAAAGGTGCATGATCTGAGATTATAATATTATGGTATTTTGAATTGTAAGTAAGTGAGATAAGTTTAGCGTCAACCAAAAAATAATCTATTCTTGAATAGGTTTTATGTACAGGTGAATAAAATGAATATTCTCGTCCAGTTGGGTTTTCTACTCTTCTCTTTAATATTGCTGGTATCCATATATGCATTTAATAGGTCACTGGAATGGGATTTGGTTTTCCTTTGTCTTGTGGATCTGTCTAAATAGGAATCTAATGTACAATTTAAATCTCCTCCAATTATTAATTTATGTTGTGCTATTTCCGGGATGTTGTTAAACATTTTCTTAAAAAACAGTGGACTATCAAAGTTTGGTCCATATACATTGACAAGAATCATTTTTTGTGCATTTAATTCTCCTATTACAATAATGTATCTGCCATCATTATCAGTTATGTATTTTTGAATAAAGTGCCTTTACGAAATAATATTGCTACGCCTCTTGATTTGTGTGTAAAAGAAGAATGATACGTTTTATCTATCCATTTAGCTTTCAGCCTATGCTCGGCATCTTTTTTAAAATGTGTTTCTTGAATGAAAATCACATCAGCTTTAATTGCTTTTAAATGCACTAATACTTTACCTCTCTTGATTGGTTCATTAATACATTTAACGTTCCAGCTACAAAATGTTATTCCTTCATTCCCCATATTCATTTTTAAATCTTGCATCTTTTGTCTATGGGTGTCTATAATAGAGCCAATGGTTCAGTTCGACTGACCTGACCTTACACCCGAACTCCGAATAGACGAATTTTAAGACCCTTAACTGTCTCTCACGTGTATATTTCCTTTGATCCAATTTGTAACTCCATTCAAACTGAAACTAATAATGATAGTTTATAATAGTAAAGAAAAGAGGATAGATTAAGAAATTAGTATTGCGCACAAAGAAGGAAAAAATCTACATCTAGTATTAGTGTAGTTAGTGCTAGCCATACTAGCATGGCTAACCATCTACCGACTTCCGTAGTTGATGTTGCGAACTTAACCAGCCCCTTTATATCTTGGAAATTTTTATTCCATATCAATATTTTACCGGGGTATTAAATTTTAAAATATTCGGATTCCAATAGTCGGAAATGTGAGAACACAAATATTTAAAACTTGTTTGAAAATCTAATTAAAAAATAAAAATTAAAAAAAAAAAAAAACGAAAAGAAAGGAAGAAAGAAAATAAAAATGAGAATTACTAGTAAAAAAGAAAGAAGGTTTCCAAAGAGGACAAATTAAATCAAACTCTATATTTGACTCTAATCATTCCATTATAAGTAAACATTGGTCATTAGTGATAATTATTAATTCTGATTAGTAAAAATACAACGGTATAATTTTAGTATTTATTAGTTATTTGTATTCGTAGTGCATTTATACTAATTATTAGTATCCATGGGAGAGTTTCCAATCCACGTCTTTCTCCAGCTGCCTTAGTCATCACTTCAATTCCATCCAGTCCTGCAAAGTCAGTTTATTCAGTGGTGAGGGATCAAGCATCCTCTCAAGCCTTAATCTTCTGAGCAAAGTCCAATGCTGCCACAAGATTGGTGAAGAAATGTTCCTTCTTGTTGTACGTGACTCTTAGGGTGGCTGGATAGCTCAGGCCATATTTCAAATTCTCCACTTCCCTCAGGATACTTTTGGTCTCATTAAATGCTTTTCGTTTCCTGGAGACGTCTGCTGGGCAATCTTGATATATACTGATCCTGTGTCCTTCAAATAGAAGATTTCTGTTGCTTGATGTTTTTTGCATTATTTTCTCCAAGACGTGGTCGTACTGTATTTTTATTATCATTTGTCTTGGGGGAGCATTTTGGCTTGTCTGGCGTCTCATCACTCTATGTGCTCGGGCTAGTAAAGGCTTTTGATCCAGAGATAAAACCTTTTGTAGTAAATTTGCAGTGAATTCTCGGGGATCTTGATCTTTCTCTTCCCCTTCTGGAATACCCTCAATTCTTAGGTTCTGTCTTCTCTGGCGACCTTCCAATTTAGTACATTTCTCGGTTATTTTGCCCAGTAATTCAGTTAGACGTTGATTTTCAGTAATAAGCTTTGCTGTAGTCAGAGCGCTTGTTTCGGCTACTTGTTCAAGGTCTTTTATAACAGTCGTCTGCTGGTTCAGTGCCAGTTCCACCGGATTCAGCCTTTGTTCAAAGTCAGTTTTCACATTTTTGATTTTATCATTCGTCTCTTTTGCCATTTCAATCATTATTTCTGCGATTTCTTTGTTCAACTCATCCGATGTATTCTTAGTTGTGGTATTAATGTTGGTATTAATTTCAAACTTTAAGTCCATCATTTCTTCCTTGATTTTTTTTTATTTCTTCACCAATATTCATCAGCTTTATTTCTTCCCTTAAAGCAACAATTTCACCTGCAATAAAAGTTTTGAGATCTTCACCTTCCGATATTTTTGCCGTTTTTTTCGTCACATCTTCTTGGGATAACGTCCTACCTGAGCCCGAGGCTTCAGTCGGGCCTTTTTCTTGTTCCACCATTTTCTTCATAGCAACAGCACGAGTTGTTGGTTTCTCCGGGAGGGGGCTGCGCTGCATAGACATGATAAGTCGCGCGCCTGATGATGTCACTCACAGCAGTCGGTACAGAAGCAGCAGGCAGCAGGTAGGTCGTTTTCTCCCCGGTTTTTCAGCGTTTTTTTTCACGGAGCTGGCTGGCATTACTCCTTAGCCCTCCATTGCGCCACCGGAAGTCCAGAAGTTAACACTTAAAGTGGTTAAGCTCATGGCGCTATTATCAGCGCAACGAGTGCGAACATTGCAAAAGTTACGACTAGATAGCATGATTTCTTCTGCAGATAACATTACATTTTATGTGTATGATTTAATCAAACAAAGCAGGCCAGGAATGGCCGGAACCAAAGTAAGTTTTAAAAGCATACCCTGATGACCAAACGTTATGTGTAATTAAGCACCTGAGTCAATATATCGAGGTAACTAAGAGTCTCAGAGGCTCTGAGACAGCAATGCTCATCAGCGACAAAAAAACTCATAAAAAGGTGTCAGTATAAATTATTTCTAGATGGTTAAAACAGGTTTTGGATTCTGCTGGAGTAGACACTCATGTGTTTAAATCTCACTCCACCAGGGCGGTATCAACATCCGCAGAGAGGCTGCAGGATGATCTGAGGAATCAACTTTTTCTAAAATTGACGATAAACCTGTCCTGACATTGCCAGGGTTTGGGCATGCTGTTTTGGGTTCCGTTTGATTTGATTTGCTTTGCCTTTATAAATTTCATTTGTAATTTCCCTTGGGATAGAGGGATTATTATTGTTTTGTTATTTAAAAAAATGATTATTGGATAATAATTATTGGCAATGTTCAATACATTATTTATTCACTACTGTGTCAAATGAAGCAGTGTGTCGTATGGAATGGATCTACGGCATGAAATCACAGAGCTTTGAAATCTTCACGTAGTCACTCCCGTGACTCCGAAGTAAAATAGTAAGGTTAAACGAGAACTTACCAGTTTGAAGTTTGATCTTTATTTTATGAGGAGTTACGATGAGGGATTACGTGCCCTCCTCTCCCAGCCCTCATAATCACAAAGATCATCTGGTAGTTCTAGTCTTCTGAGTCTTACTATATCACTTTGGCTATAGTTTCTGTGTTTTCACGCCGCTGCTTTGAAGTATGACGCGCATGCACCTGGCGAGGCTTCTTCACGTAATCCTTCATCGTAACTCCTCATAAAATAAAGATCAAACTTCAAACTGGTAAGTTCTTATTTAATCTTACTATTAACTCCACATTCTCATCAGTACCCTGCAGGTGTTGTGCCACAGCCTGTACACTAGAGGTAATTTATAGTTATCAGCATGATGACCCACACATCACTGAGATGTGGAGGAAACAGTCAGACACAGAATTAGTAGACAGTCAGAATCCTTTTATCAGTATGGAAAAATCAAATATGAGAGGGTATGTGTTTTAGGATGAGAGGAGCAATGTTTAAAGGAGATGAGTGGGGCAAGTTTTTTTACAGTGAGTGCCTGGAACGTGCTGCCAGAGGTGCTGGTAGACGTTGATGCAGATACGACAGTGGCTTTTAAAAGACTTTTGGATAGGCACATGGATATGCAGGAAATGGATAGATATGAGTTGTGGAGGTGATGGTCTTCACATTGTGTTGGGCACATACTTTATGGGCCAAGGGGCTTGTTCTTGTGCTATACTGTTCTATGTTCTATATGTTCAATGAAACTGGATTACAGGGAGAATGCTTCACACGGACACCAGCAATGACGGATGAACTGGGTCACTGGAGCTGGGAGGCAGCAGCTCAACTAACTGCACCACCATGTCAGTCATTTTGCTGGGATTATTGTGCATTCTTAACTAAATGTTAGAGGGCCAGGGGTACCTATGACAATAGACAATAGGTGCAGGCGTAGGCCATTCAGCACTTCAAGCCAGCACCGCCATTCAATGTGATCATGGCTGATCATTCCCAATCAGTACCCCGTTCCTGCCTGCTCACCATATCCCCTGACTCCGCTATCTTTAAGAGCCCTATCTGGCTCTCTTGAAAGTATCCAGAGAACCGGCCTCCACCGCCCAATGAGGCAGAGAATTCCACACTCACAACCCTCTGTGCGAAAAGGTGTTTCCTCATCTCTGTTGTAAATGGCTTACCCCTTATTCTTAAACAGTGGCCCCTGGCTCTTGACTCCCCAAACATCGGGAACATGTTGCCTGCATCTAGCATGTCCAAACCCTTTGTAATCTTATATGTTTCAATAGGATCTCCTCTCATCCTTCTAAATTCCAGAGTATACAAGCCCAGCCGCTCCATTCTCTCATCATATGACAGTCCCGCCATCCCGGGAATTAACCTTGTAAACTTACTCTGCACTCCCCCAATAGCAAGAATGTCCTTTCTCAAATTAGGGGACCAAAACTGCACGCAATACTCCAGGTGTGGTTTCACTAGGGCCATGTACAACTGCAGAAGGACCTCTTTGCTCCTATACTCAACTTCCCTTGTTATGAAGGCCAACATGCCATTCGCTTTCTTCACTGCCTGCTGTACCTGCATGATTACTTTCATTGACTGATGAACAAGGGCCCCCAGATTCTGTTGTACTTCCTCGTTTCCTAACTTGACATCATTTAGATAATAATTTGCCTTCCTGTTTTTGCTACCAAAGAGGATAATCTCACATTTATCCACATTAAACTACATCTGCCATGCATCTGCCCACTCACCCAAACTGTCCAAGTCACCCTGCATTCTCATAGCATCCTCCTCACAGTTCACACTGCCACCCAGCTTTGTGTCATCTGCAAATTTACTAATGTTACTTGGAATCTCTTTGTCTAAATCATTGATGTATATTGTAAATAGCTGCGGTCCCAGCACCGAGCCTTGCGGTAATCCACCAGTCATTGCCTGCCATTCTGAAAGGGACCCGTTAATCCCTATTTGTTTCCTATCTGTCAACCAATTTTCTATCCATGTCAGCACTCTACCCCCAATACCATGTGCCCTCATTTTGCCCACTAATCTCCTGTGTGGGACCTTATCAAATGTTTTCTGAAAGTTCAGGTACACTACAGCCACTGGCTCTCCCTTGTCCATTTTCCTAGTTGCATCCTCAAAAAATTCCAGAAGATTAGTCAAGCATGATTTCCCCTTCGTAAATCCATGCTGACTCGAGCTGCACAAATTCAGATCACCAAATATAACCAACAAAACTAGAATAACCAACAAACCTAAGGTAAGGCCTTTGGTCTTTTAAATATCTGTGATGTTGAAAATTCTGAAATTTCAGCACTAAATAACATAAATGACAGGAAATCTATAAAGTAAATTGGATAATACCTTGATAGTGCAATTCAGAATGCTAAATGTGAGTTAAAATGCCACGGGGTGTTTGGGAGATTTTTACATAAATACATATTCAATTTAAGGACATGTCACCTGAATGCAATAGACAAATTGAATAACCATATATTTTCTCCCCTCATCTGGAATGAGATAATGGCTTTTTCTTTTGAAAGGGTGAGAGGAATAATCGTTTTTCTGCCAAAACCAGGCTGTGTCCTGCTCTAAGTGCCTTTACTGATGTAGTTTGAGATGAAACCAGCAACCATTGGCCAGGTGGGCATTACCTGTTCTGTAAACTCATCAAGAAAATATTGCATGGCATGGACAATGGTGATGATGTAAATGTAGTCTTTAGATTCACAAGGCGAGTGTTTAGATTGCAGCATTAGAGTGGGAAGGAGGAAAGCCTGTAAAGTAGTTTTTCACTGGAATACTGTGGTGAAGGCAGAATTTGGAAGTGATATTGAATGTTAGTCATACAGCGTGGAAATAGGCATTTTGGTCCAAGTCGTCCATGACTGACCAAGGTGTCCTTCTATGTTGGTGTTTATATACTTCTGAACCTTATCTGTTCATGTACTTGTCCAAATATCTTTCAAATTTTCAACCTGCCTCAACATAGAAACATAGAAACATAGAAATTAGGTGCAGGAGCAGCCAATTGGCCCTTCGAGCCTGCACCACCATTCAATATGATCATGGCTGATCATCCAACTCAGTATCCTGTACCTGCCTTCTCTCCATACCCCCTGATCCCTTCAGCCACAAGGGCCACATCCAACTCCCTCTTAAATATGGCCAACGAACTGGCCTCAACTACCTTCTGTGGCAGAGAATTCCACAGATTCACCACTCTCTGTGTGAAAAACGATTTTCTCATCTCAGGCCTAAAAGACTTCCCCCTTATCCTTAAACTGTGACCCCTTGTCCTGGACTTCCCCAACATCGGGAACAATCTTCCTGCATCTAGCCTGTCCAACCCCTTAAGAAATTTGTAAGTCTCTATGAGATCATCCCTCAATCTTCTAAATTCCAGCGAGTACAAGCCAAGTCTATCCAGTCTTTCTTCATATGGAAGTCGTGCCATCCCAGGAATCAGTCTGGTGAACCTTCTCTGTACTCCCTCTATGGCAAGAATGTCTTTCCTCAGATTAGGAGACCAAAACTGTACGCAATACTCCAGGTGTGGCCTCACCAAGACCCTGTACAACTGCAGTAGAACCTCCCTGCTCTTGTACTCAAATCCTTTTGCTATAAATGCCAACATACCATTCGCTTTCTTCACAGCCTGCTGCACCTGCATGCCTACTTTCAATGACTGGTGTACCATGACACCCAGGTCTCGTTGCATCTCCCCTTTTCCTAATCTGCCACCATTCAGATAATAGTCTACCTTCCTGTTTTTGCCACCAAAGTGGATAACCTCACATTTATCCACATTATACTGCATCTGCCATGCATTTGCCCACTCACCCAGTCTATCCAAGTCATCCTGCAACCTCCTAGCATCCTCCTCACAGCTAACACTGCCCCCCAGCTTCGTGTCATCCGCAAACTTCGAGATGTTGCATTTAATTCCCTCCTCCAAATCATTAATGTATATTGTAAATAGCTGGGGTCCCAGCACTGAGCCTTGCGGCACCCCACTAGTCACTGTCTGCCATCCTGAAAAGGACCCGTTCACTCCTACTCTTTGCTTCCTGTCTGCCAGCCAGTTCTCTATCCACATCAATACTGAACCACCAATACCGTGTGCTTTAAGTCTCTTGTGTGGGACCTTGTCGAAAACCTGCTGAAAGTCCAGATACACCACATCCACTGCTTCTCCCTTATCCACTCTACTAGTTACATCCTCAAAAAATTCAATAAGATTCGTCAGACATGATTTACCCTTCGTAAATCCATGCTGACTTTGTCCAATGATTTCACCACTTTCGAAATGCGCTGCTATCCCATCTTTAATAATTGACTCTAGCAGTTTCCCCACTACCGATGTTAGACTAACTGGTCTGTAATTCCCCGTTTTTTCTCTCCCTCCCTTTTTAAAAAGTGGGGTTACATTAGCTACCCTCCAATCCTCAGGAACTACTCCAGAATCTAAAGAGTTTTGAAAAATTATCACTAAGGCATCTGCTATTTCTGGGGCTACTTCCTTAAGTACCCTGGGATGCAGCCTATCTGGCCCTGGGGATTTATCGGCCTTTAATCCATTCAATTTACCCAACACCACTTTCCGGCTAACCTGGATTTCACTAATTTCCTCCATCCCATTTGACCCGCAATCCCCTGCTATTTCCGGCAAATTATTTATGTCTTCCTTAGTGAAGACAGAACCAAAGTAGTTATTCAATTGGTCTGCTATGTCCTTGTTCCCCATGATCAATTCACCTGTTTCTGACTGCAAGGGACCTACATTTGTTTTAACTAATCTTTTGCGCTTCACATATCGATAAAAACTTTTGCAGTCAGTTTTTATGTTTCCTGCCAGTTTTCTTTCATACTCCATTTTACCTTTCCTAATTAAGCCCTTTGTCCTCCTCTGTTGGTCTCTGAATTTCTCCCAGTCCCCTGGTAGGCTGCTTTTTCTGGCTAATTTGTACGCTTCATCTTTTTCTTTGATACTATCCCTGATTTCCCTCGTTATCCACGGATGCGCCACCTTCCCTGATTTATTCTTTTGCCATACTGGGATGAACAATTGTTGTAGTTTATCCATGCAGTCTTTAAATGCCTTCCATTGCACATCCACCGTCAACCCTTCAAGAATCAATTGCCAGTCCATCTTGGCCAATTCACGTCTCATACCCTCAAAGTTACCTTTCTTTAAGTTCAGGACCCGTGTTTCTGAATTAACAATGTCACTCTCCATCCTAATGAAGAACTCAACCATATTATGGTCACTCTTGCCCAAGGGGCCACGGACAACAAGGCTGCTAACTAACCCTTCCTCATTACTCAATATCCAGTCTAGAATAGCCTGCTCTCTCGTTGGTTCCTCCACATGTTGGTTTAGAAAATTATCCCGCATGCAATCCAAGAAATCCTCTTCCTCAGCACCCTTGCCAATTTGATTCACCCAATCTATATGTAGATTGAAGTCACCCATTATAACGGTTTTACCTTCGTTGCACGCATTTCTAATTTCCTGTTTGATGCCATCCCCAACTCCATTACTACTGTTAGGTGGCCTGTACACAACACCCACTACCTCTGGTATATAACACCTTAAGAGTGAAAACGTTATCCTTCAGGTTCCTATTTAATCTATCCCCTCACCTTAAAGATATGTCCTCTTATTCTTGATTCCCCATTCCTGGGAAAAATGCGATGTGCATTGACCCTAAATATGCCCCTCATGATTTGAACCACCACTGTAATATCACCCCTCAGTCTCCTATGCTCCAAAGAATAAGAGCATAGAATATAATGAACAGGAACAGACCCTTTGACACACAATGTACGTGCCAAACATGATGCAAAGTTAAACTAATCTCCTCTGCCTGCCTGTGTATATAATATAGAATAGATTAACTCCCAATCTCCCTGAATTGTATGTGAATATAACATTACTTTCCCTACATTATATTGCTATCCATATGTTTTCATTGGTTTGTTGTCTTTATTGACCTTTTCTCTTAAATTAAATTGTGTTATGTGAATATTACATTACAGCAACAAGCTTTTCACTCACACAAACAACATAAGCATCCTCTACTTTATTTAAACTTTCCAATACTTTTTTCTTAATGTATATTCTACACACTATACTGCTACATTCTGGTTGCCTCACTATTAGAAAGGATGTGGAGGCTTTGGAGATGGTGTAGAAGCGGTTCACCAGGATTTTTCCTGGATTGATATTAGCTATCAGGAGAGGTTGGAATTTCGACAGGATGGACAGGCAGCCATTTTCCCACGTTGGAACTGCCAAATACGGAAGTAAAGGCATTTGTTAACGGGAGCGGGGGAAATGTGCAAGGCGTGTTTTATACAGAGAGATTGGTCGGTGCCTGAAAAGCACTGCCTGGGGATGTGACAGCAACGTTTAAGAGGCATTTAGAAAGACATGATCACGCAGGGAATAGTGGGAGATCATGTGCAGGCAAATTGAATTAGTTAGATTGGCATTATGGTTGGCATAGACATGGCGAGATGAAGGTTCTGTTCCTGTGCTGTTCTATGTTTTTGATGTCTTTATGTAATATAGGCTAACTTGCATATCTCACATCCCGATGTAATCCAGCACAATTAATAAGTGAAGAGTAATGAATATGCCAAAAAACTCAGAATCACTGAGGGAAATGGACTTGCAAATTGAAATGAGTGTGTGAGTATAATCTTGTCCTGATCCTTTGTTAAATAATAACTGGCATGTCAATGTTGATTAGAGCACAGTAGTAAACGATACAATGAAGTTCAGACTGTGGTCCATGTTTTAGGTTACATTATCTCTAGAACAGGGATAGTATTGATTTTAGTGTAATAAAACAGAAGACATTTTCACAATCACATTTAAAGTGAACCAGGCTCTTCAATTAATGAGAAAAGTTGCAATGTGTCTACTTAGACATGTTATCTTAAATGGTTGGTCTCAGTATCAGAATTTACCATTGTTTTTCTGATGACATTGCCTCTGAAACCCACGGGAATTATGCGTCTCTCTCTTGCCATAACAAATTGTAAAGTATTGGGACTGGTCACCATTGTTTTTCAGAGGTGGTGCCAGGGTAATTATTCAATAGCATTTCCTGTGGACCCCTGATTAAGACTTGCTCAATGTGGGTCTGGTGATTGGTGCTTTAATCAAGCAAGAAAGGCACCATGTATCTTTTCTTTCCTGAACTTAACCAAGCCCAAATAAGTACAAAATCTTAATTAAGTTAAATTAATTTACCCAGAGTAGGGGAATCAAGAACAAGAGAACATAGATTTGAGGTAAGAGGGGAAAGATTTAACAGGAACATGAGGGGCAACTTTTTCACTCAGAGCGTGGTGGGTTTATGGAATGAGCTGCAAGAGGATGTAATTGAGGCTGGTACTATAACAACATTTAAAAGACATTTAAATAGCTACACAGTTAGAAAAGGTTTAGAGGCATATGGACCAAATGCAGGTAAATGGGACTAGTTTAGGTGGGGCATTTGGTCGGCATGGATAAGTAGGGCTAAAGGGCCTGCTTCCAAGTTGTATTAATCTATGACTCCATATCCTTCCATGAATACTGATTTAAGATGCTGCATTCTGCTTCAGCCTGAGGATACAGTAGATCCACAATGAGAAAAATGGACTGTGGTCCTCAACTAAAAGTGTCATTCTTAAAGCTTGATGAGCTCTTCACACAATGGACTAAAGAGTCATGTCTGTTTTCCGAGGAGCTGGGCCATCTTTGCATCCTACGGCAGACTGATAGAAGAAGCAGCTCCATCCAGATGCGTCAAACAATTGGAAAGGTGCCTATGTGGATTGTACACCCACTGGCCAGATGCTATTAACTGTGGACCCACCAACACAAGCACTATGTTGAAGAAGGACAGGAGGGTCTCTCTGATGTGCAAGCCAATGCCAGGATCATATTGCCCTTATGGGAACTCATGCAAAGATTTTGGGAAAATGTGAAAGGTTCTCAGGAAGTGCAATTTCTTTTCACAATTGATTTTTACAGACAGGTCCTACATGGTTGAGCAAGAAGAAAGGCCCATTATTGCCACTTGGAGAGCAATCTTCTTCCCAGGTGGACTAATGCTTCACTATGTGGGTGTGTATGTGGTGTGGGGGGGGGGGGGGGGGGGGGGGGGGGGGGGGAGAATAGGGTAGTGGGGAGTGAGTGCGATCTAAACAGCCGATTTTATCTTCTAACCCATGTTGGGCCTGAAATTCATCAGGAATTGAGTTTGCAAGTTAGTGCTTATTCTTGTTTGCTGGGCATGACATGTTCTGTTTTGCTGGGCATGATTTTTATATGTGTAAGAAGGAACTACAGATGTTGGTTTAAACCAAAGATAGACACAAAAAGCTGGAGTAACCCAGTGGGTTGAGCAGCATATCTGGAGAGAAGGAATGGGTGCTGTTTCATGTTGAGACCCTTCTTCAGTTACTCCTGCTTTTTGTGTCAATCTATGTGTTTTTAGATGTCTGGCCAAAGTTGACAAGTACCATTAATCATTCATAAATGGTATGAACATAAAACTGATTTAACAACTGTTGCTCTAACCCTTAAGCTTATAATAAATCAATACAAGTGTTATGGCATCTGAAGCTACTCTGTAACGTGCACTGAGCATCAAACTCGTGCTCTCACTCTAATTGATTGTATATTTATTTTTACTTGCTTTATTAATCATAGGATATGGATGTCACAGACAATGCTGAAATGTATTGACCACCTCTCCTTGCTCCCGAGTGGGGGAAGGGGATGAGGACATGGGTTGGTGTTAAATATAGGTTAAAATGGTTAAGAATGGGTAAGAATTTGTCAGTGGACATTATTAAACTAGGGATTTTGTGATAATATAGTACTTTACACCATCTTTTTTAAAATAAAGGTTTATTTAGTTAACTGGATATGTTCCTTAGCTGCCACCTGGGACTTGAACTCCGGTCTCTGGGGAATTGCTTTAGGACCAAGATGAGAAAACATTTTTCACACAGAGTGGTGAGTCTCTGGAATTCTCTGCTACAGAAGGTAGTTGAGGCCAGTTCATTGGCTATATTTAAGAGGGAGTTAGATGTGGCCCTTGTGGCTAAAGGGATCAGGGGGTATGGAGAGAAGGCAGGTGCAGGATACTGAGTTGAATGATCAGCCATGATCATATTAAATGGTGGTGCAGGCTCGAAGGGCCTAATGGCCTACTCCTGCACCTATTTTCTATGTTTCTATGTTTCTATGTACAGAGAAGATCTACAAGTATGTTGCCAGGACTAGAGGGTCTTCTTCTTCTTCTTTCATGTGGCGTGCACGGCCTAAAGTTGTTGGACAACTTGTTCTATTTGATCTTCCGTTTGTGCATGTCGAGTTGATTGCATTAGTCGAAACAGGGCGGACCACGTGAAGGTTGCAATCTTCCACCTCACTAGAGGGTCTGAGCTATAGGGAGAGGTTGAGTAGCCTGCATCGCAGGAGGATGAGGGGTGATTTTAAAGAGGTTGTCTAAAGGGCCTGTCCCAATTACGCGTCCTTGGATCGCAAATTATGCAACCTCGTGGTCGCTTGAGGCATACAGGCACCGTATGGCCAAGCGGGGCCGGTCCCACTTAGAAGCGCGGAGGGGTATGGAGTTGTGCGGGGCCAGTCCCGACATCGCGCGGGGCTCCGAAATTCTTGCAATGAACGAAATCTTCGCGCGCCAACGGCCTGTCGCGGAACTGATGGCCAAAGTTGGACAGACCCAAGACCCTGGTGCGACACAACGTCTCACCTTCAACAGCAGCAGAAGCAGGCAAACAATCGCCGAACTAGGCCTGGGCTCACGGCCGTTGAGGTCCGGATCCGCCCCCACTTCTACTCCAAGAGCGGGGCCAAGAAAATTGAAGATAAACACAAAATGCAGGAGTAACTCAGCAGGACCGGCAGCATCTCTGGAGAGAAGCAATGGGTGACTGTTCGGGTCAAGACTCTTCTTTTCAGACTGAAGAAGAGTCTCGACACAAAACGTCACCTATTCCTTCTCTCCAGAAATGCTGCCGGTCCCGCTGAGTTACTCCAGCTTTGTGTCCATCTTCAAATGACGTCACGCACTCCACACGGCTGTGCGTACGCATCTAACTGCGCCTGACCTTCGCTCAACCGTCTCGGCTCAACGCAACCACGAGGTCGCGCAATTTGCGTGCCAAGGACATGTAAGTGGGCAGGCCCTTAAATCATGAGAGGAATAGATTGGGCATATGCACAGAGTTTCTTACCTATAGTAGATGAATCGATGACCAGAGGACATAGGTTTAGACAATAGGTGCAGGAGTAGGCCATTTGGCCCTTCGAGCCAGCACCGCCATTCAATGTGATCATGGCTGATGATCCCCAATCAGTACCCCATTCCTGCCTTCTCCCCATATCCCCTGACTCCGCTATCTTTAAGAGCCCTATCTAGCTCTCTCTGGAAAGTACCCAGAGAAACAGCCTCCACCGCCCTCTGAGGCAGAGAATTCCACAGACTCACAACTGTGAGAAAAAGTGTTTCCTCGTTTCCATTCTAAATGGCGTACTCCTTATTCTTAATCTGTGGCCCCAGGTCCTGGACTCACCCAACATCGGGAACATGTTTCCTGCCTCTTGCGTGTCCAAACCCTTAACAATGTTATATGTTTCAATAAGATCCCCTGTCATCCTTCTAAACTCCAAAGTGTACAAGCCCAGCTGCTCCATTCTCTCAGCATGTGACAGTCCCGCCATCCCGGGAATTAACCTTGTAAACCTACGCTGCACTCTCTCAATAGCTAGAATGTCCTTCCTCAAATAAGGGGATGAAAACTGCACACAATACTCCAGGTGTGGTTTCACTAGGACCCTGTACAACTGCAGAAGGACCTCTTTGTTCCTATACTCGACTCCTCTTGTTATAAAGGTCAACATGCCATTCGCTTTCTTCACTGCCTTAAAGTGAAGGGGAAAAGAGTTAACAGGAATTTGAGACGTAACAGGATGGTGGGTGTATGAAACAAGCTGCCAGAGGAGGTAGTTGAGGCAGGGACTATCCCAACGTTTAAGAAACAGTTAGACAGGTACATGGATGGGACAGGTTTAGAGGGATATGGGCCAAGCGAGCGAGGTCACGGGCGGACGTGTGTGAAACAGGCGCCGACCCACCCATGACATTGTGACGTCATCAGTCGAAGCTGGTTGATGAATCTGCATGTGAAAGGCAGTTAAAAAGGCCGTTCTGTATTGTAAAAAATGCATTCACCATTAATTTGTGAAATATACGATCAAATCTAAAGTGAACCTGATCACTGCCTGGAGGGGGAAAATGTGAGTCACAATTTGTAAACATTTAAGCGCTACTGCGTAGCGTTTTGGCGAAAATACAAAAACACATACACACATACACTCTCATACAAAATGAGACGTTTATAGGTATAGAGATTAGGGGGAAAAGTGTAACTAAAGATAACCATATAACCATATAACCATATAACAATTACAGCACGGAAACAGGCCCTCTCGGCCCTTCCAGTCCGTGCCGACCATTTGTTTTCCCCTAGTCCCATCTACCTGCACTCAGACCATACCCCACCATTCCCTTCACGTCCATATACCTATCCACTTTACTCTTAAATGTTAAAATCGATCCTGCCTCCACCACTTCTGCTAGAAGCTCATTCCACACAGCCACCACCCTCTGAGTAAAGAAGTTCCCCCTCATGTTACCCCGAAACTTCTGTCCGTTAATTCTCATGTCATGCCCTCTTGTTTGAATCTTCCCGACCCTCAATGGGAAAAACATATCCACGTTAACTCTGTCTATCCCTTTCATCATTTTAAAGACCTCAATCAAGTCCCCCCTTAACCTTCTGCGCTCCAAAGAATAAAGACCTAACTTGTTCAACCTTTCTCTGTAACATAGTTGCTGGAACCCTGGCAACATTCTAGTAAATCTCCTCTGTACTCTCTCTATTTTGTTGAGATAGAGTGGGACTTCTCAGGAATCAAAGCAGTCACTTCTGTGTGGTCACAGGAGATGGGCCAGGACATCAATGAGTATTTCTCTTCTGTATTTACTGTAGGACGGAGGAAATTGGAGCAGTCACTGGAAGTGTCACAAGAGCAGTCAGGGTTACTTTAGCAGTCAGCAGTCACTGGAAGTGCTGAAGGTACTGTCATGTTTGAAGGTATCGAAATCTCCAGGGCCTGATCTGATATATCCGAGGACATTGCGGGAAACTAGAGAGGAAATTGTGGGAGCCCAGGTTGAGATTTATGAGTCATCGTTAAATACAGGAGAGGTGCCAGAGGATTGGAGGGTGGCAAATGTTGTGTCTCTTTTCAAGAAGGGCTGCAGGGAAAATGCTGGGAACTATAGGCTGATGAGCTTAACATCTGTAGTTGGTAAGTTGCTGGAGAGTATTCTGAGGGATAGGATATACAGGCATTTGGCTCCATGGAAGGAAGCAGAGGGTGATAATGGAAGGTTGCTTCTCAGAATGGAGGCCTGTGACTAGTGATGTGCCACAGAGTTCGGTGCTGGGCCCGTTACTGTTTGTCATCTACATCAATGATTTGGATGAGAACATACAGGGCAAGATTAGCAAGTTTGCTGATGATACAAAAGTTAGTGGTTTTGCAGATAGTGAAGATGGTTGTGAACGATTGCAGCAGGATCTGGATCAATTGGCCAGGCGGGTGAAGGAATGGTTGATGGAATTTAGTACAGAGAAGTGTGAGGTGTTGTATTTTGGGACGTGGATCAAGGGCAGGACATACACAGTAAATGGTAGGCCTCTGGGTAGTGTTGTAGAACAGAGGGATCTAGGAATACAAATGCATAGTCCCATGAAGGTCGAGTTGCAGGAAGATAAGTTGGTCAAAAAGGCTTTTGGCACTTCGGCCTTCATCAGTCAGAGTGTTCAGTACAGAGGTTGGGAGGTCATGTTGCAGTTGTATAAGAAGTTGGTGAGACCGCATTTAGAATATTGTGTTCAGTTCTGGGCACCATGTTATAGGAAAAATATTGTCAAGCTTGAAAGGGTTCAGAAAAGATTTACGAGGATGTTGCCAGGACTAGAGGGTGTAAGCTATAGGGGGAGGTTGAGTAGGCTGGGTCTCTATTCCATGGAGCGTAGGAGGATGAGGGGATATCTTATAGAGGTATACAAAATCGTGAGAGGAATAGATCGGTTCGATGCAATGTCTTTTACCTAGAATAGGGGAATCGATGACCAGAGGGCATAGGTTCAAAGTGAAGGGGTAAAGATTTAATCGGAATCAGAGGGGTGACTTTTTCACGCAGAGGATGGCGGGTGTCTGGAACAAGTTGCCAGAGGAGGTAGTTGAAGCTGGGACTATCCCATCATTTAAGAAACAGTTGGACAGGTACATGGATGCGACAGGTTTGGAGGGTTATGGACCAAGCGCAGGCAAGTAGGACTAGTGTAGCTGGGACATTGTTGGCCGGTGTGGGTGAGTTGGGCCGAAGGGCCTGTTTCCACACTGTATTCCTCTATGATTCTATGACACTGCCCAGACCATCATGGGTACCGACCTCCCCATCATTGAAGGGATCTATCAAGGGCTCTGTCTCAAAAAGGTAGCCAACATCATCAAGGACCCACACCATCGTAGCCGTGCTCTCATTTCAGCCATTGGGCAGGAGGTATAGGAGTCTGAAAACTAGCATCCAAGTTCAGGAACGGCTTCTACGCAACAACTATCAGACGATCAATCAGATTCGATCACTATGAACTCTAACTGCACTCCAAACTACAAACTGCCTTGGTTGGACTCGGGACTTTAGGTACTTTAGAGATACTTCATACCTGTTGTGCTGTAGCAAGTAAGAATGTTATTGGTCCTTTTCGGTACATGACAATAAAACACTGACTGTTCTCTCTGTTCCTTACTATCTGTTCATAGTGTAAAACCGAAGAGACTTAATGCTTTTGTGGATCTTGCAGTGGAAACCTATATTACAACTCAAATTGTTTACTTTTTATTTCAAAAACAAAAAACTGCAGATTCTGCAAAACAGACATAAAATCAGAAATGCTATAGAGAGCAGGACAGACAATACCTCCGCAGTATCATGGATTTGCATTTAGAGCACTCTAAATCTTTATGGGCAACATTGTTCAGAGATGTCCTCACTCTTCAATGGGTGAATTTGGGTTATTTGTACCTGGGAACTCTGTGACACTCAGTTGAGTAACGAGGTACCATGGTCAGTAAAGGGCCTGTCCCACTTGCATGCGATTGCATGCGTTTGGCGCGACCAAACTTGGTCGTTTGAGGCGTATGGGCACCGTATGGCCATGCGGGGCAGGTCCCACTTAGAAGCACGGAGTTGTGCGGGGCTGGTCCCGACATCGCGCGGGGCTCTGAAAATCTGACAGTGTCCGAAATCCTCGCGTGCCAATGGCATTGCGATCGTACGCAGCGTCTTGTTGTCAAACGCGGCGTCTTGACATCGTACGCAGTGTCTTGACGGCGTACGCCTAGCGAGTGGCGTTGCGCGATGACATCATCGCCCGGCGTGGCGTTGTGTGATGATGTCACCGCCCGACGCCGTGCGACGCCCAAATTCAGTTGGCCTGCCTCCTGCCCAGCTGATTGGTAAATATGACGCAAATGACTTCACGTGCGAACTTAGCGTGTACTTAGCGCAAACTTTGCGTGATCACCGCTTCCGTTTGGTCGCGCCAAACGCATGCAATCGCATGCAAGTGGGACAGGCCCTTAACTTCCAATTTTTAGCAAACAATTCTAGTTACGTTCATTACAGTGATGCTGTTAAGTGGTGAGAATTACACTGTCATCACAAATGCTAATTCTGAGCCATTAAGTTTAACATCAGTTATATATTGCTCGCGTATATCTTGACTTCAGATTCAAGGCATAAATGCTACTAAATGATCTATGGTGTTAGCTTGCATGCAAATGCTTTTTTCCTCTGTTTTTTTAATTATATGTTCCTGGCAATTAAAAACCAGGATATAGAAACATAGAAATTAGGTGCAGGAGTAGGCCATTCGGCCCTTCGAGCCTGCACCGCAATTCAATATGATTATGGCTGATCATCCACTCAATATCCCGTACCTGCCTTCTCTCCATACCCTCTGATCCCCTTAGCCACAAGGGCCACATCTAACTCCCTCTTAAATATAGCCAATGAACTGGCCCCAACTACCCTCTGTGGCAGAGAGTTCCAGAGACTCACCACTCTCTGTGTGAAAAAAGTCTTTCTCATCTCGGTCTTAAAGGATTTCCCCCTTATCCTCAAGCTGTGACCCCTTGTCCTGGACTTCCCCAACATCGGGAACAAACTTCCTGCATCTAGCCTGTGCAACCCCTTAAGAATTTTGTAACTTTCTATAAGATCCCCTCTCAATCTCCTAAATTCTAGAGAGTATAAACCAAGTCTATCCAGTCTTTCTTCCTTAGACAGTCCTGCCATCCCAGGAATCAGTCTGGTGAACCTTCTCTGCACTCCCTCTATGGCAATAATGTCCTTCCTCAGATTTGGAGACCAAAACTGTACGCAATGCTCCAGGTGTGGGCTCACCAAGACCCTGTACAACTGAAGTAGAACCTCCCTGCTCCTATACTCAAATCCTTTTGCTATGAAAGCTAACATACCATTCGCTTTTTTCACTGCCTGCTGCACCTGCATGCCTACTTTCAATGACTGGTGTAGCATGACACCCAGGTCTCGCTGCATCTCCCCTTTTCCTAATCGGCCACCATTTAGATAATAGTCTGCTTTCCTGTTTTTGCCACCAAAGTGGATAACCTCACATTTATCCACATTATACTGCATTTGCCAAACATTTGCCCACTCACCCAGCCTATCCAAGTCACCTTGCAGTCTCCTAGCATCCTCCTCACAGCTAACACTGCCCCCCAGCTTAGTGTCGTCCGCAAACTTGGAGATATTGCCTTCAATTCCCTCATCCAGATCATTAATATATATTGTAAATAGCTGGGGTCCCAGCACTGAGCCCTGCGGTACCCCACTAGTCACTGCCTGCCATTGTGAAAAGGATCCGTTTACTCCTACTCTTTGCTTCCTGTTTGCCAGCCAGTTCTCTATCCACATCAATACTGAACCCCTAATGCCATATGCTTTAAGTTTGTATACTAATCTCTTATGTGGGACCTTGTCGAAAGCATTCTGGAAGTCCAGATATACCACATCCACTGGTTCTCCCTTATCCACGCTACTAGTTACATTCTCGAAAAATTTCACAAGATTCGTCAGACATTACAACTGGTCTGTAATTCCCCATTTTCTTTCTCCCTCCCTTCTTAAAAAAAGGGGTTACGTTTGCTACTTGCCAATCCTCAGGAACTACTCCAGAATCTAAAGAGTTTTGAAAGATTATCACAAATGCATCCACTATTTCCTGAGCTACTTGATTAAGTACTCTGGGATGCAGCCTATCTGGCCCTGGGGATTATTCGGCCTTTAATCTATTCAATTTACCCAACACCACTTCCCGACTGACCTGGATTTTAACTCAATTCCTCCTTTGACCCGCGGTCCCCTGCTATTTCCGGCAGATTATTTATGTCTTCCTTGGTGAAGACGGAACCAAAGTAGTTATTCAATTGGTCCGCCATATCCTTGTTCCCCATGATCAACTCACCTGTTTCTGACTGCAAGGGACCTACATTTGTTTTAACTAATCTTTTTCTCTTCACATATATATAAAAACTTTTGTAGTCAGTTTTTATGTTCCCTGCCAGTTTTCTTTCATATTTTTTCCTTTCCTAATTAAGCCCTTTGTCCTCCTCTGCTGGTCTCTGAATTTCTCCCAGTCCTCTGGTATGCTGTTTTTTCTGGCTACTTTGTACGCATCATCCTTTGCTTTGATACTATCCCTGATTTCCCTTGTTATCCACGGATGCTCTACCTTCCCGGATTTATTCTTTTGCCAAACTGGGATGAACAAATGTTGTAGTTCATCCATGCTACAGCATCTAGCAGAGAAAGTCTGTGTCTGGCAGATACTGGAGTGCAGAAACCTAAGTAAAGTTCATGATGTGTAGGAAGGAACTGCAGATGCTGGTTTAAACTGAAGATAGACACAATATGCTGAAGTAATTCAGTGGGTCAGGCAGCATCTCTGGAGAGAAGGAATGTGTGACGTTTCGGGTCGAGACCCTTCTTCTGAAGAAGCATTTTTTATCTATCCTAAGTAAAGTTCCATTGCTTCAGTAATTATTGTTCCCACTCTACGCAAAGGTCAAGCTTTCATAATAAATTGCTCAATCTCAGGGATAATGAGGCAGTGACAGTTAGAATTTCATCCACACATACCTAATCTTCATTGTTCATTAAGTATCAAATTTTCACCTAGGACTCCGGTGAATTGTTGTTGGTCAGAAGGAAAATCCTGTTGCCCTTCTTGATTTTTAATTATTTTTCTCCTTCAAGCCCTGAGTGTCTTGACTTTTGTTGGAGCTGGGATTCATGTACATCGCCATTCTCTCAGAACTTGGCTTATGTTCCACTGTAATGTTTTATCCAAGAGGGTAAATTGCGGGAGAATAAAATGGCAATATTGGGTTTTTGGTGCAAATGGACACTATGGCCAGTATTGGCCAGTCTACTATGGCTAGTATGGACTTAGAACATCAAACAGTACAGCACAGAATGGGCCCTTTTGACCATAATGTTTATGACGAACATGATTTATATAATGTATGACTCTATGACAGTGAAGTCTGCCAGGCTGTGAATGTCCACTGTTTCTTGTGTTCTCCACAATGGAGAGTGAGCTGTAGTAGTGAACACGTCTGGTCAATGGTGACAATGATTGAAATGTCTCTTACAGTTACCTCCCTAAAGGGCCTGTCCCACTTGGCGATTTGTTCGGCGACTGCTGGCATCATTGATTGACGTATCAGGTCACTGAAATGTCGCAGCGTGATGCGGCGGTGATGCTGCGTGACGCGGAGTGACTGATGACGTATGACGCGCGGTGTTTTTTCGAGTGTAGCAACGTTTTTTTGTTGCCGCTGGATTTTGAAATGTTCGAAATCTTTTGGCGACACTGATATGAAGCCAAAAAAATCGCTAAGTGGGACAGGGCCTTGAGACTCATAACACAGAAAAATCATCCGAAACATCACCTTTCTCTCCTTCCACAGATGCTGCTTGACCTGTGGAGTTACTCTCACACTTGGTGTTTTACATAGGGTCAGTCAGGATGTGAAATTGATGGATCAGAATTTTACCAAATGCGTGTTGAGGAGCAGTGATCTTGGATTGGCACAAACCCATTCAGAGGGCTTTGATATTGCTGGTGTAGAAAGGATACTCGAATTGTATTTACTGTATAATTTGTGGAACGTCATGGGTAAAGACACTTTTGAAAAATATAAAAGTGGATAAGTCTCCAGGTCCTGACAGGATATTCCCTAGGACATTGAGGGAAGTTAGTGTAGAAATAGCAGGAGCTATGACAGAAATATTTCAAATGTCATTAGAAACGGGAATAGTGCCGGAGGATTGGCATACTGCGCATGTTGGTCCATTGTTTAAAAAGGGTTCAAAGAATAAACCTAGCAATTATAGACCTATTAGTTTGACGTCAGTGGTGGGCAAATTAATGGAAAGGATACTTAGAGATAATATATATAAGCATCTGGATAAACAGGGTCTGATCAGGAACAGTCAACATGGATTTGTGCCTGGAAGGTCATGTTTGACAAATCTTCTTGAATTTTTTGAAGCGGTAACTAGGGAAATTGATGAGGGTAAAGCAGTGGATGTTGTCTATATGGATTTCAGTAAGGCCTTTGACAAGGTTCCCCATGGAAGGTTGGTTAAGAAGGTTCAATCTTTGGGTGTTAATGGCGGAGTAGCAAGATGGATTCAACAGTGGCTGAATGGGAGATGTCAGAGAGTAATGGTGGATGGCTGTTTGTCAGGTTGGAAGCCGGTGACCAGTGGGGTGCCTCAGGGATCTGTGTTGGGTCCACTGTTGTTTGTCATGTACATCAATGATCTGGATGATGGGGTGGAAAATTGGATAAGTAAGTATGCAGATGATACTAAGATAGGTGGTGTTGTGGATAATGAAGTAGATTTTCAAAGTCTACAGAGAGATATGGGCCATTTGGAAAAGTGGGCTGAAAGATGGCAGATGGAGTTTAATGCTGATAAGTGTGAAGTGCTACATCTTGGCAGGACAAATCAAAATAGGACGTACATGGTAAATGGTAGGGAATTGAGGAATGCTGTGGAACAGAGGGATCTAGGAATAACTGTGCATAGTTCCCTGAAGGTGGAATCGCATGTAGATAGGGTGGTAAAGAAAGCCTTTGGTGTGCTGGCCTTTATAAATCAGAGCATTGAATATAGGAGTAGGGAAGTAATGTTAAAATTGTACAAGGCATTGGTAAGACCAATTCTGGAGTATGGTGTACAATTTTGGTCGCCTAGTTATAGGAAGGATGTCAACAAAATAGAGAGAGTACAGAGGAGATTTACTAGAATGTTGCCAGGGTTCCAGCAACTATATTACAGAGAAAGCATGAACAAGTTAGGTCTTTATTCTTTGGAGCGCAGAAGGTTAAGGGGGGACTTGATTGAGGTCTTTAAAATGATGAAAGGGATAGACAGAGTTGACGTGGATACGTTTTTCCCATTGAGGGTAGGGAAGTTTCAAACAAGAGGGCATGACATGAGAATTAAGGGACAGAGGTTTCGGGGTAACGTGAGGGGGAACTTCTTTACTCAGAGGGTGGTGGCTGTGTGGAATCAGCTTCCAGCAGAAGTGGTGGAGGCAGGATCGATTTTAACATTTAAGAGTAAAGTGGATAGGTATATGGACATGAAGGGAATGGAGGGGTATGGTCTGAGTGCAGGTAGATGGGACTAGGGGAAAACAAATGGTCGGCACGGACTGGAAGGGCCGAGAGGGCCTGTTTCCGTGCTGTAATTGTTATATGGTTATATGGTTAAGATAACCAGTGGGAGATGAAATGTTGAGTTGCTGAAGAAATTTCCTAATGGCATCTGTCTGAATTGTTCAGTCTGTCTCATTCTTGGAAAAAAAATCTCACTGTAACATCCTCAACTGTATAGTACATTTTGGTTTTTAACTTTGTAAATGTAACTATTGTGCCTTTCACTTCAGTTTTGAAAGCATTGTTTGATGTTCATGGTAATATTATGTGGATCTTAAACATATGTATGTTAAACCTAAATATACATATCCCTAGCCTGATATTATCTGTTTAATCTGTGGTGTACTGTTCATATGTTTTGCTGTCTTAATTCGTATCACCCAGTCATTCCCATGATTCATTCTGAGATATCTCGACTCACGTTCCCACCTCTTTATCATTCCAAAGGGGGGCCAGGTAATGGGGCCACCTGCTGTCATGTGCGGCATCAGGCCAATGACAGGACTGCTCGGTGAACTTTGGTAACTTTGTTGGTGCCAGAAACGTGGCGGCACTTGTGTACTGCCTAGGTGAGTTCGACTATATTATTTTACCAGGTTGAATGCAAAACAAAACAGTTCACTTTAGTACAGTGACTGTACCTTGGTACATGTGGCAATAAAGTGTAATTGAATTAGTGAACCATTGATTGGACAGCACACAGACAAATGCTTAATTCTGTATTCTGGTACACATGACAATAATAAACCAATATCAATACCAATCCTTTTACAGCCAGTGATGAATATGCTGAAGCTAAACAGATTAAAAATTTGAAAGGGTTTTAAAGGACAGATATTTTCATTAGTGGACAAGACAATGGTGCAGCAGGAGAGTTGCTGCCTTACAGAGCCAGAGACCTGGGTTCCTGAGATTCAGTGCTGTCTGTATGAAGTTTGTGCGTTCTTCCTGTCACTGCGTAGGTTTTCTCCGAGTGCTCCAGTTTCTTCCCACATTCCAAAGATGTGCAAGTTTGTAGGTTAATTGGCTTCTGTGCATTGTCCCTAGTGTGAAGGATGGAACTAGTCATAAGGTCATGTGTTAGGAGCAGAATTAGACCATTCGGCCCATCAAGTCTACTCCGCCATTCAATCATGGCTGATCTATCTCTCCCTCCTAACCCCATTCTCCTGCCTTCTCCCTGTAATATCTGACACCCGTACTAATTAAGAATCTATCTATCTCTGCCTTAAAAATATCCATTGACTTGGCCCCCCCCAGCCTTCTGTGGGAAAATAATTCCACAGATTTGCCACCCTCTGACTAAAGAAATTCCTCCTCATCTCCTTCTGAAAGGAACGTCCTATATTTCAGAGGCTATGACCTCTGGTCCAAGACTCTCCCACTAATGGAAACATCCTCTCCACATCCACTCTATCCAAGCATTTCACTATTCTGTACGTTTCAGAGGTCCCCTCCCATTCTTATAAACTACAGCGAGTGCAGGCCAGTGTTGTCAAACGCTCGTCACATGTTATGTTAGAACTAGTGTATGGGTAATCGCTGGACGGCATGGACTCAGTGGGCCGAAGGGCCTGCTTCCATGCTGTATCTCTAAATTAAACTAAAATACATCAGAAATGTGACATGGATCATGAGGTGGTTGGTATTAAATCACATAGGGAACTCAGGAGTGACTTCTCTACCCGAGCAGATGGAATGTGGAACCTGCTTTCGCAGACAGTGGGTATGGAGTGAAATGCAAGTGCATTTTGTCGCAACAACATTTTACAAAAAGGGGATCAGCAAGTATGAACAGTATTGCACTGATGGGAAGTTGCTGTGCTTTCAACCCTTTTGAACGTTTTGTTTTTAAATTTTCACACAATTGTCCCTGATGAAAATCACTCCTGGACAAGGTAAAATTCTGCTTTGAAACATGTGCTTGGAATGTAAATGATCTGACTTGTAAGTTGCCAAAGAACCAAACGATTCTCTTATAAATTTCGTCCCCTGATGAAGTATGGGAGTATTTTGGTGAGGATTATTCATACAGAGTGCACCTGAATGTATTTTTGCAAATGTAGGCTGAACTAAACTATTTTTGTGGGTGGCGGGGGAGATTCAATGGAATCTAATTGCTATGGTTCATCCTTTTTTGAGCGTGTAAATGGCTTGAAAACAATATTCAAAGACAGTCTTTTAGGAACTGAAGTGCTATGTGTTTATTCGCTCCTGTGGTAGATGAAGCCTAACAATTAACCCTAATTCTAGAATATTGTATCCAAGCAATAGGTAGGAGGTTCAGCATATTATCTTGTCACGTCAAGCAGAACAACATTGCACCATTCTTGAGGTTACAAGATTTTACTTATATTCATTGCGGATAAAATAATATGCAAGAGTTCAAATACCATAGAGGGTTTCTTTCAGTCCTGGAATAATTTCAAAGGGGAAACATGAAAAGCTGCTTTATACAATGTCCTGAGAGGAAGTAATTCCTCCAGGAAATAAAATGTAGGCTTTGGTTTCCTTGAAATAATGTGGACTCTTTCAATATTTGCTGTCACAGATTGGGTGCTCTTTATGGGAGATGATTAACCACTTAAAATCCATTGGAGCAACTTGAAATCAAAGTAGTGGACCAGGAGGATGGTGTATCAGACTGTTCTTGAAAAGTTAAATGCATAAGATCTGGGCTGTATATTTGAGTGAAGAATATAGTTCACATGTAGTTCAAAACACCTTTTACATGTTAATTGAATTGTGCTCCATTTAAATATAACATTAACCCTAACTCTTTACCATGGACGTTGAAAGCCTGTGCAAAAGAATAGAGACAGACAGGGGACTACAGGCGGTTAAGAACATCCTGCAGAAAAACCCTGACCTGGAGAGACCCGACGAGGCCCTAGTCAAATTACTTTACCTGCGATTGACAAAGAACGACTTTGAATTTAACAGGGAGTTCTAGCTACAAGTCAAAGGGACGGCAATGGGGAAGAACATTTC
This sequence comes from Okamejei kenojei, assembly GCA_035221665.1. Classification (NCBI taxonomy): domain Eukaryota; kingdom Metazoa; phylum Chordata; class Chondrichthyes; order Rajiformes; family Rajidae; genus Okamejei; species Okamejei kenojei. Next base: position 37,799,218 of record CM069159.1, on the reverse strand, counting down.
CCCAGCTTATGCCAACATATACATGGCAGAGTGGGAATAGACAGTCTTCCTTAAATGCCCTAGGCGCCCAATGTGCTACTACAGGTTCCTAGATGACATCTGGGGAGTGTGGACACACTCAGAAGGGGAGTTAGAGGAGTTCATCGACATACTTAATGCCCACCACTCTTCCATCAAGGTTAAGGCCATGACAAGCCAGGAGAGTGTGGACTTCCTTGACACCACTGTCTTTAAACTACCATCAGATAACCAGGACCAAATTCTAGCTACCAAAGTCTTTTTCAAACCCACAGACACCCACACCCTTCTAGACACCATGAGCCACCACCCAATACACACCTTCATGGGTATCGTAAAGTCACAACTGACCCGCTTTCACCGTATACGCACCAGGGAGCAGGATTTCAACTAGGCCACAAGCACCCTCTTCAACGCCCTTAGACAGAGGGGGTACAACAGACGGAAATTAAGACACATTAAGTCAAATTTTCTAAAAGAAGCATATATGGGCCCAGGCTTAGGACGGGTTTGACACAGAACTTGCCACTCTTAACAGGATTCATGGTAAATTGAATATCTCTGTACCTTAATTGGTATATGTGACAATAAAAGACCCTTGAAACCTTTGATACAGTAACATGGCTGTCCAGGCCCACAAAATTGTCAAAAATTGGCTGATTTGAACAATTTCAAAGGAGATTTGCCACACTGCAGGGATACAAGGTAATGTCAGTGTTTAAGAGGGCTAAAAATCTGAGGGACATCCTGGTCAGTACAAGTTTACACAGGTCGGTGGGGGCGCTGCGAGCAGCATTAGTTTTTTCTACTTTTTTTTGTTTTTTTAGTGTGTCTTAATGTGTTTTTAATGTATCTCTGTGTGTCTTGTGTGGGGGATGGTGTGGGGGGGGGGGGGGGGGGGGGGGGGGTAAGGGGGGAAACCCTTTCGATTGCCTCCTCCACGGAAAGGCGACTTTTTCCATGTCGCCTCCCCCGTGGCCTAACATCGAGGATCGGTGCGGCCTTTCCTGGAGACGTGCTTCAGCAGCGGGCGCAGCGAGGATGCTTTTGTTGCAGAGCAGGCGAGCCCTCACTGGGGGCAGCCGGAGGGAAGTGCTCCGTTCGCTGGCTCGCGGCAGCCTGAAGCCGCGGTCTGCGGAGCTCCAGCTGGCGCTGCATCAGGAGCCTGGAATCCCTCGTTGGGGACCCCGGAGGAGAAGAGCTCCGACCGCCGGCCCGCGGGTGTGGCGGGGACTTACCATCCGGAGTAATTGCCGGGGATCCCTGGAAAGGAGCTCCGACTGCCGGCCCTGCAGTCTCCGGTGCTTCTTGCTGTGGCGCGGCGGGGACTTAGATCTTCGACCGCCGGCCTACACCAACTTGAAGCCGCGGTCTCCGGTGGGAAGGCATCGATTCAGGACTTACCTGGACTTGCCTTGTCTGCACATCTGGACGCCCGCAGCGGCGACTGCGGAGGGTTGAGGTCCCGACCACGGGGGAAAATGGAGGAGGACTGGCCAAATTTTGTGTCTTCCACCACAGTGATGAATGCTGTGGTGGATGTTTGTGTTAAATTTTATTGTATATTGTGTGTTCTTTTTTTATTGTACTGCTGTACAAGCTCAAACTGTGGGCAGAGACGGTGTGGAGCCTGCACCCACTTGGTAATAGCCAAAAACATAGAGAACAGTGTGACAGGAAAGAGAAGCCAGATAGCACAGAAGATAACCTGTGAGCAAATGAATGTGGTGTATTGATTCATATCCAGAATATACAGATCACCGCTCTCCTCCCTCAAAGTACAAAGGTTGTTTAGATCCAAGATGAAATGTAGTGATGGTTCATCTCCAGTTAGTGAGGCTTGTTCATCAAACCCTTCCTAATTGTGCAGAAGATTGTCAACAGAGAATTTGGGATGAGCTGTAAATAGTGAATCATATTACATTTACAACCACTGTAAATGTTCCTCGGTTTAAGGACAGATTTATGATTGGAGTCAGAGCCACTGTAATCAAATCTGATTAGCCCTGCAGTGTGGAGTCAAGAATATATTTAATCCTGGTCACTGCTATTTATTAATTCTGGCAGTCTTCTACAAATGAAGCCAGACAGCCGATTAGAATGAGAAATGTGCTGTTGTCCAATAGCTGTAAAAATCAATACTTTTCTTTGCTTTTTGTTATGGTCCCTCGAGGATAAGTTGTTCCCATTCTGGTTTTGAGATGGTAATGAAGTCAATGTGACAACTGCAGACTCTTCCACAAATGAGGCAGGAGATTCCTGATGGATTAAGGATGGGTGGGTGATTTGTTAGGTGTCTCCCTCTGCCACTGACACAGGGCCTGATCCATGCCATCAAAATTCTCAATACCATCCCGGATGCCCCTTCTCCACTTTGAGAGATCAAGGACCAGAGATTTGTTGCAGTCAGTGAGGATGTTGCACTTCCATAAGGACGTTTTGAGCACTTCCTTGAATCTTTTATCTGGTCCACTTGATAAATTAATACTCTTACTCTGTTAAAGTAGAATCAGACAACTTCACTTATCAGATTTCATTCTAGTTTCATCTTCCATATTTTTCTTCCTGGCCTATGCCTCCTTTCTTCATCTGTCATCACTAGAGCCAGGATGTTTAGGCACTAAAAAACTCTGAAATAGGCAGGCAAAAAGGCATAATAAAATTATAAAAAAGGCATGAAAAAGGCATTTAATGACATAAAAAGGCATTTATTTTCACCACCAAAATGCGGTTAAAAATAATAGTATAAAGGCATACTACATTAAATAACCAAAGTTGCCTGGTTGCACATAATTACTAGCATTTTTTTCAAATTATCTGGTGTTAAACTATGCCGTCTGTCAGAGAGAATATGCTTCAGTTGTGAAAATATTCTTTCTACCCCAGCTGAGGTCACTGGTGCATACCCGAAACAAGCTCCAGACTCTATTTTCATGTCGCTATTTTGTGCATTACAACTACATTTGAGAACTTTAGCTATGTTTTGTATTTCTTCAAGATCTTTGTTAGCTAAAATCACTGTCTCACATTTTCCTTGTATGTCTTTACCTACATCGCCAAGAACTTTATGAATATTGTCAGTTACTTTGTTGAAAACCTGCAAGTTATTCACTAATGTTTTTACCAAGTTTCTCGAGGGAAGTGATAACTTGTGGGAAGTTTGCAAAATTGAAAGCAATGAACACAAGATCGCGGTGGAGGGACATTTTCTATATGATTTCAATGACGATCCGAACTGCAGCAGATACTTCTTCTTCAATTGGTTCCCACTTCTTCAATTGATTCTAGATTGGGTATTGAGTAATGAGGAAGGGTTAGTTAGCAGTCTTGTTGTGCGTGGCCCCTTGGGCAAGAGTGACCATAATATGGTTGAGTTCTTCATTAGGATGGAGAGTGACATAATTAAGTCAGAAACAAGGGTTCTGAACTTAAACAAAGGTAACTTTAAAGGTATGAGACGTGAATTGGGCAAGATAGACAGGAAAGTGATTCTTAAAGGGTTGACAGTGGATGTGCAATGGAAGGTATTTAAAGAATGAATGGATGAACTACAACAATTGTTCATCCCAGTTTGGCAAACGAATAAATCAGGGAAGGTGGTGCATCCATGGTTAACAAGGGAAATCAGGGATAGTATAAAAACAAAAGATGAAGCATACAAATTATCCAGAAAAAGCAGCCTACCAGAGGATTTGGAGAAATTCAGAGTCCAGCAGAGGAGGCCAAAGGGCTTAATTAGGAAAGGGAAAATAGATTATGAAAGAAAACTGGCAGGGAACATAAAAACTGACTGCACAAGTTTTTATAGATATATGAAGAGAAAGGGATTAGTTAAAACAAATGTAGGTCCCTTGCAGTCAGAAACAGGTGAATTGATCATGGGGAACAAGGACATGGCAGACCAATTGAATAACTACTTTGGTTCTGTCTTCACTAAGGAAGACATAAATAATCTGCCAGAAATAGCAGAGGACCGGATGTCAAATAAGATGGAGGAACTGAGTGTAATCCAAGTTAGCCGGGAAGTGGTGTTGGGTAATTTGAACAGATTAAAGGCCGATAAATCCCCAGGGCCAGATAGTCTGCATCCCAGAGTACTCAAGGAAGTAGCCACAGAAATAGTGGATGCCTTAGTGATAATTTTTCAAAACTCTTTAGATTCTGGAGTAGTTCCTGAGGATTGGAGGGTAGCTAATGTAACCCCACTTTTTTAAAAAAGGAGGGAGAGAGAAAACGGGGAATTACAGACCAGTTAATCTAACATCGGTAGTGGGGAAACTGCTAGAGTCAGATATTAAAGATGGGATAGCAGCACATTTGGAAAGTGGTGAAATCATTGGACAAAGTCAGCATGGATTTATGAAAGGTAAATCATGTCTGATGAATCTTATAGAATTTTTCGAGGATGTAACTAGTAGAGTGGATAAGGGAGAACCAGTGGATGTGTTATATCTAGACTTTCAGAAGGCTTTCGACAAGGTCCCACATAAGGGATTAGTATACAAACTTAAAGCACACGGTATTGGGGGTTCAGTATTGATGTGGATAGAGAACTGGCTGGCAGACAGGAAGCAAAGGGCAGGAGTAAACGGGTCCTTTGCAGAATGGCAGGCAGTGACTAGTGGGGTACCGCAAGGCTCAGTGCTGGGACCCCAGTTATTTACAATATATATTAATGATTTGGACGAGGGAATTGAATGCAACATCTCCAAGTTTGCGGATGACACTAAGCTGGGGGGGGGGGTAGTGTTAGGTGTGAGGAGGATGCTAGGAGGCTGCAAGGTGACTTGGATAGGCTGGGTGAGTGAGCAAATGCATGGCACATGCAGTATAATGTGGATAAATGTGAGGTTATCCACTTTGGTGGCAAAAACAGGAGGGTAGACTATTATCTGAATGGTGGCAGATTAGGAAAAGGGGAGATGCAACGAGACCTGGGTGTCATGCTACACCGATCATTGAAAGTAGGCATGCAGGTGCAGCAGGCAGTGAAGAAAGCAAATGGTATGTTAGCATTCATAGCAAAAGGATTTGAGCAGGGAGGTTCTACTGCAGTTGTACATGGTTTTGGTGAGGCCGCACCTGCAGTATTGCGTACAGTTTTGGTCTCCAAATCTGACGAAAGACATTCTTGCCATAGAGGGGGTACAGAGAAGGTTCACCAGACTGATTCCTGGGATGTCAGGACTTTCATATGAGAAAAGACTGGATAGACTCGGCTTGTACTTGCTAGAATTTAGAAGACTGAGGGGGGATCTTATAGAAACTTACAAAATTCTTAAGGGGTTGGACAGGCTAGATGCAGGAAGATTGTTCCCGATGTTGGGGAGGTCCAGAACAAGGGGTCACAGTCTAAGGATAAGGGGGAATTCCTTTAGGACCGAGATGAGGAAAACATTTTTCACACAGAGAGTGGTGGGTCTCTGGAATTCTCTGCCACAGAAGGTAGTTGAGGCCAGTTAATTGGCTATATTTAAGAGGGAGTTAGATGTGGCCCTTGTGGATAAAGGGATCAGGGGGTATGGAGAGAAGGCAGGTACTGGATACTGAGTTGGATGATCAGCCATGATCATATTGAATGGCGGTGCAGGCTCGAAGGGTCGAATGGCCTACTCCTGCACCTATTTTCTATGTTTCTATGTTTCAAAAAAGTTGACGATTTATTTTATCTTTTCAAAATTTGCAGCATAGTAGAATACAGCAGAGAGCCATGTACCCCACCTAGTCAAAATGGGCTGAGGAGGTAGCAAAATCTCAGGTGCCATTTCTTTGAACTGCACACGTGACGGTACTTTGAGGAAGATTTTCTTGACATTGGAAACTAGGCTATCAACATTTGGAAACAAACTATGTTTGTGCTTGGCAATTCTATGAAGTCCTTCAGCTAAGCATGTCAAATGCAACATTTTGTGGAATAAAACTTTAAGTCACAAACAGAAGCACATTCTAGTGTTTTATATCTTCTGGCCAAAGTTCAGCAAGTGAAGATGTAAATAATTGAGCAATAGTTGAGCTGTTTGACTTCCCCAATACTTCCAACATCCAATATATGTCAACAAATACCTTTGATAGTTGACCTGCCTCCAGTGAACCAATTACCACAATGGCAACATATCTCCCCACAGCATTGGTTGTCTTGCCTATTGGGATCCATATTTTGCTGCATGCAACTTCATCTCTAATTTTCTGCACAACAATGTTGAAGTTACTGTCAACATAATTTTTCATAATGATGACTCACTTGGTATACGTTCCTCTGTGTATTTCTCCAAAAAGCCTGAGAGATTTGTTTTCCAATTTCCACAGTGGAATTCCAGCATTAATGAATGCCTTGCACAAATCACTCGAAAACTCAGATTTGCGACGAGCCAGCAGTAAATGTAGTGAGGGGGCAAGCTTGGGTATTTTGCTTGGGTAGTCTACACCCCAGCGGTTTCAACATTGACCTCTAATTTTAGATAGCCTTTGTCTTTTCCCTCCTCCCCTTCCTAGCTCTCCTTCTAGTCCTACTGTCTCTGCCTCTTCCTTTCTTTTTCCCGTCCCCCCCAACATCAGTCTGAAGAAGGGTCTCACACCGAAAGGTCACCTATTCCTTCTCTCCATAGATGCTGCCTCATCCTTTGAGTTTCTCCAGCATTTTTTGTCTACCTTTGATTTTTCCAGCATCTGCAGTTCTTTCTTTGGAGAAAACTGAATGAATGACCGAGGGTGGCGCCGCGGTTTTGCCCCGGTGGTGGAAATTTTCTTGTAAGTTATACTATGTTAACACGTTAATAATAACATTAATATTAACGTGTTAACATAGAAAACATCATTGTAATCACGGTACAACTGGAGAAAATAGCACGACCCTTTTAGCAAAACAGCAAAAAAAGGTTGATTTAGGCACCCAATTGTGAAAAAGGCATTATCCTGGTGAAATCATCAAAAAAGGCATGAAAAGGCACATGGCATTTATGGCAAAATCCTGGCTCTAGTCATCACCATCATATTGTTCAATGTCTCGTGATCTCTATTCTATTATTGGCCCTCATGTTTGTTTTCTCCGTTCTTTTCACTTCAACTTAAACATCTATTATTTCAGAAGATGTGCCCTTGACTAACGTGCCGCCTAGATTTCAAGTCAGTTGAAAGTTCTTCAAGAAAGGAGCACTCTCAACTGAAGACAACCATTTCCCTGCCCTCTTCTCACAGCTACCATCGGGCAGGAGGTACAGAAGCTTCAAGTCCCATACCACAGGTTCAGCAACAGTTACTTTCCTTCAACTAAAGAAGACGTAAATTGCTGGTGTGACTCAGTGGGTTAGGCAGCATCTCTGGAGAACATGGATAGGTGATGTTTTGGGTTTGGAACCTTTTTCTGAAGAAGGGCCACCTATCCATGTCATATATCCATGTTCTCCATGGATCCTGCCTGACCCATTGAGTCACTCCAGCATTTTGTGCTTTTTTTGGTAAAACAGCAAGTACAGTTCCTTGTTTCTGCACTTTCTTATAACCATTAGGTTCTTGAATCGACCTGTACAACCTTCATCCTACCTTAGCCATGGAACACTGTAGTCCATCTCTTGCACTACAGACTTCTCTAATCGTGTTGTTATACTATAATGCTTTGTTTTGCACAATCTTTATCTTTTCACCATCTTGAATAAATTATGTATAATTTATTTTCTGAGTGCCTGTTATGCTGGCGCAAACAAGCTTTTCTTTGTATCTGTATCTCACCAGACGTGCAATACCAATCAATTCGACTTAACTTTCGCAGTGTTTGGTCCAACACACTTTCCCCAGCAGTTTCTCTGTTGGTGGAATGGATTATGAGTACTAGACTACCTTCATCTTTTTTTAAGCACATTAGGATCAAAAGTAATGTTTCAATTGAGGATTTAACTGAGATCAATCATGCACAAACTGGGATCCCAGGGGCTGGACAATTCAATATCAGTATCTTCAGACTGAAACCTTGAACATAGATTGGACAGGCCCTTTGGTCCATAATGTCCATACTCCATCCATGATGCCAAGACTAATCTCCTCTGCCTGCACATGATCCATATCTCTCCATTCCCTGCGTATCAATGTGTTTATCTAATAGCCTCTTAAATGCCACTGCCGTATTTCTGCACCACCATCCCGGGCAGCGTGCTCCAGGTACCCAACACCCTCTGCGGAAAAATCTTGCCTCGCCCATACCCTTAAAATGTTGCCCCTCTCAGCTTCAAGTCCTGTAGTCTTAAATGTCAGCATGGTTGTTAGTACAAATAATGTTAGCATTTACAGCTTAGACCCCCTCTATGCTTTGTCGTTGCTCATTTCCCTCCTATTTAAATTTACAATGTCATATCTTTTATTATTCAACCCCAGTCTTTTCCATATTTTCACACAATTTCCATTTTGTTCTTCCTTTCATCACTTCTTTCAATCTCATCTAGTCCAAAGTGTGTCCTTTATCTTACATTTCCCACAACTAGCAGATCAGCTCCTGGAGAGCTTATATAATCTCCCCATCTCTGTCTCTCTCTGCCTCTCTTTCTCTTCATAGTTGTGATCATCAGCGGCAAATTCCAGTAATTTTCTGTTCTTCATAATATTTGTTGTATCCACTGTTTTGTCCACTTTTGAGCATCCTGACACTGTCAGAAGATCGCTTATTTTGATTTGCTTTTATATTTTGAAACTTACTTAACATTTGAGAGGGGGAGATGCATGTCTGTTTGGAATTGTCAGTGTTGTCCCATCAGAAAAATCTGAATGGTTGTTATAAAGGCATAAGAAATAACACTTGGGAAGAAAGTTTACAACGTATACACCAGTGCTCATTAAATGCCAGACATACTTTGGTACAATTTAAAGTATTACATAGATTATACTACTCAAAAGGAATAGGCTATTTGTCCCTTTGAGCCAGCACCGCAATTCAATCTGATCATGGCTGATCATCTAAAATCAGTACCCCGTTCCTGCTTTTTCCCCATATCCCTTGATTCCTTTAGCCCTCAGAGCTAAATCTAACTTTCTCTTGAAAACATAGAGTGAATTGGCCTCCACTGCCTTCTGTGGCAGAGAATTCCACAGATTCACAACTCTCTGGGTGAAGTGTTTTTTCCTCATCTCAGTCCTAAATGGCCTACCCCTTATTCTTAAATTGTGACCCCTGGTTCTGGACTCCCCCAACATCAGGAACATTTTTCCTGCATCTGGCCTGTCCAATCCTTTAAGAATTTTATATGTTTTTATAAGATTCTCTCTCATCCTTCTAAATTCCAATGAATACAAGCCCAGTCGACCCATTCTTTCATCATATGTCATTCCCGTCATCCTGGGAATTAACCTGGTGAACCTTCAGTCAGTTTTGTTTATTGTCACGTGTGCCGAGGTACAGTGAGAAGCTTTTTGTTGCATGCCAGCCAGTCAGCAGAAAGACAATACATGATTACAATTGATTCATTTACAGACTATAGATACATGATAAAGGAATAACGTTTAAATTATTTTTACATTAAGTGGCTTTCACTCCAACCGAGGTTGAGTGATGCCACCTGCATTTTGCAGTTTTGCTCAAGGGTAAGCTGGGCGGATGAACAGTCCTCTCCCCCGTATTTTAGTGCAAGGTAAATCCAGCAAAGCCTAATCAAGTACTATATAGTCCGTAGATCATCAAAGAGGTAGATAGTAGTTCAGCACTGCTCTCTCGTTGTGGTAGGATGATTCAGTTGCCTGATAACAGCTGGGAAGAAACTGAACCCGAATCTGGAGGTGTGCATTTCTGTACCTTTTGCCTGATGGGAGAGGGGAGAAGAAGGAATGGCCATGGTGCACCTCATCCTTGATTATGCTGCTGGCCTTGCTGAGGCAGCGTGGGGTATAAATTGAGTCAATACAAAGGAGGTTGGTTGGTGTGATGGCCTGCATCATTGTGTAATGGAGTGCATGATTCCTACTGCAATCAGATTCCTGAACCAATCACCTTTCAGACCTCATGCCTCGCTCAGCCGCTTTGGCCTACGTGATTGTCCCATTTGCCAAAAACTTTAACATCGCACTGACCTTTCTGTCCTGGGTCTCTTCCACTGTCAGAATGAGGCCATGTGAAAATTGGAGGAACAACACCTCATATTACACCCCAGCATTATCAATATTGATTTCTCTAATTTCAAGTAATCTCTGCACTCCCTCTCTCTCCACCCCTCCCCCAACAAGTCGTCCTGCCAGTTCCATTGTTCGATCCATATATCTCTTAGTTGTCACCTCTTCCGCAGACAACAACGGACCATTGTGGGCTCCATCTTTCCTTGGTCATCCGTGCCGGCTGTGATTTGTTCAGAATCTTTTCATACCTCTATTTTCCCTCTCCCCTGATTCTCAGTCTAAAGAAGGGTTTGGACCCTAAACATCACCTATTCCTTTTCTCCAGCGATGCTGCCTGACCTGCTGATTCACTCCAACATTTTGTGTCTAATCTTTTTTATGAGATTCATGTAAACAAGGAATTTCATTGTACCCGTGATGTATATGACAATGACTGGATCTGCCCTTTACTTATTATTCTAAATATTTCCCAGCGTTGGCTACGATAGAGGACGTCATCTTCATTGGTATATCATCACTAGAAACCTGCATGTTGATTTCACGTTTTAATATGCACACTGTTCCTACATCTACAAGATAAAAACCAGGCTAACAAGATGATCTCGGTACAAATTGTAATTGCCAGTCCGTTGAGCAACAATGTGTATTCATTTTCAGGAGTGGAAGTGTCGCTCTGTATGATGCACTGCAGGACCCAGTGACAAGGTGAGTAATTAACCCGATCGACAAAAGAGGAACCGTTTAGCCTAATGGACTTTCCATTTTCTAAGATCATCATAAATTTAGTTTAGCCTGATTTCTACCTGTGACTTTTGTTATGCTTTATGATGGATCTGCTATATTCTCTATAAATCTTTTATTGTCCACGAAAGACAGGTATTGCATCACTTTGGCTAATTGTCTTTGCAACAGGAAAATAGGTCAAAGGTTCATGTTTGAAACTTAATTCAAATTTTTACAGTATAGTCCTTGAAGAACTGTAACATGCAACAACCTCAATGTAGTTACAAATAGTTGAGATGGGCAGAATCTGTCTGTCTATGTGGGAGTAAGCCATAGCAAGGATGTCCCGTATTGAAAGCATAACCTTTCATAAGTTCATTAGCGATAGGAGCAGAATTAAGTCATTTGGCCCATCAAGTCTACTCTGCCATTCAATCATGGCTTAATTTAGGAGATTAAGAGGGGATCTTATAGAAACTTAAAAAATTCTTAAGGGGTTGGACAGGCTAGATGCAGGAAGATTGTTCCCGATGTTGGGGAAGTCCAGGACAAGGGGTCACAGCTTAAGGATAAGGGGGAAATCCTTTAAGACCGAGATGAGAAAGACTTTCTTCACACAGAGAGTGGTGAGTCTCTGGAACTCTCTGCCACAGAGGGTAGTTGAGGCCAGTTCATTGGCTATATTTAAGAGTGAGTTGGATGTGGCCCTTGTGGCTAAGGGGATCAGAGGGTATGGAGAGAAGGCAGGTACGGGATACTGAGTTGGATGATCAGCCATGATCATATTGAATGGCGGTGCAGGCTCGAAGGGCTGAATGGCCTACTCCTGCACCTAATTTCTATGTTTCTATGTTTTCATGGCTGATCTAATTCTACCCGTCAACCCCACTCTCCTGCCTTCTCCCCATAATCCTGACACTTGTACTAATCAAGAATCTACAGTATCTCTCTATGCCTTAAAAATATTCATTGACGGCCTCCACAACCTTCTGTGGCAATGAATTCCACAGATTCACCTCATCTTTGTTTGATAAGGTGTCTGTGTTGTTCATTTGGATCTCTGACTATTTTTCACTATCTTAGCGAGAGAAAGATGCGTATAACTGGTGCCAAAAAGTGGTTGTAATAAAATAAAGCAATTTGCACTCCATACCCAAATATGACTGATAGGCATGATTTCTCCCAATTCCAATAACTCTGGGTGTACACGAGGGATAGTGTGTTGTGTGGGAATTAAGATAATGCATGGTGGAACAAATAAAGTTGCCTGACCCAAAAAGCAAAATAATTGTAAAACAGCTGTAAACTGTAAAACAGAAATATTGGAAATACATCAGGCTGTATCTACAAAGAGTAAAAAAAGAGATAATGTATGTTTGTCAATTACCTTTCATTACAAAAAGCTAGAAAACATAGATGTTTTATGTTGCAGATAAAAAAAATGAATGCGGAAAATGAAGGTAGTGTCTGTGGTAGGGTAGCGATCACAAGAAAATGATTGACATGGATAAAGAGGACAACAAATATTCATAGAGTTGACAAGATGGTCCGTGCAAGTAAAGGGACAAAGTTAGATTCAGGCTACCAGTTGCAAATACTGTCCCTAATGCCAAAGGAACTGTGGAAACAATCTCTCTCACCTGTAGCCACACTAAAGTGGAAGGGCAAACAGTGACATTTCAATCGGATATGGGAACAACCTGCATAATCAGCTGAACATACTCAGCAGGCTAGACCACATATGTGGGAAGAAAAGAGAGCTTACATTTTAGGTTAAATACTCTTCATCGGGTAGTATCTGCACTCTGATGACAAGTCTTTAGTTTAAGGTAGATAAAAATGCTGGAGAAACTCAGCGGGTGAGGCAGCATCAATGGAGCGAAGGAATAGGTGATGTTTCGGGTTGAGACCCTTCTTCAGTCTCTTCTAAAGACTTCTTCAGTCTTTAGTTTAGCTCAGTTTATTATTGTGAAGATGACATTCGTAGCAAATAGAAGCAAGAGTAGGCCATTTGGCACCTTGTGCTATTCTTCCATGCAATAAGATCATGAGTAATAGTTTATTTTATCCAACAACATGTTTATTGATTCAATTGATCAAGGTCACTTCTTTACAATCTGCTTGATTATTGAATCTACTCTATCGCAAGATGCTAAACTGTCTATCTGTTTCTCAGAAGTAAATCAAACTAAACAACCCATGTAACCCTGAATCCACCTTGTTCTTTCATGACATGTGATAAGTGAAGCATGCAAGACAATTGTTAGCTGACCAAAAAATAACCCAATTGGAAAGGAAACCTGAGTGTACATAACAAAGCAAAAAAACAAATTTATTGTCATATACACCAATTGGTGTAGTGAAATCTGAGTTGCCATTTGCAGCACACCAATAAAAGTAAGACACCACATTAAAGAAGAATTTAACATAAAACATAAAAACACCCCCCCACAATGGTTCCCACTGTGAGGGAAGGCAACAAAGTCCAGTCCACTTCCTCTTGTTCACCCCGTAGTCGGGGCCTATTTGAGGCCTCCGCAGTCGCCGCATCTGCGGCCCGATGTTTCAGGGCCTCTCACCGAATGATGGAGCTCCGGCATCGGGAGAACACTCTTCAGTGGCTTGAAGTGTCTGGAACGGCCGCTTACTGCCAGAGACTGCATCTCCCGAAGTCCACAGGCAGCGCTGGTCGGAGCTCCGACACTGGCGAACTCGGCGAGAGATCCAGGCTCCGCGGTGTTTAAAGTTCAGCGCCGCCACGGCTGGACGCTCCGCAGACCCCACAGCTCCGCGATGTTGGAGTCGACGGTCTCAGCACTCCGGAGCTTACCCAACGGCGACCCGGGTAAGGCTGCACCGCCGCCGAAGCTGAAGATTCTGGCCTGTACTGGCAGGAAACGCCGCTCCAGGTCATAGGCCGTGAGGAAGGGGCGAAGATGTGGCTCGGAGAAAAGCCGCAACTCTGACCAGGTAGGGACTGAGAAATACAGTTTCCCCCACTGAGCCTTGCGGTACCCCACTAGTCACTGCCTGCCATTCTGAAAAGGACCCGTTTACTCCTACCCTTTGCTTCCTGTCTGCCAGTCAGTTCTCTATCCACATCAATACTGAACTCCCAATACCATGTGCTTTAAGTTTGTATACTAATCTCTTATGTGGGACCTTCTTGAAAGCCTTCTGAAAGTCTTGATATAACACATCCACTGGTTTTCCCTTATCCACTCTACTAGTTACATCCTCGAAAAATTCTATAAGATTCGTCAGACTTCCAGTGGCGCTATGGAGAGCTAAAGAGCAACGCCAGCCAGCTCCTTGAAAAAAACGCTGAAAAATCGGGGAGAAAACGACCTCCTGTTGCCTGCTGCTTCTGTACCGACTGCCATGAGTGACGTCATCAGGCACGCGACTTATTATGTCTATGCAGCGCAGCCCCCCCCCCCCTCGGATAAACCAAAAAGTCGTGTTACTAGGCAGAAAAAGGTGGAACAAGAAAAAGGCCCGACTGAAGCCTCGGGCTCAGGTAGGACGCTATCCCAAGAAGATGTGTCGAAAAAAATAATGAAAAAATCGGAAGGCGAAGATCTTAAAACTTTTATTGCAAGAGAAATTGCAGACTTAAAGGAGGAAATAAAGCTGGAACTAAAGAGTGAACTTGCAAAAACGAACGAAGAATTAAAGAAGATGAATTTTAAGGAAGAAATTTTAAAAATCAAGGAGGAGATGATGGAGTTAAAGCATGAAATTAATTCCACGGCTACGAATATATCGGATAAACTGAAGAAAGAAATTGCAGAAATACTGGCTGAACAAGCTGCAAGTATGACAAACGAGACAAATGTTAAAATCAGAAAAATGGCAACTGATCTTGAAGAAAGGCTAAATCCCGTGGAGGAAGAAATGAATCAACATACGACAGTCATAAAGCACCTTGAAGAATTAGCCGAAACAAGTGCTCAGACTACGGAAAAACTTATCAGAGAAAACCAGCGTCTAACTGAACTACTGGGCAAAATAACTGAAAAATGTACTGAATTGGAAAGTCGCCAGAGAAGACAGAACCTAAGAATTGCGGGTATTCCAGAAGGGAAAGAGGCGGATCAAGATCCCCAAGAATTCACTGCAAATCTATTGCAAAAACTTTTATCTCTGGATCAAAAGCCTTTATTTGCTCGAGCACACAGAGTGATGAGACGTCAGACAAAACATGGCGCTCCCCCAAGACAAATGATAATAAAAGTTCAGTACGACTATGTCCAGGAGAAGATAATGCAAAAAATTGCAAGAAACAGAAATCTTACATTTGAAGGAGACGGGATCAGTATCTATCGAGACTACCCAGCAGAGGTCTCCAGGAAACGAAAAGCATTTCATGAGACCAAAAGAATCTTGAGGGAAGTGAAGAACTTGAGATATGGTCTGAGGTATCCAGCTATCCTAAGAGTCACCTACAATGAGAATGAACACTTTTTCACCAACCCTGTGGAGGCACTGGACTTTGCCCAGAAGACTAAGGTTCGAGAGGAAGCTTGAATAATATTTTTTAAACTGAACTTCATCATTGAATAAACTGACTTTGCAGGACTGGATGGAACTAAAGACATGTCTAAGGAAGCTGGAGAAAGATGTGGATCAGAAACTCTCCCATGTATACTAATAATTAGAATAACTGCACTACTAATACAAATAACTAATAAATACTAAAACTATAGCGTGGTATCATTACTAATCAGAGTTAATAATTATCACTAATGACTAATACTTACTTATAACTGAATATTTAGAATCAGATAATTAGTAATTATAATTGCGTCAAATATAGAGTTTGATTTCATTTGCCCTCCTTGGAAACTTTTTTTAAAATTAATTTTTATTTTTATTTTCTTTCTTCCTTTTTTTTCGTTTTTTATTATATTCTTAAATAAGTTTTAAATACATGTATCCTCACATTCCCACTATTGGAACCCGAATATTTTAAAATCCAATATCCCCGGTAAAATACTGTTATGGAATACAAATTCCAAGAAACCAGGGAGCTGGTTAAGTTGGTAACATCAACTACGGAAGTTGGTAGATGGTTAGCCATGCTAGTATGGCTAGCACTAACTACACTAATACTAGATGTAGTTTTTTCCTTCTTTGTGCACATTACTAACTTCTTAAACTATCCTCTTTTCTCTTATATTATAATCTATCATTATTATTTTTAGTTTGAATGGAGTTATAAATTGGATCAAAGGAGATATATACGTGAGAGACATTCAAGGATCTTGAAATTCGTCCATTCGGAATTCGGGTGTAAGGTCGGGTCTGTCGAACTGAACCATTGGCTCTATTATAGACCTCCATAGACAAAAGATGCAAGATTTAAAAATGAATACGGGGAATGAAGGAATAATATTTTGTAGCTGGAACGTTAAAGGTATTAATGAACCAATTAAGAGAGGTAAAGTACTAGCACATTTAAAAGCACTTAAAACTGATGTAATTTTCATCCAAGAAACACACATAAAAAAAGATGCCGAGCATAGGCTGAAAGCTAAATGGATAGATAAAACGTATCATTCTTCTTTTACACACAAATCCAGAGGCGTAGCAATATTATTTCGTAAAGGCACTTTATTTAAACACACATCAGCTATAACTGACAGTGATGGTAGATACATTATTGTAATAGGAGAATTAAATGCACAAAAAATGATTTTTGTTAATGTTTATGGACCAAACTTTGATAGTCCACTGTTCTTTAAGAAAATATTTAATACCATCCCGGAAATAGCACAACATAACTTAATAATTGGAGGAGATTTAAATTGTACACTAGACTCTTATTTAGATAGATCCACAAGACAAAGGAAAATCAAATCCCATTCCAGTGACTTATTAAATGCATACATGGATACTAGTAATATTAAAGATGTTTGGAGAGTAGAAAATCCAACTGGACGAGAATATTCATTTTATTCACCTGCACATAAAATGTATTCAAGAATAGATTATTTTTTGGTAGACTCTAAACTTATTTCACTTACTTACAATTCAAAATACCATAATATTACAATCTCAGATCACGCACCTTTAACATTTATGATTAAAACAAATGGTAAAACGGAAAAACAGGGACAATGGAGATTTAACCCACAAATTTTAAAAGACAAAGTAACTCAGGAAAATATTATAGAACAGATCAAGATTTTCTTTGAAATAAATGAAAAACCGGAAAAATCTTCTTCCCTATTATGGGAAACTTTTAAAGCATATGCCCGTGGAATTATGATTTCTTCTCAAGCATTTTATAATAAAGAGAATCGGAGGGAACAACAGGAATTGGAAAAGGAGATTAAACAATTAGACACAGAGAATGTTGCTAATCCATCCATGACAAAACATAACAAAATCGCTGCACTGAAATATAAATTTTACTTCGGAGTCACGTGAGTGACTACGTGAAGAAGGCCCGCCTGGCGCTGGAACGGCATTACGTCGACGCTGACGGTAAAAAATGGATGCTCAATCCAGTAATTTTCAGTAAAATTGTGACTCGATATGGGTTACCAGACATTGATCTGTTCGCATCAAGACTAAATCATCAGTTGCCTAAATATGTGTCTTGGGAACCAGACCCAGATGCAGTAGCAGTAGATGCTTTTTCATTACACTGGGGGAATATGTTCTTTTATGCTTTTCCACCATTTGCTCTGGTTCAGCAATGTCTGAAGAAAATAGGACAAGACTCTGCCACAGGATTGTTGGTAATCCCAAATTGGCCGACACAACCTTGGTTCCCATTGATGTTAAACATGATTAAAGAACCATATATGTCAATTCCTAACAGCAGTGATTTATTGATAAAACCAGTAACCAAAGAAATTCATCCATTACATGCTTATATGAATTTGTTAATCTGCAGGTTTTGACCAGACCACTACAGGAGCTTGGATTGTCGGATAGAACTATTAATGTTATAGCCGCATCATGGCGAGATAGCACACAGAGACAATATATGACACATATAAAGAAATGGGAAGGATTTTGCAGACAGTCAAATATATCTTATCATACTGTGAACATTGCAAACGTATTGGAGTTCCTTGCCGAATTGCATTTTGAACAACACTTAAGTTACAGTGCCATTAATAGTGCACGTAGTGCCTTATCATCTTATTTAGGACAAATATCTGACCAGAAATCAATTGGATCACATCCATTAATATCCAGATTTATGAAAGGAATCTTTAACAAAAACCCGCCAAAACCAAGATATACAGAGATTTGGGATGTTAGCATTGTACTTACTTTACTTAGGCAATGGACTCCAATCGAAGGTTTGTCATTGGAAAGATTAACATTCAAATTAATAATGTTAATGTAATTGGTTTCAGCTCAAAGGGTGCAAACATTACAAATGTTGCGTTTAGACTGTATGCATGTGACTACAGATAACATTGTGTTCTATGTTTACGATCTGATCAAACAAAGCAGACCAGGAAGAACTGGAGCAAAGGTAACCTTTCAAGCTTATCCTATTGATCCAACATTGTGTGTAGTTAGACATTTGAACCAATATATAAAAATTATCAAAACTCTTCGAGGTAATGAAAAAACGTTAATGATTACGCATAAGAAATCACACACAAAAGCTTCAGTACAAACAATCTCAAGGTGGTTAAAACAGGTGTTACTTTTAGCAGGAGTAGACACTGATGTGTTCAAATCTCACTCCACCAGGGCAGCAGCTACATCCGCAGCGAAGGTGCAGGACGTACCGCTCGAGCATATTTTAGAAACCGCAGGGTGGAGTAAAGAAGAAACTTCTTCAAAGTTCTACAATAAACCTGTTCACACAATGACAGGCTTTGGACACGCGGTGTTGGGTTCACTATAATCACCTGCTTTGTTTCACTATTGATTAATATGATCAATTATGTTATCACTTATATCTTTTATCACTTTGTAATGGTTCCCTCGGGTATAAAGAGGGTTATTATATGTTCTTTTATCATTAAAAATGTATTATGGAAAGAACTAAAACTAGTCTGGTTTTCTCATGTATGTGTTGACCTAGCCGGACTGTCGTATGGAAGAATTCTACGACATGAAAAAACACAGAAAGCTTCAAACTCTTCACGTAGTCACTCACGTGACTCCGAAGTAAAATAGTAAGATTAAACGAGAACTTACCTGTTCGACGTTTGATCTTTATTTTATGAGGAGTAACGATGAGGGATTACGTGCCCTCCACTCCACACCCTCATAAAATAAATGATCATCTGGTAGTTCTAAATCTATAATGAGCCTTACTATCTTACTCCGGCTATTGTGTTCTGTGTTTTTCATGCCGCTGCTTTGAAGTATGCCGTTCCAGCGCCAGGCGGGCCTTCTTCACGTAATCCCTCATCGTTACTCCTCATAAAATAAAGATCAAACTTCGAACAGGTAAGTTCTCGTTTAATCTTACTATTTTACTTCGGAGTCAGGTGAGTGACTACGTGAAGAAGCCCCGCCAGGCGCATGCGCATCATTACGTCCGCGCATGTGGCACTGAACGGGCTGGAGGGCGCAGCTCCGCCAGTGGGTAAGTAGGAACTTCAAAGGTAAGTGTTTTAAAAACTTTACTTAGAAGTATTTGCACTCCGTAAAACCTGGCTTGAACAGTCAGTAGGAGTGGGGAGTTGGAGCTGTCACTTCCGAAGATCCGTCTTAGCGTGGGTCCAGGGATTCACCAATTTGATCGGGTCGGGAGATAAGCGCGGCAACGCCGGTTCCGACGCAGGGTGCCGTTTTACCGGCAGCAGTTAAAATAGCGCGCTAATTTTTCCCACTAGCTCCATTGACAAAAGGCAGGCCAACTGCAATTTGCTTCAGAATGAGCCTGGTTCATCTGTTTATTTCCAAGGGCACTATGGTCCAAGGGACAATCATTCCTCAAACTCACAACAGATATGTTGGGTATTTTATGCAATGCATTTTTTAGGAAATTGCATCAGGGAATATCGCCATCAGGCCAACACTAAACCAAAAATTTGCAGCTCTACGTAGGGCGACTAATATACAAACGCCTGAAATATTGTTTGGAATGGACCTTGTCATGAAAATTCGTGAAATTCAATGATGAGGCCAAAGCAATTGGCTTAATGTAGTCAAGCATTTCGAGGCCACCTATTCGCAACCCTGGGTTAATAGTAAAGGTCAGATCCAGGTTCTGGGCTCAGCAGGGGCAGGCCAGTGGGGCAATGAAGGTACCCACCGAGACAGACCGGCTACAATCCCAATATGAGCAGACAACAGCTTTACAGGTCAACTCTAGAGGTACTGGGACTTTTCTTAACGATAACGTTCTGGTGGCCAATCTCCTATTGGAGGTTGATTACAAATGTTTTCTAATGAATGGTGCTGTACAATGTATGATATGTTTATACTAAATACTGTCTCACGTCTCCCATTGAGTTTATCTCAGGGATAGATCCACCTCAACAGCACAAGCCTAATAAAATGTAGGTGTTTTCTGCTCAAGAGCCTGAACAGATAGATAATGGTGATTGATAAAGCCATTAATCATCCACAATTGTGCCTAATATTTCCCCAGATCTCAAAAAGATGGGTGCTGTAGAGTAATTCTCGTCCTCAATCACTTAAATTCGTTACTGCTAAACACCTGCTATCACAGGGCTGTTGTGTGGCAACTATTGGTTTGCAAGATGTGTATTATTCACTGCCAATTCATGCTCATTATCGCAGGTACTTGAAATTTAATTGGATGGCACAGCTGTGGCAATACAAAGCATTGACTCCTGGAATAAGTTCAGCACCCAGGCTATTTATTAATTTGTTAAAACCTGTGCTGGTGCTATTCAGCCCATAATCACATTGTAATTGCTTATTTAGCTGATATCTTAATTATCAGCAACACTAATGAGTCAGCTGAAGAATCAGTGCTTGAGTCATTAATGGTTGCTCCATCCAACTAAGTCCAAGTTACAGCCAACCCAAAATATTGAGTATTTGGGGTTTCTTATTAATTCTGTTTCTATAACAGTAACATTACCAACAGCCAAGGTTGTCGATGATGATGATGTCTGTATTTGCCTCCCACAAAACTTTATCCCTCCACCCGAGAAGACGCTACGGTCATTGGTAAATGGGGAGCAGGTTCCTGCAGTACATTCGGGCCTTTGCATTATCAACATTTGTAGAGAGCATGAGAACTAGCACTAAAATCAAATGCAGGCCATTTTCATTGGGTTATCCAGTTACCAACCACAGCTCTCGCAGAATTGCAGTGGTGCATTGTTAATGTTAATCTAACTACCAATAACATTTTGGGTAATAGACTCTTCCCTAATCTACCAGACTTATGTCAGCATTCTCGGATGGGGGGCTACGGACACCGAATCTAGCTGTGGGGGTAGCTGGCATGAACACGAAGGGTTGATACGCCACACACAAGGGATAAATTATTTCGCATTATTGGGGGCATTTTATGGGTAAAGGCATATTGCTCCTCAATGAAGGATTTACACATTCAACTCCAGATTGATAACACCACAGCAGTGGCATATATTAATCATATGGGAGGAGCACGATCAGTATCATGTGTTAACTGGGTACCGTCATGTGGCATTGGTGTATGTCAAGGCATATCTCCGTTTCAGCCATTAATTCACCACCTATAGCTAATGTGGTGGCCGACCATAGGTCACATATGTTTCATGCCAATATAGAGTGGATGTTGAATTCTAAACTTTGTCACACAATTGTCACTCGATTTGGGTTGCCAGCCATTGATCTGTTCCATCCAGATTACATCACCAGTTGCCTAAATATGTTTCATGGGAGCCACATCCAGGTGCAGTTGCCGTCGTTACATTGGGGGCACTAAAAAATTTATGCAATTCCTCAATTTTTTCATCCTGAACTGTCTCACCACAATAGAGTGAGACTCCGCCACCGGCGTTTTGGTGGTACCAGATTGCCCAACACAACCATGGTTCCCCTTAGTGTTTTCAATGATGGTTCAGTCATTCATGATGATTCCCAGCTGCAGTAATTTCTTGGTGCATCCGGTTACATGAGAAAGTCACCCTTTACATGACCGTATTAATTGTTGGTCTGCAGGTTCTGACCAGACATTTCCAAGGACTTGGATTGTCAAACAGGGCCATGGTGGTTCTCACTGCAGGCTGGCGAAATAGCACTCAAAAAACAATATATGGTTCACATAAAGAAATGGGAAATGCACTTCCGGTGGCGCTATGGAGCCCTAGAGTATAGCGCCAGCCAGCTCCGCAAAAAAATCGTTAAAAACGGGGGTTTTAGAAGACTTACCGGCTGTCTGTAACGAGCTGTTTGTTGTTTCCTCACCGAGTGACGTCATCAGGCGCGCGACGAGCTATGTCGGTTCCACGGAGCCCTACAGATAAGAGTAAAACTCGACCAACCCGGCAGAAACCGGGAGAAGGCCCAAGCGAAGCCTGGGAGTCGACTAGGACTCGATCCCAGGAAGATGTGTCGACTAGGACTCGATCCCAGGAAGATGTGTCCAAGAAACCAGGGACAAAAGTGGAAGGTGAGGAATTGAAATCCTTTATTTCTCTGCAGATAGTTAAGTTAAAGGAAGAATTAAAGGAAGAAATAAGTCAAATAAATAGCTCGATTGATATACAGATGAATCAGATGAAAATTCAACTGAAGGAGTTAAAAAAGGAAACAAACACAATTATTGAAAAAAAGGTTAAGACAATGTCGGATGATTTAAAAGAAGAGTTTATTGAAACGTTTAATGACATGGAGGAAAAGCTGGATAAAAAACTGGAAAGGTTTAAAAAAGACATTAAAAAAGACATTGACAACAGATTTAATCCTATTGAAGAAATGCAGAAACAACAGATGGCTGCAATAAAAGACCTTGAACAGACAGCTGAAGCGAATGCTTTGACTACAGCGAATTTGATTACAGAAAATGAACGTCTGATGAGTATGCTGACTAAAACAGCCGAGAAATGTACTGAGCTAGAAGGACATCAGAGAAGGCAAAATCTGAGAATTGTAGGGATTCCTGAGGGTCTAGAGAATATCGATGGCCCTCGAGAGTTCACTGCTAAATTACTCAAAGATGTCTTATCTCTGGAAGAGATGCCTTTATTAGCTCGTGCTCACAGAGTCAGTAGACGTCAGACCAGACCCGGCGCTCCTCCCAGGCAAATGATCATTAAAGTTCAATTTGATTTTGTTCTGGATGAGATTATGCGAAAAGCTTCGAAAACTAAAAACCTGATATTTGAAGGTCAAAGGATCAGTATCTATCGAGACTACCCACCAGAGGTCGCCAAGAAACGAAAAGCATTCAATGAAGCTAAAGGTCTTATGCGTGGAGTAGAAAATCTGAGATACGGTTTGAATTATCCAGCGACCCTAAGAGTTACCTATAAGAATGTGGAATAACTCTTCAAGACCCCATCTGCAGCTTTGGATTTTGCTAAGCAGTTTAAGACCTGAAGGAGATCTACAAGCAAGTAATAAACTGACTTTTATTAATCTCAGATATTCAACATGGACTTTTAATATTTACTGAGACTCTTCAAGATGATATTGGAACGGATGGAACAGATAATGTCGAATGAAATGGAGTGGAATTAAACGAGATTCGAAAACGCTACCTGGATATCTGGACATTGATAATTAGCTTTAACATATAACTAATATTAATTAATAACATGCACATTAGGATTACAATACGGTTTTATTATTAGTTTTTTTTTACCCTTTTCTTATTTTAGTTAATTAGGAATGTTTACTATTATTAATTAATCACTATTATTGATCACTATTACTAATAATTAATGATTAACAACTAATAATTACTAATTACGAATAATAATTATTATTTTTTTTTTCTTTTTTTCCTTTTTTTTTCCTTTTTTGAATTGAACAACTTGTATATTATTCTTCTTTTTATATAACCTTTGTATTCTTTATAGCCTTTGCAAAAAATTTTTTTTTTTTTTTTTTTTTTACGTTTAATATTCTTCCTATTATATATATTATACCCCCGTCAAAATATTGGTAAGGAATAATAATTCCCTAATTCCAAGAGCTGGTCGTATTATTAACATCAATGACGGAAGTCGTTAGATGTATAGCCATCTTTTTATGGCTGGCACAAACTGCATCGACTCTAGATGTAGTTCTTTTTACTTTTTCACATAATACTTCTAATTTTCCTTTTTTTTAATCTATTTTTTATATCTATTATAATCTATGGTTTGATTGGAGTAATATAATGTACCAAGGGAGATGTATTCATGAAAGGAAAAAAAGAGACTCAAATCTCATCCACTCGGGGTCCGGGTGTAAGGTTAGGCCTGTCGCGCTGAACCTTGGATCCTGTAGATCCTCATAAATTTAAAATGCAAGACTTAAAAAGAAATACGGGGAATGAGGGATTAACATTTTGCAGTTGGAATGTTAAAGGTATCAATGAACCGATAAAGAGAGGAAAAGTATTGACATATTTAAAAGCAAGTAAAGCGGATGTAATTTATATTCAAGAGACTCATCTAAAAAAAGAGGCGGAAAACAGATTGAAAGCTAAATGGATAGATACAATATATCACTCCTCGTTTACACATAAATCAAGAGGTGTAGCAATATTATTTCGTAAAGGTACTTTATTCAAACATATATCAACTATAGATGATAAAGATGGTAGATATATTATTGTGATAGGAGAATTAAATACAGAAAAAGTGATTCTTGTTAATATATATGGACCAAATTTTGACAGTCCATTGTTTTTTAAAAAAGTACTCAATAATATTCCGGAATTAACGCAATATAACTTGATAATTGGTGGAGATTTCAACTGTACATTAGATCCTTACTTAGACAGATCTTCAAAACAGAGGAAAAACAGATCACATTCCAGTGATTTGCTAAATGCATATATGCAAGCAACCAATATTAAAGATGTTTGGAGAACAGAAAATCCTACAGGACGAGAATATTCTTTCTACTCCCCAGTGCATAAAACTTATTCAAGAATAGATTATTTTTTGGTGGATGCAAAACTTATTTCGCTTACTTATGAAGCTAATTATGATAATATAGTAATTTCAGATCATGCACCATTAACGTTTAAAATTAAAATTAATAATAAAACAGAAAATTTAAGACAGTGGAAACTTAACCCACAAATTTTAAAAGACAAAACTACTCAGGAATATATTATAAATCAAATTAAAATTTTCTTTGAAATAAATGATCAACCAGAGATATCACGTTCTTTACTGTGGGAAACATTTAAGGCATATTTTCGGGGAATAATGATTTCTTCACAAATATTTCACAATAAAAAGATTCGGAAAGAACAACAGGATTTAGAAAAGGAGATTAAGCAATTAGATATACAGAATGCTACAAAACCAAATATGATATTACATAATAAAATTGTTATACTGAAATATAAATTAAATAAAATATACACAGATCAAGTGATAAAATATTATCAACACACTAAACAATTACAATTTGAATTTGGGGATAAGCCCCAAAAATTGTTGGCTCGACAATTAAGGAAAACTGAAGCGGAAAAAATTATACATAGGATTAAATCACAAAGTGGTGATTTATTAATACAACCTAAAGATATTAATGAAAGATTTATGCAATACTATAAAAATTTATACACTGCTAAAAATAACAGTAAGTAAAATAGAAATAGATGCATTTATAAAAGAATGTAACTTGAAAGGATTGGATTCACAAAATAGAAAATTATTAAATGCTGATATTTCAATAAATGAAATAGAAGAATCTATTAGGTCATTAAAAAATGGTAAAACACCGGGACCAGATGGTATAGGTTCGGAATTTTATAAAACATTTTATGAATATATAGTCCCATATCTAAAATCATTATATGAACAGATATATACAGAACAGAAACTTCCAGATACATTGAACGAATCTATTATAACACTCATACCTAAAATGAATAAAGATTTAGATGAACCAGGATCATATAGAGCAATAGCGCTATTAAATACAGATCAAAAGATATTAACAACAATATTAGCAAAAAGATTGAGTTCAGTCGTTAATGAAATAATACATCCGGATCAAACAGGATTTATACCAAAAAGATACTCTTCATATAATCTAAGACGATTGTTTAATATTATATATTCGAAAAGAAGTGATAAAAAAGATTTAGTAGTTATCTCGCTTGATGCAGAAAAAGCTTTTGACCAAGTGGAATGGCCTTATTTATTTTCAGTAATGGAAGCCTTTAAACTAGGAGAGGAATTTATTACTTGGATTAAATTATTATACGCAAACCCAACAGCAAGAATAACAACAAACCGAATGTTATCAATCAAATTTAATTTATCACGAGGTTGTAGGCAAGGTTGTCCTTTATCACCTTTATTGTTTGCATTAGCTATAGAACCACTTGCTCAGAGGATAAGACTACATCCGGAAATATATGGATATGATACCACAGATACTAAGAATAAAATCTCCTTATATGCAGACGATGTATTACTTTATATCACTCAACCAGAAATAAGTATTCGAAACCTGTTAAAATTAATAACGGAATTTGGAACACTTTCAGGATACAGTATTAATTGGAATAAAAGTGAGCTTATGCCAATAACACTGAATAATTTACATATATTACAACAATTTCCTTTTAAGATAACAAATGAAAATATTAAATATCTTGGGATTTTTGTTACAAAAAGATTTAATTCTTTATTTAAATTTAATTTTCCCCCATTACTGAATAAATTGAACAAGAATATTTCATATTGGAAAAGTTTACCTATCTCGATGATAGGGAAAATTAATGCAATAAAAATGATATTTCTCCCACAATTATTATATTTATTTCAATTAATCCCGATATATCTTCCAAAAGTTTTTTTAAAAAAAGTAGATTCTTTAATTACGAATTTTATTTGGGATTATAAGACTCATAGAATAAATAAAAAACATTTATGCAAATCTAAAATAAAAGGAGGATTAGCATTACCAAACTTTATGTTCTATTACTGGGCAGTCAATATTAAAAATATGAATTTTTGGTTAGGAGAAATTGATAATAAACCTAATTGGTTAAATATGGAAAAAGAAGATTGTTCTCCATTTGAAATTAGCTCTATAATATTTGCTAATACTAATGTTGCTAAGAAAGTTTTTAATGAAAATCCGATAATAGAAAATGGAATTCGCATATGGAAACAAATAAAGAAAGCATTAAAACTAAAATCTATCCCACTAAGTCTTAAGATTGTTAATAATTTTATGTTTAAACCTTCTTTATTGGATAAAGCTTTTTTACAATGGAAAAATAAAGGAATTTCTAAGATGGGTGATCTTTATAAGGAAAACATTTTTCTTTCATTTCAAGAGTTGCAACAAACTTACGGGCTACATAATAAAGAATATTTTAGATATTTACAAATTAGAAACTATGCCTCCGCAAATATATATGAATTTAAAAATAGAAAAATAGAAATATTAGAGGAATGTTTGAACAAACATCCAAATATGGAAAAAATGATATCATATATATATAATATTTTACTGGAAAACGATACCCCATCAACAGAAACATACAGAGAGTCTTGGGAAAAGGAATTGGGTCAAATAATAAGACCAGAAATATGGGAAGAAAGTTTACAACATATACATTATTGTTCATTAAACGCTAAACATTCTCTTATACAGTTTAAAATATTACATAGATTACATTATTCTAAATATAAATTACATAATATTTTCTCAAAGATATCTCCTATATGTGATAAATGTCAAATTTCAGAAGCAAATTTGACACACTCATTTACCAACTGTATAAAAATTGTAGAATATTGGAAGGAAATATTTAAAATAATATCGGCCGTTATTAATAAAAATATAACCCCTGACCCAAAGTTAATTATACTTGGAATTATTGAAACCGATTTATCAATAACAATGAGTCAAAGAACTTTTATTGACTATGGTTTAATAATTGGGAAGAAATTAATATTAAAATTTTGGAAAGGCCCTACATCCCCAACAATTAAAATGTGGAATATAGAAATGTCGGAGACACTCCATTTGGAGAGATTGAGGTTTGTCCTTATGGATAGGCTAGATCTCTTCAGACGGATTTGGTCTCCATATATTGAATATTTACAGGGTCATAATAGTTCGGCGCGGGGACCTGACTGAAACCTGGATACCCGATTGGATGAAGAAACATATATTAATTCATGAATATATCTATAAACACGGATCATTGACGAATACTTTATTCTCCATCAAACCTTTTATTTTTACTCTTTACTACCTTTCTTTTTTTTTAAATCTTTCTATTTTCCTATATCTATATAAAAAATTTAAAAAAATGTAGAAACACATTACTTTAATCTTTTGATATTAGTACGAATATAAATATTATTAGATTTATGAGAATATTATTAATATTATTAGTACTTTTAGTTTTATATACCTTTATATAAAATTACGTATTCTTTATTACGTATAATTATCCTTAATATTAGGAAGAAAAAAATGGAAATTTTATAAGTTTTACTAACTTTTTGTATCAATATTATTACTAAATTTGGCCTTATACCAAAAAAATTAGAGATAAAATGAAAAACTTACTAATAGTATAATGCTATATTATAAATGTATTATTAGTATTATGTACTTTTAATCATATAAAATATATAACTTTGGAAGTTATAATTAAGGATAATACAGCATAAATAATATTGATATTATTATTAATATATTAATAGTATGAATTAATTACTAAGACTATGTACTACTACTGTAGAAATGTAATATGTTATTTTGTTTCTATAATAAAAAAAAAATTTGAAAAAAAAAAAAAAAAAAAAAAAAAAAAGAAATGGGAACTGTTTCTGTGTACAATCCTATATGTCTTATCGTAATGCAAGCATATGTGATGTGTCGGAGTTCCTTGCTAAGTTGCATTTTGATGAGCACCTGCGTTATAGTGACATTACCAGTGCTCGGAGTGTGTTGCCCTCTTATTGCGGGCAGTCTTCAGAACAACATCCTATCGGGTCTCATCCGTTAGTATCCCGATTTATGAGGAATTTTTAATAAAAGCCTTCCAAAACCTCGCTATACAGAAATCTGGGACATCACTCCTGTTCTCACAATGCTTCGGCAATGGGCTCCAATTACTTCATTATTTACAAAGAGATTAACTCTTGCTGTGGTTATGCTAATAGCGCTGGTGTCAGCACAATGTGTACAAACATTACAATTCTTACGAATACCTTTTATCTGTCAATGACATTAACTTCTATGTTTATGATTTAATCAAACAAAGCAGGCCCGGTCTGGCTGGAATCAAGGTGACGTTTAAAGCCTATCTTGTTGACCAAATGTTATATGTAGTTACGCCATATAACTTAAGCCAATATATTAAGGTAACAAGGAGTCTCAGAGGTTCTGAGACAGGACTGCTCATTAGTCACAAAAAGATATATAAAAGAGTGTCAGCACAAACTATTTCTACATGGTTGAAACAGATTCTCAATTATGCTGGAGTCGACATTCCTGTCTTTAACTCTCACTCCACCAGGGCGGCATCGATCTCCGCGGCGAAGGCTCAGGATGTGCCGCTAGACCAAATCTTCGAGGCCGCAGGATGCAACATTTTCTCAATTTTCGAGAAGGAACATTTTGTCAATTTTCTGACAAACCTGTACAGACCATGCCACGGTTTGGGCATGCTGTTTTGGGTCACATATAATTCATTTGCTTTGTTTTCTATCATTGTTTGTAATTTTCCCTGAGACAGAGGGGTTATTCCTGTGTTTATTATTGTTAACAATAGTTATTGAATAATTCGAAGCAATGTTCAATATATTATTTATTCCCTACTGTGTCAACCGAAGCAGATTGTCGTATGGTGTGCATCTACGGCTTGAAAATACAGAGCTTTGAAATCTTCACGTAGTCACTCACGTGACTCCGAAGTAAAATAGTAAGATTAAACGAGAACTTGCCAGTTCGAAGTTTGATCCTTATTTTATGAGGAGTGACGTTGAGGGATTACGTGCCCTCCGCTCCCACCCTCATAATCTAAGAGATCATCTGGTAGTTCTAGTCTTCTACGAGCCTTACTATGTTACTTCGGCTATTTGTTTTCTGTGTTTTCATGCCGTTTCTTTGAAGTATGACGTGCATGCGCCTGGCGGGGCTTCTTCTTCACGTAATCCCTCAACGTCACTGCTCATAAAATAAGGATCAAACTTCGAATTGGTAAGTTCTCGTTTAATCTTACTATTAAATAAAATATACTCAGATCAAGTTGTAAAACTATCAATATACTAAACAATTACAATTTGAATTTGGAGATAAACCCCAAAAAATTATTGGCTCGCCAATTACGGAAAATGGAGGGAGAAAAGATAATCCATAGGATTAAATCATACAATGGCGAACCATTAGTACAACCCAAAGATATTAATGAGAGATTTTTGCAATATTATAAAAATTTATATTCAGCCAAAATGACAGAAAACTGGATAGGAATAGAAGCATTTAAAAAAAAAAAAGTAATCTAAAAGGGTTGGATTCAGAAAGTAGAGAATCACTAAATGCTGAAATATCAGTAAAAGAAATCGAAGAATCTATCAGATCATTAAAAAATGGTAAAACACCGGGACCAGATGGTATTGGTTCAGAATTTTATAAAACATTTTATGATCTGATTGCACCACGTTTGAAGATACTCTATGAATATATCTATACCCACCAGAAACTACCAGAAACATTAAATATATCTATTATAACACTTATACCTAAAATAGACAAAGATATGGATGCCCCAGGATCATATAGAGCTATAGCTCTTTTAAACACTGATCAAAAGATACTAACCAAAATATTAGCACAAAGACTAAGCACAGTTATCAATAAATTAATTTACCCGGATCAAACAGGAATTATACCAAAATTATATTCCTCATATAACCTGAGACGATTATTCAATATTATATATTCGAAAAGAGGTATTAATAAAGACCTACTAATTATATCGTTAGATGCGGAGAAAGCCTTTGACCAGGTGGAATGGTCTTACTTGTTTTCGGACATGGAAACTTTTAAGTTGGGAGAGAAGTTTATTACATGGGTTAAATTATTATACACTAATCCAACAGCCAGAATACTAACAAATCAAATGCTATCAACTAAATATAATTTATTCCGTGGCTGCAGACAAGGTTGTCCCTTATCCCCACTATTGTTTGCACTTGCAATTGAACCATTAGCTGTACGTGTGAGATTACATCCTGCAATATATGGGTATGAAACCAGAGATACTGAAAATAAAATCTCCTTAAATGCGGATGATGTATGACTTTATATTACAAAGCCAGAAATTAGTATTCCAAATGTATTAAATTTAATAACTGAATTTGGCTTATTTTCAGGATATAGTATTAATTGGAATAAAAGTGAACTTATGTCAATAATGGTAAATAACTTACATACATTACAACAATTTCCTTTTAAGATAGCAAACGAAAAAATCAAATATCTTGGAATTTATATAACAAAAAGATTTGATTCTTTATTTAAATCTAATTTTCCACTCTTACTGAATAAATTAAATAAGAATATTTTATATTGGAAAACATTACCTATTTCAATGCTAGGAAGAATTAATGCAATAAAAATGATTTTTCTCCCGTAATTACTATATCTCTTCCAATTGATTCTGACATATCTTCCTAAAATTTTTTTTAACAAGGTTGATTCTATAGTCGCCAACTTTATCTGGGATTATAAGAGCCATAGAATAAATAAAAAAACATTTATGTAAATCTAAAATAAATGGAGGTCTAGCACTGCCAAACTTTATGTTTTATTACTGGGCAGTTAATATTAAAAATATGAACTTTTGGTTAGTAGAGTGAGATAAACAACCAATCTGGTTAAAAATGGAAAAAGAAGATTGTTCGCCTTTTGAAATTAGCTCGATTTTATTCGCCAATGTTAAACTAGGTAAGAAAACCAATAGAGAAAACCCTATAATAGAAAGTGGGATACGTATCTGGAAACAAATAAAGAAAACATTAAAATTGGAATGTATACCACTAGCCCTTACCATTGTAAATAATGTTACATTTAAACCCTCAATGATGGACAAAGGCTTTTTACAATGGAAAAACGATGGAATTAATAAGATGGGCGATCTCTACAGGGAAAACTCCATCCTTTCATTTCAAGAATTACAACAAATTTATGGATTACATTCAAAAGATTACTTTAGATATTTACAAATTGGAGACTATGTAAAAGCAAACACACAGGAAATTAGAAATAGAAAGACAAACATTTTAGATGGATGTCTAAATAAAGACCCGAACACAGAAAAATTGATATCATATATTTATAACATTTTATTGGAAAACGATGTCCCAATGACAGAAATATATAGGCAATCATGGGAAAATGAATTAGGTCAAATAATCAGACCAGAAGTATGGGATGAAAGTTTACAACATATACACCACTGCTCGTTAAATGCTAGACACTCTCTTATACAATTTAAAATATTACATATATTACATTATTCAAAATCCAAATTACATAGTATTTTTTCAAATGTATCTGCCATATGTGATAAATGTCAGCACTTAGAAGCTAACTTAACGCACTCATTTACAAATTGTATAAAAATTACTACATTTTGGACAGAGATATTTAAGATAATTTCGAAAGTTGTTAATACGAATCTGATTCCTGGCTCAAAATTAATAATATTGGGAATATTAGAAACAGATCAATTAATAACTGAGGGTAGGGAAGATTCAAACAAGAGGGCATGACATGAGAATTAAGGGACAGAAGTTTTGGAGTAACGTGAGGGGGAACTTCTTTACTTAGAGGGTGGTGGCTGTGTGGAATGAGCTTCCAGCAGAAGTGGTGGAGGCAGGATCGATTTTAACATTTAAGAGTAAAGTGGATAGGTATATGGACGTGAAGGGAATGAAGGGGTATGGTCTGAGTGCAGGTAGATGGGACTAGGGGAAAACAAATGGTCGGCACGGACTGGAAGGGCTGAGAGGGCCTGTTTCCGTGCTGTAATTGTTATATGGTTATAACAATGAATCAAAGAATTTTTATTGATTACAGTTTAATAATTGGGAAAAAATTAATATTGAAATTCTGGAAAGGTCCTACATCCCCCACAATCAAAATGTGGATTACAGGAATGTCGGAGACAATTCATCTGGAAAGATTAAGGCTTGTCCTACTGGACAAGTTGGATCTTTTCAGAGGGATATGGTCTCCATTTATTGAATATTTAAAGGGTCAAAATGGCTCGGTGCAAGAGCCTGACTGAAGCCTGAATGAAGGAATAGATGAAGAATCATACATAACAAACCATGGATATATCTCCAACGATGGATAACCTGTTTAACACTCCACTCATCTTTTTGATTTTCTATTTTTACTTTATTTCTCTCTATTTTTTCCTATCTACATTAAAAACTAAAAAATGTATAGAAGTACAAACAAGACATAATTGTTAATATCAATAATATTAAAAATGTATGTAACAAGTATATTCTTCCTTTAATATGTACTTCTAATAAAAATATTTAACAAAAAAAAAAGATTTGTCAGAAATGATTTACCTTTCATAAATCCATGCTGACTTTGTCCAATGATTTCACCACTTTCCAAATGTGCTCCCATCCCATCTTTAATAACTGACTCTAGCAGTTTCCCCACTACCGATGTTAGACTAACTGGTCTGTAATTCCCCGTTTTCTCTCTCCCTCCTTTTTTAAAAAGTGGGGTTACATTAGCTATCCTCCAATCCTCAGGAACCACTCCAGAATCTAAGGAGTTTTAAAAAGTTATCACTAATGCATCCACTATTTCTGTGGCTACTTCCTTGAGTACTCTGGGATGCAGACTATCTGACCCTGGGGATTTATCGGCCTTTAATCCATTCAATCTGGTCCCGTGCTATTTCCGGCAGATTGTTTATGTCTTCCTTAGTGAAGGCAGAACCAAAGTAGTTATTCAATTGGTCTGCCATGTCCTTGTTCCCCATGATCAATTCACCTGTTTCTGACTGCAAAGGACCTACATTTGTTTTAAGTAATCTCTTTCTCTTCACATATCTATAAAAATGTCTGCAGTCAGTTTTTATGTTCCCTGCCAGTTTTCTTTCATAATCTATTTTCCCTTTCCTAATTAAGCCCTTTGTCCTCCTCTGCTGGACTTTAAATTTCTCCGTCCTCTGGTAGGCTGCTTTTTCTGGCTAATTTGTATGCTTCATCTTTAGTTTTTATACTATCCCTGATTTCCCTTGTTATCCATGGATGCACTACCTTCCCTGATTTACTCTTTCGACATTTGGGATGAACAATTGTTGTAGTTCATCCATTCAGTCTTTAAATACCTTCCATTGCACATCCACTGTCAACCCTTTAAGAATCACTTGCCAGTCTATCTTGGCCAATTCACGTCTCAAACCTTCAAAGTTACCTTTGTTTAAGTTCAGAAGCCTTGTTTCTGCTTAATTATGTCACTCCAGCCTAATGAAGGACTCAACCATATTATGGTCACTCTTGCCCAAGGGGCCACGCACAACAAGACTGCTAACTAATCCTTCCTCATTACTCAATACCCGGTCTAGAATAGCCTGCTCTCGTTGGTTCCTCTAAATATTGGTTTAGAAAACTATCCCGCATACATTCCAAGAAATCCTCTTCTTCAGCACCCCTGCCCATTTGATTTACACAATCTATATGTAGATTGAAGTCACCCATTATAACTGTTTTATCCTTGTTGCACACATTTCTAATTTCCTGTTTGATGCTATCCCCAACTCCACTACTACTGTCGGCTTGTACTCACTGGAATTTAGAAGATTGAGGGGTGATCTCATAGAGACTTACAAAATTCTTAAGGGGTTGGACAGGCTAGATGCAGGAAGATTGTTCCCGATGTTGGGGAAGTCCAGAACAAGGGGTCACAGTTTAAGGATAAGGGGGAAGTCTTTTAGGACCGAGATGAGAAAATCGTTTTTCACACAGAGAGTGGTGAATCTGTGGAATTCTCTGCCACAGAAGGTAGTTGAGGCCAGTTCATTGGCCATATTTAAGAGGGAGTTGGATGTGGTCCTTGTGGCTGAAGGGATCAGGGGGTATGGAGAGAAGGCAGGTACAGGATATTGAGTTGGATGATCAGCCATGATCATATTGAATGGCGGTGCAGGCTCGAAGGGCCGAATGGCCTGCTCCTGCACCTAGTTTCTATGTTTCTATGTTTCTATGTTAGGTGGCCTGTACACAACTCCCACTAGCGTTTTCTGCCCCTTAGAGTTTCGCAGCTCTACCCATATCGATTCCACATCCTCCAAGCTAATGTCCTTCCTTTCTATTGCATTAATCTCCTCTCTCACCAGCAACGCAACCCCACCTCCTTTTCCTTTCTGTCTATCCCTCCTGAATATTGAATATCCCTGGATGTTTAGCTCCCAGCCTTGGTCCCCCTGGAGCCATGTCTCCGTGATCCCAACTATAGCATAGTCATTAATAGCTATCTGCACCATCAACTCGTCCACCTTATTACGAATGCTCCTCGCATTGAGACAAAGCCTTCGGGCTTCTTTTTACAACACTTATACAATTATGTTGACAAATAGCCCCTTTTGATTTTTGCCCTGGAATTGTCTGCCTGCCACTATTAATTTTCACCTTGCTACCAGTTGCTTCTACCCTCATTTTATACCCCTCTTTCTCTCTGCTCACACATTTAAGAAACCCACCAGCACAAAAGGCTGGAGAAACTCAGCGGGTGCAGCAGCATCTAAGGAGCGAAGGAGATAGACGACGTTTCGGGTTGAGACCCTTCTTCAGACTGGTCAGGGATCAGGGAAACGAGAGATATAGACGGTGATGTGGAGAGATAAAGAACAATGAATGAAAGATATGCAAAAAAGTATCGATGATAAAGGAAACATGCCATTGTAAGCTGTTTGTAGTGTGAAAATGAGAAGCTAGTGCAACTAGGGTGGGGGAGAGATAGAGAGAGAGGGAATGCCAGGGCCTGACGGCTGAGGGAGAGGTGGGAAGGGGAGGAGACAGCAAAGGTTAACAGAATTGAGAAAACTCAATGTTCAAGCCCAGAGGATGCAGACTCCCCAAGCGGGATATGAGGTGCTGTTCCTCCAACTTGGGGTGTTGCTCACTCTGGCCGTGGAGGAGGCCCAGGACCGAGAGGTCGGATACGGAATGGGAGGGGGAGTTGAAGTGCTGAGCCACCGGGAGGTCGGGTTGGTTAATGAGGACCGAGCGGAGGTGTTCGGCGAAACGATCGCCAAGCCTCCGCTTGGTCTCACCGATATAGATCATCTGGCATCTGGAGCAGCAGATGCAGTAGATGAGGTTGGAGGAGGTGCAGGTGAACCTCTGTCGGACCTGGAAGGACTGCTTGGGTCCCTGAAAGGAGTGGAGGGGGGAGGTGAAGGGACAAATGCGGCATCTCTTGCGATTGCAAGGGGAAGGGGTAGAGCGGGAGGGAAGGGAAGAATTGACAAGGGAGTTGCGGAGGGAGCGGTCTTTGTGGAAGGCAGATGGGGGGGGGGAGATGGGAAGATGTGGCGAGTGGAGGGGTCACGTTGGAGGTGGCGAAGCTGGCGGAGGACTATATGTTGTATTTGCCGGCTGGTGGGGTGAAAGGTGAGGACCAGGGGGACTCTGCCCTTGTTGCGAGTGGGGGAATGGGGAGAGAGGGCAGTGTTGCGGGGTATAGAGGAGACCCTAGTGCGAGCCTCATCTATAGTGGGGGAGTGGAATCCCCGTTCTCTGAAGAATGAGGACATTTGTGATGACCTGGTGTGGAACACCTCATCCTGGGAGCAGATGCGGCGTAGACGGAGGGATTGGGAATAGGGGATGGAGTCCTTACTGGAAGCAGGGTGGATGGAAGAGTAGTCCAGGTAGCTGTGGGAGTCAGTTGGTTTGTAGTGGATGTCGGTCAGGAGTGTATCACCTGCAATAGAGATGGTGAGGTCAAGGAATGGTAGGGAAATGTGGAAATGGTGCAAGTGTATTTGGGTGCCGGATGGAAGTTGGTGGTGAAATGGATGAAGTCAGTCAGTTGTGTGTGGGTGCAGGAGGTGACACCAAAAGAGTCGTCAATGTAACGGAGGTAGAGGTCGGGGATGGGGCCCTGGTACGCCGAGAACAAGGATTGTTCGACGTACCTGACAAAGAGGCAAGCGTAGCTGGGGCCCATGCGTGTGCCCATAGATACTTTTTTGCATATCTTTCATTCATTGTTCTTTATCTCTTCACATCGCCGTCTATATCTCTCGTTTCCCTGATCCCTGACCAGTCTGAAGAGGGTCTCGACCTGAAATGTCGCCTATCTCCTTCGCTCATTAGATGCTGCTGCACCCGCTAAGT
Source organism: Okamejei kenojei (assembly GCA_035221665.1). NCBI lineage: Eukaryota > Metazoa > Chordata > Chondrichthyes > Rajiformes > Rajidae > Okamejei > Okamejei kenojei. The sequence continues at coordinate 37,761,914 of CM069159.1, read as the reverse complement.
TTCTCCAGCCTTTTGTGTACCCTCGATTCTCCAGCATCTGCAGTTCCTTCTTTTACACTTTACGTCTTATTCTCTGTTTATTATTGTTTTCTTCTATTTTTCAACACTGAGCTCTAATTCTAGATGTTCTCATGAGGAAACATCATCTCCACATCCATCTTGTCAATATAGGATTTTACAGTTTCAATGATCTGAATTCATTGATGTGAATTCATTGACCTGAATTCATTGATCTGAATTCAATTATCTGAATTCATTGATTTGAATTCTAGATTTAAGCTGAGCCTATCCAGCCTTTCCTGATGGGCAATCTGCCGAATCCAGGTATTAGTCCATCAGATGCAGAAAACTAATGCTGGATGAAGTTAACATGTCAGGCAATGAGGAAAATGTAGGTATTTTGGGTCGAGACCCTTCAACTCTGCATACCCTGAACAACCTTTCTTTTGACGCATCCAATTTTGCATATATCAAAGGCTTTGCCATGGGAATTCACATGGGCCCCAGCTACTCCTGCCTTCTTGTTGGCTGTATGGACTAGCCTGAGTTCCAAGCCTATTCTGCACCACTCTCAACTCTTGCTCCAAAAATTGCAGTCCAGATGAAGGGTCCCAACCCAAAATATTTTGATTTCCATTTCTCTCTACAGTTGCTTTGTGGCACACAGTTTTTTTTTTTTTGCTCCAGATTCCCGCATCTGCTGACAATTATGCCTCAATTAGTCTGACTAATTTTCTTTGACCTGGAACATTAAGTTTGTCTTTCTTTCCACAGATGGCTGACATGCTGACAGTTGCTGGTATTTTCTGTTGGTTTTGGATTAGTTTAATAATCCACCTGTAAACGTATTCCAGTACTTTAACATCCTTCTTTAAGCAAACTACCCAATACTGTACACCATCCTCCATAAAACTGATACATAACCTCCCAATTTTTGCATGCAACATTCCTGGCAATAAATATAATTTTGTTAGCTTTCCGAATTACTTGCTGTACCTTGAAATATTGGACTTGCGCGTATCATGCACTAAGAAGCCTGGGGTTCTCTGCATCTCAGTTATTTAGAAAATGTGGTTTATACATTTTGAAAAGAAGTTACATCTAAAGAGAGATGGGGTCTGAATGGATATGGAGCCTGACTCGACAGCTGAAAGCCCACTAGGTCTGGCAGTAGACTAGACATGGAGAGACTAAACGTGGGACCTGAGTAGATGTGGAAACTGGTTAGACATGGGATCTAACTTGATGTATGATCTGACTAGGTATGGAGCCAGTCTAGACATGGGACCTCATTTCCAAATGCCAACTGGCCAGATCTGGAGCCCGACAGTCAAGGGCTCTGCACTCATTAATTCAGACCTCCATTTGCAACAGGCTTATCAGTTGAGAAAACATGATGTAAGAAGGATTTGATTATTGTTCTCTGGACTTGTCCTTGGTTGTAATCTAAATTAAAATTGATCCAGTTGAAAGTACATTAATCCTTCAGTACAAATGATTTTTGCTGAAATTTAAGACATGAATGAATGGGGGAGAAAGCAAAGTGTTTGCTTGTCCAATGCACTGGGACTGGAACAATGAAAACTTTACTTGTTTCAGCTTTGCAGGCACATTAAATGCAACAACACAATAAATAAACATGCAATAAATGACCAGTTATACTAAGTAAACCAGACCATAATAGTGCAAGCCAAGATACATAACTTAAACAAACTCTTTTGTGCTGAGTTAGAGTTGCAGTTACAGAGCCTTAGAGTTGATGGGTAGAAGCTGTTCTTGAAGCTGTTGGTAATAGTTCCCAGACTGCAGTACCTTTTCCCAATGATAGCAGTGAGATGAGAACGTGGGTCTTTGATTTGTAGATCCTTTTGATGGTGGGATCTTCATAAGGTCACAAGTGATAGGAGCAGTTAGGCCATTCGGCCCATCAAGTCTTCTCCGCCATTCAATCATGGCTGATCTAGCTCTCCCTCCTAATCCCATTCTCCCCATAACACCTGACACCAGTACAAATCCCTCCTCAACCTAATGTGGCAAAGAATTCCACAGATTCACCACCCTCTAACTAAATTCCTCCTCATCTCCTTCCCAAAGAAACATCCTTTAATTCTGAGGCTATGATTTCTGGTCCTAGACTCTCCCATTAGTGGAAACATCCTCTCCACATCCACTCTATCCAAGCCATTCACTATTCGATAAGTTTCAATGAGGCCTCCCCTCATTCTTCTAAACAGCAAGTATAGGCGTAGTGTCGTCAAACGCTAATCATATGTTCACCCACTCATTCCTGGGATCATTCATGTAAACCTCCTCTGGACCCTTTCCAGAGCCAGCATATCCTTCCTCAGATATGGATTTTTAATTATATAGATACAACGTCAAGAGAAGTGGCCCCAGCACCAACCCCTGCGGAATTCCGCTAGTCACTGGCAACCAACCAGAAAAATGCCCCGTTAATGCCACTCTTTGCCTTCTGCCATCCAGCCAACCTGCTATCCATGCTAGTATCTGCCCTTTTGATACCATGGGCTCTCATCTTCCTTAGCAACCTCACATGTGGCACCTTGTCAAAGGCCTTCTGAAAAACCTGGTAAACAACATCCACTGACTCTCCTTTGTCTGTCTTGCTATTTACTTCTTCAAAGAATTCCAGCAGATTCGTCAGGCAAGATCTCCCCTTCACAAAGCCATGCTGACTTTGCCCTATTTTATCGTGAACTTTTAAGTACTCTGTAACTTCATCATTTATAATTGACTCTAAAATCTTACCAACACCTGAAGTCAAACTAACTGGCCTATAGTTCCCACTATTCTGCTTTGCTTCCTTCTTGAACAGTGGGGTAATATTGGCAATTTTGAAATCTTCTGGAACCACTCCTGACTAGTTTCTTCAAATGTCACTAATAATGCCTCCACAATCTCTAAAGCCACCTCTTTTAGAACAATAGAGCGCAGTCCATCTGGCCCAGGTGACTTATACACCTTCAGCGGTTTCAGCTTCCCAAGCACCTTCTAGTTAGTAAGAGCCACTGCACTAACTTCCATCCCCTGATTTTCTTGAATTTCAGGCACATTGCGAGTGTCTTCCACTGAGAAGACCAATACAAAAAAGTTATCCAACTCCTCTGCCATTTCTTTAGTCCACATTACCACTTCTCCTGCATCATGTTCCAGCAGTTCAACGTCCACTTTCCTCTTTCTTACTCTTTATGTTATTTCTATTTACAGACCTAGTCATGTTGGGGAGTTCAAGGTTCAAGTGTATTCAAGCCAGTTCCCAAGCACTGTCTAGAAAGATTGTCAGATCCCACGAAGGCCCTCACACGAGGCATATCTGAGAAGGTGTGAGATAAATCCATTTCAGTTGGGATCCCCCTCAGCTGCAGCACCTACAACTGGTCGTGGTGTCCCGTTGAAAGAGGCTTGCGGACAGACCTCATTTGATACGTACTAGCTACATTAATGTGTGGACAGGTAGGACAGATTTCATTTCCGAGTCACGTGAGTAACTTCGTGAAGACCCCGCCAGCACGTATGTGTGACTTATCGTCGCTTGCAGTTGCAGTCGACGGCTGGAGGGGGCAGTGCGCTCCTCCACCAGCCCTCCAAAAACGCTCAGGTAAGTGGAACTAACCTTGAGTTGATTAGTTCCTGTGAATCGAATTTTTGTTCACAGGGACGATGGAAAGGAGTTCGAAAAATACTTCCAGCTGCAGGACTTCCGACAGGAGTCAGCGGCTGCATTCCCCGGAGCTGCCCACTACAACGGCAGCACCCACTCGTCGGGCCGGGAAAAGGACGTGAAAGTCGTGGAGCCCTACTCTACCAGGACCCGACTCTCCACCACGGCTATCCATGGAGCCGCACAGTGGTAGGAGCACCGCGCGGGAGCAGAGTAGGGAAGACCCTGACTCCCTACCACTGTCACCTAAGCATAGGGACAGTGGGAAAAAGGCACGTAAATGTGTTACCCGCTCTGCGGCACGTTCTGTCTCCCCTACAATACAGGTCACCAGAGGGCGGCCCAGGGGAAGAACCGCACGAAAGTCGGAGAGCCCCGCTGCAGCGGCCGGCGTCGACTTGCCACTGGAGCAGTCCGCCAGATCGTGGACCGGTGACGGATTGAGGCCTGAGTATGGGAGCCACGCAGGTGCGGCCGGCGCAGACTCACCACCGGAGGAGCCTGCCAGATCGCGGGCCGGTGGTGTATCATCTCGGTCACCGCACCCCGCGTTAGCGGCTGGACGTGACCGAACGTTGCCTTTGTCCCGGGGAGGACAGGCGGCAAGCCCTCGCGGAAGTCGGTGCACCCCGCTTTGGTGGCTGGAACTGACTCCTCACCGCTCATGTATTTCCAGACAGTCGGGCCGCCACCGTCCTGAAAACTGCGGACCAGCGGCATGTCCGCACAGGAGTCGTTAAGCCCCGCTGGAGCGGCAGGCAGCGACATCCTGCCTAGGCACCCTAGACATCACCTCGACGAGGTGCGGGCCGATGGCAGAAGCCTCAGTGGTTCAGGAGAACCTGAGGAAGTCTACCTGTTGTCCGCAGATAGCGGCGGCGGTCGCATTGCCCGCATGGAGCGCATGTTGGAGTGTCTCCTAGAGCAGAATCTCCAGCAGCAGGACCGGATGTCCTCCAGTTCCAGGAGAAATGCAACTGGGCCACCTAGCATGTCCCCGTCATCGGTGGGGAGTGCCAGGGATCAGCAGCTGGGTGACATGGAAAAAGGTTTGGCGGAGGGACCTGCAGCACCAGAGAAACCCCAAGAGGAACTGCTGGATGTGGTCTCCAAATTCCCCCAGCGCAAGCACTCAGGACAGCCATTGCAGGCCAAGCTAGCGGCTAGCATTGACTTCCTCACTACACACCAGCTGCAGGATCAGGTCCTAACCGAGGCTATGAACAAGTACAAGGCCCCGAACAACTGTGTATCATTGAATGTACCGACAGTCAACACGCCCATCTGGGGCAACATCAGTCCAGGAATGAAGGAACAGGAACTTAAATTACAGAAGATCCTGAAACTACCGACGTTGGGGATTACTGCCTTTGCCAGATCGGTTGACAGTATGGAGATGACGGAGGAGCAGGAAGATGCTCTGCTGTTATTGTGTAACACGCAATACGAAATCAACGCTTTCCAGAAAATTGCCATCAAGCCGACTCTAAACCCCAAATCCGCGGGGTTGTGCAAGGCATCTGCGACGCCACCACCGAGACAGTTCGGTGAGGACCTGCCTAAACAGGTCAAGGACCTGGACGAGGAGGCGAAGGCAGTTGGTTTGATGAAACCACCTCCCTCCAGCAGGCCGGCAGCGCGCAGACAAACGCCGTATGTAAAACCTCTGAGGCCACCTGAAAGATCAGCAAGGACCTACACGCCGGCCGCACCCCAACAACAAAAGCCTTTTTTAGGGCAGGGCCAACAGCGACCGGCGTGGAAGATGCGCCAACCCCACAATCCAGCAACACAATCGAAAGCCAAAGCCCAGAACGTCAGGCCCCGCCGGTAACCATAGAGGTAAGGGGGTCTGGTTCTCATGCAAGTGCTGCATGTTTAACCTCACAAATTGGTGGGAGGTTACGTCTATTCTGGGATGCATGGAGCTCTATAACTTCAGACTCGTTTATTTTAGTATTCAGGGGTATGAAATTGAATTCATAAATGATCAACTTCCCCCGCCTCAACATGTACCAGACCGGACATTTACGCTTTCCCATAAGGAAATAGCGGAAGGACATGACGAAATTTTGAGGCTACATGCAAAAGGGGTGATAGAGAAAATGATCCACGAACCTCTTGAGTTCGTATTCAACATCTTTACCAAAACTAAAAAAGATGGTGGATGTCGGATGATTATTGATTTAACCCATTTGAATACTTTTATAACATATATCCATTTTAAAATGGACACGTTTGAAACAGCTAAATCACTGATTTCCAAAGGGTGCTTTATGGCATGCATCGATTTAAAAGATGCATATTATTCAGTATCCATACGGAAACATCACCAAAAGTTCTTGAAGTTTGTTTGGATGGATCAGCTATGGCAGTATAGAGCCGTACCTAATGGGCTTACTACAGCCCCTAGGTTATTTACAAAGATTTTGAAACCAGTATTGGCATCCCTGAGGAAACAAAACCATATTGTCATGGCATATTTAGATGACATCTTGATTGTGGGAAAGACCATGGAATCAGTAACAGCTACTAAGACATTGTTTCAAAAATTAGGGTTTGTCATCCATCCAGACAAATCTAAGTTTTACCCTTCACAGGTCATGGACTATCTGGGGTTCACAATTAACACCAATCAAATGATTGTTACCATCCCAGATAACAAGGTAATGGATGTTATGAAACAACATTGTTTGCGCCAGGAAACCAACAATCAGACATGCTGCTAAGGTAATTGGGAAATTAGTAGCTACATTTACAGCTGCACGATTTGGCCCTCTACACTATCAAAATTTGCAAAGAACAAAAATTTCAGCATTAAAAACAAATGCTGAATATTTTGACAGACATATGCAGCTGCCAATCAAGGCAACAGTTGAGCTGCAATGGTGGATTGATAATATTCGAGACTCATTCAATCCCATTATTGTACCGAACCCGTCAGTCGTGGTACAAACCGACGCAAGCGACCACGGTTGGGGAGCTACCGACACTACTTCCAGTTGTGGAGGTAGATGGGATTTACACGAATCTACAGTGGCTTGCAAAAGTTTTCATACCCCTTGAACTTTTCCAAATTTTGTCACGTTACAACCACAAACGTAAATGTATTTTATTGGGATTTTATGTGATAGACCAACACAAAGTGGCGCATAATTGTGAAGTGGAAGGAAAATGTTACATGGTTTTCAAATTTTTTTACAAATAAAAAACTGAAAGGTGTGGCGTGCAAAAGTATTCAGCCCCCTTTACTCTGATACCCCTAAATAAAATCCAGTGCAACCAATTGCCTTCAGAAGTCACCTAATTAGTAAATTGAGTCAACTTGTGTGTAAACTAATCTCAGTATAAATACAGATGTTCTGTGAAGTCCTCAGAGGTTTGTTAGAGAACATTAGTGAACAAACCGCATCATGAAGCCCAAGGAACACACCAGACAGGTCAGGGATAAAGTTGTGGAGAAGTTTAAAGCAGGGTTAGGTTATAAATAAATATCCCAAGCTTTGAACATCTCATGGAGCATTGTTCAATCCTTCATCCGAAAATGGAAAGAGTATGGCACAACTGCAAACCTACCAAGACATGGCCGTCCACTTAAACTGACAGGCTGGGCAAGGAGAGCATTGATCAGAGAAGCAGCCAAGAGGCCCATGGTAACTCTGGAGGAGCTGCAGAGATCCACAGCTCAGGTGGGAGATTCTGTCCACAGGACAACTATTAGTCGTGCACTCCACAAATCGGGTCTTTATGGAAGAGTGACAAGAAGAAAGCCATTGTTGAAACAAAGCCATAAGAAGTCCCGTTTGCAGTTTGTCACAAGCCATGTGGTGGACACAGCAAACATGTGGAGGGAGGTGCTCTGGTCTGATGAGACCAAAATTGAAGTTTTTGGCATAAATGCAAAACGCTATGTGTGGCGGAAAACTAACACTGCACATCACCCTGAACACACCATCCCCACTGTGAAACATGGTGGTGGCAGCATCATGCTGTGGGGATGCTTTTCCTCAGCAGGGACAGGGAGGCTGGTCAGAGTTGATGGGAAGATGGATGGAGCCAAATACAGGGCAATCTTGGAAGAAAACCTGTTAGAGTCTGCAAAAGACTTGAGACTGGGGCGGAGGTTCACCTTCCAGCAGGACAACAACCCTAAACATACAGCCAGAGCTACAATGGAATGGTTCAGATCAAAGCATATTCATGTGTTAGAATGGCCCAGTCAAAGTCCAGATCTAAATCCAATTGAGAATCTCTGGCAAGACTTGAAAATTGCTGTTCACAGATGCTCTCCATCCAATCTGACTGAGTTTGAGCTATTTTGCAAAGAAGAATGGGCAAACATTTCAGTCTCTAGATGTGCAACGCTGGTAGAGACATACCCCAAAAGACTTGCAGCTGTAATTGCAGCGATAGGTGGTTCTACAAAGTATTGACTCTGGGGGACTGAATACTTTTGCACGCCACACCTTTCAGTTTTTTATTTGTAATAAAATTTGGAAACCATCTATCATTTTCCTTCCATTTCACAATTATGCACCACTTTGTGTTGGTCTATCACTTAAAATCCCAACAAAATACATTTACGTTTGTGGTTGTAACGTGACAAAATGTGGAAAAGTTTAAGGGGTATGAATACTTTTGCAAGCCACTGTACCCTTCTATTATCACAAGGGATAAACTATTTGGAGATGCTAGGAGCATTTCGCGGACCACGAGCCTATTGCATGAATTTACGTCATACGCATGACCGTCTAAAAATAGATAACACCACTGTGGTGGAATACTTACATCATATGGGTGGTATCAAGTCAATATCTTGTGATGAATTGGCAAACTCAAACTGGCTCTGGTGCATAGAAAGAAATATTTCGATATCAACTACCAACCTTCCAGGTAAGCTCAATATAGTGGTGGACACCAGGTCACGAGTGTTCAACGATAACATTGAGTGGATGTTGAATCCCCAAATATAACCATATAACAATTACAGCACGGAAACAGGCCCTCTCGGCCCTTCCAGTCGTGCCGACCATTTGTTTTCCCCTAGTCCCATCTACCTGCACTCAGACCATACCCCTCCATTCCCTTCACGTCCATATACCTATCCACTTTACTTTTAAATGTTAAAATCGATCCTGCCTCCACCACTTCTGCTGGAAGCTCATTCCACACAGCCACCACCCTCTGAGTAAAGAGTTCCCCCTCACTTTACCCCTAAACTTCTGTCCCTTAATTCTCATGTCATGCCCTCTTGTTTGAATCTTCCCTACCCTCAATGGAAAAAGCTTATCCACGTCAACTCTGTCTATCCCTTTCATCATTTTAAAGACCTCAATCAAGTCCCCCCTTAACCTTCTGCGCTCCAAAGAATAAAGACCTAACTTGTTCAACCTTTCTCTGTAACATAGTTGTTGGAACCCTGGCAACATTCTAGTAAGTCTCCTCTGTACTCTCTCTATTCTGTTGACATCCTTCCTATAATTAGGTGACCAAAATTGTACACCATACTCCAGAATTGGTCTTACCAATGCCTTGTACAATTTTAACATTACTTCCCTACTCCTACATTCAATGCTCTGATTTATAAAGGCCAGCACACCAAAGGCATTCTTTACCACCCTATCTACATGCGATTCCACCTTCAGGGAACTATGCACAGTTATTCCTAGATCCCTCTGTTCCACAGCATTCCTCAATTCCCTACCATTTACCATGTACGTCCTATTTTGATTTGTCCTGCCAAGATGTAGCACTTCACACTTATCAGCATTAAACTCCATCTGCCATCTTTCAGACCACTTTTCCAAATGGCCCAAATCTCTCTGTAGACTTTGAAAATCTACTTCATTATCCACAACACCACCTATCTTAATATCATCTGCATACTTACTTATCCAATTTTCCATCCCATCATCCAGATCATTGATGTACATGACAAACAACAGTGGACCCAACACAGATCCCTGAGGCACCCCACTGGTCACCGGCTTCCAACCTGACAAACAGCCATCCACCATTACTCTCTGACATCTCCCATTCAGCCACTGTTGAATCCATCTTGCTACTCCGCCATTAACACCCAAAGATTGAACCTTCTGAACCAACCTTCCATGGGGAACCTTGTCAAAAACCTTACTGAAATCCATATAGACAACATCCACTGCTTTACCCTCATCAATTTCCCTAGTTACCGCTTCAAAAAATTCAAGAAGGTTTGTCAAACATGACCTTCCAGGCACAAATCCATGTTGACTGTTCCTGATCAGACCCTGTTTATCCAGATACTTATATATATTATCTCTAAGTATCCTTTCCATTAATTTGCCCACCACTGACGTCAAACTAATAGGTTTATAATTGCTAGGTTTATTCTTTGAACCCTTTTTAAACTATGGAACAACATGCGCAGTACGCCAATCCTCCGGCACTATTCCCGTTTCTAATGACATTTGAAATATTTCTGTCATAGCTCCTGCTATTTCTACACGAACTTCCCTCAATGTCCTAGGGAATATCCTGTCAGGACCTGGAGACTTATCCACTTTTATATTTTTCAAAATGTCAGTACTTCCTCCTCTTTGAATCTCATAGTTTCCATGGCTACTCTACTTTTTTTCCCTTACCTCACAGAGTTCAATATCCTTCTCCTTGGTGAATACCGAAGAAAAAAAATTGTTCAATATCTCCCCCATCTCTTTTGGCTCTGCAGATAGCTGTCCATTCTGGTTCTCTAATGGTCCAATTTTATCCCTCGTTATCCTTTTGCTATTAATATAGCTGTAGAAACCCTTTGGATTTACTTTTACCTTTCTTGCCAAAGCAACCTCATATCTTCATTTAGCCTTCCTAATTTCTTTCTTAAGATTCTTTTTACATTCTTTATACTCCTCTAGCACCTCATTTACTCCATGCCTCCTATAATTATTGTAGATATCTCTCTTTTTTCGAAACAAGTGTCCAATTTCCCTTGAAAACCATGGCTCTTTCCAATTTTTACTATTTCCTTTCAACCTAACAGGGACATAAAGATTCTGTACTCTTACACTTTCCCCTTTAAATGTCCTCCATTTCTCTTCTACATCCTTCCCATGAAACAAAGTGTCCCAATTCACTCCTTTAAAATCCTTACGCATTCCTTCAAAGGTAGCCTTTCTCCAATCAAAAATCTCCACTCTAGGTCCAGTTCTGACTCGCTCCATAATTATATTGAAACTAATAGTATTGTGATCACTGGTCCCGAAGTGCTCACCAACGCATACCTCTGTCACCTGTCCTGCCTCATTTCCTAACAGGAGGTCCAGCACTGCCCCTTCTCTGGTCGATACCTCTATGTACTGCTGCAAAGAACTATCCTGCACACATTTTACAAACTCCAAACCATCCAGCCCATTTACAGAATGTGTTTCCCAGTCTATTTTTGGAAAATTGAAATCTCCCACAATCACTACCTTGTGCTTACTACTAATATCTGCTATCTCCTTAAATATTTGCTCTTCCAATTCTCGCTCCCCATTTGGCGGTCTATGGTACACCCCTAAAAGTGTTGCTACACCGTTCCCACTTCTCAGTTCCACCCAAATAGCCTCCCTAGACAAACCCTCTAATCTATCCTGCCAAAGCACTGCTGTAATATCCTCTCTGACAAGCAATGCAACACCTCCACCTCTGGTCCCTCCAATTCTATCACCCCTGAAGCAACGAAATCCTGGAATATTTAGTTTCCAATCACAGCCCTCCTGCAACCACGTTTCACTGATTGCCACAACATCATAATTCCAGGTGTCAATCCAGGCTCTAAGTTCATCCACCTTACTTACAATGCTCCTAGCATTAAAATATACACATTTTATAAAGCCACCATCCTTTATTCTCTGTCTATTATCTTTTTCATCTTTCTCGCCTACATTTTGGGTCCGAGTGCTTCCCTTCTCTGCCTCTTGCCCCACACCCTGTCCCCTGGCCCCCTCTACCCGAGTCCCTCCCCCCAGCCTTTCTAGTTTAAAGTCTCCCCAGTAGCCTTTGCAAATCTCCCTGCCAGGATATTGGTCCCCCTCGGGTTCAAGTGCAACCTGTCCTTTGTGTACAGATCATGCCTTCCCCAAAAGAGGTCCCAGTGATCAAGAAACCTGAATCGCTGCCCACTGCACCAGTCCCTCAGCCACGCATTTATCCTCCACCTCATTTCATTCCTACTCTCACTGTCACGCGGCACAGGCAGTAATCCTGAAATCGTTACCCTTTTGGTCCTTCTCCTTAACTTTCCCCCCAACTCCCTAAATTCTCCCTTCAGGACCTCGTCACTTTTTCTGCCTATGTCATTGCTACCTATGTGTACCACAACATCAGGCTCCTCTCCTTCTGACACATTCGAGACCCTGGCACCAGGGAGGCAAACTACCATCTGGGTCTCCCGACTGCGTCCACAGAATCGCCTATCCGACCCCCTAACTATAGAGTCCCCTATTACAATTGCCCTCCTCTTTTTGCTACCCTTCTGAGCATCAGGGCCGGTCTCTGTGTCTGCAAACAAATATTTGCTAAAATTATCGCCAAATTTGGGACACCAGATATCGACCTTTTTGCGTCCAGATTGAACCATCAGATACCAACATATGTATCTTGGGAACCAGATCCTGGGGCAGTAGCGATGGACGTTTTCGCGCTGCACTGGGGGAAATGGTTTTTCTATGCATTTCTTCCATTTTGCCTTATCAGTCGGGTGTTGCAGAAAATAAAACCAGATTTTGCAACAAGCATTTTAATAATACCCGACTGGCCTACTCAACCATGGTATCCAGTGGTCCTTGAGATGATCAAAGAACCATGGGCACATATTAACAGGTGGCCAGATTTGGTGACTAACCCCACTACAGGGCAATCCCATCCATGCCATGGTCATCTGAACCTGTTGGCCTGCAGGTTCTTAAGAGGCCACTCCTGCAATATGGACTAACACCAAGGACCATGGACACCATTGCAGCATCCAGCAGAGTATCCACTAGATGACAGTACCTCACCCAAATCAGGAAATGGGAGGCCTACTGCAGCCGGATTAACATCACGTATGACTCTGCCACGATTCCCCATGTGCTGGAATTCCTCGTGGGGCTGCACCATGATGAGGGCCTCAGCTACAGCACCATCAACAGTGCCAGGAGCGCACTGTCATCCTACCTTTGTATAGGAGTAGGATCTCACCAGCTTGTGTCCAAATTGATGAGGGGTATCTTCAATTTGAACTCTCCCCGACCACGATACAACATCACCTGGGACATAGGGGTAGTATTGACCCTACTCAGGAGTTGGTCGCCAATGATTGGACTACCGTTGGATAAACTCACCCTGAAGATGGTGATGTTAATGGCGCTACCATCGGCTCAGCGGGTCCAGACTTTGCAAAAGATAAAATTGGATAACATGGTCTCAACCCCTGAGAGAGTAACTTTCTATATTGATTAGTTACTCAAGCAGCACAGACCTGGGACTGCAGGGCTGCAATTAATATTTCCAGCATACCCCTTTGATGTGAGGCTCTGCATAGCCACCTACATTCGTCACTATATAAAAGTGACGCATACCATCAGGAAAATGGAGAAAGGACTGCTGATCAGCCATAAGAAACCCCATCACAGGGTGACGGTTCAGACGATCTCCAGGTGGCTCAGGGTGGTATTGGATGCAGCAGGTATTGATACTAATATCTTTAAATCCCATTCTACCAGGGCTGCATCCACATCAGCGGCGAGGACCATGGAGGTTCCCATGAACCATATCCTCGCTACAGCGGGCTGGGCCAGCGAAGCTACATTCCAACGGTTTTATAATAAACCTGTAGCTGCTCCCACTACGTTTGCGGAGACAGTGTTAAGTACTGGTCACCCAGCAACGTTTATCCCTGAGTGAGGGGTTTTTGATTTGTGTTAATAAATACTACTTTATTTTTTCAGCTTGTCAAGTCTGAAATATGTTAACATACTCCTTCCATCAGAATTGCGGCAGTGTGTGAGCATGGACGTGATCCAGGGCATGTAATCACAGAGCTTTGAAATCTTCACGAAGTCACTCATGTGACTCCGAAATGATATAGTAAGATTAAACGAGAACTTACCAGTTTGAAGTTTGATCTTTATTTTATGAGGCTTGCGATGAGGGATTTTGTGCCCTCCGCTCCCAACCCTCTACTATAAGGTCAACTGGTAATTAGAGTCTCTTCAATCTTACTATATTAGTCATTGTTTAATTCTGTAATTCCACACCGCTGCTTTGAAGAATGTCGCACATGCGTGCTGGCGGGGTCTTCACGAAATCCCTCATCGCAACTCCTCATAAAATAAAGATCAAACTTCAAACTGGTAAGTTCTCATTTAATCTTACAATTAACATGCACAACAATTGAATAGCTGTGTTAATACCACACATCTGACTGTTATTTTATGCTGTGACTCAACTGTGACTCAACTGCATTAAACTTGTAATCTCCTCTGGGCAGTAACACCACTTTTTGTAGATTTATGAAGAATAATTTGTATGCATGGATGTATTTAATTATTTCATTCCAAACTGCAATTAGCTGATAATAGTCCTTTTCTCAATGTCCAGCATAAAGGATTAGCTCTCTAGTTTGTTGTGTCTGGTGGTGGCAACTCCTTGCATTTTGAACAATTATTAATATTCTGTGTTCAAATGGTCCCAAGAGCACCTATGATGATGTCATCAAGTTATTTTACTTCGGAGTCACGTGAGTGACTTCGTGAAGACCCCGCCAGCACGCATGCGCGGCATATCGTCGCGCGCACTCGCACCGGCAGGCTGGGGGGGGGGAGTGCGCTCTCTCCTCCGGCTCCTTCACAAGACCGGCAGGTAAGTATTACCTTTTTCTTCACAGCATGGACAAGGGCCGGAGGACGACGCTGTCGAGGAGCTGAGCTGCGGCCAGCCAAGGGCCCTTGTCCCCGGAGCTGCAAGGAACGCCAGCAGCTTCAACGCACGGTGGGGGCAGGAATGCGGAAGTCGGGCGCTCCCGCTGATTCAGGGGCCGACTCACCCGAATGGGTTATCGCTCCGGAGCTGGATGCAACGGATCCAGACTCCGAGCCCCCGTCCCCCAAGAGAAGAAGGGGGGATACAGGTACGTGGCAAGAGGTCTTGTTCTTCACAGGCAACCTCTCCCCGAGCTCCAGAAGACCCGAGGGGGCTGGGCCGGGGGACAGCCGCACGACAGGGGAGCCCTGCAATGTGCACATACGTACCACAGCCAGGGAATCTGCCGTAGGGCAGCCTGGCAACATCACTGCTGCGTCGTGTAGGCCTGCTGGAGCGGATACCGCCGACAACACACCCCGTCAGGCTGCGGTCAAGGGCGGAGGTGGCAGCAGGAAGCGGTCGGTCAGCTCAGCTCTGTGAGCGGCCGACCATGCGCCTCCACGCTAAAAGATGGGCAAGAGTGGAGGTAAGCCTGCACGGACTCCGGGGAGCCAGGTTCTGGGGGCCGGCGCCGATTCAACTCACCTGCATTTTTATCAAACAGGTGGGCCGCCACAGTCTCGGAGAAGACAGACTAGCGGAGAGTCCGTGCGGGAGTCGTATGATCCTACTTGGGCTGTAGGTCACGACGACCTGCCATTGGACCCTAGACAGCACCTTATGGAGGTGTGGTCCGATGGTGGAAGCCCCAGTGAGTTTGCAGGGCCTGGGGAAGTCGGCTTGTCGCACAGGGACGGTCGCATAGAGCGGTTGGAGCTTTTAGTGGTGCAACGCCTCCAGCGGGACCGGGAACGAGAAGAGCGGGACTCGCGGGCATCCACTAGCCGTGCAAGGACACCACTCAGCACCTCATCGTCTCCAGCCAGAAGCATTAATGATTGCCCAGCTGCTGTGTTTGAAGATGACCCGGGACAGCCAGTGACCGCTGAGCCAGAGCATGAGGAGGATATGCTGGATGTGGTGAGTGAAGTTTGCCGTTTCCACCCAGACAGGTGAACCCCTGCACCACGAATTGGCGGGCACCATTGATTGCCTAATTACGCACCAACTCCGGAGTCAGGTTCTCAATAATACCTTGGAGAAAGGTTCTCCACGGGCATAACGGCGTTTGCTAGGACCCTGGTCGGGGATAATGTGTCCAGTAAACAGCAAGATGCACTGGCACTCCTATGCAACGCCCAGTATGAGATAAACTGCCTGCGTAAGAGCTCCATCTAGCCCACACTCAACCCCAAATTCGCGGGGTTGTGCCGACCATTACCGCTACACCGCCGCATCAGTTGTTTGGAGACCTGTCCAAACAGGTGAAGGGACTGGACAAAGGAGGCCAAAACAGCGGGCCTCATGAAACTCCATCGGCCAGAGTTCACCCATATCACCGGCAACAGCCTAATACAACCTATGAACCAAGGCTGCCGGATAGGGCACAAAGATCCTACCTACCTCCATCTCAACAAACACAACGACCTTTTAGGGCAAGGCCAACAGCGGCCTGTATGGAAAATGCGGCCGCCGGCCCGTCAACCTCCATAACGTCCACCCGAAGCACCGTATGTACGGAACCGCCGTTAACTATGGAGGTAAGGGGGTCTGGCTCCTCACACGCCGTAGTATCCCTCCTGCACGAATAGGTGGGCGATTGCGGGCTGCCTTGGACATATGGGAAAACTGTCACCACAGATGAGTTTATTTTACAAAGTGTTCAAGGGTATATAATTTGTTGGAGGTATAAATTCCCCTACCCAGCATTCGCCTCGTAGGAATTTACTCTATCCCAAAAAGAGGTGGAGGCAGGGCATGCTGAAATTATACGGCGAGCAGAAAAAGGGGTAATTGGCATAACCAAGCATGGACCTATTGAGTTTGAGTCTAATATGTTCACCAGCAGTAAAAAAGAAGGGGGATGTCGGATTATAATAGATTTAACTGAGTTGAACACTTTTGTACAATATACCCATTTCAAAATGGATACTTTTGGAACAGCTAGGCAGATGCTTTACCCAGGGTACTTTATGGCATGCATCGATTTGAAAGAAGCATGCTATACGGTGCCCATCGCTGAGGCTCACAGGGAATTCTGAAGTTGTCTGGAAGGGTGCATTGCCTAATGGAATCATCACAGCCCTAGGCTGTTTACCAAATTGGTATTTACCTGTATTGGCTCTTCTCCGACAACAAGATTATAGTGATGGCATATTGGATGAAATCCTTATAGTGGGGCAGACCCTCCAATTGGCAATTCAAGGAGTGGCTGCAACCAAGGCTCTGCTTGAGAAGCTGGGGTTGTAATCCATCCAGACAAATCAAAACTGCACCCGGTACGGGTTATGGATTATTTGGTGTTCACCCTAGACACCAATTTAATGAAGTTTATCATCCCAACTAATAAAGCTACTGCTATAATAGAAGAGTGCCACAATTTTGTTTGCGCCAGGGTACCGACCATTCGGCAAACAGCAAAAGTTATTGGTATTGGTAACTCTAAATTGGTAACTACATTCCCAGCTGCACGATTCGGACCGCTACACTACCGAAATTTACAAAGATCAAAAATCGCAGCATTAAAAAACAAATGCTGGCCGCTTTGATCGGCCAATTCAGTTACCGCCGGAAGCTAGAAATGAGCTACAATGGTGGGTAGATAATATTAAAGAATGTCATTGACCTATTATAGTGAGCAACCCTGATGTTGTGCTACTAACTGACGCAAGCGCACCAGGCTGGGGAGCAACTGGTACGATGTCCAGTTGTGGTGGCAGATGGAACTCTCATGAGTCTACATTCCTGGAGTCACATGGGATAAACTATATAGAAATGCTGGGGGCATTTCATGGACTGCGGGCTTACTGTACTAATTCACGGGATTACATGTCCGCTTTCGAATAGATAATGCTACAGTAGTGGCTTACATCAATCATATGGGTAGTATCAGGTCACTAGTTTGCGATGAATTGGCTAATACAATTTGGCACTGGTGCATTGAAAGAAATATTTGGATTACTGCGACCTATTTGCCTGGGAAGCTTAATTCAGTGGCGGACACCAGGTCACGTGTCTTCAATGACAACATTGAGTGGATGTTGAACCCCCAAATTTTGGAGATATTATAGCTCATTTTGGGACACCAGATATTGACTATTTGCATCCAGGCTGAACCATCGAATACCAACGTATGTGTTGTGGGAACCAGACCTTGGGGCAATAGCAATGGATGCGTTTTTTATCCATTGGGGGAAATGGTTTGCTACGCATTTCCCCCATTCTGCCTCACCAATCGGGTATTGCAGAAAATTAAACTGGACTCTGCAACTGGCATATTGATCATTCCCAACTGGCCTACACAACCATGGTACCCGATAGTTGTAGAAATTTTAAAACAACCATGGATGGCGATTGGGAAACATCCCAAATTGATTACTCACTCCATTACGGGGGGGTCAGTCATCCTTGCCATGGTCATTTAAACTTGTTGGCCTGCAGGTTCTGAAAGACCACTCATCCGGGCAGGCATCTTGTTAAGAGCCATAGACCTTATCACCGCATCATGCCAAGAATCAACTCGGAAACAATACCTCACCCAAATCAGAAAGTGGGAGGCATTCTGTGCCCGGACCAACAAGTCTTCCAACTCGGCAACAATACCTGATGTGTTGGAGTTTCTAGCAGGCCTCCATTTCGATGCTGGCCTCAGCTACAGTGCCATCAACAGCGCCAGGAGTGCGCTGTCCTCATACCTGGATATAGGTGTCGGCTCCAACCACCTGGTGTCTAAACTAATGAGGGGAGTGTTCAACACCAACCCTCCACGACCCAGATATACAGTAACGTGGGATGTGGGGATCGTGCTGACCCTACTGAGGAGCTGGGCTCCAATAGATGAGCTACCATTGAAACAGCTCACCCTCAATGGCACTGACTACAGCCCAACGAGCCCAGACGTTACAGAAACTGCGACTGGACAGCATGGTGGCCACCCCTGGTCAAATAATAATTCTTTGACAAAGAAATTTAAAACAGCACAGGCCAGGGGCGCATGGGCTGCAGTTGGAATTTCGGGCGTACCCTGTAGATGCCACTCTCTGCATAGTCACCCATCTCCACCACTACATCCGAGTTACTGGAGTTATCAGGATGAAGGAACAGGGGCTCCTCATCAGTCATAAACCTCCGCATCATCGGGTGACTACACAGACGATCGCCAGGTGGCTCAGGGTGGTGCTGGATGCAGCAGGAGTTGCTACTAACATTTTTAAGTCTCATTCCACCAGGGCTGCATCCATATCAGCGGCGAGAGCCATGGAGGTGCCCATGGACCACATTCTCGCCACCGAGGGCTGGGCCAGTGGGAAAAACCTTTCAACGGTTCTATAACAAGCCTCTGGCCGCCCCTGCGACATTCGCAGAAGCTATCCTAGGTACTGCTCAGTAAATGTCTGGCCCCGATTTAGGGGTTTGTTGTTTATTTGATTAATAAATTGTGTTGATTTTTCAGCCAGTTTCGACTGAACTCCATTAACAGCCTTCCTCCATCAGATTGGCGGCAGTGTGATAAGCATGGACGTTGTCCAGGGCGTGAAATCACAGAGCTTTGAAATCTTCACGAAGTCACTCACGTGACTCCGAAGTAAAATAGTAAGATTAAACGAGAACTTACCAAGTTTGAAGGTTGATCTGTATTTTACGAGGAGTCGCGGTGAGGGATTTCGTGCCCACCCCTCCCACCCTCTATCATAAGGTCAACCAGGTAGTTCTACGTTTTTCATCTTACTATTTTTTAGTCATGGTTTGGTTCTGTGATTCCACACCGCTGCTTTGAAGGATGCCGCGCATGCGTGCTGGCGGGGTCTTCACGAAATCCCTCACCGCGACTCCTCGTAAAATACAGATCAACCTTCAAACTTGGTAAGTTCTCGTTTAATCTTACTAGTTTAGTTTATTGTTTAATGTTATATACAGTGAAAGTCTTTTTGTTGCATGCTATTCAGTCAGTGGAAAGACTATTATACAATATTACAATAAAGACTATTACAATCAACCCATCCACAGTGTACAGATACAGGATATTGGGAATAATGTTTAGTGCAAGATTAAATCTAGTAAATTCCGATTAAAGAGAGTCCAAGGGTCTCCAATGTGGTAGATGGTAGCTCAGAACAGCTCCCTAGTTGATAGGATGGTTTAGTTGTCTGATAACAGCTGGGAGGAAATTGTCCCTGAATCTGGAGGTATGTGTTTTCACACTTCTGTACCTATTGCCTAATGGGAGAGGGGAAATGAGGGAGTGTCTGGGGTGAGACTGGTCCTTGATTATGCTGCTGGCCTTGCCGAGACAGCGTGAGGTGTAGATGGAGTCAATGGAAGAGAGGTTGGTTTGCGTGATTGCGTGATGGTCTGGGCCGTGTTCACAATTCGCTGCAATTTCTTGCGGTCTTGGACAGAACTGTTCCGAAACCATGCACCTGGTAAAATGCTTTCTATGGAGCATCTGTAGATGTTGGTGAGAGTTGTTGGGGACGTGCCCTACTTCCTAAAGTGACCACTTTGACTGAGGTAATTGATGGGTCACTTGCAATATTTAGATGAATAAAATGCATTGTTAAATCATTGAGGCTTTTTATGTAGGAATTTTATTAGAGGAAGCTTTGACTGGTGCTGGAATGGATACATTTCCAGACCCGAGTGTGAAGGTGACATGATGTTTCTTTGTACTCACCTGATATTTATCTGCTTACTGAAGCTGAGCAATGAAAGGAATTCATATCAAAGTACACATTTACAGTGGCCCTTGAACTTTTCCACATTTTGTCACATTACAACCATAAACGTAAATGTATTTTATTAGGATTGTATGTGATAGACCAACACAAAGTGGCGCATAATTGTGAAGTGGAAGGAAAATGATACATGGTTTTCAAATCTTTTTACAAATAAAAAACTGAAAAGTATGGCGTGCAAAAGTATTCAGCCCCCTTTACTCTGATACTCCTAAATAAAATCCAGTGTGTAGATGGTTTATATGCAACCAATAATATAGTTACCTCACTCCCATTAACCCCGCCCAGTTAACATCAATCATAACGCCTTCCCCTCAGTAGGAAAATGTAGCCGGTGCTTGAAGGTGTGTGTAATACCCAGTGCTATCATTAAAAGATGTTGTACACTTAAGAGCTTGTAAAGTTTTCATTTACATGGTGTCAGAAGTGGGATACGAACCCACGCCTCCAATCGGAGACCAGAATTCACGCTGGTCTGCGGGGAGGGCCACTTTAACTTGCGTGCTGCAAAAGGCCACAAGAAACCTGGTTTTCTATGTTTTGAACTCTGACTGTGTAACCCTGTTGGGCAACCGTGCGTGCCAGGATCTTGGCCTGGTCTCCTTTGACCGCACGGTCCACAAAGTGCAACTTTCGTTTGACCCGGTTGCTGAATACCAGGACCTGTTCGACGATGACCTGGGGAAGTTACCAGTGTCATACCATATTTCCATTGACCCAAATATACAACCCGTGGTCCGCGCACCTCACAGGGTGTCTCACGCCATGAAGGACAAGGTCGAGGCGATGCTCAACGAGATGGTCAAAAAGGGGGTGCTAGTAGCAGTTAGCGAGCCCACCGATTGGGTCTCCACCATGGTTGCCACGATTAAGAAAGATAAGAACGAGATACGCGTGTGTATCAACCCGAAGGACTTAAACCTTGCCATCAGGCGACCACATTACCCCATGCGGTCTGTTGAGGATGTGGCGGCAAAGGTCGGGCAAGCCACCATCTTTTCGGTCCTAGACGCTAAGAACTCGTTTTGGCAGGTCCCGTTGGACAAAGCGTCTTCTGACCTGACGACCTTCGCCACACCGTTCGGCAGATTCAAGTTCCTGCGAATGCCATTCGGCATCAATTCTGCTAGCGAGGTGTTCCAGCAGACGATGGAGCAATTATTCGCGCACCTGCCATGCGCCATCATCGTGGATGATATCCTGGTTTACGGGAAGGACCTTGCCGAGCACGACCTGAACCTCCGCCGCGTCCTGGATCGCGCGCGACAGGCGAACCTGAAGCTGAATCCCAAGAAGTGCCGGTTTCGTGTCTCAGAGGTCACGTATGTTGGACATGTTTTCACCCCTAACGGACTAAAGCCCGACCCCTTGAAGGCCGCTGCCATCTCCGAAATGGCAGCCCCCACCGACGTGCCAGGTCTGCAACGATTCTTGGGCATGGTGAACTACCTTGGCAAGTTTATACCAAACCTCAGTGAGCTGAGTGCTCCCCTGCGGCAGCTGACAAAAAAGGATATCGCCTGGGCCTGGCTCCCATATCACCAGCAGGCTTTTGACCGCCTCAAGTCGAAACTGATTAGCACTCCGACGTTGCGGTTCTTCGACGTGGGTCGCCCCATCACCGTCACCTGTGACGCTTCCAAGTTCGGTCTGGGTGCGGCCTGCCTTCAGTCTGTCGATGGATCGCTGCATCCCGTCTCCTATGCCCCTCCACTCTCCTATCAGCAGCCGGCTGCCGCCCCGGCTGGTGTTCCCTGCATGCCTCGGTCCCCGTCGCGGGCGCCTGGTTCCCCTCTGCGCGGGTCCCCTGTTGCCGATCGCGGTTCTCCCTCTCCTGTTTCTCCCACCCCAATGCCCTTCCCTGGTTCCCCGGCTGCCTTGCGTCCTCCTGCTTCTTCTGCTCTTTCGGGGGGAGGGGGAGACATCCGTACGCGCTCGGGCAGGATCAGTAAGCCGCCTGTTCGCTACGGCGATTTCGTTTAATTCTGCTGTTTAATTCGGTTGTCGTGACAACAATCTGTTTTTTTTGATTTCTAAGGGGAAGGATGTAGATGGTTTATATGCAACCAATAATATAGTTACCTCACTCCCATTAACCCCGCCCAGTTAACATCAATCATAACGCCTTCCCCTCAGTAGGAAAATGTAGCCGGTGCTTGAAGGTGTGTGTAATACCCAGTGCTATCATTAAAAGATGTTGCACACTTAAGAGCTTGTAAAGTTTTCATTTACACAGTGCAACCAATTGCCTTCAGAAATCAGCTAATTAGTAAATAGAGTCCACTTGTGCGTAATCTAATCTCAGTATAAATACAGCTGTTCTGTGAAGGCCTCAGAGGTTTGTTAGAGAACATTAGTGAACAAACAATGTTCCTTGGGCATCATGAAGCCCAAGGAACACACCAGACAGGTCAGGGATAAAGTTGTGGAGAAGTTTAAAGCAGGGTTAGGTTATAAAAAAATATCCCAAGCTTTGAACATCTCACGGAGCACTGTTCAATCCATCATCTGAAAACGGAAAGAGTATGGCACAACTGCAAACCTACCAAGACATGGCCGTCCACCTAAACTGACAGGCCGGGCAAGGAGAGCATTGATCAGAGAAGCAGCCAAGAGGACCATGGTAACTCTGGAGGAGCTGCAGAGATCCACAGCTCAGGTGGGAGATTCTGTCCACAGGACAACTATTAGTCGTGCACTCCACAAATCGGGTCTTTATGGAAGAGTGACAAGAAGAAAGCCATTGTTGAAACAAAGCCATAAGAAGTCCCGTTTGCAGTTTGTCACAAGCCATGTGGTGGACACAGCAAACATGTGGAGGGAGGTGCTCTGGTCTGATGAGACCAAAATTGAAGTTTTTGGCATAAATGCAAAACGCTATGTGTGGCGGAAAACTAACACTGCACATCACCCTGAACACACCATCCCCACTGTGAAACATGGTGGTGGCAGCATCATGCTGTGGGGATGCCTTTCTTCAGCAGGGACAGGGAAGCTGGTCATAGTTGATGGGAAGATGGATGGAGCCAAATACAGGGCAATCTTGGAAGAAAACCTGTTAGAGTCTGCAAAAGACTTGAGACTGGGGCGGAGTTTCACCTTCCAGCAGGACAACAACCCTAAACATACAGCCAGAGCTACAATGGAATGGTTTAGATCAAAGCATATTCATGTGTTAGAATGGCCCAGTCAAAGTCCAGACCTAAATCCAATTGAGAATCTCTGGCAAGACTTGAAAATTGCTGTTCACAGACGCTCTCCATCCAATCCGACTGAGCTTGAGCTATTTTGCAAAGAAGAATGGGCAAACATTTCAGTCTCTAGATGTGCAAAGCTGGTAGAGACATACCCCAAAAGACTTGCAGCTGTAATTGCAGCGAAAGGTGGTTCTACAAAGTATTGACTCAGGGGGGCTGAATACTTTTGCACGCCACACTTTTCAGTTTTTTATTTGTAATAACATTTGGAAACCATGTATCATTTTCCTTCCACTTCACAATTATGCACCACTTTGTGTTGGTCTATCACATAAAACCCCAATAAAATACATTTGCGTTTGTGGTTGTAACGTGACAAAATGTGGAAAAGTTCAAGGGGTATGAATACTTTTGCAAGCCACTGCATATTTTTATATTGTTAATTCAATTTCAAGGACGTGTTTTAAAGGAAAATAAAGCACCTTATGGAGCTTATTTCAGAGTATAAGGGCCTGGGCAACTGAAGGCCAGACTACTAATGGTGAATTAATTTGTCTGGCGATGAACAAAAATACAGATAATGGAATTGAGGATGGGTTTTAAACTTAAAGGGATAGAGGAAATTGGAGATGGAGTGGGTGGGTGGTTGATGACTAAGAGAAAATTGCTTTCAAATGGGATCATCACATTTCTCAAACCTGTTGAGATCATTTTTGTCTAATCACATGTGGTTTTGTCCTTTCCGGAAGTGGCAGCTGCGGCTCGCCTGCAGTCCGTCTGTTTTTTTATTTTCTTTATGTTTTCTTGTGTCTGTTTTAGTTACACTTTAGTTTATTTGGCTGCGTATGTGTTGGGGGGGGTGGGGGGGGGGTGGGAGAAACAAGGTTTTAGTCTCCCTTCGGGGGGGGGGGGATGTGATTTTCTTGTCGTGTCCCCCATCACCGTCTCCATCTGTGCTGAGGCCTAATGGCGGAGCTGGCGGCCTCGGAGCTGTGGCGACGACCCCGCTTCCGAGCTGTGGCAGCGTTCCAGCGGCGGCGGTGGACCCGGCTTCAGAGCTGTGGGTGTGGCGTTCCGGCAGCGGGCCCGGCTTCAGAGCTGTGGCGTTCCAGCGGCGACCCGGCTTCAGAGCTGTGGGTCCGGCGGTGGCGGCGGCCCGGCTTCGGAGGCTCGGCCGCGGGCCTAGTGGACGACAACATTGGAGGCCTGGATCGCCTCAGCGCAGAGGGAGAACAAGGAGGGAAGAAGGCAAAGACTTTAAGACTTTTGCCTTCCATGACAATGAGGATACGCCTGGTGAACTCACTGCAGTGTATGTTAAATATGTGTTTATTGTGCGTTTTGTTTTTTATTATATGTATGACTGCAAGGCAACGAAATTTCGTTCAAACCGAAAGGTCTGAATGACAAGAAAGGATACTTTACTTTACTTTTATGTAGATTGAAATCTGTATTTTCTGCTGTTGCCATTTTATAAAAGAGCAGCTTATCAGTGGTTCTTCTAAAATAAGGGAAGACTTAGATTTAAAGAATGTAATTGAAAAACACGTGGAGTGTGTTTGACCATCCCAACGTCGGAGTTTCAATCATCCAGAGGAGAGGGCCTATACATCGGGCTGTCCATAGCGACGACTACATAGGGTTCATGGCCCCGAACAATGGGTGAACAAGGAGGAGGATTGACTGAACGTTGTCCCTTTCACCACAGTGAAGAATGCTGTGGTGGATGTTTGTGTTAAATCTTATTGTGTATTGTGTGTTCTTTTCAAGTGTATCGCTGCTGGCAAATTCATTTCACTGCACCTTTGGGTGTATGTGATGAATAAAATTGACTTTGACTTTGAATTTGACACGTAGAATAGAATAGTCCAAGCATGGGAAAAAGGCCCTTTGACCCAACTCGTTCATGCCGACCAAGTTGTCCTACCTAAGCCCGTCCCGTTTGGGCCATAGCCCACAAAACCTTTCTTATCCATGTACATGTCCAAGTTTATTTTAAATGCTTTTATTTTACCTGCCTCAACTTTCTCCTCTGGCAGTTCGTTCCATATACCCACCACTCTCTGAGTGAAAAAGTTGCCTCTCAGGTTCCCATTTAATCTTTCCCCTCTCACCTCTGTGCCCTTTTCCACCCATAAGATGCCTTGGAAATGCTCAAGCATTTGTAATGTGGGAAACCATGAGCTCCAGGTTCACGATCAGCTTACTCCCAGTAACCATCAAGCTCTTGAACATTATACAACCGTAACCACTAAGATTAATTGTCGGTACATAAGACAATGAAACACTTTTGACTAGCTAATTTGAAGCTGAAGACAGGGAAAGGACACCTATAATATTAATCTTATTTAGTATGATGTACAGGTAAAACCAAGGGACAACGGGGTTAACTTGCACATCTATGGATCCATTCATTAATCTCATCATGGTTATCTTTGGAAGAGGTTTGGGAAATCTCGGCTTAATTTCTAAAAGCAAATCTGACAAAGACTGACATGAAACTATTGCGAAGAATGTACAATGGGTTGTTATTAACTTTCCCTAATGGGGTAACTTGGTGAACCCCAGCTGTTGTATCAGGTGTGTTGGCAGTCAGTAAAAGTGAAACGTGTTTCTCAAGACTCAAAGGACAAACTCCCAGAGTAATAAGATGAAGGTCAGGGAACATATCAGCTGTCTGGGGAAATTAGTAAAGCACATGTGTGCCCAAGAAGAGAGGGGGAAGAAACAATTTAACAGTTCATCAAACTCTATGCAACATCTTGTACCTTGAAGCCAGTAAAAAGGAAGAACTGATTTTTAATGAAAATCACATTTTCCACGCAATATTAAAGCAAAAAGTCAATTTGAAAAATGTTTAGTTGACTTTAGCAAAAGCTCCTAATAATCATAATCATACTTTATTACCCAAATATGTTTTGCAACATTCGAGGAATTTGATTTGCCATACAGTCATACCAATAAAAAGCAGCAGAACATACAAAATACATTTTAACAGAAACATCCACCACAGTGACTCCTCCACATTCCTCACTGTGACATAAGGTGAAAAAAAAAGTTAATCTCTCCCTTATTTGTCCTCCAGTGGTTGGGGGCCTCTAACCTTCCATTGAGGATGATCCTGGCTCCCATAGCCGGTGGCGGGCCCCCTCATTGAGGCGGTCAAGCTCCCACATTGGGGGGGAATTATAGCTCCCCCGCGCTAGGCGATTTACCCCGAGCCGGAGTTAGTCAACGTCGTGCGGCTTTTGGAGCTTCCCCACGTCGGTCTCAACGTAAGACTGAGAGCTCCTTGATGTTAAAGTCCGAAGGCCGCGGTTGGAGCGTCAATCCCGGGCAAGAAATTGGCTCTGATGGTAAATCCACACCACGCAGTGGGGCTCAAAGTCAGTCCCGAGCAAAGCCTCCAGCTCCATGATGTTAGGCCGCAGAGTGACCGGAGATATGATCCGGAAAACAATCTCATCTCGGGCAAGGTAATACAAAGTATGAAAATGCTGTCCATTGTTTTATCAATACTTTAATCTGTTTAAAGTAGAATATCAATGAGCTTCTTAAGAGCATATTCTTAAGAATTATTGTTTCTCATGGCTATCTGTAGGTCGAGTTTTAATGCCATTAGTATCTGGATGTGTATGTGTGCATGTCCAGTAAAGAGCAGTGATGAATTTTAATGATTTAAAATTTAAACTGTTACCATGTAGTTAAAATATTCCCTGAGAAACCTATTACAGAGTATACCACATTGTAGGAGAAACTCTTGGCAGCATAGTAGTACATCAGTAGAGTTATTACCTCACAGCACCAGAGATCCAGGTTCGATCCTGATTACGGGTGCTGTCTGTACAGAGTTTGTACATTCTCCCCATCACCTGCGTAGGTTTTCTCCGGGAGCTCCGGTTTCCCTCCCCACACTCCAAAGACTTATGGGTTTGTGCGTTAATTGGCTTGGTAAAATTGTAACTTGTCCCGAGTGTGTGTAGGATAGTGTTAGTGTATGGGGATTGCTGGTCATTGCGAACATGGGGGGCCAAAGGGCCTGTTTCCGCGTTGTACCTCTAAACTAAACTAAAGATGTTTTAAGATAGATTTAATGGCTGCAATCTGTAATTTCTGAAATATTATTCTTGAGATGATTGTAGAATATAAATGTTCAAGTGGTCGAGATTATTGCATATGCATAGTGAGGTAGAGGTATAGAAAATCTTGCTTGCAACTTGCAACGGCATCACGGGCACATAGACTTGGATGACACATGCAACATTAATTATACAGGACTGAAAAGAAAAAGACTACCCAAAGACATTCATGCAAAAATACAATTAGGAAATATGGCCATGGTAGTTCAAGAGGTGGTGTGTTGTGTTCCATTATAGTAGATTGTGAGGCACGTTACGCAGCTGGTAGTACTGCTGCCTCACAGGCCAGAGACTCTGGTTCGATCCTGACCTGGGTGCTGTCTATGTGGAGTTGCACATTATCCCTGTGATCCCAATGGTTTCTTCTGGGTGCTCAGGATTCTTCGCACATCCCAAAGATGTGCAGTTTGTTGGTTAATTGGCATGAGTAAACGGGATAGCATAGAACTTGTGTATCTCGGTACAGGTGACAATAAACTAAGCTCCTCAATGCTCGATGTGGACTTGGTGTGTAGAAGGGCTTGTTTCCATGATGTATTTTAAACTAAACTAAAATCTACAAAGTTTATGTTTTTCTTTGTTAGCTTTTGATGAACAGGGTGCAGGGACATCTGAAGCTGCTGGTGAGTATATATGTCACCAGAGGGCTGGTAATGTCATCCAACCACAAAAGCAATTTTAAATATCGGAATGTGAAACCTCCCCACATATCCAGCCAGTTATAGAGAAGGGGAGATGTGTACGTGTGTGTGTGTGCACATGTGTTTGTGCGCATGTGTGCGTCTAGATGTGCGTATGCGTACCTCCCCACATATCCAGCCAGTTATAGAGAAGGGGAGATGTGTACGTGTCTGTGTGTGCACATGTGTGCTTGAGCATGTGCATGTGGTGTGTGTGCACATGCATGTGTGTGTACATGTATGTGTGCATGTGTGTGTGTGCATGTGTGTGCACGTGTTTGCATGCGTACGTGCATACGTGTGTGTGTCCCTGTGTATGCGTGTGTGTGTGCGCGTTCGTGTGTGTGTTCGCATGCGTGCGCATGTGTGCATGTGTGTGCAAGCGTGTGTGTGCGTGCGCTTGTGTGTGCTCTGTGCGTGTGTGAGCGTACGTGTGCATTAATGCTTGTGTACATGCGTGCGTGCATGTGATTGTGTGTGTGTGTGTGTGTCTGTCTGTGTGTGTGTGTGCCTGCGTGCCTGTGTGTGTGTGTGTGTGTGTGTGTGTGTGTGTCTGTCTGTCTCTCTGTCTGTGTGTGTGTGTGTGTGTGCATGCGTGTGTGCGTGTTTGTGCGCGTGGACAGGATCTGCACAAGAAAATCCATTTTAATTTATTTTGTGAGGTTCGATGTAATGAAAGCAGTTTCCCAGAGTGAGTTGATGCTTTTGTACTCTGGTATCCCCTCCAATATGACCACCAGCAAACCTTCTCACTGTCACAGCATCTCATCACCAATCATTTTGCTTCTCTTTGCCTGCAGCCACTGGATGCACATTAGTGAGCTCGGAAGCTGTCAAGACACTAAAGTTTGCATTGATTCTCTTATTCCTGTCTTACACTGTCTGAGACATTTGAATAGGAAGTGCTATGTCAGCACCAACAACAAAGTGTCATTGCTTCAAACAGTTGCAGCTCAGGATTTTCTATGCTTTCAGATCTCCGAACCAGAAAGTTGCAAGCAAGCCCCACAGGCAGCTAGGAGGCATCACGGCTCCAAGCTGTGTGACTAAGGGTGATTTTTACTTTCATCCATCTTATTCGAGCAAATTCAACACTTTTGCCCCTGTTACTATGCAGAAGATGTCAACTTGAGGTGCATCAATAGAGCTCGAGGTGGTTTTTACTGGGTCCTGCCTCTTTAATTGCATTGAAGGAGAGGGCCTCAGGTTCCCAACAGCTGCTATGTGTGTAGTTCTTTGAAAGAAGAGGTGTTTGTTCTACATGGACTGGGCACTCACTAATGGGAAGAGTTTGTTTAAGTGAATGAGTAAAAGACACTTCAGGCAAGAATAAAATATCTCATTTCATCTGCGTCTGTTTCTTGTGCAAGTGATATGGGGTTCTTTACCTGTGTTGCTTTAAGTTTACAACTAGCCGTGATCTGTCGATGAAGTGGAAGAAGCCAGGTGAGGGGAGGTGTGTGTGGACCACCACCAACCTGTGCCATGTGGGCCATATTGTAGCCAAACATTACATTGTTACATTGGTTGAGTGATCAAAATTGGTTAATTCAGCAGCCAATCAAATGGAGGCAAGTTGTAGCTGAGTCGAGAGGTTGGGTCGAGAGGAGGGGTCGAGAGGAGGGGTCGAGTCGAGGGGAAGTGTGAGGCTTCGGCTCTAGTTTTCAGCGAGACGGCTGAGCAAATGCAGAGCAGAGGGGAGCAGGAGACGAAGGTGCAATCTGTGAGATTGTTGTGCCTTTTATTTCCTCGGCTTTGGTGCAGTAGTTGTGGCAGATAGAATGCCGTAATGTTCTTCCTGCAGGATGTGGGAAGTCAGAGAAACTACTGCTTTCCTGGATGACTACACTTTGAGGAACTGGAGCAGTAGTTGGATGACGACGTGGGATAGAAGGAATGAGTGATGTTTCGGGTCTCGACCTGAATCGTCACCATTCCTTCTATCCAGAGGTGCTGCCTATCCCGTTGAGTTACTCCAGCATTTTGTGTCTATCTTAAAAGTAAACCAACATCTGCAGTTCCTTCCTACAGCAGCTGTATGATCTGGGGATAATCCAGGAGAAAGAGAGCTTCATGGATAGGAGTTATAGCAAAGTGGTCACGCCTAAGGTGCAGGAAGAGAGTAAATGGGTGACCACAAGAAAGGGAATAGGCAGCGGGTGTGGGTGACCCCTGTGGCCATTTCCCTTCACAACAAGTGGTCTGACCCATCTGAGGTGAGCAACAGTCACAGTCAGGACTGTGGTACTGGATATGAGGCACAGCAGGAAAGGAACAGGCAGAGCCGTAGTGGTAGGAGACTCATCAATAAGCAAGCTCCTGTAGAAGCATTATGGAGGGCCCTTTAACTGCAGTGCATCACAGAAGATAAATATTCTGCTTCGATCGTAGCTTGTACTGACTGAAAATAAGGGTGGCACCGTGGCTAAGCAGTGGAGTTGATGCCTTACAGTGCCGGAAACTTAGGTTTGATCCTGACTATGGGCTCTGTCTGTGTGGAGTTTGTACATTCTCTGTGTGACAGCGTAGGTTTTCTTTGAGTGCTCTGGTTAAGAAGAAGTGCAGGTTTGTAGGTTAATTGGCTTCAGTTAATTGTCCCTAGGGTGTAGTATAAAACCAGTATACAGGTGATTATGGTCGGTGATGACTCTGTCATCTGAAGGGCTTGTTGTGATGCTGTATCTCTAAAAAAACTCCCCAAAAGAACTAATGCTAAGCAATTCCATTGCATCCTAATGAGTGTAAAATCAGGATGTCAAATTATGTTCCAGCATGAAAATCTCACAGTAGATACTCCGTTCAAAGGTCGTGTTCAGGATGGTCAGTGGCTCTACGTCTCCTGGGCCTTTGGTGTGAATGGGATGGAGGGAGGTGGCGATGGAGGCCTCACACAGGTCAAGCGGCAGAGTTGGTAGATCGATGGGGTCAGGATCATGAGCACAGCAGATTGCTCAAGATGGTGCAGGAGAGAAGTCAGTGGTAAGAGCAAGTTGCTAAGATGTTTTATACACCAATGTTGGTCTAAGACTCATTCCCCCACGAGGGACGAAGGCTGCACTGCTCTTTGGGGCCATTTTGCCTGTTGTTTACAAGCCACTGTTTACATTTCATCAACTAAACAAAGTAAGCATGTATCAGTGAAATTATACTTCATGATTTCAAAATGTCACATCAGAGGTGACGTGTCCATAAATACTAAAGTGTCTTAAATACACCTGATGATAGTTATCCATTCATTTGAACATAAACCATAATGGGTGGCAAAAGGCTCTTTGATCCACAAACCCTGTCACACTATTGGGATACTACTGTTCATCAGAATGTATACATTCCATTTCATTTGAATGGAAAAGATAAAAAAATCCAAGCCATTGAAGAGAAAAAACATTTGTTAAATTCATGTCTGCAACTCCACCGAATGACCATGAGTTGAATAGGAAGTTGTTTAGGCCCATTTCTGCATCTATTTTAATTCCAATGGATAAGTGAGTTTGGGAGGTTGGGAAGTGCTATCTGCTCCTTTCAGAAGAAGAGTAGTGAGAGCCATGGGAGAAGAGGGCACAAGTCCACCATTGGAAGGAAGGAGGCAACTGGGTCTGACGGAGAAGCCAGTCAGTTGGTAATCTAGGAGTTCATTGCAATTATTGAGATGCGATTATTACAGATTTATTTTGTCCGGGATATGCACGAATGTCTGGTGTAAGCATTTAGTAGACTTTGTGGTTCTGAACGATTTTGAACGCATCATGTTTGTAATACCTGCCACTGGCCCTTAGTTACGCATTCAGGGTGTACCAGAGGTTATTTTGTAACCTGCCAATATTCCAGCAATGTATGATGAACATTGTTCTTCCAATACCTTAATCTTTACAGTTATTAATTGTACATATCAGCCAGTATCTGACAATGAATTTCTTCCAGTTAATCTGGAAATAACTCATTGGTATTAGCGGCTGCACTCTTCATGGATTTGTGTGACAACCCAGTCCTGCTCAACAAATGGGCAAATATAACACAGAGAAGTGAAAATGTTTTTGTTTGCTTCTCCCATCAAGTCGTTCTAACTCCAATTTTAAGTAAACAACCAAATAAGATGCTAACACTGAGGGTACTTTTTTAGTTTAAATCTATCACTTGTATCACCTGAGAACCTATTTCATTGTACCTCTGATCTCATAGAACAGAGATCGTAGACCATTGAACAATACAGCAAGGAACAGGCCCTTCAGCCCATAATGTCAGTGCCAAAAGTGTAACCTTAACTTATTGTCACTTTAACTGGCATTCAATCTGCAGCTGAATTAGATTATGGATCATTCCAAAAGTTAAATTAACTGTAAAATAACCAAACAATGCTGAGAAACCATAAATCACTCAGCAGCTCAGGCAGCATCAGGAAAGAGGTTGAGAGTTAATATTTCAGGTCCGAAACTCTTTGCCAGAACTAACTTAGGTCTTTGGCTGAAAGCTGTAACTGCATTACACCTGCATGTTTAATTGACTGATTAGTGATATCCGTTTTGAAATACTACTTCAAAAATGTCCAGAGCTGGGGAAGAAGGGCGGGAGAATTGGGAAGACCATTACAAAGTGCTCATGAGGATGACCTGAATAATCCCTCCCCAAACCTCTCCATCTGCTGTATATCTTTAAGAATGCTTCTTAAACACATCTTACCTTGCTTACCTCACAAGTAACAAATTTGCAAGTCTGATTGGAGGATCTTAATTGTGGATTTTCTGGAGACTATGATGTCTTTGGGGAAAAGTCATTAAGAAGTCTTAGTTTCCATTTGCACACGGCAACAATTTCAGAACTGCAGAGATTTTCCAGCACAGTGATTTCACTAATGCCTGCAAATGACCATGCAAAGAGTTATTGAATTAGTTACCTTTGGCCTATTTGATTGTGTAAAGGAACAATTATCTAAGCTCAGTCTTTCTTAGTTTTTTCTTTGAAAGTTAACTAGTTTGAAAGCTGAGGATTTAGAGAAACAAATAATAATTTATGAAATAAAATGTAAAAGATGGAGAGCATTAACAGGATGACAATAATTAAAGTGTTTTATTATCGTGTTTGTTTCTGTTCCTCAGGGTTGATATCACAATAATAAAATGGTTCCTGACCTTTGGGTAGGTTTCAATTACAGACACATAAGGAACCTTTTCATTAACACAGTGCATACTTAGAGAGCCATCTGTTTCCGAGAGACAGCTTGCTCTCTGAATATCTGTGAATTTAAAGCTAAAGTAACAGAATGATGCAGCAACATCTTACACCTTATTTTAGAATGATTTTTTTAAAAAGGTGCTACTTTTAAAAGTCTTCATTATCAATGTCCTTTAATTATCCCCCCCGAATCAAGTTCTAGTTACATTTATTGTCACATGCACGAATTGGTAGAGTGAGATTTGAGTTACCATGCAGCCATACAAATAAAAAAGAACACAATAGACGTTATAGAATTTAACATGAACATCCCCACACAGCGCAATTAATGTTTCCACTGTGAGGGAAGGCAATAAAGTTTAGTCATCTTCATCTTTCTTCACCCGTGGTCGGGGCCTTGAACCCCCCGCAATCGCCGCTACCGATGACCCGATGTACAGGCCGTCTCGCCAGGATGATCAGAACTCCGACATGGGAGTGGGTGGAAAGGTTTAGCATGATAAATTATTCACATGTTCTATTCAAATATTATTAATAGATATATTATGAGATGGCATATTAAATCTTAAAGTCATAACTCATGGATATGATTAAATGAACCTCATTGCACATAATTCGTTCAAGTGAGTTTATTGTCATGTGCCCCTGATAGGACAATGAAATTCTTGCTTTGCTTCAGCACGGCAGAACGTAGTAGGCATTGACTACAAGACAGATCAGTGTGTCCATATACCATTATATACGTAAATATACACATGAATAAATAAACTGATAACGTGCAAATAACGACAATGGATTATTAATGTTCAGAGTTTGTCCGAGCCAGGTTTAATAACCTGATGGCTGTGGGGAAGTAGCTATTCCTGAACCTGGTTGTTGCAGTCTTCAGGCTCCTGAGGGGATGCAAGATGGCGCCTGCCTGCGGCAACTTTTGCAGTGCTCCGGAACCTAAAAGGCTCAACTACAACTTCCAATTAACAAATCTAAATAAGTTGGATACATAGGGTCATATGGAACAGAAACAGTAACTTCAACTATGTTGACCATGATCTTTATCTGCACTAGCAAAGTTGTCTGCGTTTGACCCATATACTTCCATATACAGCTCACTACTGACCCATATACTGACCCATATACTTCTCAACCTTTCCTATGCATGTACTTGTTCAAATGTCTTTAAAGTGATATAATTGTACCCTTCTCTACTGCTAGGCCTGGTAATTTGTTCCTTATACCCAACAGCCTCTGTATGTAAAAGTTTCATCTCAGGTCCCTTTTACATCTTTCCCCTCTCGCTTTAAATCTATGACCTCTAGTTGTGGACTATCCGTGAAAATATATAGTGACCATCCATCAACCCACCCCCCTCATGATTTTATTAACCTGTATAAGGTCACCCTTCAGCCTCCTTCCCAGCCGAAAATAATCCCAGCCTATCCAACCACTCAACTCCAGTCTGAGTAACATCCACGTGAATCTTTTTTGTAGTCTTTCTAATTAATTTCGACTCGAGTTATATGACAAAGAGCCCAGAGATATCTGTTACGTCAGTGCAAAAAGACTCTTTATTCAGTCCCATTCCTTATGTGCATGAAAGATAATGATGAGAGATGCATAGCAGGTGGGTGAATCAATTATATACATACCTTCGAGGGAAACAATACAACCATGATCTTGACTGAGATTAATGTCAGTTCATCAGCATGTTTGGAAGATTTCATTGGTTCAGCAACTTAGCTCTCAATAAGACATCAGACCATGTCCCAGCAAAGGTACATTGAGGAAGGAAAGGAATAAACTTGTCATACCAGCCAAGATCTCAGGCAATCAAGTAGCAGAGATCATTGATATCATTGATGCACATAACGTGGCCTTCATGCAGGGCTGAGAAAGTAATTTATTTCCCTTCATGACATCTTTCAGTGGTATCTGTCCAGAAATTGGCATCAAGTAATCTTCAGAATTTTTGCGTAATGGAAATCTTCTTATTCATGTCACTGAACTTCAACATCAAACATTGGAGTTTGACATTGAATTTCCAAGACACCTGTGCGACAGGTCAGCTGTCTTAGAGTTCGACACAGGACATGTCCACTGTACTCTGAGTGATCAAAAGCAAACTAGGAATCTGAAATTACAAAATAAAATGCATTGTCAAGCTGTTCTCAATATAACACAGAAATATTCATTAAAATCATATTCGATTGGGATTTTGGAGATCTGAGCACAATAATTGACAGCACATTTTCTACATTTTTAAAAGCATTTATTATTAATCAGGGGCTCTGCCCTGGAATGGCTCGGTGAGCTGAAGGTTATGGGGATCTAAGAGTGGGCTGGGGTGGTATATTTATACAAAATAAAGACACACAGTGCTGGAGTAACTCAACGGGTTAGTCAGCATCTCTGGAGAACATGGATAGGTGACGTTACAGGTCGGGACCCTTCTTCAGACTGATGTAAATGTGCAATTCTGTTGACTGAATGTAGGTATAATAATCTTTGTCAAAGTTGTTTCAAATGAAGTTGGTTCTATATTAGTTCATGGCTTTTTCATTACAATGAAGCCATAATTACTACTTTGCTTTCAACAGTTCTCGCAACAGGATTCATTTGTTATTTGTTTCCTTTTATTCTTGGGAAATGCCTCAGGTAATTAGAGAACAATGGCTGCGCCAGTTCCAACATGCTTTAGTTTTGTCTAAATAGTTCCCCACTAATAATTGTAAATTCTCGTTCATCATCAGGAACACAATGTTACTGCTTCCATTTGAAGGCTGTAATTTGGTACAGTTTATACATTGTCACTGCAGGCTCCCTCCAACACAAGGAAAGCTGTTCCCTTGGTGATGCCAGAGGCAGCTCAACAATTGCAGGCAAAATTGTATTTTTGTATACATGATTGTAACAACTTCATAATGTTTCGGCAGATGGTACACTGTTTCTCTTCTTGTTGTTGGATGTGGGAATCTCTCAAAGTTTGTTGATTTCAGGCCACCACCAGCTACCAGAGTGTGGGTGTGAAGAGTGGTCTCATCAGACTTGACTAATGTTGTAGGCTTGTGTGTTGAGACACAGGGTTTGGTCATGGAGTTGGGAACACAAGAGCCAGGGCTGGGAGGTCACCTCTTGCAGTAGGAGTTCTGGAATCTACGGGTTTCCCGTTATTTAGTTTCATGTAGTTTTATAGAGATGTAAAATATCTGCATTAAATATAAGATATAGTTTAGTTTTTTAAAGAAATAGTAAGGAACAGGTTCTTCGACCCCTGAGTCTATACTGTCCATTGATCACCCATTCACACCAGTTCTATGTCATCCCACTTTTACATCCATTCTATAACCACTGGGGGCAATTTTCGAAACTACAATTAACCTGCAAACCCGCACATCTTTGGGAAACAGAAGGAAACCGGAGCCCCCAGAGGAAGCCCATGTGGACATAGTGAGAAAGTGCAAACTCCACGCACACAGCGCTCGAGGTCAGGATTAAAACCGGCACTCTGATGCTGTGAGGTCCAGAAGTGTAACAGTGCTGCCCTGAGTTTGCTCTGATTGGTTTTGATCTGATTTGATCCAATTGATCCTGCTGAATTTAACAGCAAGAGTCGTCTTAAATGGTCTTGCCGGATTCCAGCTGGTAGACTTTAGGGTTAGAAATTCAGACTGAGAGGCTGGTTCTGTCAGTCTGCGGCGAACCAGAGGAGGGATGTGGGCACCTTGATGTTCTTGGATACGGGTTTGCGGCACAGTTTGTGTGTCTGGGGAAGAGGACGGATGGGCGTGGCCTCTTGTGGGATGTTTGGGAGCTTGTTAGACTGAGAGAAGAGGCATTCCTGCTTTTCTAAGTTTGCATGTTTCATGAGTTCCGCAAGGGTGGCACAGTAGCGCCAAGGTCGGGTCGCTGCCTTACAGAGCAGAGACCCGGGTTCAATCCTGACTGTGGGTGCTCAGGTTTCGTCTCACATTCCAAAGACATGCAGGTTTGTAGGTTAATTAAACTAGTATAGATGATTGCGGTTGGCATGGACTTGGCCTGATTCCGCGCTGTGCCTCTAAACTAAACTAAAATAAACTAAATTAAACTCATTGGGAAAATCTGTAAATAACAGAAACAGTACTCAAGTTTAGGATTTAACCTGGGCTGCCTCCTTCCCACTAACTTGTGAGTATAAAATTGCCCTTTAGTTCACAATAACAGTTCTATGAAACAAAATTCTGGTTTGCATACATATATATTCACACATGAAGATCATGAGTGGACGTGGTGCAAGGTTAAGATCCAGCACTTGGATCTAGATTGAGTTCAAATCAGGGCTTGCTTTTGAATGGTTTGGCTATTTACCGAGAGATGCATTTCTGATTATATGTCCCCTTTTTCTAGTGTTAGTCTGAGGAATGGAACCTGACCAAAGCATGTCACCAAACAGGTTACAGCATCTAACTTCTTTAGGATTAAATCACTCCTGAATCTGAGGTAATTCCAGTCTTTTGAAGTAATAAAGCTCTTGAAATAATATCTGAAAAACCTCTTTGTATCCTTTTTAAACATTTTAAATTGAGATAAAAAATGAATTGTCATCAAAGTCGCGCCGATTAGATGTAAAGATGTAATGCAAGATCACACTGATGTAATTATAAAATTAAGTGGAAAAGTGTTTTACTTTATCCTATTGGTCAGGTGTTAGCAACTATTGAGGAAAGATGCAATATTGCAACAACAGCTTACATTTGTTTGGATTCTTTAGGGTGACATTTTAAATTGGGAAAATTGATTTAGAAAACAACACATATTTTGTATTTTATTAGTTTGCTAACAAAGTGAACTCTGCTAAGACATGTTGCTGATGACCAAGATAAATGAAGTTACATGGAAATGAGGAAAAGGCAATGATTTCCAGATTTCCTGAATGCTTCAAGGTGCATCAAATAATGTGCATATTTGAGCCATCTGATGTTTGCTAAACACACAATCTAGAATGCACGATGAACTCCACTTCAGACGATTTGGTTCCAGTGAACTCTATTGGTAAACTTATTGTGAGATATGCAATGTGCTCACAATCACAACTCAAAGACTAAATCTTGGAAGCAAGAGATTCTTTATTATTTTACGAGTCTGCAGAACCGGGTGCCTCTCCAAGTTGAGACACACCGAAGTCAGAAAAGTCATCCCCCTTTATACACACAATTCTACATCCAACCTCCCCTCCGGACCCTTCTCCAATCAGGGTCTGAGGTGCACAATCTGTAGGTACATCCCCCAGTACCTCCCACATCATACATCGCATGTTCATGGTAATGAGCAGTTTCTTGACCAGGGGTGTGTTGTAATATTCATTTATTTTATTAAGCATGCTCAGTTGTTCATGACCTATCCTAGTTTTACTCACCTCCAAGTGAACTCTCTCAGTCCTCCTATATCACCACTAAAGCTAAGCTATAGTGACAAGGGTCCCATCTATCACTCCATTCTACTGATAGGGATCTATCTACATCACTCCCTTTTACCGCTATACAATGCTATTACTTCTTACTCAAGGATGGGTCTGGTAACTTTTATACACAGCTGTGTCAGAACCCTCTCCCTGGCCCCTATCAGTTTGAATCCTCTTTAAAGCACCTTACAATAGTGGGGTTTAATCACTTTATCCCTCACAATCCTCCCTTTTTCTTTTGCTACGCACCTATTAAACCTCAATTTCAAGTTCCCTCAACTCGAATTGACGTAACACTGTCCTAATCTTCTTTTCCTGTAGATCATGGACCTTCCCTGGCCGCATTATCATTATTTTCTGTATTTCCCCTTTCTCTCCCATAGGCATGACTACAGCCTGCATCTGACTTAAACTCCTTGTAATAAGTTCCCTAAAACAAGGGATGCAACAGGGGATAAAGATCAGTCCAGCCACTGCACATAGAAACACGAGTCCCACCGTTCTCCACCATGTTCCTCCGAGGATGGAATCCCACCATCGGGTTCCCATAATCGTATTCCACTTCTGTATTGGAACATGTGCCAACTTACGGATTCCTTCTGATATGTCCATCACTGCCTGTCCATTGTCATCAATGTTTAAACAGCAATTAGAGA
Organism: Okamejei kenojei; assembly: GCA_035221665.1. Taxonomy (NCBI): domain Eukaryota; kingdom Metazoa; phylum Chordata; class Chondrichthyes; order Rajiformes; family Rajidae; genus Okamejei; species Okamejei kenojei. The sequence continues at coordinate 37,722,197 of CM069159.1, read as the reverse complement.
GGTTGAATTTCCCGCATACCCCTCCTCCTTCTGCCAGGAGGTAATCTAGGGCCAACCGGTTCTGGTATATTGCTGCTCTCATCTGTGTCTGCTGCTTTGCCAGCATCTCCAGTGCCCCCGCAGTTTGGTTGGTAATTACCTCCAGTACTGCCTGAAGTCTTATGATCTGGTTTAGCATGTATACTGGGGTTCGGTAGCCCCAGGATCCATCCTGTGCCCAAGTGGCTGGTCCATAGTATGAGATGATTCTTGCTGGTGGCCATTCATCATCTTCCCATTCTCCAATGTCTATTTTCCTCTTCTTCCGATATAGGTCGTCAAATACAGGTGTTCCTAGCAACCGCCCTTCTTCGGTGTTTAACAGGAAAAATCCCGGTTGTACCAGTCCAATAAAGCAAGTCCCGCTCCAATTTGTCGGTAACACCGAGTATGCCTTGTGTCCGCATCTCCATAACAGTCCTTCAGGGACCGGTCCACTAGAGGTAACCTTGTTCCATATGTCTCGCAACACCGGGATTCCTTGATAAGGGTTGTTCCCGGTGCAGTTCCATAGTCCAGTCGATTACATTCCATTGGTCTTCATCCAGATAGTGCAGTTTCTCCCGTCTTTCTTAGTTGGATACCATTTAGGCTCTTCTGGCTACCACACTCGGGACTGATTTGGCCACTGGGTGACGATGCGCTGGCAGGGGCTGCTGCCTACTAGGACGGCATCCTTTGCCCAGGGCCTAGCGATACATTCAGTCCCAACCGGAGCGTCTGTCAGGACCCATGCCTGGGGATCTCGGTCTTGTCCAACTGTCAGGTTCCACTCCATCAGGTCCCATACTTCAACAATGGATCCTCTCCACGGCCAACGTGAGCTCATCAGTGGTCCGCCACAGACCCAACAGTTAGTCACATTCAGGATTCCAGCTATCCGGAGGTCCAAGTCCACAAACAGGTTTTTTCCTCCTTCAGGGATCTCAATCTGCTTCTTTATTTCTTCATACAGTGTCTGGTGCAATTGAGGCTGAGTAGGTGAGGGAGGGGGAGGCTTGGTGACTACTACTTCCGTAAACTCTGTTATTACTTGCTCCTTTATTTTATCTAATGTCCATCTTCAGGCCTGAAAAGGGAAACCTAACCGTCCTGTCCTGGTTATACAAACACATCTCTCTCCCTTTGGGCAGGTAAAGTACCCAAACCTCCCTACATATCCCCTATTCCCTACCATAAAATACTTCTTTCCCCCCTCTTCACAAATTGTTCTAGTCCTCAGGTTATACAAGCATCGTTCACATGGGAATGATAGGTAAATGATCTGGTTGTCTGGCCTCCGTATCTGATAGGATGATAACATTTATCACAATTATTAATACTTTTTACCATAATTACATGCAAAGCAAACAATACCACGACTGCTCCTTTCATACTGTCAGTTATGCATTCAATTCTTTTTTTTTAAAGTTAATGTTAGGGGCTTGTTTCCTGGCTTCACCATCCACTGTTCCTCCTCATCAGGGGCGGGTGGATCAACGGGTCCTTTAACCCGGATTGCGTGGGTCCACCCTTTTTCTTTTGTTCGTACTGCTGTCTCGGTTGTCAGTAATACTAGGTATGGGCCGGTCCACCTGGGCTGGAGTTTCTCCTCCTTCCAATTCTTGACCAGTACCCAGTCGCCGGCCTTTACAGCATGTATTGGAAAGTCGAGTGGTGGGCTTTGAGCCAATAGTCCTTTAGCTTTTAATTCTGTAAGGGAACGAGATACTGCTAGTAAATAGTTCCTTAAGAATACATCACTGCCCTCTATGGTGGGTATTCCTTCTATCTTTCCCAAATAAGGTAACCCAAACAACATTTCATAGGGGGACACTGCTAACTTTGCATGGGGTCTCCGTTGCTTTTCTCAAAGCCTTTCTGTTTCCCTACTGCTCCAAACATGTGCCAGACTCCATGTACATATGCTGCTCTTAAAGCCTTAATTTCTGCCAATTGAGCTAAGCAAGATTGCAGGCAAGCTTCCAATTTGATCCTGCGCTATAGCTTTTACTTCTTTAGATATTACTCATCCAAAATATTCTACCTGCTGCTGACAAAACAAAAACTTCTTCCTTGATACATCATGACCTCCTGTGCCATCTTTTCCAAGATAATTACAATGTCTCTCTCTCACATTGCTCCTCACTTGTGGAACAAACCAACAAATCATCCACATACTATATCAACACCTTCCAAATCTGCCTACAACATCTGATTAAAAAACACGGCGCTAGTATTTAAAACGCTGCCGCATCCTAGCCTAGGTGTATTTAATACCTCTTCTTAATGTTCTTACCATAGCTATGTTCACCATTATCTTAATATTATTATTATTATTTCCTGATTATCGTACCTGTTCACATCCCCAACACACCTTATCCATTACCTATCTCCTTACTAGCCTTGTCTGGGCTTATATCCAGATTTATTTCACTCCTGATAGGGCATTTGAGAAAACACTCTCCCAAATACATTTATTATTGGCATGGAATCTCTGGCCCCTGTTTGGCTCTGTCATAGGACTCACTGTGTGTCGGTGCATCACTTATTTCAGACATTTCAACCAGGTCTGTTGTTACTGACAACATTGTCTTTCCTTTTTCACGCTCTTTCTTTCTAAAGCAGTCTCATCAATTTATCCCTCTGCTTCCCACTTTAATCCTTTCTGATCTGCCTTCTTTCTCATTCTAAACTCAATGTCTTACTTCTCAGATAGTTTATCCTCCTTTGCAAATGTATTCACCTTCCTTTTAAAATCTTCCACTGACTTCTTGATCCTCATATTTTACCACCACCCCTTCTACCTCGGGGGCAGTCATCACTTTTCCCCCTACCCCCGAGATTCTGACTTGTTTTTCACCTAATCCAATTTCTTCTGGTACCTTAGTTCCACTTGATCTCTCCACTCCCAAATTACCATAAATACCATATCCTCTCCCTGGGGTCCTAATTTCATGTTTACCAGAGGTTCCCGTGTGTATCCAGGGAGCAGGACCCCCGACTTCCCTATTCTTCCTCCATGAGTGTGTACGACTGCACCTCCCGTAGTAGCCTGGGACATTCCCTCTTGAAATGACCCTCCTCGTTACAATAGTAACACCGGGATGGCCCCGTGTACCATCCTCCTGATCCTTGTTCCTTGTTTTCCCGGGGACCCCAACTTCGGTCCCTCCATTCACCTCTTCCTCGTCCTCTATCTCTGCCTCTTCCCCTTCCCCGGTCTCCATGAGCACCCGGCCTTCTATCACCTTCATCTCCCTTCTTCTTTACCCCTTGCTGTACTGCCTGCAACATCATTTTTGCCTTTCCCTTCTGTTTTTCCTCATCCCATCATACACATATTTCTGAGCCTCTGTTAACAATTGATTTAATGGTTTGACATTCCAATCCTCCAATTTTTCCAGTTTCTTTCTAATATCTGGCCATGACTTGGTTACGAAATTAATCTTTAGTAACTGCTGACCTGCGTCTGCTGCTACCTCCGGAGCCTGCAACCCCTTTCCCAGATCTTTATTCCTGCTTGTCTGACCATCTCTCTTTCTTCTGAAGTAAATAAACTTCCCATTATTGACATCATTGTCTGCCAACTCCTTTTTTTTTTTTCCCCTGGGCCCCATTAATTTATTACCCTTCTCCAACCAGAATGTTTATCTAAACAAACCATAAAAGCTGCTTGTTGTTCAGCAATTAACTTATTTCTAATTTTGTTCAAACCATTCTCCCTACAATTCCCAAATTCCAATTCCTAGTTTAAATACATACGACTAACAATTTTCCAAATTAACTTTACTGAAAAGAAATCAACAAAGCCAAGCAACCTACATTTTCCAACTTTCCCCTTTTAAGTTGCGATGATACAAAGCATCGTCCGTTACCTTACAGCTGTTCGTAACCTCCCCCATTGCTTACAATTTCTTAAAGGAACACACACACCTACCCTTACAGCATGTGGCCCACAGCAAACAAACCTATCACATATACAAGCTTCCTCATTCACACAAAACCGGTTTTTACACACACATCACATTAGTTCCATTCTTACTTCAATGAGATTGTTTCAAACAACTCAATATTTTTCATAGAAACATAGAAACATAGAAATTAGGTGCAGGGGCAGGCCATTCGGCCCTTCGAACCTGCACCGCCATTCAATATGATCGTGGCTGATCATCCAACTCAGTATCCTGTACCTGCCTTCTCTCCATACCCCCTGATCCCTTCAGCCACAAGGGCCACATCAAACTCCCTCTTAAATATGGCCAACAAACTGGCCTCAACTGCTTTCTGTGGTAGAGAATTCCACAGATTCACCACTGTGTGAATTTTTCCTCATCTCTGTCCTAAAAGACTTCCCCCTTATCCTTAAACTGTGACCCCCTTGTTCTGGATTTCCCCAACATCGGGAACAATATTCCTGCATTTAGCCTGTCCAACCCCTTAAGAATTATTTTTAAGTCTCTATGAGATCACCCCTCAATCTTCTAAATTCCAGCGAGTACAAGCCGAGTCTATCCAGTCTTCATTTGAGCCCAGCCTTGACCACCACACCGCGCTCCCTCGGATAGTCTCCTTTGGCCATTCAAAGTAACAAAACTTTATCATAGTTTCCTTACTCTTACCCCGGGTGTTCCCTTCACCCCGTCCGTGCAACATTCGCCCCAACGGACTATCAGGCGGAATGTGCGGCTCTATACCAGTGTGAGCCTTATCCTGTTTCCCCGGACCCTTACTTTTCCCGTTCCGGTTTCCCATTGTCTCGTCGGACTATTCCCGTCCGACAGACCCCGGTCGCCCAGGCAATACTTAATAGTCAGTTTTCTTACCTGGGTCTTGTGCACAAGAATCGCTCAACCGTTCCTTATTTATTCACCTTACACCCCCTCTTGCTTCCCGAGTCTTTTTACCCGAATATCACTCACTCAAACCGCTGATGGCAAGCAAGGAGATCAGAGACTGCTGAAATCAGCAGGGTGCACCTTCCCTTCCTTCTTTGCCTCCACCAAGCAGCCGGAGTGGCGATCGCGGACGAGCCCCCAGTTTGTGAGATATGCAATGTGCTCACAATCACAACTCAAAGACTAAATCTTGGAAGCAAGAGATTCTTTATTATTTTACGAGTCTGCAGAACCGGGTGCCTCTCCAAGTTGAGACACACCGAAGTCAGAAAAGTCATCCCCCTTTATACACACAATTCTGCATCCAACCTCCCCTCCGGACCCTTCTCCAATCAGGGTCTGAGGTGCACAATCTGTAGGTACATCCCCCAGTACCTCCCACATCATACATCGCATGTTCATGGTAATGAGCAGTTTCTTGACCAGGGGTGTGTTGTAATATTCATTTATTTTATTAAGCATGCTCAATTGTTCATGACCTATCCTAGTTTTACTCACCTCCAAGTGAACTCTCTCAGTCCTCCTATATCACCACTAAAGCTAAGCTATAGTGACAAGGGTCTCATCTATCACTCCATTCTACTGATAGGGATCTATCTACATCACTCCCTTTTACCGCTATACAATGCTATTACTTCTTACTCAAGGATGGGTCTGGTAACTTTTATACACAGCTGTGTCAGAACCCTCTCCCTGGCCCCTATCAGTTTGAATCCTCTTTAAAGCACCTTACAATAGTGGGGTTTAATCACTTTATCCCTCACATTATGATGAGTGTTTGATGGGTCTTCCGGTGGCGCTATGGAGGACTAGAAGGCAACGCCAGCCACCTCCGTGAAAAAACGAGAAAAAAACGGGGAGAAAAAGGGGAGAAAACCTACCTGCTGCTGCTGCTGATTCTGCATCTGCTGCTTCTACACCGGCTGCCGTGAGTGACGTCATCAGGCGCGCGACCCGCAATGGCAACACAGCGCAGTCCACCGGAGAAATCCAAACTCCGGTATCTATGGAAAACGGTTGACAAGAACAAGGCCCGACTGAAGCCTCGGCCTCAGGTAGGACACAGTCCCTAGAAGATGTATCAAGAAAATCGAAAAAAAAATCGGAATTGGAGGAACTTAAAATTTTTTTTGTGCAAGAAATGGCAGAATTAAAAAAAGAAATGAAGTTGGAATTAAAGATGGAATTGGAAAAAATGAATTTTGGGGAGGAGATGAAAAAAATCAAGATGGAGATGAAGGAGTTAAAGTCTGAAATTAGTCTTTCGACTACGGAATTATCAGACATGCTGCGAAAGGAAATTGCAGAAGTAGTGACGAAAAAATTTACAAGTATAATGGAAGAGTTGAATGAAGTTATTGAAAATAAGGTGGAAATGGAAATGGAACATGTGCTGGAAGAAATTAAGGTACAATCAACATTCATAAAAGACCTTGAAGAACTAGTCGAAACAAATACTCAGACGACGAAAACACTCGTCAAAGAAAATCAACGATTATCTGACTTACTGGGCAAAATTACTGATAAGTGTACTGAGCTGGAAGGACTCCAGAGAAGGTAGAACCTAAGGATCGTGGGTATTCGAGAAGGAAGAGAAAAGAATCAAGATACCCGAGAGTTTACTGCAAACTTACTACAAAAGGTTTTATCTCTGGAACAAAAGCCTTTGCTAGCCAGAGCACACAGAGTAATGAGACGTTATACAAAGCAAGATGCTCCTCCAAGACAAATGATAGTAAAAGTCCAGTATGATTACGTTTTGGAAGATATGATGAATAAAGTTATAAAAAGTAGAAATCTTAAATATGAAGAAGATTCGATCAGCATTTACCGAGATTACCCAGCAGAGGTTTCCAAGAAACGAAATGCGTTCAAAGAGACCAAAAGAATTTTGAGGGAAGTGAAGAATCTGAAGTATAGTTTGAGATATCCAGCCACACTGAGAGTCACCTACAATCAGGAAGAACATTATTTTAAAAATCCAGAGGACGCATTGAGTTTTGCCCAGGAGAGAGAAGCAGACTGAATGAAATCTTCAAAGATGAATTAAACGAACAATTAAACCGTACTTTCAAGATTGCTTGAAGATTGCAATAGACTATGGACTTGTTTCATCTAAAGAAGGGAGAAGGAGACGGATGGGAGACTCAAGGAGATACGGATCGAAGACTATTCCATGGATACTAATAAATAGAATACTAACACTACTAATATTAATAATTAACATATATTAACATATATTAACATATATTAACATATATTAAATTTAATACATCATTATTAATTAGAGCTAATAACTGCTAATTATTGATTAATAATTAATTTTCGCCGATTAACTTAGAGTTAAGTAAATAGTAAATATAAATACATAAAATATAAACTTTGACTTCATTTATCCCCCCTGGTACTTTTTATTTCTTTTCTATTTTTTATTTTTTCTATAATTTTTTTCTTTTCTTTTTTTATACTTATTATTAAAGGTTGTAATAAGCATTAAGTATATATATTAGTATATACTTGACTATGAACTTTGTATACATCATAGTTTAATACCCCCGGTTTAAATAATATATTTTTTTATGGAATAATAATTTTAGTGAATCACGGAGATGGATAAATAATTAACATTCACTACGGAAGTCTTCAGATTGCTAGCCATGTTAGTATGGCTAACACTAACTACACTAATACTAGATGTAGTTTTTTCTTTCTTTGTGCACCTTACTAATCTCTTAATCTATCCCTTTTAATATTATTTCGTGTCATTATTATTTTACATTTGAGTGGAATTATAAATTAATGCAAAGGAGATATATATGTGAGAGAAACTCAAGGGTCTTGAAATTCATCTATTCGAAGTTCAGGTGTAAAGTCGGGTATGTCGAACTGAACCATTTGCTCTATTATATATCCCCTTAGATAAAAGTTGCAAGACTTACATACGAATATGGGGAGTGGAGGAATAACGTTTTGTAGTTGGAATGTTAAAGGTATTAACTAACCAATTAAGAGGGGTAAAGTATTAGCACATTTAAGAGCACTTAAAATAGATGTCGCATTTATCCAAGAGACACATTTAAAAAAAGAGGCAGAACATAGATTAAAGGCTAAATGGATTGATAAAGTCTATTATTCCTCTTTCACACACAAATCTAGCAATATTAATTCGTAAAGGTACTGCATTTAAACATACTTCAACAATAACTGATAGTGACGGTAGATATATTATTGTAATAGGAGAATTATATACACAAAAAATGATTTTTGTCAAAGTATATTGCCCAAATTTTGATAGCCCGCTATTTAAAAACAATATATTTAATACTATCCTGGAATTATCACAACACAATCTAATAATTGGAGGAGATTTAAATTGTACACTAGATCCTTATTTGGATAGATCAAAACAACGGAAACGTAAATCACATTCCGGTGAGTTAATAAATGCATATATAGACACTAGTAATATTAAAGATGTTTGGAGATTGCAAAACCAACAGGAGGAGAATACTCATTTTACTCACCTGTGCATAAAACTTATTCATGAATAGATTATTTTCTGGTAGATTTAAAACTTATTCCACTTACGTATAATTCGAAATATCATAATATTATAATTTCAGATCATGCACCTTTAACTTTTAAGATGAAAATAACCGGTAAAATGGAAAAACAAGGACAATGGAGATTTAACCCACAAATTTTAAAAGACAAAATAACTCAAGAATATATCACAAAACAGATCAAGATTTTCTTTGAAATAAATGATACGCCAGAAATATCTTTGTCCCTTTTGTGGGAAACTTTTAAAGCGTATGTTCGGGGAATTATGATATCTTCTCAAGCATTTTATAATAAAGAGAATCGGAGGGTAGAACAGCATTGGAAAGGGAGATTAAACAGTTAGATACAGAGAACACTGTTAATCCAACCATGATAAAACATAATAAAATCATTGCATTGAAATATAAATTAAATAAAATACAGTCAGACCAAGTAAAACTATACCAATATACTAAACAAATACAATTTGAATTTGGTGACAAGCCACATAAATTATTGGCTCGTCAATTAAGGAAATTGGAAGGAGAAAAATTAATCTATGGGATTACATCAGATAAAGGAGAATTACTAGTACAAACTAAAGAAATAAACGAGAGATTTTTGCAACATTATAAACATTTATATTCAGCTAAAACAAAAGAAAATCGGATAGGAGTAGAAACATTCTTAAAAAATTGTAATTTAAAAGGACTGGACTTAGAAGATAGAGAATTATTAAACGTTGAAATAACTACTAAAGAAATTGAAGAAGCTATTAAATCATTAAAAAATGGTAAAACTCCAGGACCAGATGGTATTGGATCAGAATTTTATAAAATATTTTATGATATGATAGCTCCACGTTTGAAGACACTTTATGAACATATTTATGCACAACAGAAATTACCAGAAACATTAAATGAATCTATTATAACCCTTATACCCAAATTAGATTAAAATCTGGATGATCCAGGGTCATATAGAGCTATATCTCTTTTAAATACTGATCAAAAAATACAAATTAGAGATTATGTTAAATCAAATACACCAGATTTTAGGAATAGAAAGACAGAAATTTTAGATGAATGTCTAAATAAACATCCGAATGCAGAAAAATTAATATCATATATTTATAATATCTTACTGGAAAATGATTTACCAAATACTGAAAAATATAGGCAAGCATGGGAAAACGAATTAGGTCAAGTAATTAGTAGAGAAGTATGGAATGAAAGTTTACAACATATACACCATTGCTCATTAAATGCCAGACACTCCTTGATACAATTTAAAGTTATACATAGATTACACTTCTCAAAATCCAAATTAAACAAAATTTTCTCAAATGTTTCTGCTATATGTGATAAATGTCAACAATTAGAAGCTAATCTAACGCATTCATTCACAAAATGTACAAAGATTACTAATTTTTGGACAGAAATTTTTAAGATAATCTCGAATGTAGTTAATGCAAATTTAATTCCAGACTCAAAATTAATTATATTGGGAATATTAGAAACGGATCAGATACTAACAACACAACAAATATTTTTTATTGGTTATAGTTTAATAATTGGTAAAAAATTAATATTAAGATTTTGGAAAGGTCCCATATCCCCTACAATCAAAATGTGGCTTACAGAAATGTCGGCACTTCATCTGGAACGATTAAGACTTGTCCTAATGGACAGGTTAGATCAATTCAGAGGAATATGGTCTCCATTTATTGAATATTTAAAGGGTTAAGTTGGTCCGGTTCGAGGCCATGACTGAAGCCTGAATGAAGGAATAGATGAAGAATTATATACATTAGATCATGAATATATCTCCAATGAAGAATATCTTGCTTAATATTGCACTCATTTTATTTATCTCTTTCTTATTTCTTTTTCTTTTTATTACCTATCTTTATTTCCTACTGTTATAAAATAAAAAAATATAGAAGTACAAATAAGACTGACTGTAAATTTTAAAAATATTAAGAATGTATGTGACGAATAATATTTTCCTTTTTTTTTGATTTTATATTATTTCTTAATATGTAATTACTTCTAATAAAAATATTTTACAACAAAAAAAAAAAATGAAGTTACAAGGAAATGAGGAAAAGGCAATGATTTCCAGATTTCCTGAATGCTTCAAGGTGCCTAAAATAATGTGCATATTTGAGCCATCTGATGTTTGCTAAACACACAATCTAGAATGCAAGATGAACTCCACTTCAGATGATTTGGTTCCAGTGAACTCTATTGGTAAACTTATGAGGAGTGTTTGATTGGTCTGGGCCTAAGCTCGCGTAACCTAAATGGATGAGGAGATTGATAGGTTCTTGATTAGTAAGGGCATCAAAGGTTACAATGAGAAGGCAGGAGAATTGGTTTGAGTGGGATGGTGGAGTAGGCTCAATGGTCCAGAAAAGATTGGAAATAGTTATCAGGTCAATCAGTATTTGTGTGTATGCACCATGGAACGCAGAACAGTGCAGAACAGGAATGGGCCCTTTGGCCCACAATGTCCATGAAAACATGAGCTGTTAAACTAATCTCTTCAGCCTGCACAGAATATTTATGTCCCTGTTAGGTTGAAAGGAAATAGTAAAAATTGGAAAGAGCCATGGTTTTCAAGGGAAATTGGACACTTGTTTCGAAAAAAGAGAGATATCTACAATAATTATAGGAGGCATGGAGTAAATGAGGTGCTAGAGGAGTATAAAGAATGTAAAAAGAATCTTAAAGAAATTAGGAAGGCTGAAAGAAGATATGAGGTTGCTTTGGCAAGAAAGGTGAAAGTAAACCCAAAGGGTTTCTACAGCTATATTAATAGCAAAAAGATAATGAGGGATAAAATTGGACCATTAGAGAACCAGAATGGACAGCTATCTGCAGAGCCAAAAGAGATGGGGGAGATATTGAACAATTTATTTTCTTCGGTATTCACCAAGGAGAAGGATATTGAACTCTGTGAGTTAAGGGGAAAAGGTAGAGTAGCTATGGAAACTATGAGATTCAAAGAGGAGGAAGTACTGACACTTTTGAAAAATATAAAAATCTCCAGGTCCTGACAGGATATTCCCTAGGACATTGAGGGAAGTTCGTGTAGAAATAGCAGGAGCTATGACAGAAATATTTCAAATGTCATTAGAAACGGGAATAGTGCTGGAGGATTGGCGTACTGCGCATGTTGTTCCATTGTTTAAAAAGGGTTCAAAGAATAAACCTAGCAATTATAGACCTATTTGACGTCAGTGGTGGGCAAATTAATGGAAAGGATACTTAGAGATAATATATATAAGCATCTGGATAAACAGGGTCTGATCAGGAACAGTCAACATGGATTTGTGCCTGGAAGGTCATGTTTGACAAACCTTCTTGAATTTTGTGAAGCGGTTACTAGGGAAATTGATGAGGGTAAAGCAGTGGATGTTGTCTATATGGATTTCAGTAAGGCCTTTGACAAGGTTCCCCATGGAAGGTTTGTTAAGAACGTTCAATCTTTGGGTGTTAATGGCGGAGTAGCAAGATGGATTCAACAGTGGCTGAATGGGAGATGTCAGAGAGTAATGGTGGATGGCTGTTTGTCAGGTTGGAAGCCGGTGACCAGTGGGGTGCCTCAGGGATCTGTGTTGGGTCCACTGTTGTTTGTCATGTACATCAATGATCTGGATGATGGGGTGGAAAATTGGATAAATAAGTATGCAGATGATACTAAGATAGGTGGTGTTGTGGATAATGAAGTAGATTTTCAAAGTCTACAGAGAGATATGGGCCATTTGGAAAAGTGGGCTGAAAGATGGCAGATGGAGTTTAATGCTGCTAAGTGTGAAGTGCTACATCTTGGCAGGACAAATCAAAATAGGACGTACATGGTAAATGGTAGGGAATTGAGGAATGCTGTGGAACAGAGGGATCTAGGAATAACTGTGCATAGTTCCCTGAAGGTGGAATCGCATGTAGATAGGGTGGTAAAGAAAGCCTTTGGTGTACTGGCCTTTATAAATCAGAGCATTGAATATAGGAGTAGGGAAGTAATGTTAAAATTGTACAAAGCATTGGTAAGACCAATTCTGGAGTATGGTGTACAATTTTGGTCGCCTAGTTATAGGAAGGATGTCAACAAAATAGAGAGAGAGTACAGAGGAGATTTACTAGAATGTTGCCAGGGTTCCAGCAACTCTGTTACAGAGAAAGGTTGAACAAGTTAGGTCTTTATTCTTTGGAGCGCACAAGGTTAAGGGGGGACTTGATTGAGGTCTTTAAAATGATGAAAGGGAATGACAGAGTTGATGTGCATACGTTTTTTCCCACTGAGGGTAGGGAAGATTCAAACAAGAGGGCATGACATGAGAATTAAGGGACAGAAGTTTAGGGGTAACGTGAGGGGGAACTTCTTTACTCAGAGGGTGGTGGCTGTGTGGAATCAGCTTCCAGCAGAAGTGGTGGAGGCAGGATCGATCTTAACATTTAAAAGTAAAGTGGATAGGTATATGGACGTGAAGGGAATGGAGGGGTATGGAGGGAATGGAGCAGGTAGATGGGACTAGGGGAAAATAAATGGTCGGCACAGACTGGAAGGGCCGAGAGGGCCAGTTTCCGTGCTGTAATTGTTATATGGTTATATTGTTATATAGTTATAATCAATGCCCCTTAATACCCTGCAATTCAGAATATATATATATATATTTCAAAATATATTGAAAACAGATCTCTAACTAACCGTTTTTAAGACTCTTTTTGGGCGTGTTGTTATCAACAAATGGATACATAATACGTATGTATCAGTATGCAAAAAGAGAAAAGCTATGCTAATATTTTGACATGTAGGAAGGAACTGCAGATGCTGGTTTACACCGAAGATAGACACAAAATACTGGAGTAACTCAGTGGGACAGACAGCATTTCTGGAGAGAAGGAATGGGGGACGTTTCGGGTCAAGACCTTTCTTCAGACTCGGGTTTCGTCCTGAAACATCACCCATTCCTTCTCCCAGAGAAGCTGCCTGTCCCGCTGAGCTATTCCAGTATTTTGTGTCTATCTTCTAATATTTAACATGATCTGCACCTGAAATGTCATTTTACTTTTCAAGTGCTAATGAATGTTTTGCATATTAAATCTCTATTTTACATTTACATTACATGTTACATTTAGGATTCTTTATTCCAATTTAACACAAACCTATCATACTGTCATTCTGTTCAACATCTTGTTATGTGGAAGTGAAAGAAACAGAAATAGATATGTGAGAGAGGCGGGGAGAAGTGGGTGTTTGTGGAAGATCCGCCCGAGTGATCATGCCTGAGAGAAAAACTGTGGAGGAAAATACTGACCGATTAAGGTCAACTGTTCTTTGTAATTATGTAATTATCACTTTGCCATTATCCAGAAGCATCTCAACCCCTACTCCTCCAGACAGCTGTAAAATAATCTTTATTAAAAGTATATTGAAGTGACTGTGAGTCATAAATTCTAACTTAATGTAGCAAGTGCACTATCACCATTTAACATTTGCTTAATGTGCAATCATGTTTTAGTTTTACAATTGCTTTAATGTTGAATTTTCATTACTTTCAATATCATCATTTAATTAATATATTAAATTCATGAATATAGATAAACCAATGAATTTTATTTTTGTCTCTGTAAAGAGACAGATTGCATAAATCATGCAATTGTACCTGCAGTTTAATCTCCTTCAGCATCGCTCACTAGTTTGTTTGGACTCTTGTTTATTTTGCTTCTGGAGATGGGACTGAGATCGATGCCATCTCTGACTGTGACCTGTTCATCATTGAAGGACAAGTTACATTGTTTCTGGGCAACTGTCTCAATGGGTTAGTAAACCATCCATCACTCTCTGGAGAAGGTGTTAGGGCAGGGTCAATGCTTATCATAAACAACACAGAAATTCCACAAGATTCCACAATTCCACATGGGCACGACCTAAACAGTGAGTGGCAGGGCTCTGGGGAGTGTTGTAGAGCAGAGGGATCTAGGAGTGCAGGTACATAGTTCCATGAAAGTGGTGGCAAAGGGAGATAGGGTGTTCAAAAAGGCTTTTGGCACATTGGCCTTAATCAGTCAGAGTATTGAGTATAGAGGTTGGGAGGTCATGTTGCAGTTGTATAAGACATTGGTGACACCACATCTAGAGTATTGTGCTCAGTTCTGAGCACTGTGTCATAGGAAACATGTTGGAAAGCTGGAAGGCTGCAGAGAAGATTTACAAGGATATTGCCAGGACTCGGAGGCCTGAGCTACAGAGAGAGATTGAGCAGGCCAGGACTCTATTCCTTGGAGCGCAGAGGATGAGGAGTGACCATAGAGGTGTACAAAATGATGAGAGGAATAGATTGGTAAATGCACAGAGTTTCATGCCAGAGTAGGGGAATTGAGAACCAGAAGACATAGGTTTAAGGTGAGGGGGAAAACGATTTAATAGGAACCTGAAGGGTAATTTTTTCACACAAAGGGCAGTGGGTGTATGGAATGAGCTGCCTGGAGAGTTACTTGAGGCAGGTACTATTGCAACATTTAAGAAACATTTAGACAGGTACATGGATAGAATAGATTTAGAGGAATATGGGCCGAACGCAGGCAGGTGAAGCTCATGTAGATGGAACATGTTGATTGGTGTGGGCAAGTTGGGCCAAAGGGCCTGTTTTCACGATGTATGACTTTATAACTCTCTCTAGACAAGTTGCAATCTTGAGACTCAGTACTGGATGCAACAATTTCAAGTAAGGGTCTTTTTCTGTCCATTGGCTGAGGTATTTTTTGTGGATACTTTCACCCATAATAATTTGACAAAAAATTGAAAGTGCTCCAACTATGCCATCGTACACTCCTCAGGTATTTCCTGGGATCAAGGAAAGGGCATTCACGTCGCGGCCCTGTTTCCACCCATCTTTCCGCCACCACGCACAAGAAGCAACAAGACAGACAACGCTGTATGCAGATGCCGAGAAGTGTGTTCAGCTCAGGCTGAACAACTTCTAATCTTGTGTGTGGACTCGATAAGACGATGAAGTGATTAGTCATCAATGTTGTCATCAATATTCTTAGTCATCGAACCATAAAATTTACAAAATTGCTGAGCTTTCTCAATTATTTTTCTCATCAGTGCAGCGCCCTTGGTTGTAGTATTGTTCCCATTTAAATGCTGTGCACAATTTGACCTAAGCTATTGCTTTCCCCGCACTCAAGAAATATTGGATGCCTGACAGAGCTTGCAGTTTTTCTTTCTCTTACAAAGTTTTTATTTCATGCTCATCTTAGGGTGAATGAAGCATTGATCCATTTGGGAGATTGTGTGGAGGTATGAAGCACTCCCAAGTTAAATGTTGATGCTGTGTGTAGACCAATGCCCATTGATCTGCTCCAGTCCCGAGACATTCCATTTTTAGAAAATCAAACCCTTTGCTGCACAAGTGAGTATAATTCCCTCCTTGTCAACAGGCCAACCTCGCTGAACCCACTGCTAACATATGTAAAACACAGAATGCTGGAGTAACTCAGTGGGTGGCAGCATCCGTGGACGGAATGGGTAGGCGATCAAGTCTGGATCCTTTTGAGCTCCTGCTATTGGAATAACCAAAGTCACACACTGTGATTAAGATCCAAAGACTTTATCAACGTTACAGCATTGATAACTTCATCTTAGCACGTTACTCTAAAAGTGAGAGAGAAAGGCAAGGAGGCTTTCTGTTAAAAATTAGTGGGCGTAGCTACAAAGTATGACTCATAACATGAGTCACTTATCTACATCCTCCCTCTTAAAGAATTAATGTCAGCACAAAACAATTGACTAAATAAGGCATGCAAAGCAATTGATAATAAGCTGGAGGAAAGTCAAACATAGCCTGGGTACTTCACGGTGGGCTTGCAAACACGACCAGCACGTGTGCGATAAAGACCATCTCCATTTTTTCCCACCGGGTACAGAGCGGGTGGCTTCACAGGTGAGGGAGACTGAACCAGCATTCCCGGTGATGAAACTGGAGACTGTGGCTCAGGCGGAGTTGGCATCGCCACTGGCAAAGCAGCCGTTGCAGACGTGTGTTGTTGTGCTGGTGTAGGCAGATTAATGCTTCTAGACACGGACGGAAGTACACTTGTACGATCGGGATAGTACGGTGGTGGAGCTGGCTCATTCACAGGCAGGATATCTTGTCTGTTATGCCTCTAGGTGCCACCATTGGCACTGACCTGATATGAGCATGGCTCAGAAGCAGTTCCTGATATTACACCGATAAGGTCATGGCCTTTGTAAGTCTAGAAATGAACCACCTGCTCCTTGGTTAATGGTGGCAGTGGCTTACTTGTTTTGTCATATACTTTTTCTGAATGTCACGCTTTTGTTGTAATCTGGAGTGGACTTCCGATGGTGGAACCACCTGTGGGATCAATACCTGAGCCGCCACAGGCACCATGGCTCGGGTCTGCCTCGACAATAAACATTGAGCAGGTGAACCCAAAATGGGGTCGCGGGAGATGTTCCGTAAGTTGAGTAAATCCAGGAACACGTCGGAATTAGCTCTGTACAAACGTTCCATGAGCTGTTTGGCACTTTTGACAGCCTGCTCATCAAGACCATTTGACTGTGGATATTCAGGGCTGCTGGTAATGTGTTGAAAATTCCAGCGTGCAGCAAATTCCTTGAAGTGTTGGTTGGTAAATTGACCACCGTTATCAGATAACACTATGCCCGGAGCTCCGTGGACTGAAAAATTGCGAGCAAGCTTTGAAACCACCCCGCGAGAAGTGGGGTTGCTAAGAAAATCAATGTCAAACGATCCTGAATACGAATCGACGAGTACCAGGTACTGCTTGCCATGCCACTCAAATATGTCAGTTGCCACTGTAGACCACGGGAGTGCAGGAACCGGATGTGAAATAAGTGGTTGCTTTTGTTGGTGAGGTGCCAAGCTGTTGCACACTGCACAGGACGCCACATTCGCATTGATGTATTCGGCCATGCCAGACCAGTAAACATGTTTCTTGCCCGTAGGACGCTAGCTTCAGCGCCTGGGTGCTCTGTGTGGACAGCGTTAAAATACTTGCTATGCAGTGAAGCAGGGACCACAGCATTATGTGATCAGAGGTTGGTGGTCAGTTTCAATCATGACCGTTTGTCCGAAGATGAAGTCATTACATTTCTTGCAGGCGAAAACAACCGCCAGTAGCTCTTTTTAAATTTGCGCATACCGTTGTGCTGTGTCAGTCATAGTGCGCGAGGCATAGGCAACAGGCTTATTGCCGCTACTGTCATTTTGAAGACATGCTGCGCCTAGTCCGTGTTGTGAAGCATCGCAAGTCAGTGTGACCAGTTGTTTAGGATCAAAGTAAGCGAGAGTAGGAGCACAAGACATCTGCAGCTTACGAGTGTCGAATGCCCTCTGCTGTTGCTCGTGCTAGGTCCAAGCAATGTCTTTGTGTTTAAGCTGGCATAATGGGACTGATATTTCTCTGAAGTCCGGAATAAATTTGCTCAAGTAGTTAACCATGCCAAGGAATCTCTGCAAACTGAGCACGTCTGTGGGCGCTGGGAGCTCATAGATAGCATTGGTTTTCACCAGATCAGTTTTTAGGCCATCTTTAGTAAACACATGGCCAATGTATTTCACCTCACTTACCCTGAATTTTCTTTTTTTGAGGATTCAGCTTGAGGTTGATGGACCTGGCAATATCCAGAACCTTCGTCAGATTAGCATTGTGTTCTTCAACAGTTCATCCCGCAACGAGGATGTCATCCACTACAATGGAGCATGGGTAGCCTGCAAACAACTGCTCCATAGCTTGTTGAAATACTTCACTAGCAGAGCTTATGCCAAAAGGCATGCAAAGAAATCTGTAACACCCGAATGGAGTGCTGCAAGTGGTTAACTTGGAGGAGTTGTGTTCCAGTGAAATCTGCCAGAATGAACTCCTGGCATCTAGTACTGTGAATACAGTTGCCTCAGCCACAGTGCGCATGGGATAGTGAGATCGCTTTATGGCTGTGTTCAAGTCCTTAGGATTAATACAAATCTGTATTTCGTCTTTATTCTTCTTCATTGCCACGACCATGGTCACACCTAGAGACACCATTCTGTTAAGTTCACTTTGAACGGTCCCGCATAGCATGGGGAACCTTATGAGCTGGATGAACAACTGGAATCACCTCGAGGTCAATGATAATTGTGTACCTAACAGGCAACCAGCCCAACTTATCGTCAAATAAAATCTTGTATTGTGTCAGGATTTGTTGGCTAAAGTCATAGGCTGTAGTCAAATGACAAACAGAAGGGCTGAAAGAGACAAGACCCATGTCTTGACATGTGTTGACACCTAGTAGAGACGGCACATTCTCACAAACTGCATAGAAACTCATGTTGTGGACACACGAGTTAAGACAGCAGCATAACTCAACTTGACTGATAGGGTGCACTGGACCTCCTGCAAATGGGATAAGGGAGGCAGTCGTTGGAGTGACAGTCTCTGTTTTTTGTAACTTTTTAAACACAGCTAAACAGATAACATTGCACCTGGCACCTGTGTCAACTTTCAGATCAAAGTTCTTGCCATTAATAAGCAAAGCAACCTTGGGGTCTAGTTGTTTATGCATTAAATCAGACAAGGATTGTACACTGAAGTCAAAACCTTCACCAGCAGCCTGCAAATTCGTGGGAGCTGGTTGTGAGCATTCTGAGAGCAAGTTTTCACAGCCCAGTGAATTAACAGATTGTCTTGTTTGAACTCTGTTGCTATGCAAATTACAGCATTTGAAGAAATGATTTATTTAGTTGCACAATCAACATAATTTTTCATACGTAGGGCAACGGTCACAAACAGCAGCATGTGAACCCCCACAGTTAAAGCAATTGTCTATTAATCTCACGATAGAAGTATCAGGCACTTGAGCAGAACAGCGAGAGATTTGATAAGACATACCGACAACATTAATTTCACGACCAGCAGAGTGCCCCAAGACTTTTGTTTGAGCGTCAGTCATTTCAGCAATGCAACAGTGTTTTTCAGCAGTCTCCAGAGTAAGCTGACCATCCCACAGTAACTCGTCACGAAATTTATCATTGTGGACTCCGTAAACCAGACGGTCACAGACAAGCTATCCCATATATCCCTGAAATCACATTGAATGGCAATGTGCTTCAATGCACTGACATACATCTTCACGGGTTCTCCCTGTCTCTGGCTTCGGGAAAAGAACAAATGCCTCTCCATGACCAAGTTAGTACGTAACTCACATAACTGTCGGAACTTGCATAGTAGGCAGTCAGGGTGTCAGATAGATTCAGCAGGAGTGATCTGGACACTAGCCAGGTCAAATCTAGCCAGTTCATAGTGAAATCTTCTGGCACGTCGAGCAGCTTCTGTGCCTGCCAGATTAAGAACAATTGACGCTCGAACACCGGGAGCAGCAGCAGGGTGAGCCACTTCAATGTAAATTGAGAAATCCTCTTTAAATATGCGCCACCGTTCTGCAAGGTCCTCATCAAACACCGGGATCTCTGGTTTTCTGAGAGCAGAAGCCATTGCAATATCACCGGAGAAAACAACAAACTAAAATAAAAGCAATATAATTAAGCAAGGAGTGAGTTAGTACACTCTGACACCATGTTGAGCTCCTGCTGTTGCAATAATCAAAGTCACATACCGTCATTAAGATCCAATGACTTTATTAATGTTGCAGCATAGGTAATTTCATCTTAGCATGTTACTCTAAAAGTGAGAGAGAAAGGCAAGGATCCTTTTGTTAAACTAGTGGGCGTAGCTACAAAGTATGACTCATAACATGAGTCACTGATCTACAGAGTGTTAAAGAAGGAACTGCAGATGCTGGAGAATCGAGGGTTACACAAAAAGCTGGAGAAACTCAGCGGGTGCAGCAGCATCTAAGGAGCGAAGGAGATAGGCGACGTTTCAGAAGAAGGGTCTCGACCCGAAACGTCGCCTATCTCCTTCGCTCCTTAGATGCTGCTGCACCCGCTGAGTTTCTCCAACTTTTTGTGTAACCACTGATCTACAGATCCTTCTTCAGTCTAAGCATCAAAATGTCACGTATCTATTCCCTCCGCTGATGCCTGACCTTTTGATTAGCACTTTGTGTTTTACACTAACATCTGTAGTTCCTCGTGTCATAAATTCATTATATATTATAGAGTCAAACAGCATGGAAACAGGCTTTTTTATCAGGGTGGAAATGTCAAAGGCTAGAGAGCATATGTGTAAGGTGAAAGTTTACACATAGGTGTAATCTCATATTGGAGCATGGGTGTAAGGTGAAAGGGGCAAGGTTTAAAGGAGATGTAGAGGGAAAGCTTGTTATCCAAAGGATGGTTGGTGCATAGAATGTACTGTCAGGGATGGTGGTGATAATGTGACAATGTGGCAGATATGATAAAGACGTTTAAGAGACTTTCAGGTAGACACACGGATATGCATGTAATGGAGGGATAGGGATCATATGCAAGCAGATGGGATGAATGTATCTTGGCATCATATTTCAACTCAGCGGGATAGGCAGCATCTCTGGAAAGAAGGAATGGATGACGTTTCGGGTCGAGGCCCTTCTTCATACTGTGAAAGGAAATGTATGAACCGATCTCAGAAGGTAACAAATGGCTTTGCAAAGATCAAATACAGATGATCAATCAAGGAATAGTTATGAACTGACAGATGAATGTAGATCCAAAAATCTACTATTAATGACCATTAAGTTGCTAATATTTATGTGTCTGAAGAAGCGTCTAAACCCGAAACGTCACCTATTCCTTCTCTCCAGAGAGGCTGCCTGTTCCGCTGCGTTACTCCAGCTTTTTGTGTCTATCTTGAACAAATACATTGTTGTTCAAACATAAGATGGGGAAAGGAACTAAATGAGTGGTTTTACTGATTATCTGTGACAGGAAAAGTAATGATTTGTGATAATCTTTCACAGGTGTGGTGCTTGATGCCACAGGAACTTTAATATTAAAAGGTTGTTTTTTATAGTTGCAGCAAAGTATAGGAAATAATTTTCTGATTTCACATTCTTTTCTGACATTAATATGTGTCAGGCAATATATATAGCTGGGACCAAACCAAAAATGTTGGACACACATAATTCACTGTATGCCGGAGGAGAAACATTTCTAGCCACAATGATTTTCCTTATATTATTAAACATTATTTAACTCTTTAATTAAGTAGTTAGACCATACATAAAGTGCAAAACACAGCCAATATATTATACTGAGAATCAATTATTTTATTGTCACAAGCACCAAGATGCAATGAAATTCCTAGTTCACCTAATCAGTATACATGCAATAAATTGAACCCCAATACAGAACTGATTACCTTCGGATCAATGGTAGAGGGACGTAAGCTAACTATGTTCCAAGAATCTCTCTTTAATTATGGTTTAATAACAGCAAAAACAATTATACTTAAATTTTAGAAAAACGCATCCATGCCAACATTTAAAATGTGGATTTCAAATATGTCGGAAATGTTACATCTTGAAGAAATGAGATTCCTCCTATTAGGCAAAGTAGACCAATTCTTAAAGATTTGGTCTCCTTTTATCGACTTCTGACAAGCATATGGTGCAACATAACCTTAGAAATTAAATGGTTCAGAACCGGGTGATGGGTGGGTAAAGATAATAAATAGGTATATCTCTCCTAATTTATTTTCCTTCTTTCCTTTTTTAAAAATCTCTTTAGCTTCTTCTTTCTTCTTTCTGTCTCTCTCGTTATTCGTTTCTACTCTCTTGTCTATCTACCTCTTTTTTGGGCTCTTCTTATTATATCATGAATCAGCACATCACCATTGCCTACGACACTCTCTCTTTCTTTCTTTCTATCACTGTTCTTTTATTATTAAATTAAAAATAAGAAGTTGTACAAGAACTGTAATATGTCTGTATGCATCAGGTACTTAGGTACCACATTACTGTATTTACTTCTAACAAAAAAAAGTATACATACAATAATGATCAATATGACAATAAATACGAGAAGTGTAAAACAACAGACAGGTGCAAGATTATAGTGCAATCTGAAGAGGTGCAAAAACTATTAAAGTATAATAATAGAACAACCAACTAAAATTGAGTTAGCTGTTCCAAGAAGGGCTGCAAAACAGGTGATTGATTCAAAAGTACGATGGCAGTGTGGAAGAAATTGTTCTTAAGTCTGGATATTCATGCTTCAAGCTCCTATCTCTTCCTTACGGAAGACAGAAGAGAGAAAAAGAATGTCCAGGATGGCAGGCATCTTTGCTGATATTCCCTGACCTATCAGATATGGTCAGAACCTTTTGTCCCAGGGTGGAAATGTCAAAGACTTGATGGCTTTAAGTTGAGAAGGGCAAAATGTAAAGAAGATGTGCAGGGCAAGATTATTACACAGAGTTGTGAGTGCCTGGAATGTACTGCCAGTGTTAGTGGCGGTAGTAGATATGACAGTGGTGTTTAAAAAGGCTTTGAGATTGGAACATGAATATGCAGGGACAAGAGGGATATGGATCATGTGCATTAGAGGAGATCGGTTTAACTTGGCATCATGTTCATTATGGACATTATGGGCTATAGGGCCTGTTCGTGAGCTGTACAGTTCTGATCGATGTTCATCAAAACTCACCTCATCCGTTTCCAGCTCAGCAAACTTAATTTAAGTTATTCCATATAGTTAGTTTAAAACAATCAGATCAATCAGATATCAATCAGATATCATTCAGATTTCAGCTCTTCCCACAGATACAAACTGAACTGCTGTGTCTTTCTAGCACCTTTGATTTTTACTTCAGAATTCTAGCATTTTTAGTTCATTCCGCTTCAGCTATCTGTGACTTGGGTCTGCTGAATAGCAAAGCACTTGCAATGTGTTCTTAACTAATGCTTCATGCACTCCATTTATGAAGTAACAAATGGCAATGCCTTAAAGTGTAAATGTGATGGAATGTTATTCCCTCATTTAAACCAGAATCATTTACCAAATTTGACTCTAAATATTCTGTAGCATTTAGATATCACATTAGGTTTGATGGGCTGCATGAAGATTAGATCATTCCATTGTGGTTGAAACCAGAACCTGGAGATGTCTGCATAAGAAATTCAGGAAAGTGTATGTGGGACTCAGTACTACAAGGAATAGTCGACATGAGTAGCTGAGATGAGTTCAAGGAGAGATTATTCATTACTTGAGGGTAAAAGGATTAGAAGGAATGTTGAGGAAGTTAAATGATGATTGGGTTGCATATGTGGAAGATCCTGAGTTGATGTAGAGGGCATAACGTTAAGGTAAAAGAACCAAAGTTTAAAGATGTACGGGACAAGTTTTTTTGACTAGGCAATATAAACTGACCTTTCTGAATTGCAATGATTTGAAAGAAAAATTCAACAGATTGACCATTTTGGTTATTTGTAAGTGACCGTGGTCACAGAATTCTTCTGATGCAACCCAATATTTACAATGATGTCACATCATATTTCATCACATATTTCTAATATTTAGATTAATAAGAGGAGATTTCATCCATATGGAACAGATAAGGCTAATGCAATCTCAGATGCTTGCCTCCCCTTGACCACTAGAACCTTCCTCTGGAGTTTGAGAAGGCTGTTGTGTGGAGGGAACATGATTTACAGTGTCCTTCGTCTTGACACTGCAATAGTCCTATCAGCATCATGTGTACTGCAACCAGTCTGCATTTATATTGGAAAGGAATTAGACTTCTGCACGCATCAATGGGGAATTATTTAGGCTGTACTCCATCCCTTCATCCCAGCACTCCCATTTAGCCACTGCCAACTCAAATATTTCCCAATAAAAGGAACCTGACAGTCCCAGTAACTGGGAAAGCAACACTTCATTTTGCAATATGAAGGGACCAAAGATTTAATTAACTGCTAAATTTATTTCAATTGTCTTCTGTTTTGGAATCCCCAATCAGCAAGTAGTATAATCATAAAAGCTTCCCAGAATGTTCCACTCCACTCCATGGTGATCTAATGACACATGATCTTCATGCGGTTTTAGTTTAATTAAACTCTGTAGGCGTGTGATTATAATTAAATATAGCACTGCTATACTTTTAACAAATCTCTTGTCTTTTTTACGCTTGCCTGGGAATAGATTCAGAAGGGGGCTGATTTAAGAAAAGAGAAGTCGACTGGGTATAATTAAAAGAAGCCTGATAATCCTTTCTTTCTAACAAGCTCAAAGGATGCCATGTCTGGGACTGTTGTGGTTCTGTTCTTAGACCAATGATCCAGAAATATGGTTAATGATCCAGAAACATATTCAAATCCCACCATGACAAATTTGTAAAAAAAAATAATTCAATTAAATGGATCTGGGATTAAAAAATATTATGAATAATGTTGACCCTGGAGTTACCAGTTTATGTTTCAAGATAAGAAACCCAGTGTGTGAGCCCAAATTCCTCGAAAAGGGAATGGAGGAATATGGATCACATAATCCAATGGAGATTAGTTTAAATTGGCATCATGTTTGGCAAGGACATTGTGGGCTGAAGGATCCCCTCCTGTGCTGCACTGTTCTACTGTATATTCTATGTGATAGAAAAAAGAAACTGCAGATGCTGGTTAATACACAAAGTGCTGAAGTAGCTCTGCTGGTCAGGCAGTATCTCTGGACAACATGAATAGTTGACATTTTGGGCTGAGACCATTCTTCAGATTGACTGCCTTGTCATCATAAACCCCTGGTTCACAGAAACCGGGTCCAGATGCAGGGCAGAAACGCTGACAATTCCTTTTCCCCACAGATTGATCCCCAGCTGCTCGATCCGCTGAGTTACTATTTTTTGCTTCAGATTCCAGCATTGCTTTTGCTTGATCATTTCCAATTGATTTGTGAACTGATGCCACCCATTTTTGAACTTCAGTTGTGGTTTGGCAGTTAGGTGAGGCCAATATAATGTGATAAATAAGAAATATTGTTATTTTTAGCGGCCAATGGTGGCCTCAGCAAAGTTGTCCAGCTCTGGCACAGAATAGGATTGGACTATTCTGCTTCTCCAATCAGCAGGGGTTTCAGTTAGATCCTAGTTGATGAGAGGTCAGTGAACAAATTGCAAAGCTCCCTATCCAACTCCTAGTTCTTCTTCCCATCATCCTGGAGTAGACGGTCCATATAGCCTGAAACTCCCAACATAATCTGCCCACTGTCCATATTTATTTATAAGATGCTTGTAAAGGACTGGAGTGAGGGACGTATGGTGATTGGACCATGGCCTGCTTTCATCCTTCAGGTGTTGGGGACAACAGAAACCATTTCTCTGGGGGCTGGGTGGTTGAGTGGATTGGACGGCCTTGCTTGGGAAGTCAGACAGCTATTGGAGCCCCTCCTCTGGGGATGGCAGAGGATTTTAAGACCTAGTCAGGGTCGTAGCTCCCTCATCTGGGGCATGGGCGGGAATTATAGCCCTGACTTCTGTGGGTGGGAGAAAGGACTGGAGCCACTATTCTTTGTGGCTGGGGGAAGAATTTGTTGACAGCTTTGCTGAGGGTGAGGAAGATGATTTGCCGCCCCTTCTCAAAGCAGGGTGGCAATGATTTGGAGATCCTAGGTAGGGAAGGATTTGGAGACTCTTCCATTTGATTGGTGTGTTGGGAATGGAAGCCGTGGCTTTGGTAGTGGGGGTTGGAATTGATCCCCTCCCCAGGGGTTAGGGTACGAGTGCTCATGAATTGTAATGATGAGGAAGTGTGCCAGATTTAAGGTCGAAGCAAAGAACTGCAGATGCTGCTTAATACACAAAAGGATGCAAAGTGCTGGAGCAACAGCAGGAAAGGCAGCATCTCTGGAGAACATGGATAGGTAGTGTTTCGGGTCGAGACCTTTCTTCAGACTCTTCTTCAGAAGGGACTCAACCCAAAACATTACCTATCCATGTTCTCCAGGGATGCCGCCAACCTATTGAGATACTCCATCACTTTGCGTTATTTTGTGCCAGACTTAAGGGTCCATTTCCTAAATTGTTCCACTTTTATTTGATTGTTGCTCTGTTTAACATCTCCCACCAGCCAACATTATAGCCACCAATCTGTATTTTGTTGTTGTTATAGTTTTGTGAAATATCATGGAACTGTTTACGATAGGGAGGGCTTATTATTGAAAACCACATCACTTGAGATCACGATGATGAAGTTGAGCTAAAATTAACAAGAAATAAGGCTGGTTTTAATAGCTTCTGAATAGTTGGAGAAGGTTGCAATCATAAAAGAAATCCACAGTGTTAAGTTGCTGGGAAAGATTGATTTGGAGTGGGACAAATTTCAATGTAGTTTGCAGTAGATTGCAGCAGGGAGAAATTATATTGGTAAGACAATGGCGAGAATGGTCATCGGGAGAAATAATATATAGTTCATGGAGTCAAGGCGATTAACTTTAAATGCTTCCTTCTTTCTGCAGCTGCAGAAGGGAATTATTATGAGCAGTGGAATGGGGAACATATGCCTGTGAGGATCTGAAATGCTCATCGTTCCCAGGTTCCTTAGAAGCTCTCTGGCACTGTCATGTGTACGGAGCAAATTAGATTGGTAATGATTTGCTTTGAAGTTGCTTTTAAGGCAGGGAGCATGTAATTACTGGTCTTATTGAAAATGAGCCTTGTTCCACCACATTCAATAGCCCACCATAGCATTAAGTGAGAAATCTCAACAAGGCAAGTCAAATAGAACATTCAGCCCAATATATGTCAATTACTGTAGACGTTTGATGCTTTCATCTCCTTTCTCTGCTGTACAATAAGGAGTGGAAGAGAATATAGTATGCCACGCTACCTTTGTGATGAATTCTGAGATATGTAAAGAACACAGTGTCTCAGACCAGATCACTTTGATATGTGTTGGTACCAACATTCAAAGATGTCGCCTTTTGCAAAATCTTTTCCCCTACTCCTCGCCTGTAAATCTGCACATGATAAAACATGCAGATTAAAGATTGTTCTTTTACAACATTCAAATAAAAATACAGATAATATGATTAATGGGATTGTACTTTGGGTAAGTAGAATGCTACCAGCCCATTCATAAGGGAACAGATTGAAGCAGAGAGCCTGTCACCAAAGAGATCATGTTAATCACGTTTCTTTGTGCATTTAAGTTAAAAGTTCAGTTGCATTTACATGGAGACTCAGAAACTAGAATGTCATTAATTCCTATCTCCATCTTTCATCTTTTAATGAGTTTATCTCTCTGCAAAGAAAATTGGAATGATCCAATGAGCAATCAAACTACTTGACCTGCTAAGATATCCTGTTGCTGTGTCGATGTAATAGTCTGTGTATCATCGGGGTTGGTATAACTATCCACACCAGCCCCAGGTGTCCAATCGGCAAGGTTTTAGGGAAGGTGAACCTGTTGGTGATAGCATTGAGACTATAACAACAGAGCCTACAGTGATCTGTGGCCCTAGGTAAGTGAGGGGAAAACAGTGATTTTTAGTTATATTTCACCTGTAATTTCCAGAATGCCAGAAGGGGATTCGTGGATAATAAAGCACTTTCTTGAAGGGGAATGCTCAGTGCATAGTCAGTGTATTGAATGGTACATTATCGTGCACAATGGCATTGTCAAAAAGTACCTACAGAGAGAGAAGCAGGTTAATATTTGAGACACTAGATCTGATGAATGGATATCCACCTGAGATATTGTCTGTTTCTTTCTCTACAGATAACACCTGATTTGTTGAGTATTTTCAGGCTTTTCTGTATTTATTCATATTTCCAGAATCTCCACTGACTTTGATTTTAGATTACTGTAACACAGGGTCTAAATTATAAAAGCTATGCAACATCGTTGACTGAGACCACTTATCTAGTGCTGGGAAGGCAAATACCTCCATGACAGCTGCAGGATTTAAGTTTCATCAAGTAATCAAAAAATCTATTTTTGTTACACTAGGCATCAGTAAAATATGAATGGAATCATTTGTTTGTTGGAAAACCCATCTGATTCATGGAAAAATATCTGCTGTCCTTACTGGGCCAATATACATCTCCATACTCCAAACTCTATACACACAGAAGCCGTAGCCAGGATCAAACCTGGGTCTCTGGCACTGCAAGTACTGTAAGGCAGCAATTCTACCGCTGCGCCGCCCCATTGGATGAATTTTTAATAATTCTCCATCTGACGGATGCTAAACTTTCACAATGAGGCCCAATGTAAGTTTAAGGAACAGCAAGTCATTTTCTGATGGGTATATCATGCTTTTTGGGAGGGAATATTGAATTTAACAATTTCAACCAACTCACTTTCGCTTTTTGTAACAGAACAAACCAATTCTCCTCTGCATTGAACAGCTTTTAACTTTGTTTTTTTTTCGCTCTCTCTCATTTCCTCCATTAATCTATCAACCAGATGGTTTTGTAAAACAGCATATCACCATGGTGACCTCAGCCTATCAGAGATATCCACTTTCGCAAATCCATCCCTCTCCCTATCCTCTCTGCAATTTAAAACTATCTTGTTTTCTCACTCACCCAATTCTGATGAAGGGTCTTCAATCTAAAATGTTATTTCTGTATCTCCCTCAACAGATACTGCTTGACCTGCTGTGTCATTTTCTGGTTTTATCTAAAATATTACTTTTTTAATTGTCCTCACTATACAAATTATGATTCACTGGAACATTTTCCATCATTATTCTTTCTTGCACTGTGGGGCAGGAACCATAGACCACAATGTATTCAGTGAATGACGAAATAGCAGGAAAAGTACTTAATCATTAATTCAGAATGAAAATAGTTGAATTAAAACCAGTGAAATATAGACATTCATTAAAGCTTTCCAGTGGGCACTCACATGGCTATTAAATAATGGGAATTAGTATCAAAGAAGAAAACTCTAATTACTTGCCAAGAGTTTTTCTTCCTCCCGTTGATTACTGAGCTCCTCAGCCTTTCTTACACAGTAGGCCATGTACACATATTAAATCATGGAAAAATCCTGTCCATCCAATTGTGACAACTCATAATTATCAAACAACTTTAAAATAGAAAAATGTCTACATCAGAGAATTCCAGTGGGAGTTGATGCAAGGGTGGATACTGGAGAACATGGCAGAGGATCTACTGCATGGGCTTTCAAAATGGCTATCACCAAATTAAAACAGTGAGCGACGGAAAGGTGAAGGATGCCACTTCACTCCATCACAAATCCCTGAACATATTAATTCAGCTGGCCAAGTTTGGAGGGAGCTGAACGAAAAAAATGCAAATCACACAGTGACAAAGACCTTGATGGGAAATAGTGGAGTGTACACCATGATTACAATGGGTTGTTTTGTGCCACCCGCTGTCTCTGCCTCAGCACATGTATGTGGTTTGTGGGAGGCTATGTTTGCTGACTCTCCATACCTTAGCCAGTTAGGTATGGCAAGGTCCAGCAGTGAGTGATTTTCCAACAAGTTGCTAATGAAAGTTCCATCTGAGTGAACCCTATAAATAGAAACATAGACATAGAAATTAGGTGCAGGAGTAGGCCATTTGGCCCTTCGAGCCTGCACCGCCATTCAATATGATCATGGCTGATCATTCAACTCAGTATCCCGTGCCTGCCTTCTCTCCATACCCCCTGATGCCCTTAGCCACAAGGGCCACATCTAACTCCCTCTTAAGTATAGCCAATGAACTGGCCACAACTACCGTCACTGAAAAATATCAGTGATGGAGCCTCACCTGTTGTCCCAAAAATGTTATCCTTTTATACTTTGAATCATCTCAGCTATCCAGTAAGATAGCCCCAATTGAAATGACAAAATCTATGATCCGATGCCATTTCCGGTTGACATTGAATTGCAATATTACCCTTGCACAAAATCCGCCACATTGTCCATCACTTTGTCTCCATCAGAGTCCCAGACTTTCATCTAACCTGGAGACACAAGAGACAGCAGGCGCTGGCATCTAGCCCAATAAACAAACTGCTGGAGGGACTCGGCGGATCAGGCTGCATCTGTAGATGGATATGGACAGACAATGTTTCTGAAGAAGTGTCCTGAGCTGGAATGTCCTCTGCCCATTCAATCCACAGATGCTGCCTGGCCTACTGAGTTCCTGCAGCAGTTTGTTTTTTTGCTGACATATAACCTGGATTTAGTCTGTGAATAGCTGAACAATTGCAGTTCTTTTCTGAATCGTTGGTCACAGGCAACTGAATTTGGCCCTTTATTACAGTACTCATTTAAAGCATTTGTCACTCTTTCACATCCGATCTCCAAGCACAAACATTCAACAGCCACTGATTCAATCAATCACTAAGCACTTTCTGTTGTTTTTGCAAATCTCCCTGATCTGTAATTTAATCGGTGATAATTGGTTTAACTGTTCCCAGAAAGATTACAGATGGACAGAACAGTTAAGATTAAGAAATGAATTCCTTAAATGGTGACCTTGACATTTGATTTTTGTTTTAATAAGATTAGCCAGCACTTTAGGACAATCAGTGAAGTAAAGTCTGAATTGCAGGTAAGTTTCAAGATGATTGAAATAGTCTGTTTTACTTTGGGTTTACAAGTTACTTTACATACAGTGGCTGATGGTCAGGTGTTGTGTCTCAGTGAAGTTGACTGAGCGATAACTATTGGCAAGGATGCAGGGATAACGTTCTTAATTGCCTCCATATTGTGCCCTGGGTTATTTTACACCTGCCTGAGAGTGAATCTTGGTTTAATGTCATCTGAAAGACAGCACAATACAGGCATTACAGTGGCATGGTGGTAGAGCCACTGCCTCACAGCTTCCGAGACTGGGGTTCAATCCTGACTATGGGAGCTGTCTGTGTTGAGTTTGTCGTTCGATCTGTGACTGTGTGGACATTTGAATGAGATTGAGAGGGAAAAATAGGTCAGCCATGATCAAATGGCGGAGCAGATTCGATGGGCCGAAGGGCCGAATTCTGCTTCTATGTCTTATGATCTTTTGGAAATGGAAACTCATGGCCGTCCGAAAGGGGGGTGCGTTGGGTGCGACTGCACCCCCTTTTTTCAAGAGGAAAAAAATATATACATTTGCGACCATCCTGCGCAGTGGGGGGGAGGGGAGCTGGTGACCAAAGATGCAGAAGCGACGCAAAATGACGCGGTCTCTCCGCGCGTGCGCAGTGGGCGGGATCAGATCACCGCCATTTTCAATGCATCGCCTCGACGCCGCGGGCCTAGTCTGGGTGAGTGGGGCCGGCCGTGAAATATTGCGTTGCATCGCAGAGAGGGGGGATCTGTTTGTTTTATATCGGGGGTGTTAAACTACCTGCGAAGGGTAAAAATCCGACCCGTGGGATGGTTCGTAAAAAAGGGGAGTTCCCGTTTCTCCGGGGGGGGGGGGGGGGGGCGCGGTGTTTGCCCGCCCGCCCGGTCCATGGGCTCCATCCGCGGGTCCCGTCCGCTGCTACCGGTTGGTCCGCGGAGACCGTTCTCCCGTCGCCGGGCGGGAAGCGGGAACGAATGAATCTGAACCCAGTCCTGGCAGCGGCCATGACCCGACACCAGGCGCTGCTCAGGCCGGGTCCACACCACCAACCCCCTCCCTCCCGCCGGTCCCTCTCCC
Organism: Okamejei kenojei; assembly: GCA_035221665.1. Classification (NCBI taxonomy): domain Eukaryota; kingdom Metazoa; phylum Chordata; class Chondrichthyes; order Rajiformes; family Rajidae; genus Okamejei; species Okamejei kenojei. Next base: position 37,690,183 of record CM069159.1, on the reverse strand, counting down.
CCCCGCCCCCCCGCCGGGCCCTTGCCCCCCAACCTTGCCTTTCCCACGCCCCGGGCCCTCGCACCCCCCCCCCCTCCCCCATGCGGGGTGACGGAGGGTCGGTGTGAATGACGGGCCCCACACAGCAGCAACAGTGGCGGCGGCGGCTCCAACTCCTCATGCACCCCGCCAGCCCTCACAGCGGCCGCTGCTTGCCACTCCGCCAACGACGCCAATCGCTTTCAAAACAACCCCTCCCGCACGCCGAGGCTGGGAGGAGGGAGGGAGCGAGGAAAGAAGGGGGAGGCCCCCTTCTGCGGTCTGAAGCACCTGCACCGCTCGGCCCCGCACCTTCCTGTTGGCTGGCGGAGGAGGGGAGACGGTGCCGACTCGGGAGTTCCCAACAGCCTCCCCCTTTGGCGGTGGCACTTGGCAGTGGACAGGGACGGCCAAGGCTGTGGGGCGATGATGCCGTCCCTGTCCGAGGAGCGGTGACCTTCCTTCCTCACCACCTCCTTTGCCCCTTCCCCTCTCTCTCTCTCTCTCTCTCCCTCTCTCTCTTGTATGCCCCCCTTGTCCTGGGAGCCCTCCTCTCCAACCCACACTGATCCCCATTCCCCCCACTATTTAGTCCTCACTGATCCCCTGTGCTCCCATCCCCATCTACCCCCCCCCCCCCCATCTATTCATCCTGATCTCTCTATCCAACTTGCATTGATTCTCCTGCCACCTCCACATCCATCCTACACTCGTCTCCCAATTCATCCTGTACTGACCCCCTTCCTATCCATCCTGCACTGCTCCCCACCATTCATCCTGTACTGAACCACCCATTCATCCTGCAGCCCCCCGACCCACTCCCATTCATCCTGTGCTGATCCCCCACATTCATCCTGTACTGATTCCCCCCCCCCATCCATCCTGTATTGATTCCCCCCATCCATCCTGTACTGATTCCCCCCTCATCCATCCCGTATTCCCCCACTGACATCTCCCGCGCTCTCCCTCACAATTTTATCAACTCCAACCAACACACACTAATTCCCCTGCCTCAATCCATCCATTCTGCACCGATTGCCTTCTCAAAGCCCCCCCCTACCCTCGCCATCTATCCATCCCGCACTGATTTACCCAGCGCCCCCCCCCCCAAAAGAAATAATAGAATAAGGGAAGTGAGGGGTGGAGGGGAGAGGGGAGTTCAGTCTACACTCGCTGAATCCATCCCTGTGAAAAGTTAGAGATGGTGATTGGATCTGGAAGCGGACCAATACATCTATAAATAAAACTGGACAGACATCTTTTCATTTGCACAATTGATTTGATTGTATTAATTTTAATATATTAATGTTTAAAATCCATGCATTGAAGGAAGAATATTTTACAGCCCATCTGTGGTCCTTAACCCCAACCCTAACCCTAACCGGTCGTCACCCGCAGGGCAGCATACGTCAGCGTATGACAGGGCACAGGACATGATGAGACACCCAGATGTCGCCCCTGGATTTTGAACATTCCAAAATCCAGAGATCACTTCCGGTGGCGCTATGGAGAACTAGAGAACAGCGCCAGTCAGCTCCGCGAAAAAATCGGGAAAAAACGGGGGATTAAAGGACTTACCCGCTGCCTGCTGCTGACTGCCTGCCGTTTCTGCACCGACTGTGCCGAGTGACGTCATCAGGCGCGCGACTAATTATGTCAACAGCACGGAGCCCTACCGACAAGGGGAAAGGTCGACAAACCCGGCAGAGACCGGGAGAAGGCCTAACTGAAGCCTCGGACTCGAGTAGGACCCGATCCCTGGAAGATGTATCCAAAAAAACAGGGACAAAAATGGAAGGTGAGGAGTTGAAAACTTTCATTTCTCAACAGATGGCTGGCTTAAAGGAAGAAATAAAGGAAGAAATAAAGGATATAAAGGAAGAAATAAACCAGATGAATAGCCAGATGGATACTCAGATGAATCAGATGAAAAATCAACTGCAGCAATTCCAACAAGAAACAAAGTTAAATATTGAAAAAAAAGGTCAAAAAATTATCGGAAGATTTGAAGAATGAACTCACTGAAATGTTTTATGAAATGGAAAAGAAGATGGACAAAAAACTTGAAAAGGTTAAAAAAGACTTTCATAATAGGATTAATCCTATTGTGGATGTACAGGAACAACAGATGGCTGGTATAAAGAACCTTGAACAAAAAGCTGAGACGAGTGCTTTGACTACAGCAAAGCTGATTACAGAAAATGAACATCTAATGAGCCTGCTGACTAAAACAACAGAGAAATGCACTGAGCTAGAAGGACATCAGAGAAGACAAAATCTTCGAATTGCAGGGATTCCGGAAGGTCGAGAGAAAAACGACGGTCCTCGAGAATTCACTGCTAAATTACTTAAAGAGGTTCTATCTCTGGAAGAAATGCCTTTACTAGCTCGTGCCCATAGAGTCAACAGACGTCAGACCAGACCAAACGCCCCTCCAAGACAAATGATTATAAAGGTACAATATGACTTTGTTCTGGATGAGATTTTCCGAAAAGCTTCAAGAATCAAAGACCTGACATTTGAAGGACAGAGGATTAGTATCTATCGAGACTACCCATCAGAGGTCGCTAGGAAACGGAAAGCATTTAATGAAGCCAAAAGTCTTATGAGGGGAGTAGAAAACCTGAGATACGGTTTGAATTATCCAGCTATTTTAAGAGTTACTTATAACAACGCGGAACACTTTTTTAAAACTCCAGCAGCAGCATTGGAATTTGCCCAGCAGTTCAAGACCTGAAAAGTATCTACAAGTAAATATACAGACTCTTACTACTTTTAGAGATCCAACACAGACTTTTAACATCCTGTGAGATCCTACAAGATAATATTGGACTAGATGGAATGGACAATGTCGAACGGAATGGACAGGAATAAAACTGGATTGGAAAGCGTTAACTGGATATTGATAATTAGTCCTAACATATAACTAACATAAATAAATAACATATACATTAAAATCACAACGCGGTTTTATTATTAGTATTATTTTTATCAATTAAGATTGTTCATTATTGTTAATCACTATTACTAATAATTAACAACTAATGTTTCTTTATTGAATAGAGTTAATTGTATACTATTTTTCTTTTTTATATAGCCTTTATATCTTTTATGTTTAATATTACTTAGATTTCTAAATTAATCTCTAGATATAGATACGTTTATATGATGAATCCTACTCCTTTCCCTTTTTTTTTTCCCTTTCTATTATCTCCCCTTTTTCTTTTTCCCTTAATATTATACCCCCGCTAAAATATTACTATGGAATAATAATTCCCTAAATCTTGGAGCTGACCGAGTTAATAACATCAATGACGGAAGTCATTAGATGGATAGCCATGTTAGTATGGCTAGCACAAACTACATCTACTCTAGATGTAGTTCTTTCCACCTTTAAACACAACACTAATTTCTTGAACTATCCTTTATTCTTCTTTTAAACCTATTGTATTTTTCAGTTTGAATGGAGTAACACATTGAACAAATGGAGATATATTCGTGAGGGACACAAACGAGATTTAAAATTTATCTATTCAGAGTTCGGGTTGGGTTCGGTAAGGTTGGGTCTGGCGCGCTGATCCTTAGACTCTATTGTAGATCTCTACAAACTTAAAATGCAAGACTTAAAAAGAAATACGGGGAATGAGGGATTAACGTTTTGTAGTTGGAATGTTAAAGGCATTAACGAACCGATAAAAAGAGGAAAAGTATTGGCACATTTAAAGGCAAGCAAAGCTGATGTAATCTACATTCAAGAAACTCACTTAAAAAAAGACGCGGAAAACAGGTTGAAAGCTAAATGGATAGATAAAATATATCATTCTTCTTTTACGCATAAATCAAGAGGTGTAGCAATATTATTTCGTAAAGGTACTTTATTTAAACATACATCAACCATAGCTGATAAAGAGGGCAGATACATCATTGTGATAGGAGAATTAAATACAGAAAAAATGATTTTTGTTAACATATATGGACCAAATTTTGATAGCCCATTGTTTTTTAAGAAAGTATTTAACAATATTCCGGAATTAACACAATATAATTTGATAATAGGAGGAGATTTTAACTAGACCCCTACTTAGACAGATCTACAAAACAAAGAAAAACTAAATCACATTCTAGTGATTTATTAAACGCATATATACAAACGACTAATATTAAAGATGTTTGGAGAACAGAAAACCCTACGGGACGAGAATACTCTTTTTACTCGCCAGTACATAAAACTTATTCAAGAATAGATTATTTCTTGGTGGATGCAAAACTCATTTCACTTACTTATGAATCTAAATATCATAATATTATAATCTCAGATCATGCGCCATTAACATTTAAAATTAAAATAAATGGCAAAACAGAAAATTCAGGACAGTGGAAACTTAACCCACAAATTTAAAAAAATAAAACCACTCAGGAATATATCATAACTCAAATTAAGATTTTCTTTGAAATAAATGATCAACCAGAAATATCTCGCTCCTTATTATGGGAAACATTTAAAGCATATCTTCGGGGAATCATGATTTCTTCACAAGCATTCCATAACAAAAAGATTCGGAAAGAACAACAAGATTTGGAAAGGGAGATTAAACAATTAGATATACAGAATGCAACAAAACCAGATATAATATTACATAATAAAATTGTAGCATTGAAATATAAATTAAATAAAATATATACAGAGCAAATTATAAAATTTTATCAACATACTAAACAATTACAGTTTGAATTTGGGGACAAACCCCAAAAATTATTGGCTCGACAATTAAGGAAAATTGAAGCGGAAAAAATCATACATAGGATCAAATCACAAAACGGTGAATTATTAATACAACCTAAAGATATTAATGAAAGATTTATGCAATATTATAAAAACTTATACACTGCTAAAGCAACAGTAAATAAAACAGAAATAGATGCATTCTTAAAAAAATGTAACCTGAAAGGATTGGATTTACAAAATAGAGAATTATTAAATGCTGATATTTCAATAAAAGAAATCCAAGAATCTATTAGATCATTAAAAAATGGTAAAACACCGGGACCCGATGGTATAGGTTCGGAATTTTATAAAATGTTTCATGACTATATGGTTCCGCGTCTGAAATCATTATATGAACAGATATACACACAACAGAAATTTCCAGATACGTTGAATGAATCTATTGTAACACTTATACCTAAAATAAATAAAGACTTGGATGAACCAGGATCATATAGAGCAATAGCTCTATTAAATACAGATCAAAAGATACTAACAAAAATATTAGCACAAAGACTGAGTTCAGTCGTTAACGAATTAATCCACCGTATTCGAAAAGAAGTGATAAAAAAGATTTAGTAGTCATTTCGCATGATGCAGAAAAAGCTTTTGATCAAGTGGATTGGCCTTATCTATTTTCGGTGATGGAAGCTTTTAAACTGGGAGAGAAATTTACTAATTGGATTAAATTGCTATATGCAAATCCAATAGCTAGAATAACAACAAACCGAATGTTATCAACTAAATTTAGTTTATCTAGAGGTTGTAGACAAGGTTGTCCTTTATCACCTTTATTGTTTGCGTTAGCAATAGAACCTCTTGCCCAGAGGGTGAGATTACACCCGGAAATACATGGATATGATACTAGAGATACTAAGAATAAAATCTCCTTATATGCGGATGATGTATTACTTTACATCACTGAGCCAGAAATAAGTATCCGAAATTTGTTAAAACTAATAACGGAATTTGGATCACTCTCAGGATACAGTATCAATTGGAATAAAAGTGAACTTATGCCAATAACGCTGAATAATTTACATATATTACAACAATTCCCTTTCAAGATAACAAATGAAAATATTAAATATCTTGGGATTTTTGTTACAAAAAGATTTGATTCTTTATTTAAATTTATTTTCCCTCCATTACTGAATAAATTAAATAAGAATATTTTATATTGGAAAAGCTTACCTATTTCAATGATAGGTAAAATTAATGCAATAAAAATGATTTTCTCCCACAATTATTATACTTATTTCAATTAATTCCGATATATCTTCCTAAAAATTTTTTCAAAAAAGTAGATTCTCTAATTACTAACTTTATCTGGGATTATAAGAGCCATAGAATAAGTAAAAAACATTTATGTAAACCCAAAATAAATGGAGGATTAGCATTACCAAATCTTATGTTCTATTACTGGGCAGTTAATATTAAAAATATGAATTTTTGGTTAGAAGAAATAGATAATAAACCAAATTGGTTAAATATGGAAAAAGAAGACTGTTCTCCATTTGAAATTAGCTCTATAATATTTGCTAACACTAACGTAGCTAAGAAAGTTTATAGTGAAAATCCGATAATAGAAAATGGAATCCGCATCTGGAAACAAATAAAGAAAACACTAAAACTAAAATTCATACCATTAGGTCTTACCATTGCCAATAATTTTACGTTTAAAACCTTCAATGTTGGATAAAGCTTTTTTACAATGGAAAAATAAAGGAATTTCTAAGATAGGTGATCTTTATAAGGAAAACTCTTTTCTTTCATTTCAAGAGTTACAACAAACTTATGGACTACATAATAAAGAATATTTTAGATATTTACAAATTAGAAACTATGTTTCTGCAAATACACAAGAATTTAGAAATAGAAAGACAGAAATTTTAGATGAATGCTTGAATAAACATCCAAATACGGAAAAAATGATATCATATATATACAATATTTTATTGGAAAGTGATATCCCATTAACAGAAACATATAGAGAGTCTTGGGAAAATGAATTAGGCCAAATTATAAGACCAGAAATATGGGGTGAAAGTCTACAACATATACATCATTGCTCGTTAAATGCTAAGCATTCCCTTATACAATTTAAAATATTACATAGATTACATTACTCTAAATCTAAATTACATAATATTTTTACAAAAATATCTCCTACATGTGATAAATGCCAAATCTCAGAAGCAAATTTGTCACATTCATTTACTAACTGTATAAAAAATTGTAGAATATTGGAACGAAATATTTAAGATAATTTCGAATGTTGTCAATATAAGTATGACCCCTGATCCAAAGTTAATAATACTTGGAATACTTGAAACTGACCAACTAATAACAATGAACCAAAGAATTTTTATCAACTATTGTCTAATAATTGGGAAAAAATTAATATTAAAATTTTGGAAAGGCCCTGCATTCCCAACAATCAAAATGTGGAATACAGAAATGTCGGAGACACTCCATTTGGAGAGACTGAGGCTCGTCCTTATGGATAGGTTAGACCTCTTCAAAGGATTTGGTCTGAGGCCATATATTAAATATTTACAGGGTCAATAACTTAAGGATAACGCGAGGACTGGAACTCTCTGACTGGAGGCCTGAATATTTGAATGGATGAAGAAATGCCTATGCATATTTCTAATAAATCATGAATATATCTCCAAGTACGGACTAATGAGGAATATTTTATTCTGCATCAAACTTTTCTCACTCTTTACTCTATTTTCTATTTTCTTATATCTATATAAAAAAATAGAAAATAGTATAGAAACACATTATCTTAAATTCTTAATATCAGTACGAATATAAATATCATTAACTTTATGAAAATATTATTAGTATCTTATATTTTCAATTATATAAAACTGTGTATTTTCAATTATATAATAATTTTAAATTTAAAATCAATGATAATACAAATATTGTTAACAAAATGAAAATATAATGAATATTATAAAAGTTTTACTAGTATTATGTATTATTTATTACATAAAATTTGGTCTTATATTTAAAAATCTGAGATAATACAAATATTATTAACAGTATGAGTATATTGCTAATACTATAAATGCATTATTAGTACCATGTATTCTTAATTATATAAAATATATAACTTTGAAATTTATAATTAATAATAATACAAATAATATTAATAGTATGAATTTATCATTATTATCACGTACTTTCATTATAGTAAAATAATGTACTCTGTTATTATTTTGTTTCTATAATAAATTAAAAAAAAATAAATAAAAATTTAAAAAAAAAAAAAAAAAAAAAAAAAATCCTGAGATGACAGGGAGTCACCACGCATCAGGCCGCATCACGACCCGACCACGACTCGACAACCTTTTTTCAGGCTGTTACCAAAAATGTCACCCTCTGTGGTTATTTGTGCAGCCTGAGATGCTGCTGGCGAGGCTGCTGTTTCTCCCTGGAGTGCTGCTCGTGGTTACTTGTGAACCCTGGAGTGCTGCTGGTGTGGTTACTTGTGCACCCTGGGGTACTGCTGGTTTGAAAGTTACTTGTGCACCCTTGGGTGCTGCTGGTGTAGTTACTTATGCACCCTGGGGTGTTGCTGGCGAGGCTGCTGTTTCTCCCTGGAGTGCTGCTCGTGGTTACTTGTGAACCCAGGAGTGCTGCTGGTGTGGTTACTTGTGCACCCTGGGGTGCTGCAGCCTCTGTACCCTCTGCTAATTCTCCTCTTCCGACATTGCTGCTTCTGTTGCCAGCCCTTGCTGCTTGTCGAGCCGGACAGCAGCTAATGGGCCAGGCTGCCACGGCTCTTGAAACTGCGGGCGCTGGCGGTGTCTGCCGCTTCTAGCACAAACTCACACTTCTGCTGGTACATGACTAGCGAATCGGGCCTGAGCTGCCTCTTGGAGCTGGAGCAACGCACAATGTCAGGCGGGAGCCCCAGCTGCCCGCTCTGCTGGGGTTGCCGGAGGCCAGGTAAGTCTTCATGCTGCTGCTGGCCCTGCTGCTGTTGCCTTCCTCGGGGGCAGAGCTGCCCAAACCATTGGGCTCCACTTTGCACCCCCTCGCTGTCTGGCTCTTCAAGTTCTTGGCATTGTCGGCAGCCAGTCTCTCCACAGCACTCTGCCGACCCCGCCTGTCCCCCTCCATTTGACTGTGGAGGAAGCCGGGGCCCTTGGACACGAGCCTGAGTGGCAGAGAGATGCTCGCCTCAGGCGGCATGCTTGCAGTAGGCACGATCTCACTCGGCACCTTACTTTGATCCAGCCAACGAGGACAAAGACGTTTTCACATCCGCAAAGAAGGAAAGACCAGGACTTCCATGAGCAATGACAGGCTGTCTGCACTCGCCTTAATGCACATTCACTATGGCTTTGCCCATGACTTGGACAAAGTGGTGAGTAGGTTTACACAGTTACATTCTCAGAAAACGGAACTATTTCATGTTGAGGTTGATGTGATGTGAAGTTGTTAGGTCAGGAAGACTATTTTACTTCGGAGTCACGTGAGTGACTACGTGAAGAAGGCGCGCCTGGCGCTGGAACGGCATTAAGTCGACGCTGACGGCAGAAGGAAGAGCTGCAGAGGCTAGCTCGTCGACAGCGGTAGGTACGGAACCGGCAGGTAAGTGCAGTTGAAAAACTTTTAGGGTCTGGAAAACTCCGTGCCTGGTGTATTGAACCAGGATTTAAAATGAATTTAAAAACAAAAGTAAAATAAAAGATTAAAATAGAACAGAAATACTCGGTATAAAACAACAGAGTTTGAAAAAGAACGTCCCGGGGGAATACCCAGCGATCGGGACGGGAGATTAATTACGGGGCCGGTTCTGATACTGGTGACCGTTAAAAATACGTTAGGGAGTTTAAGATGCTCCACAAACTTTTGGCAGGGGGGGGGAATTTTAAATAAGTCAGAAAGGCCATAATTTAAAAAGTTAATAAAGGCCTTCAGACGGACAATAATGGAAATATTCCCTAACCTACCCTAAGGGGGTTTCACATATAAAAAGGGAAAAAATATGATGAAATATGGTGGGAATATCTACCTCAGATATTTCTGAAGGTAGTCTCCTTGAGGGGGAAAAACTCAGGAGAAACAAGGGCAGTGAAAAATAAAATGCAAAAACTGACCCTAAAAATGCACTGATAGTGGTGGCTGGTCATGAAGTACCCACCACAGCACCAATATATATATATATATATATATATATATATATATATACACACAGGTGTATGCACAACACCTGAATAAGAAGTGAGGCCATGGAAAATTATCATGGAAACCAAAAATTACTTTGTCTCACTAAAAGCTGTTATGGTTAAAACAGCAGAACTAATGATGAGTGAGGCCATGAAAAATAAACATGGAAAAAACCTCACCAAAGCTGTAATGACTGAATCAGCAGAATATGATAAAACTTTTATGTTTTATAAAGATATCAACGGTGAATCCGTTTATGATATGGTAAATGGTAGGGAATTGAGGAATGCTGTGGAACAGAGGGATCTAGGAATAACTGTGCATAGTTCCCTGAAGGTGGAATCGCATGTAGATAGGGTGGTAAAGAAAGCCTTTGGTGTGCTGGCCTTTATAAATCAGAGCATTGAATATAGGAGTAGGGAAGTAATGTTAAAATTGTACAAGGCATTGGTAAGACCAATCCTGGAGTATGGTGTACAATTTTGGTCGCCTAGTTATAGGAAGGATGTCAACAAAATAGAGCGAGTACAGAGGAGATTTACTAGAATGTTGCCAGGGTTCCAGCAACTATGTTACAGAGAAAGGTTGAACAAGTTAGGTCTTTATTCTTTGGAGCGCATAAGGTTAAGGGGGGACTTGATTGAGGTCTATAAAATGATGAAAGGGATAGACAGAGTTGACGTGGATACGTTTTTCCCATTGAGGGTAGGGAAGATTCAAACAAGAGGGCATGACATGAGAATTAAGGGACAGAGGTTTCGGGGTAACGTGAGGGGGAACTTCTTTACTCAGAGGGTGGTGGCTGTGTGGAATGAGCTTCCAGCAGAAGTGGTGGAGGCAGGATCGATTTTAACATTTAAGAGTAAAGTGGATAGGTATATGGACGTGAAGGGAATGGAGGGGTATGGTCTGAGTGCAGGTAGATGGGACTAGGGGAAAACAAATGGTCGGCACGGACTGGAAGGGCCGAGAGGGCCTGTTTCCGTGCTGTAATTGTGTATGGTTATATGGTTATATGATATCCATGTCTCAAATTATATGAGATATAAAGAAATACAATTTCAAAGTATTTCAAACTGGTGCATGGCATTACTATTCAAAAAGAAAAATAAAATAAAATAAAACGTTGTGCAAATAACTAATACTTTTAAAATAAAATAAATTGCCATCAGTTTGTGGAGCTCAATGGGAAGAAATATATATAATTTACCAAATCTGATCTGATTCGCAGATCAATACAAATCAGGTTATGTTAAACTCCTGATTATTATGGAATATACCTGCCTTATGATAAATCAAAGATATTGATTACAAAAGAACAGACTACTGATATTTAAACTTTGGGGGGAAAAACTATGATCCAATGAAAGATTTGATAATGGATCAAAACAAAGGCAAAGATCTTTAAACTTGGGGGAAAAACTATGATCCAATGAAAGATTTGATAATGGATCAAAACAAAGGCAGAAGTGGTATAATCCAACATAGCCTTATCCAAACCCATATAATTGGGAAAAGAAGGCTTGAAGTACGTTGCCGGCTGGTGGGGTGAAAGGTGAGGACCAGGGGGACTCTGCCCCTGGTCCTCACCCTGGTCCCCCTGGTCCTCACCTTTCACCCCACCAGCCGGCAAATACAACATATAGTCCTCCGCCAGTTTCGCCACCTCCAACGTGACCCCTCCACCCGCCACATCTTCCCATCTCCCCCCCTGTCTGCCTTCCGCAAAGACCGCTCCCTCCGCAACTCCCTTGTCAATTCTTCCCTCCCCTCCCACTCTACCCCTTCCCCGGGCACTTTCCCTTACAACCGCAAGAAATGCAACACTTGTCCCTTCACCTCCCCCCTCCACTCCTTTCAGTGACCCAAGCAGTCCTTCCAGGTCCGACAGAGGTTCACCTGCACCTCCTCCAACCTCATCTACTGCATCCGCTGCTCCAGATGCCAGATGATCTATATCGGTGAGACCAAGCGGAGGCTTGGCGATCGCTTCGCCGAACACCTCCGCTCGGTTCGCAACAACCAACCCGACCTCCCGGTGGCTCAGCACTTCAACTCCCCCTCCCATTCCACATCCGACCTCTCGGTCCTGGGCCTCCTCCACGGCCAGAGTGAGCAACACCGCAAGCTGGAGGAACAGCGCTTCATATTCCGCTTGGGGAGTCTGCATCCTTTGGGCTTGAACATTGAATTTTCTCAATTCTGTTAACCCTTGCTGTCTCCTCCCCTTCCCACCTCTCCCTCAGCACTCGGGCCCTGGCATTCCCTCTATCTCTATCTCCCTCCCCCACCCGAGTCGCACCAGCTTCTCATTTTCACACCACAAACAGCTTACAATGGCTTGTTCCCTTTATCATCGATACTTTTTTGCATATCTTTCATTCATTGTTCCTTATCCCTCCACATCACCGTCTATATCTCTCGTTTCCCTGATCCCTGACCAGTCTGAAGAAGGGTCTCGACCCGAAACGTCGCCCATCTCCTTCGCTCCTTAGATGCTGCTGCACCCGCTGAGTTTCTCCAGCTTTTTGTGTACCGAAGGATTGGTTCACCTGTATAAGAAAACCTTAAAAATTGATTTTAGGTTTGCACTCAAAAGTAACTCCAATAAAGAAGGGGTACGTACATATATATTATAAAATTACCTCAGTGTAAAGATTTGATGGTATAAACCATACAAAACATTATTTTATATACACTTTCACAGTGTAAGAACATTTATTAAAGTGGAAATACAGTTGCTATTAACAAAGTGTTAATCAATATTACAGGTGCTTGAAATTAATTAAAGTGGGTCAAGCTGTGCAAGTTAAAACATTGTCCAAAGGATTAAACCAGTTCAAGGCTGTTAAACAGAATACTGGAGGAACAATTATGCTGATAAAAGATCAGCACTTGCACTAATGAGGTCATGGTCATGGGTTATCTTGATTACATTTAAATTGGAAGGTTATAAGAGTCAGCTGCAAATTAGTGCTGCAATTACAAACCTGGTGGGAGGCAAGGACCTGACCCATTACATAAAGCGTATGCTTAGGCATTAATAAAATATTCATAAATTACTATTCTGAATTTAGAAGTAATTCAGCACCATAAGAGGGGGAAAATTGTTCCATGATACAAATATGTCTCATTGTTGTTGACATGCTTTGTCCCTCCATTAGGTTAGGTAAAGAATAAATAAAGTTCCAAAAGAAGGAATACAGAAGCTTATAAGAATATGTGTGCCTTTGTGAGAGGCTTATGCAAATATCAAATGATACGTTATCATTATTAAAGTAATGTAAAAAAGGTTCACAAGCTGCTTCAACTATAAGATTAACAGCTGTTGCAAACTGAAGCAAGTGTTACAGATGACGTACAGCTTCTGTGAATGTTTGGGTAAAGATAAGAATATTATCTATTCTTATAAGAATAATTGATACGTCTCTTGTTGGGACTGCGGACAATAATACCAGGTGAGCATAAATGGATTGTCCTAAGAAATTTTCCAAACATTTGTATTAATTATTGAAGTATAAGGAGTTATGGATTAAATATCGATTGTTTTATTATGGAAGTGTCCATGTCGTATCAAGATGAACAATACCACGGCTGTGGCATATGTTAAAAACACACAAGATAAGTCAAATAACAATCATGGGATTATCTGAGTAAACAGATGTGGCATATTTAAAGTTTAGTCCAGCTGTTTATCTCTAAGGAAGAGACAATGGTATCGAAGACAACAAATTTGGGAGAAAAACATATTGTCATTAATATGGATTACTTACGATTAATCTGGTTGCATACAGATTAAATCACCGATCTTTCGAATGTTTCTTGTGGGTAAACCAAGAACAGGGAAGGTGGATGCTTTTCTCCCAATTACATGAGGAAAAGATGTTCTTTTGCGTTCCTCATTTTGTTTGATAGGGCAGTGTCTGATGAAAATGTAGCAGGACACTACCAGAGGCATTTTGGTGGCCTAATACGGATCCTTCATGGTTTCATAAATATTGAGTGATGTTGAACTACTTGTGATGATTCATAGTTGCAGTAATTTATTGAAGTCTGAGGAAGGGTCTCGACCCGAGGCGTTGCCTGTCTCCTTTCGCTCTTTGAATGCTGCTGCACCCGCTGGGGTCTCCAGGTTTGTGTAACCCTGCAGTGATTTATTGTTGTACAAAGGCATCCATGACATGAAAATATGAATTTGACTATCTGCAGGTTGACCAGACCATTACAACAGCTGATGGTCAAAGAAGTCTATGAATGTTTAACTACTATAACAACATAACAATAAAATATTTATGTATAAAAGAAGTGTTATACCTGCAATTTGCATAAATAAGTCTAAAAAACAATATTTTGTTATAAGAAATTGGAAGTCTGTGTATACAGTAAAGTTATTTTATCATATTAGATATATGTGAGTTCCTTGTGGATTGCATTTTTCTGAGTATCTAATTGATAGAGCCAATAATAGGGCTCAGAGTGTTACCGTCCTATTAATGGACAATATATTAACCAAGAGGTTATCAGGTGCATTCATAATATCCCGATATGGAAAGGGATATATATATATATAATCTGTCCAAAATTGTAATATATAAGTCGGGAGATAAATAATCCTGAATTGCCTTAGGCAATGGACTCTAACTCTATCTATGATTCAAAAAAGTTAAACATTGAAAATAATAATGCTGATGACTTTAGTATCAATATAAGAGTGCAAACATTGCAAATGTTACGTTAAAATTGCATGTGGATACAGATTGCATTATCATATATGTTTATGAATTTACCAAACAAAGCACACCAAGAGGAGCTGAAACCAAGGTAAACCTATAAGCATATCCTGTCGGCCTTAAGTTGTGTGTGTGTGTGTGTGTGTGTGTGTGTGTGAACATTGATGAAATATGTTGAAGTAGGTAAGAGTCTCTGTGGTAATGAGACTGCTTATTACACACAAAAACCACATTAGGTTCAGTAAAAACTGATGGTTCTAGAGGAATGTATTCTAGATGGTTAGAAATTGGATACACTCAGTGGAACTAGACACTGAAAGGTGGAAAATCACTCTGTTAATGAGGTAGATACATTCACAGGAATGGCACGGGATGAGCCACTCGAGCAAAGATGCAAGGCCGCAGGAGGGTGTAAATTAATGTTAAAGTAAAAAGGAACCAGTCATGGTGTCAGGTTTGGACACAGAGTGTTGGGTTCTCTATAATTGTTGCTTTGTCATACCATCAAAATATATATATCAATTGATATTTTGTGATAAACTTGCCTTTCAATGGAAAGGGCGTTACTTTTATTCTTTATAATGTGAAATAATTTATCACATAACTTGAGGCAAGGTTTGGGGAAAAATGTGTTATTCGCTCGTTACTGTGTTAAATGAGCCAGACTGTCGTATGGAATAAATTCTACGACATGAAAAACACAGAAAGCTTCAAACTCTTCACGTAGTCACTCACGTGACTCCGAAGTAAAATAGTAAGATTAAAGGAGAACTTACCAGTTCGAAGTTTGTTCTTTATTTTATGAGGAGTAACGATGAAGGATTACGTGCCCTCCACTCCACACCCTCATAAAATGAATGATCATCTGGTAGTTCTAAATCTATGATGAGCCTTACTATCTTACTCCGGCTATTGTGTTCTGTGTTTTTCATGCCGCTGCTTTGAAGTATGCCGTTCCAGCGCCAGGCGGGCCTTCTTCACGTAATCCCTCATCGTTACTCCTCATAAAATAAAGATCAAACTTCGAACTGGTAAGTTCTCGTTTAATCTTACTATTATAGGTGCACTGCACACACTAATACAGTCTTAACAGTAACAGGCAATCAAATCAACACACAAAACATTTTCTAAAAAAAGGTTTTCTTTACTGCAAAAACTTACAGTATTTTATTTGCAGTTTTTGCATGCTCCTTTATAACATTTTACATAACATTTTACAACAGTACAACTTGATTATTAAAACAACAATTCTTAATTTTTTTAAAAAGGATAAAACAGCGGGCCCTGGAACCCGGACGTGAGGGGCTTCCCTCTTGTGATGTGCGCTGCGTGCACATTATTTCACGTAACATTTTTGGAATCCTGTCATGCCACCCCCCTTTTTGAAAAGCTTTGTACGGGCCTGAAACTGTTCAGGCTGAGTTCAGGTCTACTGGGGAGTCTTTGGACCTGAAACACTAACTTTATGAACTCTTCAGCACAACTAAACTTTGAGCCAAAAAGTTAACACTGTTTTCCTTTGAATAGATGTTGCCTGACCTGCTGAAAGTTTCCACCATTTTATACTTTTATTTCAGATTTCGAAAGTCTGCAGTTTTTTGGTTGTTCTTGAACTCCTATTTGATTCCCAAACCGAATTAACTGAAGATCTTTGATTTAATTCCTGGTCATTATATTATGTAAACATCCACAGAAATATAACTTAAGCCTGTATTTGCAGTCTAAGTATTACTTTGATCCAAGGACCCTTCATCTCAGTTGATTGGAGCGGTAGTAAAGATGGACGTTATTCCTTAACAAAGGAGCATGTATTTGTGCCTGTGTTACGGTGGAGACGAGAAAGATGCTTTATATCAATGAATAATCCTCATTGTCAGGCTGAACAGAAGCCTGAGCAGCATGAATCAGACCAAACCACTTACTGCAATGGCAACACTAAATCTCCTCATAAATCACCTTGTCCAC
Organism: Okamejei kenojei; assembly: GCA_035221665.1. NCBI lineage: Eukaryota > Metazoa > Chordata > Chondrichthyes > Rajiformes > Rajidae > Okamejei > Okamejei kenojei. The sequence continues at coordinate 37,673,512 of CM069159.1, read as the reverse complement.
CACTGCATGCATTCCCCTTTCTCTGGCTGTTATTAATTGCTAATTGAAAAACGGCAGGATTAGAATTGAAGAGGTGAGAAATTGGCCCAGAATTTGCTAGGAAAATAATGACTTTAATCCACTCACTATTTTGTGAAAGTCCTACAGCAATTTGCTCTTGCTGTGCCTCGAGTTGTGAATCACCACAAATAGTTTGTGTTGCTGTGGTCTTTACCCCCTGCAGCAGACCAGTATCTACTTCCTGGAATAACAAAGAACTGAAGATGCTGGTTTGCTAAAGAAAAACACAAAACGCTGGAGTAACTCAACAGATCAGGCAGCATCTATGGACAACATGGATAGGTGATGTTTCAGGTCGGGGTACTTCTTCAGAGATTTCCCACGGAGATCGCTCCCTCCACAGCTCTCCGGTTTACTCATCCCTTCCCACCGAAATCACCTCTTCCCCAGGTACCTTTCCCAGAAACTGAAGGGGATGTAACACCTGTCCTTATACAATACCACCAGCAGTGCTTCCAGGTGGGACAGAGGTTGACATGCACCTCCTCTAACCTAATCTACTGCATCCGGCGTTCCCAATATGGTCTCTACATCCACAAGACCAATCATGGGCTTGGTGACCGTTTTGCTGAACACGTTCTCGGTCCACCAAGGTCTCTGGGATCTCCCGGTTGTCAACCATTTTAACTTTCCTTCCCATTCCCATGCTGTCCTGTCTGTCCTGGACCTCCTCCATTGCCAAAGTGAGGCCACTGCAGGAACAACACCTCATATTCCACTTATGTAGTGTACACCCCAATGGTATGAACATTGAATGATCTAACTTTAGGAAAATTACACAAACACCCCCCTTCTCCCTACCCTTTCTCTCTGAACCCCTTTCCTTCCCCCTCACTCCCCTCCCCTGAACACTGGCTGACCTTGCACTTGATTCGTTCCTTCCCCTCCCCCTCCACTGACATTCCTTCCTCCAGCTTCACAATTTGCAACCTTTCTATCCTTGAACGTCGCTATTTACAACTCTTTACAACTCTTTATCCTCTTGGCTCACTCCTGTCTTTCACCTCTGTCCTACTATAAAAAAAGTTCCCCTGAATTCACCTATTACCGGCCATGCTTTGTCCTGCCCCTCTGGTCTTCCAGCTTTATTTCTCGCACCCTCTGCTCTCTGCTCTTGGACCATGTTTTGACTCAGGCTCGCTACCACTGCCGCCAGCCTGATAACCCGACCCAAATTGTCATGTTGTGCAGGGATGCTGCCTGACCAACTGACCTACTCTATTATACTCTGCCCAGTCCTTTTGATCTTTACCCTTGTCTGAGGGCATCTAACTATTTAAATGTGCAGCGAAGGAGGAGCATGCTAACACAAGCTTTTGCTGTGCCTCATTAGATGGGACAATAATAAACTAAACTAAACATAACTTGACTTGACTTGACTTGACGAATGGAAGGGGAACATTGTGTGAGCTCACCTGAAGTTGGCTCAGAGCTTGGACATCCTGTATCTGCTATTGTGTTCTAGGGGAATTCATCTAAACAATGTTTTCATCTAAACTGATATTTTGCACAGAGATTTGTGTATAATGCTTGAGGTGTAATGGGCAGGGTGTAACCATATAACCATATAACCATATAACAATTACAGCACGGAAACAGGCCCTCTCGGCCCTTCCAGTCCGTGCCGACCACTTTTTGCCACCAAAGTTATCCACTTTGGTGGCAAAAACAGGAAAGCAGACTATTATTTAAATGGTGGCCGATTAGGAAAAGGGGAGATGCAGCGAGACCTGGGTGTCATGGTACACCAGTCATTGAAAGTAGGCATGCAGGCGCAGCAGGCAGTGAAAAAAGCGAATGGTATGTTAGCTTTCATAGCAAAAGGATTTGAGTACAGGAGCAGGGAGGTTCTACTTCAGTTGTACAGGGTCTTGGTGAGACCACACCTGGAGTATTGCGTACAGTTTTGGTCTCCAAATCTGAGGAAGGACATTATTGCCATAGAGGGAGTGCAGAGAAGGTTCACCAGACTGATTCCTGGGATGTCAGGACTGTCTTATGAAGAAAGACTGGATAGACTCGGTTTATACTCTCTGGAATTTAGGAGATTGAGAGGGGATCTTATAGAAACTTACAAAATTCTTAAGGGGTTGGACAGGCTAGATGCAGGAAGATTGTTCCCGATGTTGGGGAAGTCCAGGACAAGGGGTCACAGCTTAAGGATAAGGGGGAAATCCTTTAAGACCGAGATGAGAAAGACTTTCTTCACACAGAGAGTGGTGAGTCTCTGGAACTCTCTGCCACAGAGGGTAGTTGAGGCCAGTTCATTGGCTATATTTAAGAGTGAGTTGGATGTGGCCCTTGTGGCTAAGGGGATCAGAGGGTATGGAGAGAAGGCAGGTACGGGATACTGAGTTGGATGATCAGCCATGATCATATTGAATGGCGGTGCAGGCTCGAAGGGATGAATGGCCTACTCCTGCACCTAATTTCTATGTTTCTATGTTTCTATGTTTCTATGACCATTTGTTTTCCCCTAGTCCCATCTACCTGCACTCAGACCATACCCCTCCATTCCCTTCACGTCCATATACCTATCCACTTTACTTTTAAATGTTAAAATCGATCCTGCCTCCACCACTTCTGCTGGAAGCTCATTCCACACAGCCACCACCCTCTGAGTAAAGAAGTTCCCCCTCACGTTACCCCTAAACTTCTGTCCCGTAATTATCATGTCATGCCCTCTTGTTTGAATCTTCCCTACCCTCAATGGGAAAAGCTTATCCACGTCAACTCTGTCTATCCCTTTCATCATTTTAAAGACCTCAATCAAGTCCCCCCTTAACCTTCTGCGCTCCAAAGAATAAAGACCTAACTTGTTCAACCTTTCTCTGTAACATAGTTGCTGGAACCCTGGCAACATTCTGGTAAATCTTCTCTGTACTCTCTCTATTTTGTTGACATCCTTCCTATAATTAGGCGACCAAAATTGTACACCATACTCCAGAATTGGTCTTACCAATGCCTTGTACAATTTTAACATTACTTCCCTACTCCTATATTCTGAATGTACTGAATGTATGATTTGTACTGATGGTGTACTGAATGTATTATTTATAAAGATGTTATAGAATTATATCCATTACCTATTGAGAAACAAGGAACTGCAGCACTTTGTGTCTTTTATGTAAACCAGCTTCTGCAATTCCTTGTTCCTCAATATGTAATGGATATCATTCTACACAAATCTCTGTCCAAAAGGTCTGTTTAGATGAGTGGTTCCAACGCAAAACATCACTTTCCTTGTTCTCGAGATGCTGCCTAATCCTCTGAGCTACTGGCCACTCTATATCCTTTTCCTATTATATATTTGTTTTTGTTAATTGTTCAGTCCATGCTTGAATCTCTTCTGCCTTAGGGTCTTTAGAGACAGAGTGTTTATTACCTATTGTGGCGTCCATGGCCAACCAATAGCAATAATGCTGGGAATTGTCGTCCCCTGGCCTGTCAGACAGTTAAAGTGATCAGAGCAACACTCACAGGGAAAGGGTGTTGTCACACTGTCTTGACATTCGTTACAAGTGTTTGATAGGTTGGGTAGTGCACCTCAGCCAGTGGCAATCAAACACACTGAAACACATCTCCTCGTCAAATGTTTGCCCTCATCGATAGATTAATCTGTTGCAATTTATTGCTGTTTGTGGGCACTGGTTGAAATCCAATTGGTTGCTGTGTATCAGTGATTGAAAAATGCCTTATGAAATCTGATTGCCACATGGGCTTAGATTTCGTAATAAATACAGACCCTTGGTTCTATTAAGAGTCAGGAACTTCAGGATGACAAGGAACAAAATAGTGGAGGAATTACAAAAATAATTTAATAAAATTAGCCTTTATATATGAGTAATATTATCATCATTGTGCAAGAATAATTATTAATAACTCGGGCACAATATGATTCACATTCATTCACCGCATTATCTCAACTGCTCTCTGTCATAGAATTATAAGTTAGTATTTGTAAGTTTCCTATATTAATAACACTGTTAATTTTATTAAGGATTGTTTCATTATCTGTTTTGACTTGTTGTGTATCTAGCTTTTTAGTCATGTATACAGATTTGTGACTAACATTGAGTGTTAGAGAATTTACCAGAGTGGTAAATCGAATATCACAGTACCTTAATTGGTACACATGATAATAAAAGACCTTGAACCTTATCTAACAAATGAATTACAAATTAGTCCAAAGATGGAACTCTACATTGGTATTTAATACATCTGTTTAAATTACAAAGCAGTCGAATTATATTTTATTGGTTTGCTTAGAAAAGTCCAATATTCACATTACTTTGAAGTAAGTTATTTATTGAGTTGGGTAGTAGAGCTAATAGGACTTGTTGTTTCAATCCCTGTAATAAGTCGGCACTCTTGCTATTTGCAGTGGGATTGGAGTGGTAAAACGTAGGGTACGTACGTCATCGGGGTCATCAGGTGGGCACCCTCCTTCTTTGACGTTTCATTGATAAGCCCACAACATCTCCAGAGGGCTCAACGGTGATACCTGGCGTCCCAGTTACACCCCCCTCAATTCCATACCCTCCTGTATTCATCTTGCAGCCCAATTGTTGTCTCTCCTTTTGATCCAGATCCAATTGCTGCTTTTTTCCGCAGAATTTGATAATGATTCGATTGCTTGTTGGAGGCAGCGACCCCTCACCCCCATTTTCTTTATAGCCTGGTCATAGATGAAGCAACAAATCCCCTCCATCCCACTTCGACAGGGAAAATCTTGGTCGTCCAGCCATTCTGGGAAGCTTCAGTTGCTGGTTCAGAGTACTTGTTTTTTTTCCTCTCATAAGCTTATTCAACACCATCTTCCCATGGAACTGTCAATTCCACAACATATGCCAACTTGGCTGGCCGGAGTGTTGTAGCCACAATGTCTGGGGGAAACACAAGCCTTTTTTCTAAGTCCACTTCCATTTTCCAATCCCGAGCAGGCTGCAGAATGCTTGCATCCATTGATGTTATCTGGTGCTCTGGAGGTTGGCCTGCTGGTACAAATGTTGTGAAGTGGACATTTCCTGCCGATGTTGGTGGGGAAGCATTTGTGATCGTTCGCTTCTGTTCAAGGATTGATGACAGCTGTCTGAGAACTTGGTTATGCCGCCAAGTGTAACGCCCTTGGCTGAGGCTCATACTAAATCTCAGACTAAAATGGGTTTTTTTTGGCAATAGGAAAAGCCCTCAAATTTTTACTTTATTTTGCAAAGTTACTCTTGATTTTGCAATATATTTTATTGTGTCAATCATAAATAATTTTTGTTTAGTATTAATTTAGCATATAGCAATAGATACAGATGGTGAATTTATCAATTGGATGATCACAATAATTGATATAATGGCTTAAAACTAACAATTGACATTAATTGTTTATTGGTACAAACCTGTCTATTTTAAATAAAGTAATATGTGACTGATTTTAAACAAACCGACCATTTAAAAACCAACTTGGTATGCACAAATCTAATTCCATTTCATTTTGACTGGTTTTAGCATGCAACAAAAGCTTTTCATTGTACCTTGGTTCAGTGACAATAAACTAAACTGAAATGAGAAAAAAAAACTGAACTTAACTTTAGCTCCACAAATTAGTGACTAGCACTCAACTTAAAATATTTAATAATATGACATTTACTGATTGTGGAAGTTCAAAGTCATAATCTTATTCTTTATGTCCTGAAGAAATAACAGCCTAATTTTGAAGTGGTGAATTAACACATGCTCAGAATATGGCAACGATCTTCACATCCAATTATATATTCTAACAAATGTGATAGCCAGAGGCTCCAATGAAAACAAAACAATTTATTTATTTATTTCTCCCCCCCCACCCAGCCCCACATCAGTCTGAAGAAGAGTCTCAACCCGAAACATCACCTATTTCCTTTGCTCCATAGATGCTGCATCACCTGCTGAGTTTCTCCAGCAATTTTGTCTACCAACAAACTATTTATGTAATGTTTCATGTTCCAAGATGCTTTAACTGTGAAAACATATATTAAAAACACTGTTAATTTTATGAATCATGGTCTCATTATCTGTTTTGACTCATTGACTGACCCACTGAGTAACTCCAGCAATTGTATCTGTTTTTGTTAACCAACATTTGCAGTTCCTTGTATAGTACCTAGATGTAATCTTTTTCTACTGAGTTTAAAAGAGAATCTAAACTTTAAAAAGTTACATCTGGGAATAAATAGCCAGCATCAGTTAAAATGTCCACAAAACCGTGAAATCATAATTGACCATCCATATGGTGTCTTTGGAGCATTAAAATTTGGTTCAGATCCAGTAGCCCCATCTCATATCAATGTAAATGACTCCTGCCTCCATTCTGTTTAAGCTGCACAGTTGTTTCTGTGACAATGAAATTCAAGGCAAACACCCATCACCACCTTCCCAAGATAGCTAAAATATTGAGTTCATTAATACATTTGCAAATTGGGACTTGTTCTTATGGATAAAGCTAATACTACTTGTGGAGGGGAACAAACTTTATAATGTTCAACAACCCTTACGTTTTAAGGGTTGTTGAACATTATAAGGATGTAACAAGGATAGCTGAATACTATAGACTTTGGTTACATTTTATAGGGTTGTGATTTCCTTTGATTTAAAATCAGTTTGCGAAGGATTTATTGTCAGTCCTCTATGAATCAGGCCTGACCCTCCAATATGAATGGATCGAGTTTGTTGAGATAAGTGGTTTTATTCTCATTCCGTGCTTTCTTGATTCATTTGTTTTTTCCAGTTGCTAAATCTAGACCCTTTGACCTTTTGTTTTGTGTTCTGACAGTAGAAGAGTAGTTTCAAGCACAAATGCCCTTAGAGGCATAACTAAAATGTCATCATGCCCTTCGGCAAAAATATTTAATCAGAACAAAGACTTGAAGATACAATAAAGGCCAACAGGTAAACAGTATTTATTAATAACATTATTTCTCTTTGAATCCCATTTGCAAGTCACCCCACAGCCAAACATCATTGCATTTTCCAAAGTTCATTAAAGTTGTGGACTGCAAGTTGTTTTTACTGATTAAATGGGGCTACTTCACAGACACATGTTTTCTTCAAATGGAACAATCTTTCATCAATGGTTAACGTTGTCATACTTATGTGTTCTCCAATATTTCATTGTTCACATCACCAAGTATAAACTGTTGCGCCATATCCTGTGACTAATACTAAGTCTGTTAATGCCTCTCTTCTGCTTTAATGCTCGATAACTTGACCCTGCTACAGCAGGTTGGAAGTCTCTCATTGACACACTTGAGCACTTCACGAGCATGCTCATTAAATGCTATTCATTTCCCCAACTCCGTTGTTTTAAACCTGGCCAAACCTTGAACCCTTAAGTGTAAAGAACAATTAAACAATTTCCTTAAATCAAATTTTGTTCCTGTCTTTTGTTTAACATTTTCAGTTAATCAAATGAGGCTGCAAACAGATTAGAGGTTTGTTTGGATGTGCCCTTGTCCTTTGTTACACAGGTTCAAGCTTTCCCTTATTAGTTATTTTCTTCTTCAAGTGGCTTTTAATTTTCTTCCAGATTGTTACTTATAAAAGTTTCCACTGTCAATGGGTCTGACAGACCGGTCAGGCAACGCTCAGTTTGAGTACTTCACTTTCTTGCACAATTATGTAATGTCTTGTCATCCTGCATTTCAGTGGGACTGTGAATTTATCAGAGAAAGTGCAGAGACTGTGGTCAGCACTGCCTTGATTTAATCAGAACTTGTCGGGTTAAGCACGGTGACTTTGTTACTGCCTCATCATGACCATTTTGCATCCTGTCAATTGTCCCAGCAAGGCCCATTTATATATGGCAAAGTCAGAACTATTTCTGGTCAAGGATAATTTTTAAATTAGCACTAGGGTTTAGGCTGATGTCGGAACGATCTTCATTATATGAAGAGTCAGGAAAAATACAGAACTTGCATCAAAAAGATTGTTTGCGAGGCATAATATTATTAGATCAGTGACAATCTTCTGAATCATGAGCTATGATTTCCTTATAGATGTTGAATGAATTAAAGTTGCTGTTATAATTGTCCGTGGGCCAGTTTACAACCAATCTTCTGGTAAAGTAACAGTACCAAAGGCAACTGTTTGCAAAGTTCTAAGGTTATTCCAACTTGATAGTCTAGCAAGGAATATCTGAACAAATGGTGCAGATCACAGGCTGGGATGGTGTGTAGTTAGCTATACTGTGACCAGATTCATGTAACAAAAATCAGGAATAGAAATATCAACTGATCATTGAGTTTGAATTCCATTAAGTCAAGTGCCTGCAATGTAAGAGAGTTTCATGATTCTGTTTCATTTTCATTTTTTCCCTTCATCTTGATCCTATAATCATACTCATATATTGAAAGTCTCATATTCTATCTGAAGTTCTCTCCTACCATGCTTCTATCCTTGAAAGAGATGATTCCAAATTCCAAAATTGGTTTATTTATATTCATGTTTTCTACATCAGAACTACAGAAAGTCCACCACCTGTATAAACTCTATTGAAATAGTCTCATGATTAGCAATTCGTGGAAACATAGAAATTTACAGACCATTTCAATGTGTGCAGGGAAGAGTTACGTAAGCACATTTTGCACATTTTAAATCTTCCCCAATAAGGAGATCATGAGCATTGAACGACTTCAATTGGAATTTCTCCATTTCTCACTGCATTCTAACAATAATCTCCGGTATAATCCCATTATTTTAATTGGTAATTATATTATTCTGCTTAATGAAAATTTATAAAAAGCATATGCTAGAAATCTGAAATGAAATCAGAAATGGTTTGAAACACTCAATAGGTTAGCAGATGGCCTTCAACCTGAATCCTTTATGACGTTTCTCTTTCTACAGATGCCACCTGACATACTCAGTATTTTCACCATTTTCGGTTTTTGTTTTTGCCTCAGCATCTAACTGCTCAGAAGCCTTAATAGTAAATGTAAAACATGATCTGCACAGGTGGAATTGTAACCCATTTCCCAGCTAAATGCCCATCATAAATACCCAACCTGGTGGGACTGCTGGGAATCAGGAGAAGTCTAAGGTAGGTTTGGAAAATGAAATGTTCTTCCACACCCTTGCATGGAAAACTTGAGGCTCTTCAGCCCTGGAGACATCATCTTGACCTCTTTTAGCCCTCTTATTGGCAGCCTTAGATGTATCCTCCCAGGAGATCCCAAAGCATGTTATGGCTATTAAAGCACTTTTGAGGTGTGGCCAGGTGTTGTAATGGAGGAAACAGGGATTGGAGCCAGAAGAATGGCTCTGATTGAACTGAATACTCATGCAAGATGATGGTGTTCCCATGATTAATCTTCTACTGCTTTTGTTATTTTGTAGTGATTTTTTGTATAAAAGCTCCCTCAAGCAACTATGTGATAATGATCAGTTTCTCTGCTCTAATGAATAGAAACATAGAAACATAGAAATTAGGTGCAGGAGTAGGCCATTCAGCCCTTCGAGCCTACACCGCCATTCAATATGATCATGGCTGATCATCCAACTCAGTATCCCGTACCTGCCTTCTCTCCATACCCTCTGATCCCCTTAGCCACAAGGGCCACATCCAACTCACTCTTAAATATAGCCAATGAACTGGCCTCAACTACCCTCTGTGGCAGAGAATTCCAGAGACTCACCACTCTCTGTGTGAAAAAAGTCTTTCTCATCTCGGTCTTAAAGGATTTCCCCCTTATCCTTAAGCTGTGACCCCTTGTCCTGGACTTCCCCAACATCGGGAACAATCTTCCTGCATCTAGCCTGTCCAACCCCTTAAGAATTTTGTAAGTTACTATAAGATCCCCTCTCAATCTCCTAAATTCCAGAGAGTATAAACCGAGTCTATCCAGTCTTCCTTCATAAGACAGTCCTGACATCCCAGGAATCAGTCTGGTGAACCTTCTCTGCACTCCCTCTATGGCAATAATGTCCTTCCTCAAATTTGGAGACCAAAACTGTACGCAATACTCCAGGTGTGGTCTCACCAAGACCCTGTACAACTGAAGTAGAACCTCCCTGCTCCTGTACTCAAATCCTTTTGCTATGAAAGCTAACATACCATTCGCTTTTTTCACTGCCTGCTGCACCTGCATGCCTACTTTCAATGACTGGTGTACCATGACACCCAGGTCTCGCTGCATCTCCCCTTTTCCTAATCGGCCACCATTTAAATAATAGTCTGCTTTCCTGTTTTTGCCACCAAAGTGGATAACCTCACATTTATCCACATTATACTGCATCTGCCAAACATTTGCCCACTCACCCAGCCTATCCAAGTCACCTTGCAGTCTCCTAGCATCCTCCTCACAGCGAACACTGCCCCCCAGCTTAGTGTCATCCGCAAACTTGGAGATATTGCCTTCAATTCCCTCATCCAGATCATTAATATATATTGTAAATAGCTGGGGTCCCAGCACTGAGCCCTGCGGTACCCCACTAGTTACTGCCTGCCCGTGAAGTGCTCGTGAAGACATTCTGGATACGTCTCCTACCCCATTCTAAAATCATTTCATGGAACTTTTTACATCAACCTGACTGTACAGTTGAGATCACGGTTTAATGTCACCTCGACAAGTTAAATATTGCATTGATGTGCAAGCTTGGATTTTTGTCCTCATGTCTCTAGAATGGGACTTGAATCTTTGATCTTCCGATTCGAAAGCAAATGTGCTGGCACTGGCAAGAATCAAATGAGCAACTGCTGCTAGAACCAATGCCATTTTTTCCGTCAGATATCAAGTATCTACTTTTAGATGTCAACAATGCATGTCTTGGATAGGATTCTGTAACTTTATAATGTATTCCATTTTGAAGAGATATTTAGTGAATATTTATATATTTAAAGCAATCCTTATTTAACTAAGTTACAAGTTGCATCTCAGCTATGCATGTAGCCATCCCGGCAATAGAGTCACAATCCAGCAAGGAACATCTACTTGTCTCAGCACGGTAGCACATTTCAAGGACGTTCTCAGGGATTGCTCCTGGAGGCAATCTCTCTTTTCCTGATGTTAATAATCGGTCCACCTCTAGAGAAGCACCAGAGCTAATGCCAGGGGAACCAGTCCAACCATTGAGATTAATCATTTCTATACAGTCCAACAAGTATGAAATCCAATCACCGACATTTTGTCCATGAACAGTTCCAACATGACAGCTTTTCTTGCTTGGATTTTAGCCACCTGGCTCGAACCCCGTGATTTGAAGGTAAACAAGACTGAGTTGATTGCTCAGACTATATTTCAGCTATTTACTATTCTGATCTAATATCCTGATGCTTGTAAACAGAACTTCAGAATAATTTGAGCATTGAATGGCAAGAAATATCTGGCCCATCACCATGATAAAATAGAGAAACCAATTGACATTAAAGTATTGCTGCTTCAAATTTTTAGAAAGTAAAGGGAATGTAGTGAGATTATGTTTAATTTAAGGACCTGTCCCACTGTACGAGGTAATTCAAGAGTTCTCCTGAGTTTCCCCTGGAGCGAACTCGGAGAATTACGGTAATAGCCGCTCGTAGGTACTCAGGGCACTCGTGGACATTTTTCAACATGTTGAAAAAACTTCACGAGCTTACCGCGTTTCCTGAGTACCTGCCGTTAGTGTTATGAGCCACTAAGAGACGTCCCGAGCTCTGACATACCCGCTATGTGCATTCTACGTACTTACCACGAGTTTGATTTTTTTTAAACTCAGGAGAGCTCTTGGGTGAACTCGTATAATGGGACAGGCCCTTTAGAGATCCAGCATGGAACAAGCCCTCCAGCCCATCTAGTCGACGGTGACCATCAATCATCCGTTCTCATTAGTTCTATGTTATCCCACTTTCCCACGCACTCCCTACTACACTAGGGGCAATTTATAGAGGCCAATTAACCTACAAACCCCACGTCTTTGAGATGTGGGAGGAAACTGGAGCATTTGCTGGAGATCGACACGGTCTCAGGGAGCACCTAAGGTCAGGGTGAAACCTGGGTTTCTGGCACTGTGAGGCAGCAGTTCTACAAGCTGAGCCACTGTGCTTCTCAATGTTAGACAATAGGTGCAGGAGTAGGCCATTCGAGCCAGCCATTTAATGTGATCATGGCTGTACATAAAATGGCAATGCAAGCTTGGGTGACAATAATACTGCATCATAGCCTTCAGAATAACTGCTCAATATATTGGAACCACCAAATGGAAAAATATGCTCGGGATGAATTCCAGATCTGCCAATCTATATTATTATGGTCCTTGCACTTCTTTTTCCTCTGCACTTTCTCTGCAGCTGTAACAGTATTTTAACTTTGAAACTATCAGATGTACACATTTACAGTTTGGTATGATTTGCCTGCAAAACAATGTTTTTCTTTGTGTCTGGGTACACGTGACCTGAATAAACCAAAACAAAATATTAGTGTTGAATGCAATTCTTTTTTGCCATGCTACATATTCTAATTGTTTTCTTGGCGTAATAGTATTGTATTTATATCCAAAGTTGAAGGTAGGGCAAACATTAACTAAATGCATTTGAACTTTCAGATCAACTACATTGCTGTTGGTCCGAAGTTACATGTATACCAGACGTGAGCATGACTGATTTACTTCCTGAGAACCAGGTATATTGAGAATTCTTAGTTTTGTGCTTATCGCTGCAGTTATTCTTTTATATTATTTAATTACGAACCTAAATACCAATACACATATGGTGGAATCAAGTCCTGGGATCTAAACCAGTAAATTTATGCAACCACACACATACGTCATAGCATACCACAAATCATACACATTTTAGCTATATCAATAAACTAAAATCAATATGATTTTTGTTCATGTTTACAGGTTCACCGAAACCCCATCACCAAGGGTGATCACATATTGATGACTGTGTCATGCACAGAACAATATATGCAACAAATCAGTCATCATTCCATCAATGCAATTTGTTGAATGGACCAAGAGCAAAATATTGTCGTTTACATTTCTGTCCCGTCTATGTGAGATTTGTCTTGTCTATATTAATGCTGCTTGAAACCATGGAAAAACTTAAGAGGCACAAAACCAGACACAGCATTTTCAAAATGAGCAGGTTATACTCTGAAGGTTTTGAATATATACAGTAAATTGACTTTTTTTTAATATGCAAAAGACAGAATTGAAATGGGAAGAATAAATCTAATTCAAGAGTCAGATCATTGCATAAAATTTGGATTTGGATTTTTATACTAAATTTACTATCAGAGGAATTGTCCAGCAAGCAAATGAAATAAATGACAACGCTGCACAATCGTTTCCACACTATTCATCCTAGCTTCATATAAATAATTTACTGTGATTTGTACTTTAAGAAAATGATCCAATGGAAATGGCTGTGGAATAACCATTGATTGATTAAACACTTCCCTTCTATTTTACAGTACTCGGCACTCTGGTATTATGTGGTCCAGATTTGGTGGCTAATATTGGTTGCTCCCGATGAGAGGGGATATCGTATCCATGTGATGGTCATCAGTCCGCTGGTGGAAATGCCTCAGTGCTGGTTTACAGAAAACTGGTTTATCTGTCAACTAATTTATTTGCTTTACAGCTGGAGTGAAACGAACAAATGTGGATGGCAGTCACTAGAGGTAATTTATAAAGTTAATATAGTGGAGAAAACATTTTCACATGCTTCCATGGCATAGCAACCGCTAATAGTGAATAATGTCTTAATTTAATGTTTACTACACAAATACATAATTGAAACACACTACAAATCTCTAAAGATGCTTTCTGGTCATCCTGCAGCCCAGCTAATCAACATTGTGTTCCTTTGTGTTTGCTGCTTTGTGATGTTGTTTCATTGTTTTACTTGACTTTTCTCCAAACCATTGATACAAGCAGCCCAAACAAGACTCGGCATTGACTGACCATCCCGAATTTCATTTTGTGGCAAGGTGATGAGATGCCTTGCTGAACTGGTTTATTCTATAGAATGAAGGCTATTCTGCAATGTGAATGAGCAAATGGACAACTAAACACTGAAGGCCCACAAACTCTCTGATCTTGGAGGCCACCATAGCCTCTCTCTGAGCATTTCAGGATGAAGCCATGCATCCAAGAGCCAGAATTATATTTACCCTTACTAGACACAGATCAGCTACTGATATCAGACTATTGCTTTGTGTAATGTTCCCACAGATGTGAAAGAGGACATTTCACTCAGTGTGGCTCAAGTCTGATCTCAGTTTACTTTGCCCTAACCCAATGTGGTGTGTTCACCTTTAATAGAACCTTGTGATATTCCTAACTTTAGTATGCTAATTCTATGCTAGATATAAGCAGATACTGACCAGTCTTCCAACCTTCGAGATTGATCTAAGGCAACAAATTCTTAATGGTTGTTACAGCAAAGGTTTCCTTTTTCCATGCCAATGCATTGTAGTGTTGGACCACCATGTTTCATTGCCATGTTATTGAGCAAGTTCCTTGCTGCTCTAAGGTTATATTGTGAAGTATGCAAGCGGAAGATGTTCTCAAAGGTTTGTCCTCTAGTGCTGACAATCCACTTTGCATTTTATTTACCATTACAACATTTTGATGATTCACCTGAATACAGAGTTCAAGGACCTACTAACCAACTTTGTATGGTCATGAAGTGATAAACTACATTAACATTTTGGACATGCAAATGGGCATTTTACATTACATTGTTGATTATCAGTATTGAAAAGTCAGATTACATCATGTGTAAAGAGACTTGAAGCCCCATCAGGTTCTTGATGAATTTATTATTTTCTTCTCTGTGCCTTTATTAATCCATAATGACACACAATATAGATTCAGTTCATGATTAAAGAAGTGGTGTCCACAATGTGTCATTAACAAGCAAAGATATCTTTGAACACTTTCAAGGTAGACCTTATAAAAAGGAAATGTGGCATTTTATGTCCTTTGGCAGTGCTTTAACAGTGAAGAATTTTGATGAAAGCTTTTCTGAACTCTATGTTGAAGGTGGTGTAAATGATTGGGTTCACAGCACTATTGACATAACCCAGCCAGGTGAAGGCACTGTACAAGGCTTGAGGGATGTTGCATTTTTTACAGTGCTTGTTCAGGATATGGGTAATGAAGAATGGCAACCAACAAATAATGAAGACACCTATAAACAAGAGAAGCAGAGATTAATATCCAGCATTGAAAATTCACGAGAAATCCAATAGGTAACTATATAAATAAAAATATTTTCAATCGATAGCTGGAGAGAAAATGGCTTTCCTGTTGTGAAGGCAAACTAGGTGAGACAGTATAGAAACATAGAAACTTAGAAAATAGGTGCAAGAGTAGGCCATTCGGCCCTTCGAGCCAGCATCGCCATTCAAAATGATCATGGCTGATCATCCAAAATCAGTACCCCGTTCTGGCTTTTTCCCCATATCTCTTGTTTCCCTTAGCCCTAAATCTAAAACAATGCACAATAGGAAATTGGACATGAAAGAAATTGGAGGAATAAGGCTATTTCTGAGCATTAATTAGTGTTTAATTCCTTGCTTTGATGTCAAGACACTGGTAGTATCCAACATGCGGGTTTTAGTTTAATGGAAATCATGATATCATAGCAAAGACCAGAATTCAAAAAAACGAAGTTTTCATTGTCAAAGGAAAGTATCCTCAATTTGAGTGTTCCACATGAATAATGTGTATCAGAAATTCAGTAAAGTCGCCGTGACTTGGATGGGCTACAAATTAATTTGTAGTGTGGCAATTTTGTCCAATAAGAAATTTAATTGACAGCATTTCACTAAACTACACTCTACATTTAGTTCAGCACCAGGGTAGTCTTGCACATTTATTTTGGATCTTTCACCAGCTTGCGGCTGATATGCAGAGAGCAGAGCAAATGAACCCCACCAATGAGGAGTGAAACCATTAGTTAAAGGGAATCTACCTCAGCAGGTTTGTTGTTAGGTAGGAGGGTATTGATCTTCAACAGGCAAATTCATTCAGAATTTAGGTTGGTGATTGCTCTATTCTCTCTTCCCTCCCTTGTTGATGATACAGATAGGCCCTCTGTTGTACTTAACTATTTCCTTGGATGCCATTTACATGCCAAGTAATTCCTCCCTTCCCCCCAATCACGTGATCATATCCTTGACCTCAAGGTCCCTTCCTCCAACTATCCTTAATGATCCAGGCCTAATCCTTCTTGCATCGTATCCTGGTGAATCCAACAGAGGAAAGACCCTCGTGTGTGTGTGTGTGTTGTTAGAATTAAGGGTCATTCTATCATTTTACAATATTGACTCTGGGTGTACTTGCACAAACTTTTTAAGCCCCCACCACTGCAAATCCCAGGACTCGGGTATCAGCTGAAGTTTGACACCTACTTCTGCCATGTAATATTTCTAGGCTACTGTATTTAGACATTACTGACAAAGCATTAATAATGTAGTAAGCATGCAGGTACAGCAGGCAGTGAAGAAAACTAATGGCATGTTGGCCTTCATTGTGAGAGGATTTGAGTTTAGGAGCATGGTGTTGCGCAGGGCCCTGGTGAGACCACACCTGGAGCATTGTGTGTAGTTTTGGTCTCGTAATTTGAGAAAGGACATCATTGCTATTGTGGAAGTGCAGCGTAGGTTCACCAGGTTAATCCCAGGATGGCGGGACTGACATATGACGAAAAAATGGGTCGACTGGGCTTGTATTCATTGGAATTTAGAACGATGAGAGGGGATCTTATAGAAATACCTAAAATTCTTAAAGGATTGGACAGGTTAGATGCAGGAAAAATGTTCCCGATGTTGGGGGGAGTCCAAAACCAGGGATCACGGTTTAAGAATAAGGGGTCGGCCATTTAGGACTGAGATGAGGGAAAACCTCTTCACCCAGAGAGTTGTGAATCTGTGGAATTCTCTGCCACAAAGGCAGTGGTGGTCAATTCGCTGGATGTTTTCAAGAGAGAGTTAGATTTAACTCTTAGGGCGAAAGGAATCAAGGAATATGGGGAAAAAGCAGGAATGGGGTACTGATTTTAGATGATCAGCAATGATTATATGGAATGGCGGTGCTGGCTTGAAGGTCCGAATGGCCTACTCCTGCACCTATTTCACAATATCTCTATGCATGGAGGTGCCTGACAAATCCAACCAACTATGTGTTTGACAAATCTAGATTAGAAATATTGGAGACAATTCCAAAACACTAAAACAATGTGATGTTGGGAGGAAGCAGTTTGAGCTAAATTATTTATCTCTATACTGTCTCCTCTATCAAGTTCTATATGTGCTTGAGCTGATTTAAACTGTTAGGACAGTTAACTTTTTGTTTTGGATTCCTTGTCTCACTTTCCAATTTCTCTAATAATTCCTTTCCTGCTTTTGCCACCATGAATAATCTCCAGATAAACATACTCTGCCACTGCCAAGCGAAAGGTCAAAAGTTAGAGGAAACACAGTGCTAGATTCGTTTTGATATATTTATGAAAAAATACTTCTGCTGTGGAGAAACAGGATCCCTGTTACTTGAATTCTTGGATCTAACTGTTAATTTAAACACTTCAAACATGAGCTAGGTAATAAAGATCCTTCAACTTCAACATTACACAAGCAACTGCATGATCCCATTGGCACTCATTTTGACTAATTTCCTGCAATGGTCTAAATTCAGATGCATCCGTTACAATGAAACACCCACATTTTAGGAAGCTTCTGTATATTCTGCAAAAATAAGCAATTGATTTAAAACTTTCCAACTTCCTTTCATGTCAACTACTGGCAGTGAAGAGGGAGAGGGTGGTGTCGAGAGATCCTCGAGGAACATCATGAACTCCTTCCCCTCCATGGTTTGCCATTCCAATTTAAAGACATTTATATTACAGATGGTTGGAAACCAAACTGAAGCAATGAACAAAGAAGGGACACAAAATGCTGGAGTAACTCAGCGGGACAGGTGGCATCTCTGGATAGAAGGAAGGGACAATACTAACCAAGGACAATAGCCAGCATCTGAGTTGCCTTCTTCTCCTTTTGCTGGGACATCTTCCTCTTGCTCATGGTCTTGAGTGAAGTTCTTGTTTTACCATTTGGCATCGACTGGATTTCAAAAGCTTTGGTCACTTTGCTTATGTTTTTAGGGTGACCATTCTTCTCTCCTCTCGCCGGGCTGCCTGCCGGTGATGGCAGACTAGAACTCGCGCCCTGGTTAGAGGGAGTAGGCACAGTCAGCTGGCGGCTGGCAGCTGCCAGTTTGAGCTTGGTTTTCTCTAGAGGGGGACTGGCAGATGACATCATTTCCATCTCCATCTCATCCTGATGATTCACGGCCTCCTGCACCAAGATCAAATATACCAACACAACACCAAATAAATACCCAATGTGCATGCCAGACCAATGGAAAGTAATAACAATTAAATTAGACGAGTTGTTCTATTAATCACTTGTTCCAGAAACATTGGGTGGCACAGTGGCGCAGCGGTAGAGCTTACAGCGTCTGGGACCGGAGTTCGATCCTGACTATGGGTGCAGTCTGTATGGAGATTGTACATTCTCCCTGTGACCATGTGGGTTTTCTCCACGTGCTCTGGTTTCCTCCCACATTTCAGGTTTGTAGGTTAATTGGCTTCTGTAAATTGTCCCGATGCGTAGGATAGAAGTAGTGTTTGGATGATCGTTGATCGGCACGGACAGGGTGGGCCGAAGGGCCGTGTCCACGCTGTGCCTCTAAACTAAACAAGAAGAGGCCATTCAGCCTCTGAAGCTCATTCTGTCGTGGACCCAGATACCTCAACTTCATTGTGTTCCCTAGTTGAGTATCGCTTGGTACCTTTGTACAGTGCTTATTGTGTGAAGGTACGTACCACTACTGAGTACTGGCACCTATTTAAAAAGTTGAGGCAGTTTGGAGCAGTTTAGTTTAGTGTAGTGTAGTTTAGTTTAGAGATACAGCATGGAAACATTCCCTTCGGCCCACCGGTTCCTTCTCTATGGAAAGCAAATTTATTCTACTTTGCAATGAATTCAACACAACATTCTCACTTTCCAGAACATGGAAGAGAAACATGACGAACCTGTATCTCTTTAGGGAACAGAGCGTAGAGGAGAGATTATGTGCTCAATATAATAAGGACATTTGAACCATTTTGCTCAGATGAAACAGTTCTACATTGGCAGTAACCAGAAAATATAAATTAAAAATAGTTCTCACAAAAGCCAGCAGTGACATAAGAAGACTGTTTTAACCCACCAGGCTCTTAAGGGGAACGCAAAGTGCTGGAGAAACTCAGCAGGTCAGGCAGCATATCTGGAGAATGTGGATAGGTGACATTTTGGATCGGGCCCCCTCTTCAGAGACTTAGGAAGTGATTCTATGGCCAAATGATAGTAGAAGTAGACTCAATATTAATCTTTTAACAGAAATTGGATCTCCCCTTAAAAAGTCAAGATTTGCCAGGCCACAATGAAAAAGTAGGGAGCTAGGACTAAAGTGCAAGTGAAATGAATTTGCCAGCTGCAGTACGATGAAAAAAGAGCACACAAAAACACAAGAAAAATTTAACACAAACATCCACCACAGCATTCATCATTGTGGTGGAAGGCACAAAACTTGGCCAGTCCTCCTCCATTTCCCCCCGTAGGCAGGACCTCAACCCTCCGCAGCCACCGCTGCGGGCGTCCAAATGTGCAGATAAGGTAAAGTCCAGGTAAGTCCTGAATTGGTGCCTCCCCACCGGAGACCGTGGCTTTAGGTTGGTGTAGGCTGCAGGCCGGCGGTCGAAGATCTAAAGACCCCGCTGCGCTGCAGCCGGAAGCACCGCAGACCGCAGGGCCGGTGGTCGGAGCTCCTCTCCAGGGGTCCCCGGCGAGGGACCCCACTCCGGATGGCAAGTCCCCGCCGCGCCCGCGGTAGAAGTAGACCGCGGGCCGACGGTCGGAGCACTTCTCCGGGGTCCCCAACGAGGGATCCCAGGCTCCGGATGCAGCGCCAGCTGGAGCTCCGCAGACCGTGGCTTCAGGCTGCTGTGGGCCAGTGAATGGAGCACTCCCCTCCGGCAACCCCCGGCGAGGGCTCGCATGCTCCACGATGAGAGTCCACACTGCGCCCGCCGCTGATGCACCGGGCACTTCTCCGGGAAAGGCCGCACTAATCCTCGATGTTAGGCCAAGGGGGAGGCGACATGTAAAAAGTCGCCTCTCCATGGAGGAGGTGACAAAACGGTTTCCCCCTTACACCCCCACACCAACCCGCACACAAGACACACAGAGAGACACCAAAAACACACATTACGGCACACTAAAAAAATTTAAAAAGCAGAAAAAAACTAACATACTGCTGGCAGGGCTGCCGGCTTGCCGCGCCCCCACCGACCTATCTAAGACACCGAATCTTAGCTTATTGTGATGCAGGAGAACCAAAACAAGCAGCTGATGTGTCCCTGAAGTTGGCACTGGGTGACCCATACTAATGTGTAATTAACAATATATGTTCCAGCTGTTTGCAACTCTGGTGGCTGGGAGTGGCTACACAAAGTCAACACCATGGTCAAACTATAGACACTCACCACTTTCCTCTTATTGGTAGGGAAACTTCCATTTGATTTCACAATTACTGTACAGAGCTTCACATCTTCTGGATGGGTGCACTTATCCTAAATGCAAAAATAATATGTTTATTCCCCCATTTGAAGTTCTCCATATACAGTTTTTTAGCAGGCCACTTTTTAAATTCTAAGCTTGGCAGAGGTAATAAGGTATTAAAATACAAAATACAAAATACTTGTCCAAGATATTGGAAGTGAGATACATTTGCTAGACTGCACAACATTCATCAAAATGAAATGCTTTGCTTAATTGTAGCGGGAAATTGGATGCTACTTTTGTGAAAATTATCATCTCAAAAAGAGAAATAAAATAAATGAGCAAATGATGTGTTCTTATTGTCATGGGAAAAATCCTGCCTGGAACATCAGGGGAATTCTCTCCTCTTCCAACTGTGCAACAGGAATTAATTTAATTTGCAAACATGTCATTGGAATATGGAGGTGGAAGGCACCAGTCTAAAATATGCAGCACTTCCTCCAATACCATGTACAATTGCACGGAACTGTGGTGCAAGTAAAGCAGCTTCCTCACAGCTTCATTGGCTGGAGTTTGCAATGCTGTCGGTGTAGAGTTTGCATGTTTTCCATGTGACCAGGTGAATTTTTTGTCAGAAAGCTGTGAGTTGCTAGGTAGGTTGGCCACAGTGAATTGCCACTAGTGTGTATGTGGAAGAGGACAGCAAGGGATAGGATGGAAAAAGATGTTGAGAAACTGCGGAGAAGAAAACAGGTTAGGATAGAATTATTGTAACAAATGGTGATTGATAGTCAGCATGGACCTAGTGGGCTGAAGGGCCTGCATCTGTGGTCTATCTGTATAATTCTAGAAGTCTCATTACACATCGTGAATCTAAAACTGTCACTCTTGTACCTAATGTATGAAAAATAATTGGACAAATGTGGACAGTTCTTCTTTACCTTTAATGGTGCCTGGATTTCCGACTCAAACCTGCTGCTTCTCTTGGTGTTCACTCGCTTTCTCCTTTTACGCAGCACCACGTAAATCTGCACGTACACCAACAGCGTGACGATGAAGGGAATGAAGAACGAGAAAATGGACGAGTAGACGACAAATTCGGGGTGGTGAATAAGACAGGTGGCATCATTCCGGGTGTCTGAGATTTAGAGATGATTCAAAGATTATTCCCACATTCATTAAGTGAATGTTGACTTTCATAAATCAGATGTAATCCTCATTGTTCACTGATGTGCAATCTAATGGAACGCCTAATATAAGAAGAATATATTTTCTAAGCTTGAAGATCAAATGGCTTTGAGAAATTGTATTTTTTCCTATTATCAATTTCAGAGTTGGTTGTGTATTTTCATATTTAACCAGGCCTGCTTGAACTTAACTCCAAGTCTGCTTGACCATTACACCAGGCCTGCTTGACCTTTACACCAGGCCTGCTTGACTTTGACACCGTGACAATGCCCGGGAGGACACTCCAAAAAGGTGATGAGGTGTGCAATTCAGCTTTAACATGCTGACCTAGAAACAGCATTATATACTTTCTTAGGGACCAGCTCTGATCTAGATTTTACATTCAGGACTGTCAGGTGGGACTTGATCACCTTGACTGACACTGAGAAGAGAGTGAAACTCATGTTATCACTGAGCTGAATGGAAATGGTGTCACATTAGCTGGCAGCACAGTTAACTGATGCACCAGTGTCTTATGTCACTGGACTGGATCTCAAGGTTTGTTCATAAAATCATGGAAACAGACAGCATTTAGAGGCCATTGGGTTCGAACCAGCCAGAGAAGAGCTATTTAAGATAATCCTACTTGAATCTCAATCTCAGTCTAACCTGCAGCCTTGTAGTTTAAGGAGCCAACTACTCATTTTAAACATAGCAGTGAAAGCAACTGAATGAAAACAATGATCATAAGGTCATTGGGTCTTAAGGAACCCCATTCTCCTGCCTTCTCCCCATAACTTCTGGCACCCGATCTATCTGTTTCTCTATTGTTTTTTAAGAAAAGCTTATTTGCCATTTAGGAAATGACCCGCGTGACACTTTTGCAAACGGTGTATTAATGTGTTAGAGTCATAGAGTGAAACAGTGTGGGAACAGACCCTTCGGCCCAACTTGCCCACACCGGCCAACAATGTCCCAGCTACACTAGTCCCACTTGCCTGCACCTGGTCTGTGCATCTACCCGATCTAATCCTCTCATGATTTTGTACACCTCTATAAGATCTCCCCTAATCCTCCTGCGCTCCATGGAATAGTCCCAGCCTACTCAACCTCTCCCTATAGCTGTACTCCCTGCACCTGTACTCCTAGATCCCGCTGCTCTACAACACAACCCAGAGGCCTACTATTTTCTGTGTAGGTCCTGCCCTTGTTCAACTTCCCAAAATACAACACCTCATATTTCTCTGTATTAAATTACATCAACCATTCCTCCACCCACCTGGCCAATCGATCCAGATCCTGCTGCAATCATTCACAACCATCTTCACTATCTGCAAAATCACCCACTTTTGTATCATCAGCAAACTTGTCATTTTTGCCCTGTATGTTCTCATCCAAATCATTGATGTAGATAACAAACAGTAATGGGCCCAGCACCGAAGCCCAAGGCGCACCACTAGTCACAGGCCTCCAGTACGAGAAGCAACCTTCCACCATCACCTTCTGCTTCCTTCCGTGGAGCCAATTTGTTACCCATTCAACTATCTCTCCTTGGATCCCATGTGATCTAACCTTCCAGAGCAGCTTACCATGTTAAATGCCTTAAGGAAAGATATGGATACCATTAAGATATGGATACCATTAAGATATGGATGCCATTGAAAGGTTAAACCTAACCGCTCCTAATTACTAGCCCTTGGCATTGCAGTGGTGGGCAAGAGAAAAAATGATTTAGTTGCCAGCAAATTTTTTATTGTTTCTTAACGATGAACATTTACTTGTTCCAATCATAGGATAGAATGATATCTCAAATAAGAAAATAGGAACACTAATGAACAAAAAGCCCCACCTGGTCTTCTCTATGGCACTTGGTCACATCAAATGTCATAATGAGACTGCACATTTACATATAGGTTGCTAACATCACCCTATGACAGGAAGAAATAAAGCTCATTATAGCTACCTGTCTCATTCAGTCCAAATAGTAATGGGCAGGATATGGCAAAGGACAAGCCCCAGACGATGGAGATCATGATGGTGACTCTGCGCTTGGAGCTGTACCGGGTATTGTAAAGCATTGGCATGGCAACAGCAGTGTACCTGCAACATAAGACAGTAAAAGACAAAAACTTCATGCCCAGCTAGCTTAGTTATGCTCACTTTTTTTTGCGTATTTTTTAAAATCTCAAACACATTTTAAACATTTGATTGTATAACATTTAGATTTTCTAGTGCTGTCTAATTTTGCAGCAATCATTGAAGGCAAATATTTAAAAAGCATAAACAATTGACAAGTTAGAAATCTAAAATAAAAACAGAAACCGATAAAGGCAGCCGGCCAAAACTGGACAGTTCTGATAAAGGGACGCTAATCTGAAATATTACTTCATTTCCTTCTCCACAGTTGCTGCCCCACCCACTGAGAATATTAACAGTTTTCTGCTTTTTATATCAATTGTAAAAAAATTCTCATTCAACCATTAGAACAGGTCCACCAGCTATTTTGAAACTGCCCATATTTTAACAGAACAAAGAGATCATGTGATCAAGGAACTGCAGATGCTGGTTTATACTATAGATGGACACAAAGCGCTGGAGTAACTCAGCAGGTCAGACAGCATCTCTAGAGGACAAGGCTAGGTGACGTTTCGAGTCGGAACCTTGAGTCTAAATGAGGGTCCCGACCTGAAACGTCATCTATCCTTTTTCTTCAGAGATGCTGCCTAACCTGCTGTGTTACTCCAACATTCTGTGTGTATCTGCTGAAGATCATGGCTGATCTGTTTTTTAAAGCCCATCTGGTTTGGTTTTGAAACCTCGAGTACAGTGACTGCTTGACAGTTTCTGCTCAGTTCCAAGCACAATCTTTGTGTGGAAAGGTGCTCCAGATTTGTGAAGAAGTGCTACCTATTAAGGAATTTGGATATATTGTGATTGATGAATTAGGGACGACTATTTAGTTTTAGTTTAGTTTAGTTTAGTTTAGAGATACAGCATGGAAACAGGCCCTTGGGCCCACCAGGTCCACGCTAACCAATAATCACCCATTCACACTAGTTCTATCTTTTTTTTTTTTTTTGAATATTTTTATTATAGAAACATATTTATGAAAATTACAATATTTTACATAAACGAAAATACATCATTAAATACTTTCATAATATTAATATTATTAATATTATTACTAATATTGAAATTTAGGACTATATGCTTCTATACACTTTTTTAATTATTTTTTATAAAGTAAGAAAAGATAGAGATAAATAATAAAGAAAATATGAAAGCGAATGGAGTATTAATCATTATTCCGTCATTGGAGATATAGGCATGATTTATTATATTTCTTTCTTCATCCATTCTAATATTCAGGCCTCAGTCAAGCCCTCGTACCGAGCCATTATGACTCTGTAAATATTCAATGTATGGAGACCATATCCCTCTGAAGAGATCTAACCTGTCCATTAGGACAAGCCTCAATCTCTCCAGATGAAGAGTCTCCAACATTTCTGTATTCCACATTTTGATTGTAGGGGATGTAGGGCCTTTCCAAAATTTTAATATTATTTTTTTCCCCAATTATTAACCCATAATCAATAAAAATTATTTGGCTTGTTGTTACTATTTGTTCTGTTTCCAGTATTCCTAGTATTATTAGCTTTGAATCGGGTGTCAAAGTTATATTAACAACATTCGAAATTATCCTAAATATTTCAATCCAGAATTTTGTAATTTTTATACAGTTTGTAAATGAGTGTGACAAATTGGCTTCTAAATGTTGACATTTATCACATATAGGAGATACTTTTGGGAACATATTATGTAATTTAGATTTTGAATAATATAGTCTATGTAATATTTTAAACTGTATAAGACAGTGTTTAGCATTTAGCGAACAATGATGTATATGTTGTAAACTATCATCCCATATTTCTGGTCTAATAGTTTGGCATAATTCATTTTCCCAAGATTGTCTATGTATTTCTGTTGATGGAACATCACCTTCCAATAAGATGTTATATATATATGAAATCATTTTTTCTGTATTCGGATGTTTATTCAAACATTCATCTAATATTTCTGTCTTTCTATTTCTGAGTTCTTGCATATTTGCTTTAACACAATCTCTAATTTGTAAATATCTAAAGTAATCTTTAGAGTGTAGTCCATAAATTTGCTGTACTTCTTGAAATGTAAGGAAGGAGTTTTCCCTATAGAGATCCCCAATCTTAATAATTCCCTTACTTTTCCATTGTAAAAAAGCTTTATCCATCATTGAAGGTTTAAACGTAACATTATTTACAATGCTAAGAGATAGTGGTGTATATTTTAATTTTAATGTTTTCTTTATTTGTTTCCAAATACGTATTCCACTTCCTATTATTGGGTTATCACTATATGTTTTCTTAGCTAAATTAATATTAGTGAATATTATAGAGCTAATTTCAAAAGGAGAACAATCTTATTTTTCCATATTTAACCAAGTTGGTTGGTTATCTATTTCTTCTAACCAAAAATTCATATTTTTAATGTTAACTTCCCAATAATAAAACATAAAATTTGGTAGAGCTAGACCTCCATTTATTTGTAATTTACATAAATGTTTTTTGTTTATTCTATGGCACTTATAATCCCAAATGAAGTTAGTGACTAAGGAGTCCACCTTTTTAAAGAAATTTTTAGGGAGATATATCGGGATTGATTGGAAAAGGTATAATAATCGTGGAAGAAACACCATTTTTATTATATTAATTTTACCTATCATCGAAATAGGTAAAGTTTTCCAATATATAATATTCTTATTTAATTTGTTCAATAATAGTGGGAAATTAGCTTTAAATAAGGAGTCGAATCTTTTTGTTACGAAAATTCCAAGATATTTAAATTTTTCATTTGTTATCTTAAAAGGGAATTGTTGTAATATATGTAAATTGTTTACCGTTATTGGCATAAGTTCACTTTTCTTCCAGTTAATACTATATCCTGAATAGGATCCAAATTCAGTTATTAATTTTAAAAAATACGAATACTAGTTTCTGGTTTTGCGATATAAAGTAGCACATCATCCGCATATAAATAAATTTTATTTTTAGTGTCTCTAGTATCGTATCCATTTCCGAATGTGATCTCACCCTCAGAGCTAACGGTTCTATTGCCAATGCAAACAATAAAGGGGATAACGGACAACCTTGCCTGCAACCTCGAGATAAATTGAATTTAGGTGATAACATTTGATTTATTATTATTCTAGCTGTCGGATTTGTATATAGCAATTTGATCCAGTTAATAAACTTTTCTCCCAATTTAAAAGCTTCCATAACCGAGAACAAGTAAGGCCATTCCACTTGATCAAAGGCTTTCTCTGCATCTAACGAAATAACTACTAGATCTTTATTAATATCTCTTTTCGAGTATTTAATATTGAATAACCGTCTCAAATTATACGAAGAGTATCGTTTTGGTATAAATCCTGTTTGATCAGGGTGAACTAATTTATTAACAACTCAACTTAACCTTTGTGCTAATATCTTAGTTAATATCTTTTGATCGGTATTTAGGAGAGCTATTGCTCTAAATGACCCTGGTTCATCCAAGTCTTTATTTATTTTAGGTAAAAGTGTTATAATAGATTCATTTAATGTTTCTGGTAGTTTTTGCTGTATATATATATATGTTCATATAGTAATTTCAAACGTGGTACCATCTGATCATAAAATATTTTATAAAATTCCGAGCCAATGCCATCTGGACCCGGTGTTTTACCCTTTTTTAGTGATCTGATAGATTCTTGGATTTCTTTTATCGTGATATCAGCATTCAGTAACTCTATATTTTGTGAATCTAATCCTTTCAAGTTACATTTTTTTTAAATGCTTCAATTCCTATTTTATTATCTATTGTTTTCGCAGTGTATACGTTTTTTATAATATTGCATAAATCTTTCATTAATATCTTTAGGCTGTGTTAACAATTCGCCTTTATGTGATTTAATCCTATGGATTATTTTTTCAGCTTCCATTTTCCTTAGTTGACGAGCCAGTAATTTTTGAGGTTTATCACCGAATTCAAACTGTAATTGTTTAGTATGTTGATAAAGTTTAAAGACTTGGTCTGTAAATATTTTATTCAATTTATATTTCAATGCTGCAATTTTATTATATAATATGGTAGTTGGATTCATTGCGTTCTGTATATCTAATTGTTTAATCTCCTTTTCCAAATCTTGCTGCTCCTTATGATTCTTTTTATTATGGAATGCTTGAGAGTAAATCATGATTCCCCGGAGGTATGCTTTAAATGTTTCCCGTAATAAGGAACAGGATATTTCCGGTTTATCATTTATTTCGAAAAAAATCTTAATTTGTTCTGTGATATATTCCTGGGTAATTTTATTTTCTAATATTTGTGGGTTAAATCTCCACTGTTCTGATTTTTGTAGTTTACCATTTATTTTGATCTTGAATGTTAATGGTGCATGATCTGAAATTATGATATTATGATAATTGGATTTATAAGTAAGCGAAATAAGTTTAGCATCCACCAAAAAAAATCTATTCTTGAGTACGTTTTATGTACTGACGAGTAAAAAGAGTATTCTCGTCCAGTAGGGTTTTCAATTCTCCAAACATCTTTGATATTAGTAGTTTCCATATATGCATTTAATAAATCACTAGAATGTGATTTAGTTTTCCTTTGCCTTGTAGATCTATCTAAGTATGGATCTAGTATACAATTAAAGTCACCTGCAATTATTAGATTATGTTGTGTTAATTCCGGAATATTATTAAATACCTTCTTAAAAAACAATGGGCTATCAAAATTTGGTCCATATACATTAACAAAAATCATTTTTTGTGTATTTAATTCTCCTATAACAATAATATATCTTCCATCTTTATCAGTTATAGTTGATGTATGTTTAAATAAAATACCTTTATGAAATAATATTGCTACGCCTCTTGATTTATGTGTAAAAGAAGAGTGATACATTTTATCTATCCATTTAGCTTTCAATCTATGTTCAGCATCTTTTTTTAGATGTGTTTCTTGAATAAAAATCACATCAGCTTTGTTTGCCTTCAAATGTGCAAAGACTTTTCCTCTCTTAATCGGTTCATTAATACCTTTAACGTTCCAACTACAAAACGTTATTCGCTCATTCCCTATATTTATTTTTGGGTCTTGCATCTTTTGACTATGGAGGTCTGCAATAGAGTCTATGGTTCAGCACATCAGACCCGACCTTACACCCGAACATCGAATAGATGAATTTTAAGTCTCGTACATGTCTCTCACGTATATATCTCCATTGATCCAATATGTAACTCCATTCAAATTGAAGAAAACCATAATAGATTATATGAGAAAAGAACAAAGGATAGATTAAGAGGTTAGTAAATGTGCAAAAAGAGAGGAAAAAACTACATCTAAAGTTGTTGTAGTTAGTGCTAGCCATACTAGCATGGCTAACCATCTACCGACTTCCGTCGTTGATGTTGGTAACTTAACCAGCTCCCAAGTTTTTGGAATTATTATTCCATAAAAATATTTTACCGGGGGTGTAGTATTAGAGAAAAAAAAGGAAAGGGAAAAAAAGAGGGATAAAAGTAGAAACTTATTTAGTAAAGGCATATTTAACTTATAACAATTAAAGGTATAGAAATACAATTATTTAAAACTTATTTAAACATCTAATTATTATAAACAATTATAAAGGTATAGAAATACAATTATTTAAGACTTATTTAAACATCTCATTAATATAAACATGAGGAACAGCGAAAAAAAAAAGAAGATATCAAAGTACATATTTATTTTTATTTTTTTTAAATATTTTTATTATAGAAACAAAATAATAACAAAGTACATTATTTTGCAATGATGAAAATACATGATATTAATGATATATTCGTACTGATAATATTATTTGTATTATTATTGATTATAAATTTTAAGATTATATATTTTATATAATTGAGAATACATGGTACTAGTAATACATTCATAATATTAGTAATATACTCGTACTGTTGATAATATTTGTATTGTCATTGATTTTGAAATGTAGGACCAAATTTTTATATAATTAAAAAATACGTAATACTAGTAAAACTTTCATGATATTCATTATATTTTCATACTGTTAATAATATTTGTATTATCATTGATTTTAAAATTTAAAATTATATATTTTATATAATTGAAAATACATGATACTAATAATACTTTCATAAAATTAGTGATATTTTATATTCGTACTGATATTAAAAATTTAAGATTATGTGTTTCTATACATTTTTCTAATTTTTTATAAAAGTATGAAAAAATAGAGAAAGAGAGTGTGAAAAGTTTGATGGAGAATGGAGTATTAATCATTAATCCGTCCTTGGAGATATATTCATGATTTATTATATATATTTCTTCATCTATTCAAATATTCAGGCCTCAGTCAAGCCCTCGTGCCGAACCATTATGACCCTGTAAATATTTAATATATGGAGACCAAATCCCTCTGAAGAGATCTAACCTGTCCACTAGGACAAGCCTCAATCTCTCCAGATGAAGTGTCTCCGACATTTCTGTGTTCCACATTTTGATTGTTGGGGATGTAGGGCCTTTCCAAAATTTTAATATTAATTTTTTCCCAATTATTAAACCATAGTCGATAAAAGTTCTTTGGTTCATTGTTATTAGTTGGTCAGTTTCTAGTATTCCAAGTATTATTAACTTTGGATCAGGAGTCAAAGTTATATTGACAACATTCGAAATTATCTTAAATATTTCATTCCAGTATTTTACAATTTTTATACAGTTAGTGAATGAGTGTGACAAATTTGCTTCTGAGTTTTGACATTTATTACATATAGAGGATACTTTTGGAAAAATGTTATGTAATTTAGATTTGGAATAATGTAATCTATGTAGTATTTTAAACTGTATAAGGGAATGTTTAGCATTTAACGAGCAATGATGTATATGTTGTAAACTTTCATCCCATATTTCTGGTCTTATAATTTGGCCTAATTCATTTTCGCAAGACTGTCTATATATTTCTGTTGATGGAACATCACTTTCCAATAAAATATTGTATATATATGATATCATTTTTTCTGTATTTGGATGTTTATTCAAGCGTTCATCTAAAATTTCTGTCTTTCTATTTCTAAGTTCTTGTGTATTTGCAGAAACATAATTTCTGATTTGTAAATATCTAAAATATTCTTTATTGTGTAGTCCATAAGTGTGTTGTAACTCTTGAAATGAAAGGAAATAGTTTTCCTTATAAAGATCACCCATCTTAGAAATTCCTTTATTTTTCCATTGTAAAAAAGCCTTATCCATCATTGAAGGTTTGAACGTAACATTATTGGCGATGGTAAGACCTAATGGTATAGATTTTAGTTTTAATGTTTTCTTTATTTGTTTCCAGATGCGGATTCCGTTTTCTATTATCGGATTTTCACTATAAATTTTCTTAGCTACGTTAGTGTTAGCAAATATTATAGAGCTAATTTCAAATGGAGAACAATCTTCTTTTTCCATATTTAACCAATTTGGTTTATTATCTATTTCTTCTAGCCAAAAATTCATATTTTTAATATTGACTGCCCAGTAATAAAACATAAGATTTGGTAATGCTAATCCTCCATTTATTTTAGGTTTACATAAATGTTTTTTATTTATTCTATGGCTCTTGTAATCCCAGATAAAGTTAGTAATTAGAGAATCTACTTTTTTGAAAAAAATTTTAGGGAGATATATCGGAATTAATTGAAATAGATATAGTAATTGTGGGAGAAAGATCATTTTTATTGCATTAATTTTACCTAACATTGAGATAGGTAAGCTTTTCCAGTATAAAATATTCTTATTTAATTTATTCAATAATGGGGGGAAATTAAATTTAAATAAAGAGTCAAATCTTTTTGTAACGAAAATCCCAAGGTATTTAATATTTTCGTTTGTTATCTTAAAAGGGAATTGTTGTAATATATGTAGGTTATTCACCGTTATTGGCATGAGTTCACTTTTATTCCAATTAATACTGTATCCTGAGAAAGATCCGAATTCCGTTATTAGTTTTAACAGATTTCGGATACTTGTTTCTGGTTCAGTGATATAAAGTAATACATCATCCGCATATAAGGAGATTTTATTTTTAGTGTCTCTAGTATCATATCCATGTATTTCCGGATGTAATCTCACCCTCTGGGCGAGAGGTTCTATTGCAAGTGCAAACAATAAAGGTGATAAAGGACAACCTTGTCTACAACCTCGAGAGAAACTGAATTTAGTTGATAACATTCGGTTTGTTGTTATTCTAGCTATTGGATTTGTATATAACAATTTAATCCAAGTAGTAAACTTCTCTCCCAATTTGAAAGCTTCCATAACCGAAAATAGGTAGGGCCATTCCACTTGATCAAAAGCTTTTTCTGCGTCAAGCGAAATGACTACTAAATCTTTTTTATCACTTCTTTTCGAATATATAATATTAAATAACCGTCTTAGATTGTATGAGGAATATCTTTTTGGTATAAATCCTGTTTGATCAGGATGGATTAATTCGTTAACGACTAAACCTAGCCTTTGTGCTAGTATTTTTGTTAATATCTTTTGATCAGTATTTAATAGAGCTATTGCTCTATATGATCCTGGTTCATCCAAGTCTTTATTTATTTTGGGTATAAGTGTTATAATAGATTCATTCAACGTTTCTGGTAATTTCTGTTGTGTGTATATCTGTTCATATAATGATTTCAGACGTGGAACCATATGATCATGAAACATCTAATTATTATAAACAATTATAAAGGTATAGAAATACAATTATTTAAGACTTATTTAAACATCTCATTAATATAAACATGAGGAACAGCGAAAAAAAAAAGAAGATATCAAAGTACATATTTAGAACTTAATTTTACTTCGGAGTCACGTGAGTGACTACGTGAAGAAGGCCCGCCTGGCGCTGGAACGACATTACGTCGACGCTGACGGCAGAAGCAGGAGCTGCACAGACAGCTCCTCGACAGCGGTAGGTACGGAACCGGCAGGTAAGTGCAGTTGAAAAATTTTTAGGAAGTCTGGAAAACTCCATGCCTGGTGTATTGAACCAGGATTTTAAAGGAATTTAAAAAACAAAGTAAAAGTTTAAATTAGAACAGAAATACTCTGTTAAAACAACGGAGTTTGGAAAAGAACGTCCCAGGGGAATACCCAGCGATCGGGACGAGAGATTAATTACGGGGCCGGTTCCGATACTGGTACCGTTAAAAATACGGTAGGGAGGTTAAAATGCTCCACAATCTTTTGGCTGTAATTTTAAAAAGTTAATAAATTTCGCAATATGGAGAAAGTACTCCAAAATATAAAAGAGACAAGGGTCACAGTACCCAAACAGTTTCCCAAAAAGACCCTGAGAGGCTTGAATATACAGAATATGGCTATGTGCCAAATTGGGAATTTGAAACTCCGGACCCAGGATTTAGGGTGGAGGAAGTCTCTTTGGATATAATTCCAAGTGGATCAGGGCTGCAAAAGTCAGACCCTGCAAGTGGTGATGTGGATTATGAATGCACACCACAAATAAAAAAGAGAAGGCCAGATGTGCCTGAGATAGCAAAAGATTTTGCTATATCTGAAGGAAGTGGTGAGGCTATGGAAGAAAACCTAGCTGCCAACATTAATTATATGGTATCTCACCAACTTCAAGAATACGATAAAACTTTTATGTTTTATTAAAATGTCAACGGTAAATCCGTTTATAATATCCATGTCTCAAATTATATGAGATATAAGAAATACAATTTCAAAGTATTTCAAAATGGTGCAAATAAGTAATACTTTCAAAATAAAATAAATTGCCATCAGTTGTGGAGCTCAATGGGAAGAAATATATATAATTTACCAAATCTGCAATATAGGTTCGCAGATCAATACAAATCAGGTTATGTTAAACTCCTGATTATTATGGAATAAACCTGCCTTATGATAAATCAAAGATATTAATTACAAAAGAACAGACTACTGATCTTTAAACTTTGGGGAGAAAAACTATGATCCAATGAAAGATTTGATAATGGATCAAAACAAAGGCAAAGATCTTTAAACTTGCGGGGAAAAAACTATGATCCAATGAAAGATTTGATAATGGATCAAAACAAAGGCAGAAGTGGTATAATCCAACATAGCCTTATCCAAACCTATATAATAGTAAGATTAAACGAGAACTTACCAGTTTGAAGTTTGATCGTTATTTTATGAGGAGTTACGATGAGGGATTACGTGAAGAGCCCGCCTGGCGCTGGCAAACGGCATACTTCAAAGCAGCGGCATGAAAAACACAGAACACAAAATAGCCGAAGTAACATAGTAAGGCTCATAATAGACTTAGAACTACCAGATGATCATTTATTTTATGAGGGTGGGGAGTGGAGGGCACGTAATCCCTCATTGTAACTCCTCATAAAATAACGATCAAAACTTCGAACTGGTAAGTTCTCGTTTAATCTTACTATTTTACTTCGGAGTCACGTGAGTGACTACGTGAAGATTTTAAAGCTTTCTGTGTTTTTTATGTCGTAGAATTAATCAGTACGACAGTCCAGCTAAGTAAATACATACATGAGAAACCAGACTAATTTTAGTTCTTTCCATAATTAATTTTTAATGGTTTAAAGAACATCATAATAACCCTCCTTATATCTGAGGGATCATTACAAGTGATAAAAGATATAAGTGACTACATAACTGATTATAGCAATCAATAGTAAACAAAGCAGGTGACTATAGTGATCCCAACACCGCGTGGCCAAAGCTTGTCATAGTGTGAACAGGTTTATTGTAGAACTTTGAAAAAGTTTCTTCTTTACTCCACCCTGCGATTTTTTTAAAAATATTTTTTTTTAAATATGCTCGAGCGGTACGTCCCGCACCTTCGCCGCGGACGTAGCTGCAGCCCTGGTGGAGTGAGATTTGAACACATCAGTGTCTACTCCTGCTAACAGTAACACCTGTTTCAACCACTTTGAGATAGTTTGAACTGAAGCTTTAGTGTGTGGTTTTTTATGCGTAATCATTAACGTTTTTTCATTTCCTCGAAGAGTTTTGGTAACTTTAATATATTGGTTCAAATGTCTAACCACACACAAAGTAGGATCAATAGGATAAGCTTGAAAGGTTACCTTTGCTCCAGTTCTTCCTGGTCTGCTTTGTTTGATCAGATCGTAAACATAGAACACAATGTTATCTGCAGTCACATGCATACAGTCTAAACGCAACATTTGTAAAGTTTGCACTCTTTGAGCTGAAACCAATGACATTAACATTATTAATTTGAATGTTAATCTTTCCAATGACAATCCTTCAATTGGAGTCCATTGTCTAAGTAAGGTAAGTACAATGCTCACATCCCAAATCTCTGTGTATCTTGGTTTGGGTGGATTAATGTTAAAGATTCCTTTCATGAATCTAGATATTAGTGGATGTGATCCAATTGATTTCTGGTCAGACATAAGTCCTAAATAAGATGATAAGGCACTGCGTGCAGTGTTAATGGCACTGTAACTTAAATGTTGCTGAAAATGCAATTTAGCAAGGAACTCCAATACATTTGCAATATTCACAGTATCATAAGAAATATTTGACTGTGTGCAAAATTCTTCCCATTTCTTAATATGTGTCATATATTGTTTTTGTGTGTTGTCTCGCCATGATGCGACTATAACTTCCATAGTTTTGTCCGACAATCCCAGCTCCTGTAGTGGTCTGGTCAAAACCTGCAGATTAACAAATTCATATATGCATATAATGGATAAATTTCTTTGGTTACTGGATTAATCAAAATATCACTACAGTTAGGAATTGACATATATGGTTCTTTAATCATATTCAGCATTAATGGGAACCAAGGTTGTGTTGGCCAATTTGGAACTACCAACAATCCTGTGGCAGAATCTTGTTCTATTTTCTTCAGACATTGCTGAACCAAAGCAAAAGGTGGAAAAGCATAAAAGAACATATTCCCCCAGTTCAATGAAAAAGCATCTACTGCTACTGCATCTGGATCGTGTTCCCAAGACACATATTTAGGCAATTGATGATTAAGCCTTGATGCAAACAAATCAATTTCTGGTAAACCAAATTGAGTTACAATATTCTTAAATATTGCTGGATTAAGCATCCATTCTGTGTTATCTTTAAATATCTTTGATCTTTTATCTGCCACCACATTGTCTTTACCTGGAATGTAGTTTGCTGAAATCCAAATTTGGCGATCAATACACCATTGCCATATTTCATTGACCAGACAATCACATGATACTGATCTGACTCCCCCCATGTGATTAATATATGCAACAGCCGTTTTATTGTCTAACTGTATTAATACATGTAGACCCTTTTTTGAACAGCAATATGCTCTTAGACCATAGAAAGCACCCAATAACTCTAAATAGTTAATACCATAAGTTTGAAGAAACGTTTCTTCTTGGACTTTCCATCTACCTCCACAACTGGAGGATGAATCTGTTGCCCCCCATCCGAGAGCACTAGCATCTGTTTGTAAAACCATTTCAGGCTGTTTAATCAGAATGTTTTTAGCAGCTTGTGGGACATTTTTAACCCACCATTGTAATTCCAACAAAGCTTCTTTTGTTAATTGCATAGGCCTATCAAAGTGGCCTGCCCTCTCTTTGAGAGCTCTTATTTTGTCCCTTTGAAGATTTTGATAATGTAATGGACCAAATTCTACTGCAGGAAATGCTGCTACTAGTTTACCAATAGTTTTCGCTACTTCTCGGATGGAAGGATAAGGTTTGTGAATGAGATTATTACAAGTCACCAAAATATCATCAACTTTATCTGTTGGTAAATTTATTAACATTGTCTCTGAGTTAATTACAAACCCCAAATAGTTAATTGATTGTGCTGGCTGCAGCTGTGATTTAATTGGATGAATCAAGAACCCTAGCTTTTCAAACAGAGCTTTTGTAACTGAAACTGAATTCTCAGCTGACTCTTGATTATCATTAATGATTAGAATGTCATCGAGATAAGCCATAACGATGTGTTTTTGTGCTCTTAATTGGGCTAAAACTGGTTTCAACAGTTTCGTAAAGAGCCTGGGAGCTGAACTCAATCCATTTGGCAAAGCTTTAAACTGCCATAATTGTCCCAGCCAATTAAATTTTAAGTACCTCCGGAAGAACTGATGTATTGGTACAGAATAATAGGCGTCTTTCAAATCAATCTTAGCCATATAACAACCTGCTGATATTAAATATCTTGCAGTATTAAATGTTTCCATTTTTTAAATGTTTGTATTCTACAAACTTATTTAGATCTGTAAGGTCCAGAATAATTCTGCAACCACCATCTTTTTTATTTCTTCGAAATATATTAGACACAAATTGATGCTCGTGTTCATAAGTTTTTTCAATTACCCCTTTTTCAGATAATTTGTCAATTTCCACATTAATCTCTGCTTTTTCAATTGCAGTAAACACGAAAGCATAGGCAGGTTTATTCTGTACTGGAGGATTAACCCCTTCTTTAAATGTAATAGTGGCTCCTGAAACTGCTTGTAAAATAAACCGATCAGAAGTAATAGTAAGCCAGTCTTTATAAAACTTTTGTAATCTCCCTCCAACTGGAGATTTATCCGCAGT
The DNA here is from genome assembly GCA_035221665.1 of Okamejei kenojei. Classification (NCBI taxonomy): domain Eukaryota; kingdom Metazoa; phylum Chordata; class Chondrichthyes; order Rajiformes; family Rajidae; genus Okamejei; species Okamejei kenojei. Next base: position 37,636,059 of record CM069159.1, on the reverse strand, counting down.
TTCTTTAAGGATAGAACAAGTCTTTAATACCTCTCCATATGAGCGTGGTGGCCTCCTTCTCCCCGAATACGGGTAAGCATTGGGCTGTGCAGGACGATAATATTTCCTTGACATATTTCTGCCTCTATTTCCAAAATCCAATCCCCTTCTGGACGGAAAATACCTTTTTTGTCCAAAGACGAAAGGTATCATGCAGCTAAAATATTTAGCTTCTTCATCCAAATCTTTTAATTGTTTAGGCAGATTTTCTCCAAACAGATAACCAGGAGCTTGAACACCACTTGCTCGACACAGGCTTGCAAACCTTGGGTGAAATATGGGCCGAATAGCCATTTTCCTCATACAATTAATTTCATAGAAAGAATTGCACAATAAGCCCAAAGTATCTTTTTGAATCTTATCCATCTCCAACCTCTCCATTTGTCTTCCATAAGCCGTAATGGCAGCAGAAATTAATTTGAGGATTTTTTGAAATCTCACTTCTTGAGCTCTCATACTTGGAGTCATGGATGTCCATATCAACGGATTAACCGTAGGCACTTCCAAAGAGGCACAATTTCCTGGCGTTTTATATAATTCTGATGTTTCAATCATCACAGAATCATGAAGCTGGTGAGATACCATATAATTAATGTTGGCAGCTAGGTTTTCTTCCATAGCCCTCACCACTTCCTTCAGGTATAGCAAATTCTTTTGCTATCCCAGGCACATTTGGCCTTTTCTTTTTACTTTGTGGTGTGCATTCAAAATCCAAATCACCACCAGCAGGGTCTGCCTTCTGCAGCCCTAAATCAATTGGAATTTCATCCCATGAGACTTCCTCCGGCCCAAATCCTGGGTCCGGAGTTTCAAACTCCCAATTTGGCCCACAGCCATATTCAGAATAATCAAACCCCTCAGGGCTTTTTTGGGAACCTTCTGGGTACTGTGACCCTTGTCTCATGATTTTTTGGAGAACTTTCTCCATATGCTCCATTTTTAGCCACATAGTTTTATTATCTGGAGGACTTTCAGTATCAGAGTCATCAGAAACCACGGGCCTCTCAGATTTCTTTTTACATTTTTTAGGAGCATTTCCCTCCGTGGTTATAACTTCTGGAGAATCTAGAAACTCGCTAACGGGTAAATCAGCGGCCACCGGTATCGGAACCGGATCCGCACTAGCTTCTTGTCCCGTATTTTTATTTTCACCCCGAGAAGATCTTTTTAACCCGCGAATTTTTCTTTGCCGATTTCTCCATTTTCTTTCATTTAATCTGTGCTAAATCAGCACGTTAACGTGACTCTGACTTTTACTTTTACTTTCACTGCTGGACCCACCCAGCGTACGCTAAAGAACGTCCCGACTTTGCTTCACTTACCTGCGGGTCCGTTCCGACCGCTGCGAGGAGCTGCGCCTTACTGCAGCTCCTGCTTCCGCCGTCAGCGTCGACGTAATGCCGTTTGCCAGCGCCAGGCGGGCTCTTCACGTAGTCACTCACGTGACTCCGAAGTAAAATTGGGAAAAGAAGGCTTGAAGTACGTTGAAGAGGTGCAAACATCTGGTTACAAAATAAGTTCATGAAATCTCCAATTATGGGGGATTACAGGTGTATTATGATTATTAATTTAATATAACTAAGAGGATTGGTTCACCTGTATAAGAAAACTTTAAAAATTGATTTCAGGTTTGCACTCAAAAGTAATTTCAATAAGAAGGGGTACGTACATGTATATTATAAAATTACCTCAGTGTAAAGATTTCATGGTATAAACCATACAAAACATCATTTTATATACACTTTCACAGTGTAAGAAAATGGAAACATCTAAAACATGGAAATACAGTTGTGATTAACAAAGTGTTAATCAATATTACAGGTGCTTGAAATTAATTAAAGTGGTTCAAGCTGTGCAAGTTAAAACATTGTCCAAACAATCAAATCAGTTCAAGGCTGTTAAACAGAACACTGAAGGAACAATTATACTGATAAAAGATCAGCACTTGCACTAATGAGGTCATGGTCATGGGTTATCTCGATTACTTTTAAATTGGAAGGGATAAGAGCAGCTGCAAATTAGTGCTGCAATTGCAAACCTGGTGGAAGGTAAGGACCTGACCCATTACATAAAGCATATGCTTAGGCATTAATAAAATATTCATAAATTACTATTCTGAATTTAGAAGTAATTCAAGCACCATAAGAGAGGGAAAAATTGTTCCATGATACAAATATGTCTCATTGTTGTTGACATGCTTTGTCCCTCCATTAGGTTAGGTAAAAAATAAATAAAGTTCCAAAAGAAGGAATACAGAAGCTTATAAGAATATGTATGCCCTTGTGAAGAGGCTTATGCAAAATATCAAATGATACGTTATCATTATTAAAGTAATGTAAAAAAGGTTCACAAGCTGCTTCAACTATAAGATTAACAGCTGTTGCAAACTGAAGCAAGTGTTACAGATGATGTACAGCTTCTGTGAATGTTTGGGTAAAGATAAGAATATCATCTATTCTTATAACAATAATTGATATGTCTCTTGTTGGGACTGCGGACAATAATACCAGGTGAACATAAATGGTTTGTCCTAAGAAATTTTCCAAACATTCGTATTAATTGTTGAAGTATAATGGTTATGGATTAAAGATCGATTGTTTTATTATGGAACTGTCCATGTCGTATCAAGATGAACAATACCACGGCTGTGGCATATGTTAACAATGGTATCGGAGACAACAAATTTGGGAGAAAAACATATTGTCATTAATTGGATTACTTACGATTAATCTGGTTGTATACAGATTAAATCACTGATCTTTCAAATGTTTCTTGTGGGTCACAAGATAAATCAAATAACAATCATGGGATTATCTGAGTAAACAGATGTGGCATATTTTAAAGTTTAGTCCACCTGTTTATCTCTAAGGAAGAGACAATGGTATCGGAAGACAACAAATTTGGGAGGAAAAACATATTGTCATTAATATGGATTACTTACGATTAATCTGGTTGCATACAGATTAAATCACCGATCTTTCGAATATTTCTTGTGGGTAAACCAAGAACAGCGAAGGTGGATGCTTTTCTCCCAATTACATGAGGAAAAGATTTCTTTTGTGTTCCTCATTTTGTTTGATAGGGCAGTGTCTGATGAAAATGTAGCGGGACACTGCCAGAGGCATTTTGGTGGCCTAATACGGATCCTTTATGGCTTCATAAATATTGTGTGATTTTGAACTGCTAGTGATGATTCATAGTTGCAGCAATTTATTGAAGTCTAAGAAGGGGTCTCGACCCAGGGTGTTGCCTGTCTCCTTTCGCTCTTTGGATGCTGCTGCACCCACTGGGATCTCCAGGTTTGAGAAACCCTGCAGTAATTTATTGTTGTACAAAAGCATCCATGACATGAAAATATGAATTTGACTATCTGCAGGTTGACCAGACCATTACAACAGCTGATGGTCAAAGAAGTCTATGAATGTTAACTAATATAACAACATATCAATAAAATAATTATGTATAAAGAAGTGTTATACCTGCAATTTGCAGAAATAAGTCTAAAAAACAATATTTTGTTATAAGAAATTGGAGGTCTGTATATACAGTAAAGTTATTTTTATCATATTAGATATATGTGAATTCCTTGTGGATTGCATTTTCTAAGTATCTAATTGATAGAGCCAATAATAGGGCTCAGAGTGTTACCGTCTTATTAACGGACAATATATTAACTAAGAAGTTATCAGATGCATTCATAATATCCCGATATGGAAAGGGATATATATGTAAATGTTAATAAATATATATATATATATATGTGTGTATTATATATAATATATATATATATATATATATATATATATGATATATATATATATGATATATATATATATAATATATATATATATATATATATATATATGATATATATATATATATATATATATATATATATGATGATATATATATGTGTATATATATATATATATAATCTGTCCAAAATTGTAAAAAATATAAAGGCAGGAGATAAATAATCTTGAATTGCCTTAGGAAATGGACTCTAACTCTATCTATGATTTAAAAAAAAAACTTAAACATTGAAAATAATAATGCTGATGACTTTAGTATCAATATAAGAGTGCAAACATTGCAAATGTTACGTTATAATTGCATGTGGATACAGATTGCATTATCATATATGTTTATGAATCTACCAAACAAAGCACACCAAGAAGAGCTGAAACCAAGGTAAACCTATAAGCATATCCTGTTGGCTTTAAGTTGTGTGTGTGTGTGTGTGTGTGTGAACATTGATGAAATATGTTGCAGTAGGTAAGAGTCTCTGTGGCAATGAGACTGCTTATTACACACAAAAACCACATTGGGTTCAGTAAAAACTGATGGTTATAGAGGAATGTATTTCTAGATGGTTAGAAATTGGATACACTCAGTAGAACTAGACACTGAAAGATGGAAAATCACTCTGTTAATGAGGTAGATACATTCACAGGAATGGCACGGGATGAGCCACTCGAGCAAAGATGCAAGGCCGCAGGAGGCTATAAATTAATGTTAAAGTAAAAGGAACCAGTCATGGTGTCAGATTTGGACACCATATAACCATATAACAATTACAGCACGGAAACAGGCCCTCTCGGCCCTTCCAGTCCGTGCCGACCATTTGTTTTCCCCTAGTCCCATCTACCTGCACTCAGACCATACCCCTCCATTCCCTTCACGTCCATATACCTATCCACTTTACTCTTAAATGTTAAAATTGATCCTGCCTCCACCACTTCTGCTGGAAGCTCATTCCACACAGCCACCACCCTCTGAGTAAAGAAGTTCCCCCTCACGTTACCCCGAAACCTCTGTCCCACGCAGTGTTCGGTTCTCTATAATTGTTGCTTTGTCATGCCATCAAAATATATATATCAATTGGTATTTTGTGATAAATTTGCCTTTCAATGGAAAGGGCATTACTTTTTATAATGTGAAATAATTTATCACATAACTTGAGGCAATGTTTGGGGGAAAATGTGTTATTCGCTCGTTATTGTGTTAAATGAGCCGGACTGTCGTATGGAATAAATTCTACGACACGAAAAACACAGAAAGCTTCAAACTCTTCACGTAGTCACTCACGTGACTCCGAAGTAAAATAGTAAGATTAAACGAGAACTTACCAGTTTGAAGTTTGATCTTTATTTTATGAGGAGTAACGATGAGGGATTACGTGCCCTCCACTCCCCACCCTCATAAAATAAGTGATCATCTGGTAGTTCTAAATCTATAATGAGCCTTACTATCTTACTCCGGCTATTATGTTCTGTGTTTTTCATGCCGCTGCTTTGAAGTATGCCGTTCCAGCGCCAGGCGGGCCTTCTTCACGTAATCCCTCATCGTTACTCCTCATAAAATAAAGATCAAACTTCAAACTGGTAAGTTCTCGTTTAATCTTACTATTAAAAATCTATCAATTTTAAACCGAAAGAACAAAGTAAAGACTTATTTAGTAAAGGCATATTTAACTTATAACAATTAAAGGTATAGAAATACAATTATTTGAGACTTATTTAAACATCTAATTATTATAAACAATTATAAAGGTATAAAGATACAATTATTTAAGACTTATTTAAACATCTAATTATTATAAACAACAAAAAAAAGGAAAGATATCAAAGTACTTATTTAGAACTTAATTAAAAATCTATCAATTTTAAACAGAAAAAACACAAAAAAGGGTAAAAAGAGAAAAGAAGAAATAAACACAATCCATCCTAGGAAAAAAAAACCCAGAAATTAAGAATGAAAATAAAAAATTGCTGACAAAAAAGAAAAATCTCCAAAAGAAATCAATCCCTAATTTTAACTCTATTCATTCCAACATAGAAAAACATTAATTATTAGTAATAGTAATTAATATTAATTAGTAAAAATAGTGTTAGTAGAAATACCGCATTGTGTCTGAAATGTGTATTAGTTATTTATATTAGTAGTGTAATGATATTAATTATTAGTATCCAAGTAAAGTTTTCCGATCCACTTCTTTCTCCGACTTCCATCCAACGTTGCCCAGTTCAGTCCAGCCCTGCATTGTTTTGTGGAGTCTTGCGAAGTCTTGGAGATTCTTGTGGCATTCTTAAGAGTCAATATATTTGAAAGTAGCTGCTTCTCAGGTCTGGATCTGACGCGCAAAGACCATTGCTGCTTCTGGGTTGGGAAAGAAATGCTCCTCATTATTGAAGGTAACTCTTAGAGTAGCTGGATAATTCAGACCGTATTTCAAATGTGGCACTCCTCTCATAAGACTTTTAGCCTCATTGAATGCTTTCCGTTTCCTGGAAACTTCTGCAGGATAATCTCGGTAGATACTGATCCTGTGACCTTCAAATTCCAGGTTTCTATTTCTCGAGGATCTCCGCATTATCTCATCCAAGACAAAGTCGTATTGTAGCTTTATAATCATTTGTCTTGGAGGGGCATTTGCTCTTGTCTGACGTCTTCTGACTCTGTGGGCACTGGCTAATAAAGGCTTTTGGTCCAGAGATAAGACTTGTTGTAATAAGTTCGCAGTAAATTCTCGAGGATCTTCATCTTTCTCTCGTCCTTCAGGAATACCTGCAATTCTTAGGTTTTGTCTTCTCTGGCGACCTTCTAGCTCAGTACATTTCTCTGATATTTTAGTCAGTAAGTTCGTTAGACGTTCGTTTTCTATAATCAACTTAGCTGTAGTCATATCACTGGTAGCAACTAGTTCTTCAAGGCCTTTTATACCAACCGTTTGTTGTTCCAGTACCTCTTCCATAGGCTTCAGCCTTTTTTCAAAGTCATTTTTGACCTTTTCAATTTTATTATCCATCTCCTTTCTCATTTCGTTCATGATTTCTGTAATTTCTTCAGATCTGCCGATATTTTCTTGGTCTTATTATTAATATTTGAATTTGTTTCCTGTTGGAATTCTTTCATTTGAGTATTTATCTGGTTTATTTGCGTATTCATCTGGTTTATTTCTTCCTTTAAGCCATCAATTTCGCGAGAAATGAAACTTTTCAAATCTGCACTTTCCGCTTTTTTCCCTGGTCTCTTCGATACATCTTCCAGGGATGAGGTCCTACTTGAGTCCGAGGCTTCAGTTGGGCCTTCTACCGTTTTCTACACTAGTTCTATCCTACACTGGGGACAGTTTACAGAAGCCAATTAACCTACAAACTTGGGAAGATGTGGGAGGAAACCAGAGCGCCCAAAGAAAACCAAAATGGTCACAGGGAGAATGTATAAACTCTGTATAGATAGCATCTGTAGTCAGGATGGAACGCGGGTCTCTGTTGTTCTGAGAGAGCAACACTACCACTGCGCCACCGTGCCGCCCTTTTGTATTTGTATTTTATTACCTGGGATGAATTGGTTATAACACCATTTTAATTGGTAACTAAACAACCACTTAGGAGTTGCTTTGAAAATTGACAAGTGTAAAAAAGCAGTCTTGGAAAAAAATGTTCTGGGGGGGTAAAAAATTGTTTCCATGTAACCTACCGACAGCAATCATACATTATTGCATCCTGAGAACGTAATCACTACATGTGGCCTTTAAAAAGCACCTATTGAAAAACTTCTATTGACATTTGTGCAATTTCATGTAGCCTTTAATATTTGTTATTGCATTTATAGCTTTTAGCTTTTAAACATAGTTATTAAAAGGACCTTTGCTTTTGATAATCCTGCAGGAAACAAAACTCTCTTATTGCAAGTCTGAAACTCTCGTAGGAATGTGGCAAAGTTTTATTGAATGACTTGCAACTGGCGCCTGCTTCAATGTTTGATCTCTTAGATTAAATTAGACATACAGCACTGAAACTGACCCTTCGGCCCACTGAGTCTACGACAACCATCGATCACCTGTTCACACTATTTCTATGTTATCCCACTTTCCCTTCTACTCCCCAAACAATAGGGACAATTTAATGAGGCCAATTAAACTTTACATCTTTGGGATGTGGAAGGAAAATGCACACCCAGAGGAAGCCCAAATGGTTACGGGGAGATTGTGCAAACTCCATACAGACAGCACCGGTGGTCAGGATCGCTAGTGCTGCATTCCCTACTCACTATGAGATTAAGATGTTTTTTCTAACTTTACCTTACCACTAATTTAAATTATCACTAACACCCCAATTTGATCTATGGAATGACAATCATATTCCATCATCTATCAGTGATTAGCCATGATCACATTGAATGGCGGTGCTGGCTTGAAGGGCTGAAGGGCCTACTCCTGCACCTATTGTCTATTGATCTGTGCTGCCACATTCTGCTGAGGTGATGGAACCAACTTTACCTATTGATACTTGACACATTAAAGAGTGACTGATTCTCATAGAGTGAGATTGTCTGAGTTTCACAAACCATCCGTTGGAGTCACTGATTCATGTTCTAGATTGCCGAGCACTCTCATGTTAGATATAAACACAGATAGTATTTATCTCATGCAAATGGTCTCCATGTTCAGCATGTGATCATCTTCCCAACTGCCCTAGTTTCTGTGACATTTGATGTCAAGCATGGTTTGAAACGTACAGCTGGTGATAGTTTATGTCGTGGTCCACTGGGCATTCACACAACTCCAGTCCATCCAAGGGCAAGTGACAAATGGAATTAACATAATGCTCAAACAACACCTTCATGTTATTTTAAACCGATAAGATGAGAAAAGCTGAGGCTCATAAAATTCAACATCCATTTAGTTTGACCATTTTTAAACATTTGGAAATTATATAAAGATATCTAGTACCATTAAGAATGAGACTGCTGTCAAATCTAATAGTTTAACTCGGGATACGACTTGATACCTCATTCTCTCAGTTTTCAGTTCCACTCCAATACATTCACCATTAATTCCCTTTAAAAGTGACACACCAAGTCACATCATTGACCAACCGCTATCTGTGGTTAATGAATATCAAAAGCTCAAGGCCAATTGGGATGGACGATAAACCATGGTCCTATCATTGATACCCAAACCCTGAGAATTGGTTCAAAAACCGATGATCCCAGGCACCAGTATTCTATCACACAGTTACATTTGCAACTGTATATTTTTACCACTACATGGGCCTGATACGTTGCTGGAAACTTTAAGCTGCCAATTAGTATACCTACAACTGTAGAGATATATAGTAAATACACAAATTACCTGTCAATGCTGATGGCACAAAGGTTAAGGATACTGGCTGTGCACATCATGACATCAAGCGTCACAAATATGTTGCAGTGGATCCTGCTGAATCTCCATTCTCCCACCACCTTGGCAAAGAGAGATCTCCGTGTGAATGGAATAGTCACAATTCAATGACAAGTTCAACATAACTTCATTAAATAGCCACCCAACACCTTGAAACACTTCATAAGATGAAATGCAGTCTCTGTTGACATATTAATAAATACAGTAACGAATTTTTTTAAAAACCCACAAGGCAGGTATTGGTCATCGTCTCACCGATGTGTTGGCATAATAAAAGGAGAGAAATGTCTCCAGAACAACGCAGTGAGTGGAGGATAGTTACAGATACATGGTGTGAATTAATTCAATCTCGCCATTAACAATGGGATCATTAGCAGACTTGTTTGACAGGGAAATCAAGCAAGCATGTTCAGCCTGACTGGCAATGACAATAAGATGAAACATTGCAAAACACTATTGCCTTTCAAATGGCACCATGGGATTGTTCAACTTCTTGGACTAGAAGGCATAGATCTTGAGTTTATGCCATATGACAATAGACTTCTGAAATGATGTGGAAAGCTCTCCACAAAAAGACTTTCATTTGCATGATAGCTGTGATGACAATGTCTCCGAATGGTTCAATTCAATTCAATTCAATTCAATTCACGGCCAATGAAGTGCTTTTTAGCCCAGACGTGGTTGTGATATCACATTTGCAGAAACCAATTGCAGTTACGTCTCACAAATTCAGCAACCGTATAACTTGGTTCAGAGGGAAACATTGACCAACACAATAAAAATTACTTTTTATTAAAAATGGTTTTATAGAATCATTTATATCCAGTGCATATTGCGTTTAATGCCTTATCCAAAAGTTTAGTTGAGTTCAGTTCGTCACGTGTACTGAGGTACAGTGAAAAGCTCTTTTGTTGCTTGCCATCCAGTAGGACATTAGCACTTCTGACAGTATAGCCCCCCCCCCCCCCCCCCCCCACAGGAGCGCGACGGAGAACCACCAAAGATTTTGTGTATGAGGCTCTGCACTGAGTTATTGACTGGCAACCTTGTGCACAAGGAGTGTGAGTGCTGCCACTAATCCACATCTGATCGCCTGAATTACAAATTATGGCACTGGATAGACACATCTTTGAGGACAACATGCTGACAGAGTAAACCCTATTGGTGTGATGTAGTTAAGCAAAGATGTTAATAAGCTGAGAGTAGAAACATTGTACAAGACTCAATCATCCTTTACTCAGCTAAAACATTTTAGTGACAAGGACTGGGTGACAAATTATCTTTAAACATTGTCTAGTCAGCTGTGAAACTTAATGGTTGCCAAGAGACCTGGCATAAAGCCTGATGTATTAACCATTCCTTCATGTTTTATGTCGTTTGGGTTTGTGGCTGTCCTTTAAGTGGTGAAGGCATTGATAAACACGGGTTACAGAACAATCACCACAAACGGTCAGGTTCACTTTGAGCAATGGTTAGACAGGCAATCGTCAGCTGCCTATTAGACATTCCTCCAGATCTAGTTTTAAATTTTACTCCCTTTTCAATGACATGTTGACCAAATTGACCCAAGATAGATTCATAGATGGGTGGTTTCATCCAATCTTATTAAGGGCAAACGCTATTGGTGTGATGTAGTTAAGCAATAAGCTGAGAGTAGAAACATTGTACAAGACTCAATCATCTGAGAGTTAGATTTTGCTCTTGGGGTTATGGGGGAAAAGCAGGAATGGGGTACTGACTTTAGATTATCAGTCATGATCATATTGAATGGCGGTGCTGGCTCAAAGGACCGAATGGCGTACTCCTGCACCTATTTATCTAAGTTTCTAAGAAAGTAACCTGGAACTTGAGTTAAATTTACAACATCACACTCCCATTTGCAGGTCTCACTAATTTCTCCTGTTGTCCTCCCTGCTTGATTTTCCTCCGGGTGCTCCGGTTTCCTTCCACATCCCAGGCATGTGGATTAGAAGGTTAATTGCCCATGGTAATAGACTTTGTATGGGAGTGGTAAAATCAGGGGGCAGTTTATGGGAATGTGATAAAAAATAAACTGGAATTAGTGCAGGATTAACGTGAATAATAGTTTGATGATTGGAGTGAACCTGGTTGGCCGCAGGGTCTGAGTCCATGCTCATGACTTTGATTTTGTTATTATTTTTAAAGTTATTAATTTGAATTTGTTTCTGATAATATGAAAATATTTTCTCCTTTGCAAGATACGACGATTATAATATTCTGAAAGATGTCAGCATATACAAGTAGATATGGTGAATAGATCTTGTAGCGGCAGCCAAATGGCCACTACAATTCTTGCCCTGTTGCATAACCACTGAAGTACTTAAAAGAGGTCTATTGCAATTCAATGGAAACCACTAAGTGAATGTTAAAAGTTAATTGAAATGTGCTTTATTTGCAACACCACGATGCAACACCAGTGGCCTCTGATGATTGTAGTTTACTTAGAAAACTGCCATTTTAATAAAGGCCAAGTAGTATCATCAGAAGATTATTTTTGGTGGAGGATAATTACACACATGGTAGGTGCACAAAATCAGTCGATCATTTCGAGCATTGCTACCACTGAGTTTCACAGACCTTGCAATTTGAGTTTACTTTAGAGATACAGCTTGGAAATAGGCCCCATCAGTCCACTGAGTCCACGTTGACCACTATCATCAGTACATTCATTCTATCCTACGCACTAGAGACTATTACCGGGAGCAGGGATATTAGCAGTAATAACATACTGCTAATCTGGCAGAATTACTAATTTGTGTCTGTAAATAGTGTTGTTACAACATGATCTTGTTAAAATACTCTTCAAATTAAGCGTTAGTCATGGTGTAGCTGGTAACACCATTGTTATAATTTAGAGAGTTCAAGTCCCACCCTAGAATTATGAGCATAAATCTCAGTTGTTATTCCAGTGAAGTACAAGGTGAGTGTTGCACAAAGTGGAGATGCTGTCTTTTGGATGACACATTAAATTTCAGCCCTATTCTCCCCGTCGGGAAAAGATAGCATGGAATTTTTTGAAGATTAGCAGAGGAGGCAACCTCAATGTCCTGACTGACTTTTTCGAGGATGTAACTAGTAGAGTGGATAAGGGGGAACCAGTGGATATGTTACATCTAGACTTTCAGAAGGCTTTCGACAAGGTCCCACATAAGAGATTAGTATACAAACTTAAAGCACATGGTATTGGGGGTTCAGTATTGATGTGGATAGAGAACTGGCAGGCAGACAGGAAGCAAAGGGTAGGAGTAAACGGGTCCTTTTCAGAATGGCAGGCAGTGACTAGTGGAGCAAGGCTCAGTGCTGGGACCCCAGCTATTTACAATACATATTAATGGTTTGGACGAGGGAATTTAATGCAACATCTCCAAGTTTGCGGATGACACTAAGTTGGGGGATAGTGTTAGGTGTGAGGGGGATGCTAGGAGGCTGCAAGTGACTTGGATAGGCTTGGTGAGTGGGCAAATGCATGGCAGATGCAGTATAATGTGGATAAATGTGAGGTTATCCACTTTGGTGGCAAAAACAGGAGGGTAGACTATTATCTGAATGGTGGCAAATTAGGAAAAGGGGAGATGCAACGAGACCTGGGTGTCATGGTACACCAATCATTTAAAGTAGGTATGCAGGTGCAGCAGGCAGTGAAGAAAGCAAATGGTATGTTAGCATTCATAGCAAAAGGATTTGAGTATAGGAGCAGGGAGGTTCTACTGCAGTTGTACAGGGTTACCCATACACACCCATAGTTCTATCCTACACACTAGCGACAATTTACTGAAGCCAATCTGCACATCTTTGGAATGTGGAGGAAAACAGAAGCACTCGGAGAATGCCCATGTGGTCACAGTTAGAATGTACAAACTCCTTACAGACAGCATCCGTAGTCAGGATCGAACCCGGCTCTCTGACGTTGAGGCAACAACTCTATGGCTGCACCACTGTGTTGCCTATGTTCGCAATACAATATTCACACCATTGCACCCATTTATACAACTTAATTAATTATTTCAGTGTGACTACCTTTCACATATTTTAAATATATAAATATTCCTTACTTTGAGTACAATTAAGTCAGAAGATAAAGTGAAATAGTTATTTGCATAAATGATTATGCATGAAAGAATTTAATCTTTGATTAAGCACCTGATGTCATATTATTTGAATTTAAATTAACAATTTTCACAGCAGATTGGTGCCAAACCAATCCTGGCCTCACCCAGTCAGACATGTTCCCTCTGTCACACTAATTCCTGCCCACCTTTCCTGTAACTTAAAAATAACTCTATTCCAGATCTGCTGCAGGGTCTTTGGCCTGAATATTACTTACATTTCTCTTGCCAACTGAGTGTTTTATTTTAGATTTTTCCCATCTAAAGTTTTCATAGTTTTGCTCTTTATTCCCTTTCTACCTCAGGGTTTCCTTTCAACATATCTCTGCTATTTATTTCAGCCAAACTGTGAATTTCAACCTCTTCTCTAAAGTATTTGATAGCATCCTTCCTGCATCCACCCTGCCATTCAGTCTGGTAATTTTAGATTCTTCCACTCGATCGCCCCATGGCATTGCCTGCCCTCAACAAAAGAGCTTCTAATGATCACACTTCTTTGATCATTAGAAACACTCAGTCCTGATATTACGCCTTTGTACTTTCCCCAGAGTCAGGCATCCTTACATTGTGGAGCCCTTTAACATGCAGACTCTGCCCAATTAATGTTCAAAAATAAAATACTGCAGATGCTAGAAACTTGAGTAAAATATAAAGTTAAATTAGAAGAACAATCCCAGCCTGAAATGCTCCTGGGATGCTGCTTACCTGCTGAGTTACTCCAGAATTCTGAGTCTTTCTTTAGTAAATCAACATCTGCAGTTCATTATTTCTACAAGTAAAACATTGAATCTTGAATTCACTTGTATTTTATATTTCCAGTATTAGGTTTATTTGTTTACCTTTTTCTGGTAGTTTCAGATTTTGTTCCTCTCCTTACACCTTACATTGCTCACTGGTCTCCCCTCTTTCAGCTGGTTCCACCACTCACTACCACACAATCACTCCTGCCTTCCAACTTTGTCTTTTCTTTCCTATCTCTTGGCTTCTCTCCAGTATAAAGCATTCATTTATCTTCAACTTTTCCCACTTCAAATGAATGGTCTTTTCCCAGAAACATTAATTCTGTTTCTTTTTCCACGGTGCTGTCTGACCCACTGAATATTTCCAATCTTTTACTTTCCAGAGATTTATTCTCTGCTTTACATTCTGCACTCTCATTCTCTTCTCACCCCAGACACTCCCTCTTCTCCCCTCTCCCATCAGGCAAAACGTACAGAGGTTTGAACATTCATAGCTCCAGATTTGGGAATAGTTTCTTCTCAGCCATTATCAGTGCAATCCTGACCTCCATCTATCTCATTGGAGACCTTTGATTGCACTTTATCAGACTTCAATGTTATATCTTGCACTGAATGTTGTGATCTTGATCTGAGCACTGTGGATGGCTTGATTGTATTAATGTAGAGTCTTTTCTCTCTTGATAGCTTGCAAAAAAATGCTTTTCACTGTACCTCAGTACACGTGACAATAATAAACTAAAGTAAAACAAACTAATCTAAGAAGGGTCTCGACCGAAAACATCACCCATTCCTTCTCTTCATAGATGCTGCCTCACCCACTGTTACTCCAGTGTTTTGTGTCTACCTTCAATTTTATTCAGCATCTGCAGTTCTTTCTTACATAAACTAAACACTTGCATAACCTTCAACATTGTTATTCTTAACACTGTAATTTCCTGATCTTTCTTCAATGTCTTTTCTCCACATACAGAAATCCAATGGGATTATTTTATTCATCATGGACCAGTGATTGAACTTTCAACCTTTGCCCTCAATACCACCGAGTTAGCTAATAGCTGCGGTATTGTGTTCAATTGTAATTACCACATTGCAGTAAGGATGTACTAGCATAAGCAAGAAAGCAGGGAAGATTTGGGGATCGGTGATATGGATTGTAGAATTTTATCCATGATTTTAAAAAAGGGGAGAAAGGGATTGTTTTCTCTGGAGCAAAGAGATGCATAAAATCACAATGGATTAGCCCGTGTGGAAGGATTGTCTTTGGTCGCATTTATGGACTCCGATTGTTGCATTGTTATGGTTACCTCATATCAAGGTTATTAATTTATTGTACTTTTGATTATTATACATTATCTGTGTGTGTGATGTTTGGTGGACTGTGTGGGGTGGGAGGACAAAGGGAGATGTTTTGTATATAGTTCTCTCCTGTCTGTGTGTGTGTCGCCATATTGAGTAGTCTTGCTGCCAGCATTGAGTAAAGCATTAAAGACTTCTGTTGTAAATTAAAGACTCTCAGGTTTTGTGCAGGCCTAGAAAAAAAAAAGAAAGTGGTGTCAGGAGAACCAGATAAGAACCTATTTTTTCATTTAAAAAAAAACAGAACTCAAACTAACATGTGATGGCAATTTGATCGTTTCGATCCCGAGCGAGAAAGGTGGTCGTCGTATTTAATGCGAGCTGAGTTTTATTTTGAAAGTATGGCAATTACGACTGACCAGAGGAAGAAGGCTCTCATGTGTTCATCAATGTCTCCAGAAACGGCTTTGCAGCTGCATTTCGAAGAAAGTCGAAATTTCCTCGCAGATCGCCTTGATTTCTACTGGACAGTGCAACAGGAAGGGCAATCGATTACCGAATTTCTTGCCGAACTTCGCACCAAGGCAAAGGCATGTGATTTTAAAATTCAATGCTGCGAAAAGTGCCAAGACAATGCGTTGTGGGGTAGATTGGTCATGGGCTGCGGGCACACATTCATCCAGCAGGCAATTCTCAAGGAATCCAATGCCTCATTGAAGAATGTGCTGCAGTGTGCTAAGATGGTCGAGGTGCTGAGTAAAGAACTGCACAAAATGTCCGTCAAACCAGCGTCGAAGCTCCTCTGGAGGTGCATACAGTTCGTCAGGTTCACCAGACTGATTCCTGGGATGTCAGGACTTTCATATGAGGAAAGACTGGATAAACTTGGCTTGTACTCGCTAGAATTTAGAAGACTGAAGGGGATCTTATAGAAACTTACAAAATTCTTAAGGGGTTGGATAGGCTAGATGCAGGAAGATTGTTCCTGATGTTGGGGAGGTCCAGAACAAGGGGTCACAGTCTAAGGATAAGGGGGAAATTCCTTTAGGACCGAGATGAGGAAAACATTTTTCACACAGAGAGTGGTGAGTCTCTGGAATTCACTGCCACAGAAGGTAGTTGAGGCCAGTTCATTGGCTATATTTAAGACGGAGTTAGATGTGGCCCTTGTGGCTAAAGGGATCGGGGGTATGGAGAGAAGGCAGGTACAGGATACTGAGTTGGATGATCAGCCATGATCATATTGAATGGCGGTGCAGGCTCGAAGGGCCGAATGGCCTACTCCTGCACCTATTTTCTATGTTTCTATGTCAGACTCATCCGCAAAGTCAGAAACCAGTTGATCGACCCAGAGCAAATCCGGAGAAGGTGGAACAGTTTCAGAAGAGCCGTTCCCCTGTGGGGGGAGGATTGAAACCCTGCTAACGGTGTGGCTCGACTGCTCATCATCATCGTGTGCCCGTATATCAAGTACGTTTGTTATGCCTGTTACCGAAAAGGTCATCTCCAGGCAGTGTGTCAATCCCTAGGAAAGCTGAGAAGGGGCAAGACACAGTCGACCAATTCGCGGAGACTATTCCTATTGAAGTGCTTAGTGTGTCTACGATCACCGACAAGACGAGGATTTTGCTGCGGGTCTCGAACGTCGATCTACAGTTCCAGGTGGACACTGGTGCAGCTGTGTCACTAGTGGGTCAGGACATCTGGGAGAGGATCAGATTGCTGAAACTGAAATCGGCCAACATCCACCTTTTCGGATACGGACGACAGCCCATTCCCATGAAAGGCAAATGCACAGTCGCCGTTTCCTGTAATGGTATGACACAGATGTTGCCGCTGATCGTCGTTGGTAAAGAAGGTGTATCCCTGTGCACCATCGACTGGATCCATGCTTTCAAGCTTGACATGAACACCTTGATCTACGATGGATCAACTATGGCATTGTCATCTACCACAGATTGCAACATGGTCAGCAAGTGCGAAAATAACCTGCGAAAACAGGACGTTGAATGGCACTGGACCAAAGAGTGTGGCCATGCATTCACCAGGTTGAAGGAGATGCTCGCCCAGAAGACGCGTTTGGTCCACTAGGACCCATCGAAGCTGATCTCGCTGGCCGCTGACGCATCGCCGAATGGTCTTGGAGCTGTAATCTCACAAACGGCGCCAAACGGCAAGGAAAAACCTATCGCATTCGCATCCAAAACGCTGACAACCGTCGAGAAAAACTACAGCCAAGTGGAGAAAGAACAGCACACAGATAAAGCCTGCAGGTGCAGCAGGCAGTGAAAAAAGCAAATGGTATGTTAGCTTTCATAGCAAAAGGATTTGAGTACAGGAGCAGGGAGGTTCTACTTCAGTTGTACAGGGTCTTGGTGAGACCACACCTGGAGTATTGCGTACAGTTTTGGTCTCCAAATCTGAGGAAGGACATTATTGCCATAGAGGGAGTGCAGAGAAGGTTCACCAGACTGATTCCTGGGATGTCAGGACTGTCTTATGAAGAAAGACTGGATAGACTCGGTTTATACTCTCTGGAATTTAGGAGATTGAGAGGGGATCTTATAGAAACTTACAAAATTCTTAAGGGGTTGGACAGGCTAGATGCAGGAAGATTGTTCCCGATGTTGGGGAAGTCCAGGACAAGGGGTCACAGCTTAAGGATAAGGGGGAAATCCTTTAAGACCGAGATGAGAAAGACTTTTTTCACACAGAGAGTGGTGAGTCTCTGGAACTCTCTGCCACAGAGGGTAGTTGAGGCCAGGTCATTGGCTATATTTAAGAGTGAGTTGGATGTGGCCCTTGTGGCTAAGGGGATCAGAGGGTATGGAGAGAAGGCAGGTACGGGATACTGAGTTGGATGATCAGCCATGATCATATTGAATGGCGGTGCAGGCTCGAAGGGCTGAATGGCCTACTCCTGCACCTAATTTCTATGTTTCTATGTTTCTATGTAAGCCAATACTGATATCTCGTCAAAAGAGAACACTGAAGAAAACTCTGTTGATTCTGAGACTTTAGCAAGAGTTGTGAAATGCAATAAAGGCTGGCAAAAAAGAGTGAAGTGAGGGCCAGCTAAATGGAGACGTTCAAACTGGAAAGGGGGAATGTGATGTTTGGTGGACTGTATGGGGTGTGAGGACCCATTGCTCCTCCCGTGCAGCAGGTGGCACTGCACAGGACAAAGGGAGATGTTTTGTATATCGTTCTCTCCTGTGTGTGTGTGTGTGTGTGTGTGTGTGTGTGTGTGTGTGTGTGTGTGTGTGTGTGTGTGTGTGTGTGTGTGTGTGTGTGTGTGTGTGTGTGTGTGTGTGTGTGTGTATATGTGTGTGTGTGTGTATATATGTGTGTGTGTGTGTATATGTGTGTGTGCAGCCATTTTGAGTTGTCTTGATGCCAGCATTGAGTAAAGCATTAAAGACTTCTGTTGTAAATTAAAGACTCTTAAGTTTTTACAGACCTAGAAAAAGAACACAAAAGTGTGTTATTGCATTTACGTGTATTTAGGCTGCGGCAAGTATTTCATTGCTCCATTGTCAGCACATATGACTATTAAACACTCTTGTCTCTTGATTTAAGAAGACATAATGTCATTGGCAAAAGGATTGGAGGGGAATTGCTGAGAAATGTCAGCTGAAAGGTGATGGAAGAATTCAACTCATGGCATGTAAAGTAGAGGCAAGACATTTTGCATGGACACAAAGTGTTGTAACCTACATGATTCCCTGGCTAGTACAAAAATTAAAGTTGTTCAAGTGAACCACGTGCGACCACAGTCCAGTGGCTGGGATGTGGACTTACACTGGAGAACTTTATTTGGCCAATTTGGGCACAACGGAGTGAATAGCTGTGCCGAACAGTTTCAGGATTCTGAAAGGGTTATGAAAGATCATTAAGCATCAATGCTGCCAGTTTTGTAAAGGCACATAAACATTTGAATTCGAAAATCTTGGATAGAGTTAAAAGTGTCTATTTTTCGTTCTTTTAATGTAATATTGCTTCAGATTGGCCAGTCTTTATTTCCATTTCTTTATTATCAATCCTTTGAAGTGAAGAAAGGTATGTTTTATCAATTGCTTTAAGTTTTTCAGTACTCAAAGTACTCAAAGGGTTAATGTTTTCACAGAGACACTATCTGAAATACACTGTCACACACAATGGAAACAACCTTACAAATAGAATTACTAAACAAAATATCATTGATATCAAGGAATCATTTTATGCTCTACCTATTAATCAAGAGGTTAATTTTATTTGAGGAAGTATTTGCAGTGAGAAGATGGAACACAATCAGGAGATTTGTTAAAACGCAAGGTAACCTTGTCTGAAACTCTTTTTTAGCGAAACACAGTTGAAACCATGTGGTTATTAGGCTGTCAGATGTAAATCTGCCTATTTTCCCCAAAGAGAACACGGAAAGATCCACCACAGGAAACAGCAAGCTGATGACCCACAGCTGAGAACAGCATGATTTAAGTGTAAATTGTAAACCTTTTCCTTTTGTCATTTGTTTTCTCCCCATCTCAGATCTGAGTAATAATGCAGAGTGCAGTTTTAGAAATAATCTTTCTTCTCTTGGCTGTGAGGAACAACCACCCAGTATTTTACTCTCAGATATATCAGTTAAGTAGCATCGGGTCTGGTTTCCTTGAAGATCCTGTCTCACTTCTGAAGCACGTTAAATAGATTACAGAACAAACAAGGAAATACATAAGTAGACTAGCTGAAGTCATTTGTCATGGAGAGAAGCCGCATTTTTAAATGCTAGATTTAATATAAACCTGGTAAAGCTGCTCCGTGTGAAGTGGATGGGTTGACGGCAAATATTCATGTTGTGAATGAAAACACGTCAGCTCCTCTTAAAGTTTCACCATCATTCTGAGACGCTGGTGGGAGTCAAGAACAGGAACATTTAATCCAATGACAGCCTTGCGTAAAGTTGGGGGTGATGAGAAGAAGTGGAAGCTTCCTGGTCCTTAGATCCTGGACTGCCAAAGTTCACCTGTGGTAGATGGGGAGATGTTTGCTTGAACGTCAATGACCTTGGTGACACTCGGGTTATTTTGGAAGGGGAGAAATTGTTGGGTTTGAACACTGGGAGTGGTTCTGCTTGGAATGGGTGACTCAGAACACACAGCAGTATTAACACAAGGAAATGCATCTTGCTTTAAAAGCTTTTATGTTTATACATGTTCTGGGATCTGGGCTTTATTAGTAAGGTCCATTAATGATTATCCTTCAGGAGGTGGTAAAATCTACCACTCAATAGTGATTTTAGATAACGATCTTGCTATTTTCATAATATCTCTGGATCCAACTGTTGTTTCCACACTTGGCTCACTGCAGTCGGGAGATAAAAGGAGGCATAGGGAATGGCCACATGGTCATCCAGATAAGGCTGGCTGGAACTAGTCCAGTCTAACCCTAATCACGTTACCAGCTCCAATGACCTCTAGTAACCCTTTCTTAGATACAGCATGACCTTCTCATAACCTTCCAGACTGGAAGAAACAAGATGTATTTATGAACAAATGACTACATGATATAACACAAGATGAGTGAATGGCCAAGATGGTTAAATAATGTGAACATGTAGCACCTGGCTGAATAATGGCACTAACAACAAATTAAATATTCTATTTGACCTGGCTTGTTCATTGATTCAGACTTATCATAGATATGAGGAAGCCTATAAAAAAACAGTGAGAGAGTCTAGGACCAGAAGGCACAGCCTCATAATGAAAGGATGTACCTTTACGATGGAGTTGAGGAGGAATTTCTTTAGCCAGAGGGTGGGGAATCTGTGGAATTATTGCCACAGATCAGTGGAGGTCAAGTCATTGGGTATTTTTAAAGTGGAGATTAATAAGTGCTTGATTAATGAGAGTGTCAATGGGTATGGAGAGATGATGTTGAGATGGAAAAATCGATCGACCATGATCAAATGGTGGAGAAGACCCAATGGACTGAAGCGCCTAATTCCGCACCTATGAGAAAGGTTATTACTATCGTATAGGGAGTATTCTGTCCTTGAATGACTTATGGACTTTGGTTCTTTTCATGCATTAGCTTCAAACATAGAAATATAAATAAATAATTATAAATGAGTCACGTGTCGTGAGTAACATGACAATTCGGGGGAGAGTTCCTTTCACAGCGTGTGGGGAGTCTAGCCGGGGCAAAGATGCGAGGAGGGAAGGAGCGTTGAGAAGGAGAGGGTCGGGGTTCATGCCAGTAACCCTCACTCACCGCTGCCGCGGCACTCCGGGTGTGGAGCCACCACATTGTGGCTGAGGAGGGAATCGGCTCACGTGGCTACGAGCGACCCCCATCACCGGACAGCGGAATCGACTGCCCTCTCAGCGCTGTTCTGCCGGTCCGCTCACCTCTGGCAGTGCCCTCCATCTGAACAGTGAGGGGACCAGCTCAAGAGCAAGATCATAGAGCGGAGTGGGTCAGCGGGTGATGGATAACATCACAGCGGGCGGTGGAGCTTACTCCTGTGTCAGCACGATCAAAGGATCAATTGAGGTTACTCGCACTGACATATGGAGTAAGCTCCACCGCCCGCTTTCCTGTTATCCATCTCCCACTGACCCGCTCTTGAGCTGGATGATCCCCGGTCGACCCCCTCCTTCTCAATGCTCCTGCCCTCCCCGCAACTTTACCCCTGGACAGACTACCCACACGTTCTGAAAGGAAACTCCCCCCCCCCCCCCCCCCCCCTCCCCCAGCAGCGCTGTCCTTTTACAGCCACTTCCCAACAGCTGCTAGTAATGAGGGATAGACTTGGCTGTCCCACAGTACAACATCGTTCTTGACGTTGCTGTACTGAGGGATAACAAAGTCTATATTTCTTGGCTAACAACCTAACCTTCGGCCTCCAAGATGTAGGTACATTTTCTAGCAATGTTACAAAATTTTGAGATTTTAAAAATCAAGTCTGCAATTTATCCCATCAGATAAAGCATAAAAAGAAGTTTAATTTGACACCTAATTCACTTTCATTTCACATTCATTCAATGTAATAATGGCTGATCATGCCCAATCAGTACCCCATTCTTGCCTTCTCCCCATATCCTCTGACTCCGCTATTTTTAAGAGCCCTATCTAGCTCTCTCTTGAAAGCTTCCAGAGAACCTGCCTCCACCACCCTCTGAGGCAGAGCATTCCACAGACTCACCACTCTCAGTGAGAAAAAGTGTTTCCTCGTCTCCGTTCTAAATGGCTTACTCCTTATTTTTACTCCTTATTCTGTGGCCCCTGGTTCTGGACTCCCCCAACATCGGGAACATGTTTCCTGCCTCTAGCGTGTCCAAGCCCTTAACAATCTTATATGTTTCAATGAGAATCCCTCTCATCCTTCTAAACTCCAGAGTGTACAAGCCCAGCTGCTCCATTCTCTCAGCACATGACAGTCCCGCCATCCCAGGAATTAACCTTGTAAACCTAAGCTGCACTCCCTCAATAGCAAGAATGTCCTTCCTGAATTCCAAAACTGCACACAATACTCCAGCTGTGGTCTCACTAGAACTCTGTACAACTGCAGAAGGACCTCTTTGCTCCTATATTCGATTCCTCTTGTTATAAAGGCCAACATGCCATTTCTTAGCGCTAACGGCAGTTACTTGGGAAACGTGGTAACTCGTGAAGATTTTTCAACATGTTGAAAAATGTCCACGAGTAAAAGTGAGTATATTTTGATGTAAAATTTTGATACTTTTTAACACACAGTCATACCGTAGTAGCTCGTGAGTTTACCGTAGTAGGATCTGGTGTCCTATATCACTATTGTATGTTCATGATGGAAATAA
Source organism: Okamejei kenojei (assembly GCA_035221665.1). Taxonomy (NCBI): domain Eukaryota; kingdom Metazoa; phylum Chordata; class Chondrichthyes; order Rajiformes; family Rajidae; genus Okamejei; species Okamejei kenojei. The sequence goes on along the minus strand of CM069159.1, from coordinate 37,612,856 downwards.
GAATACTCTGTATATTCATTACCTTTGAATTGTAGTTTTGTGTAATCCTCCCATAATTTCTGAGTTCCATTTCACAATATCTATCAGACATACAGAATGTTGCAAGGTAATATCTTGCCAAAACTCAATTGTATCTTTCTATCTCAATAAATATCACAAAATATGCCATTGTTTCAGCCACATTATGACAAAATATAGAATGTAGGTTATTTGTTATCAGTCACCCCATCCCAGAAACAACAGTACTTAAAGAAGAACATTTGTTTTACTAATTTACGAGCATGTACCATACAGAGTCCGTTGATCCATATCCAACTATTGTGATAATTGCATAAAAGGTATTATTGTCTAAGAAATTTGGTGTGGAATGATAATCCATCTCAGTACTCATTTAGGCAAGTCCGAAGCTATAGATACTTTTCCCCCACCCCCAATCCCCCTCGCCCGATCTTCATTGAACCTACCATTTGACCGATCTTTTACTCAGCTGCTGTAATGTTTCCTTCCTATCAAAATCTCTGTGTAACATCTCTGTCCCTATCTTCCAATTCCCACTTTGAAATAAAATACAACTTTCGACTTAAAAATTTCGCAGCTGGATCACTATATAAATGCAAATATATGGTATTTTATCCTAGCATCCCCCTACCACCACACAAGAAGCGTAACTTGAAGCGTTTGCATTTGGAGAAGTTCGATACGGACCAGGAATGAAAAGTAATAGCTATGAATCGATTAACAGCAAGCTACGAGGTGAGATTGAAACACCTGTCAGAGGGCCAAGGAACAATCCTGAGTTGACGCCGTATTGTTCTAAGTGAGCATTTTGCAGCGACCTCACCATATTCTGGTTAAATATTCTTTCTACGGAAATCTCCTATTTCACTTTGAAATTATATTCATTTATAACCGTTTGTAACATCAGTAACCACCGTAATGTTCATGCGTTTAGTACCGGGTATGCTTGAAATTATTTTAATGTACTGTTTATTTTAAAAAAAACTATATCAACCAGTTGTGAAAATTACACTGAATCGAACGATGATTGAAAATGCGTAGGAATCGACATCACGATCCTGCTGCGAAATTTTTAAGTTGAAAACTGTATTTTATTTCAAAGTGGGAATTTGAAGATAGGGACAGAGATTCTACACAGAGATTTTAAACTCGGGAGAGATCTTGGGTGAACTCGCACAGTGGGACAGGGCTTGAGGGAGCATCTATGCAGCGAAGGAAATAGCCAACGTTTCAGGCCGGGTCTGAAGAAGGGTTTCGACCCGAAACGTTGCATATTTCCTTCGCTCCATGGGGGGTGGGGGGTGGGGGTTCAGGGAGTCAGATAGACTGCGCAATGACGGCGGGATCCCCGTGTGAGAGTGAGTCACCACCTGCGTACAGCGTTCCCACGTCCTCTTCTCCACCAAGCAAGGTTCACTCCTCTCTCCCCGCCGCCCTCTCCCCCCTTCCTTCCTTCATCCTCCCTCCCTCTCTAAGAGGGAGGGGGAGGGAGATAGGGAGAGTGAGATCTAAAGGGTAACTGGTTTTGGTCTCCAATCACCTCACAAAGGGCAGCCAACAGTGGTGGTGAGGCAGAAGGGAGAACTCTCTCTCTCTCCAATTATCTCTCTCTCTCTCCCCCCCTTCTCTCCCCCTTTCTCCCTCTCTCCCCCCTCTCTCTCTCCCTTCTATCTCTCCCCTCTCCCCCTCCCCCCCTTCCTCTCTCTCTCTCTCTCTCTCTCTCTCTCCAATTTCCTCTCTCTCTCCCCCTCTCTCTCTCTCTCTCTCTCCCCTCTCTCTCTCCCCCTTTCTCTCCCCCCCTCTCTCTTCTCTCTCAAATTCCCTCTCTCTCTCTCTCTCTCTCTCTCTCTTCCCCCCCCCACTCCTCTACCCCCAGCCACGTTTATATCTACAGTTCACTCCACGAGTGTGTGTGTGTGTGTGAGCCGAGCAGTGTTTCTCATTCTGACTGCTCCGTGAGCTGCTCGTATTGACAGTAATCGTGTCCAATTCTTAACTGAAAACGTGTGGTTTGCAACTGTCTCTGTCTCTCCATGGCCCCCATACACACAGACAGAGACACACACGCAGATAGATAGAGACACACAAACACAGCCACAGAGACACAGAGACACAGAGACACACAGCCACAGAGACACACACACACACACAGACACAGAGTCACATAGACAGACAGACAGACAGACAGACAGACAGACAGACAGACAGAGTTAAATCCCACTTGTACCCCGGCCCGGACATTAACCCCGACACCAATGTTAACACAGACTCAAACCTCCAACCTGGTCTGCTGTTGTACCGGCACCGAACGAGTTAACACAACCGCCAGATCTGTTTATCCACAGATTGTCTCCCTCTCGCACTTATCCTGCCTATTGTCTTTCGTTTCGGCTTCAGGTCTTTTAACCCTATCCCCCCGACCAAGAGCGGGCCAGTACGCAGCTGATTTCATACAAATCTGACCCTTTCTCGCCTCCCCCCCTCCCCTCCTCTCACGCACACACCGCCCGCCTGCCCACTCCCGGCGTTTAGCGTTGAATACTCACAGCTGAGTTTGCTGCGGTGCTGGGGCTTGCTGCCCTGTAGACCCACCCCGGGTCCAAACCAGAGTCTCGGCCGCTCCGGCGGCAGCGAGTGACACAATTTAACGCATTTACTGAGGAATGTGGATCGATGCATTGATGACCCATTGTATAATTACTTGTTAACTACTGGCTGTTAACTGCTACAGAAGCAGTTAACATGTCGTTTATTATTCACAGCGGTTGTTATCCATGTTCGTTTTATAAAAAAATCCGTATGGCAAATGTTTTTAAAAAAATTTTATTTAACAAAGCAAATTTGTATTTCCATCTGAAATACGGAAAATTAACGCGGGGCCCAATTTGGAAAAATCGGTCCAATCGGCCTAGGGCTGGCCCTGGCTTCAAAACATGCACCTCATTGTTTCAGAGATTATCATTCCTTCTACAAACTCTGGATGGACTCCACGTGAGAACTCTGGCTATTCAGCTGATTGAGCAAATACCCCTAATGCCCACAGGACCAGTTTACTCTCCCAGCTCTGCCCTCCTCTTTCTCTCTCTCTCAGTAGAATGGTCTCGACCCGAAACGTCACCCATTGCAGAGATGCTGCCTGTCCCACTGAGTTACTCCAGCTTTTTGTGTCTATCTTTCTCTCTCTCTCTCTCTCTCTCTCTCTCTCTCTCTCTCTCTATCTCTCTCTCTCTCTCTCTCTCTCTGGGGCCCGCTGCAGACTTTTAAATGTCATTTTCTATTTCTGATTGAAAAAATAAGTTTATAAACTCAGGAGGGTGCGCACTGGCCATATCTGCCAGCATATAAAGTACAGGGTCAGTAAACTCGATAAATTAGATTAACTGATGTGAAATGGCTGCTTGCTTTAAGACAGGACAGTAAATCATGGAACTTAGTCATCAAGCTAATGGGTTGATTCAGTTTATGGCAGGCATTAGTATTTTCTTTCTAGTTCCTTGGATATGTCTGCCATCAGAATAAATCCAGCTTTCTTTCATTTTGACAATTTACTCATCTCTCAGAGTCCTGGATTTCATTTCAGAGTCACGTGAGTGACTTCGTGAAGACCCCGCCAGGCACGCATGCGCGACATATCGTCGACTGCATGCGAGCGACAGGCAGTGACGAGCGCTGCTCCTCCACTGCAGTGACCTGCAGGTAAGGAAAACTAACCTGCGGTCCTTTTTTCATTTTAGGTGACTCTGTTTTCAGAGTACTCCAGGCCGCCTCAACACTGACTGCAGACCGCGGGATGAGGGCAGTCAGCGGCGACACCAACAGACTGGAGTCGGGAAGAGCCCGTTGACCCAGGAGGGTCCGGGTTCACACTCGCCGGTCGGAGGGACGGCAGAGGCAGCCCGACTCTACACCGCAGCCCGCAGGACACTGTGGGCTGGCGGCATGGAAGAAGGAGCGGGGCTTGCAGGCTCGCCGTACAAAGTAAGCGACGGCAGAGCAGCAGCCCGGACTCTACACCACAGCCCGCAAGGATACTGCGAGCTGTCGGCATTAACCAGGGAGTGGGGCTTGCAGGCGACGGCATAGCGGCTTCCCGAATCTACACCGCAGCCCGCACGGACTCTGTGGGCTGACGGCTTTACTTCGCACTGGACCCGGGAGGGCCCGGGCTCACACTCGACGGCAAAGCGGCAGCCCCGACTCAACACCGCAGCCCGCACGGACTCTGTGGGCTGACGGCTTTACTTCGCACTGGACCCGGGAGGGCCCGGGCTCACACGCTGTTCGCAGCTAGCGCCGGCACAGCGACAGCCCCGACTTCATTTCTACACCGGGCAGGTTGGGCAGCTCGTTGACTCGGTAGGGTCCGGGCTCACACTCGACGGCAGAGCGGCTTCCCAAATCTACACCGCAGCCCGCAGGGTCACCACGGGCTGACGGCTACGCTACCAGGCAGTCGGGCAAGCCCGTGGACCAGGGGAGTCCGGGCTCGGGGACTGCCATTCGCGGGCAGCAAAGGCAGAGCAGGAGCTCCAACTCAATGCTGCAGGCCGCAGGTACACCACGGACTAACGGCTATGCTACCCTATAGAGGTAGTAGACAGAGCCGGGGCCCCGACTCACACACAGGCCGCAGCCTCGTCGTTAGCGGCAGTCTATGTCCCACATGAGAGTCTGGTCACCATTGGAGCTGGGAGGGGGGGGGGGAGAGAGTGCTCCTCCACCGGAAGCTTCATAAAGACCCTCAGGTAAGATACTAACCTTGAGTTGTTTAGCTTCTGCACTAGACTTTGCTTACAGAAACGATGGATGGGAGACCAGAATGAAGGCATCGAAGTATGCCTCCCAGGGCCTTGGGACTTCGGATGGGAGTCAGCGGCCACTATTCCCGGAGCTGCCGGCAACGCCGGCAGCGCACACTCTGTGGGTTCGGGATAAGAACACGGAAACCAGGGAGCCCTGCAGTAGCCAGGACCTGATTCTCCAACACGGCTGGCCATGAAGCCGTAAAGTGGTAGAAGCACCACACAGGAGCAGGGTAGGCAAGACCCTGACTCCCTACCACTGTCACCTAAGCATAGGGCAGTGGAGCTAAGGTGCGTAAACGTGTTATTCGCCTGGCGGCACGTTCTCTCTCCCCAACTATGCAGGTCACCAGAGAGAGGACCAGGGGTAGAATCGCACAACAGTCGGTGAAGACCCGCTCTAGGAGCTGGGGGCGACTTTCCACCGGAGCAGCCGCCAGTTCACGGACCGGTGAAGGATTGAGGCCTGGGTCTGCAAGCCCGCATGTGTGGCCGGCACAGTCTCACCGCCGGGGGAGCCTGCCAGAACGCGGGTCAGTGTAGTCTCATCTCGGTCACCGCACCCCCCTTTAGCAGCAGGATGTGACCGAACGTCGGGACAGGCGGCAGGCCCGCGCGGACGTCGGGGTACCACGCTTCAGCGGCCGGGACCGATTCATCACCGCTCATGTCTTATCAGACTGGCGGGCCGCCTCAGCCCGGAAGACGGCGGGCCAGCGGCAGGTCCACGCGGGAGTCGCTTAGCCACGCTGAAGCGGCAGGCAGCGACATCCTGTCTAGGCACCCTGTTATCACCTCGATGAGGTGCAGGGCGATGACAGAAGCCTCAGAGATTCTCCTGAACTTGAGGAAGTCGACGTCATCCGCAGATGCGGTGGTGGTCGCATGGCTCGGATGGAGCGTATCCTAGAGCACAATCTCTGCACCTGGACCAGATGTCCTCCAGTCCAGGAGACATGCGGCTGAGCCACTCAGCATGTCCACGTCATCAGTGGGGATGCCACGGATCAGCGGCTGGCGACACGTAAGACGGGCTGGAGCAGGAACCTACAGTACCTGAGAAAACCCAGGAGGAACTGCTGAATGTGGTCTCCAAGTTCGCCCAGCCGAAGCACACAGGGGCCCAGCATAGACTACCTCACCACACACCAGCTGCAGGAACAGGTCTTTACCGAGGCGATCAACATATACCAGGCCCAAACAACTGCATCGTTGAATGTACCGACAGTCAACACACCCATCTGGGGCAACATCAGTCCGGGGATAGGGCACAGGAGCTGAAGTTCCTAAAACATCCTGAAATTGCTGACGTCGGGGATTACTGCCTTTGCCAGGTCAGTTGACGTCATGGAAATGACGGTAGAACAGGAGGTTGCTCTTGCAATGTTAGTCATGAAGTTAATGCTTCCCGGAGTATCGCCATCAAACCGACTCCTAAACCACATATTTGCGGGGTTGTACTAGGCATCTGCAACGCCACCACCGAGACAGCTGTTCGGTGAGGACTTGCCCAAACAGGTCTAGGACCTGGATTAGGAGGTGAAGGCAGACAGGTTGATGAACCTACCTCCCTCCAGCAGGCCGGCAGTGCGCAGACAAACATCATATGGAAGACCTCGGGGGCCACCTGAAAGACCAGTAAGGACCTACACGCCGGCAGCACCTCAACACAATTCAACGGAACACCAGGAACCAGAAAGTCAGGCCCGCCGGTAACCATGGAGGTAAGGGGGTTTGGTTCTCTTGGAAGTGCTGCATGTTTAACCTCACAAGTAGGAGAGTGGTTATATACATTCTGGGATGTAAGGGAGCTGATTGTCACTATAACAGGGAACAAAGCTATAGACATAATAGAGGCATGTAACAGCCTTGCTTGCGCCAGGAAACCGACTATTAGACATACTGCTAATATAATTGCTAAACTTGTAGCTACATTCTAGCTACATAATTGTGACGTTACACTATCTAAGCTTGCAAAGAGCAAGATCTCAGCAATAAAAGCGAATGCTGGACATTTTTACGGGCCTATGCAGCCGCCTATCAAGGCATAAATTGAGCTACAATAGTGGATTAGCTATGTTGTGATTGTTAAATCCCATCATTACATCAACCCCATTAGTCGCGTTACAAACTGACGCAAGCACCAAGGGCTGGGGAGCTACCGACACCATTTCCAGTTGGGGTGGTAGATGGGATTTGCACGAGTCTACTTTTCTTCAATCACAAGGTATAAACTGTTTAGAAATGCTGGGAGCATATCACGGGCTACGGGCTTAATGCACTAATCTGCAGCATACGCATGTCCATCTTCAATAATACTACTGAGGTGGCGTATTTAAACCTTATGGGTGGTATCAAGTCAATATCTTGTGATGAATTGGGAAAATTAATTTGGCTCTAGTGGATTGATAGAAATATTTGGATATCAGCTACGGACCTTTCGGTTAAGCTCAATACAGTGACGGACACCAGGTCACAAGTATTTAATAACGACATCAAGTGGATGTTGAACCTCCAAATATTTACTAAAACTATAGCCTAATATGGAACACCAGATATCGACCTCCTTGCGTCCAGGTTGAACCATTGGATACCAACATATGTGTTTTGAGAACCAGATCCTGGGGCAGTGGCGATGGACGAGTTCTCGCTACATTGGGTGGAAATGGGTTTTCTATGCTTTCCCCCATTCTGCTTCATCAGATAGGTGTTGCAGAAAACGCAACCAGATCTGCAACAGAAAGGATCATGGAGCAGCAGCCTGCAGAGAGAGTCCACTAGGAAGCAGTACCTTACCCACATAAGGATATGTGAGGTTACCATAGTCGGACCTAGACCACCTACATATCTATTACGATCTCCAATGTGCTGGAATCCTCACGGGCCTGCATTATGATGAGTCCCTCAGTTACAGTGCCATATACAGTGCCAGGAGTGCACTGTCATCCTATCTCAACATTGGAGTGGGATCTCACCAGCTGGTATCCACACTGGAGTGTATGTTCTATCCCTCCCCGACCTCGATATATTACCAGAGATATAGGGAGTGGTGTTGACCCTACTCAGGAGCTGGTCGCCTTTGGCGGATTTACCACTGGACTTATTCACCTTCAAAGTGATGATGGTACTGGCACTGAAGACAGCACAACGGGTCCAAACTCTAGAGAACTCCTGGATAGAATGGTTTTGACCCACAATAAAGTCACTGCGTTATAGAAGAGTTGCTTAAACTACACAGACCTGCGACTAAAGGTCTGAAAATGGGCATCAGGAGATGGCTCAAGGTGGTATTCGGTGCAGCAGGTAAGACACTAACATTTTAAAATGTCATTCTACCAGGGCTGCATCCACATCAGCGGTGAGGACCACGGAGGTGTTCATGGATTATGTCCTTGCAATAGCGGGCTGGGCCAGTGAAACTACATTTCAGCGGTTTTATAACAGACCTGTGGCCACTCCCGTGACGTTGGCAGATTCAGTTTTAAGTGCTGTTCCCTAAACGTTTGTCCCCGAGTTCAGGGGTTTTATTGTTGTATTAACAAATGTTATTATTTTTCAGCTTGTTCTGAAATATGTTAACATACTTCCTCCATCAGTATTACGGCAGTGTGTGAGCATGAACGTGATCCAGGGCATGTAATCACAGAGCTTTGAAATCTTCACGAAGTCACTCACGTGACTCCGAAATGAAATAGTAATGTTGAACGAGAACTTACCAGTTTGAAGTTTGATCTTTATTTTATGAGGAGTTACGATGAGGGATTTCGTGCCCTCCGCTCCGAACCCTCTACTATAAGGTCAGCTGGTAAATAGAGTCTCTTCAATCTTACTATATTAGTTCATTTCTGGGTAGTTCTGTGATTCCACACCGCTGCTTTGAAGAATGTCGCGCATGCGTGCCTGGCGGGGTCTTCACGAAATCCCTCATCGCAACTCCTCATAAAATAAAGATCAAACTTCAAACTGGTAAGTTCTCGTTCAATCTTACTATTAATCTTATTAAGAATGCAAATGGAAATCCCACCATGAGAACGTTAGGAGAAGAATAAAGGGAAAGGATAGAACAACCATCTCGGATAAATCTTCATCCCCCATTCTCTATTCACCCACAAGCTTGATTTCTTAATCCTCCTATGTTATTTAATTTGAGATTTATTTAGCTTTGAAATATCTCATCGTTTTTCTCAAATCCTTCCCTGGTCTTAACCCTTCCTGCTCCAGTCAGTCTGTGGCTCAGCAAAATATTGAGATCCACCAATCCTGGCCTCGTTTGCACCCCTGTCTTTCATTTCCTAGTTTTAAATGTTTGGCTCCAAGCTCTGGCATTTCTTTATTTATTTAAGATATTCCTTAAACCCACCTCTCTGAACAAGTTTCTGGCCACCTGCTCTAATAGCTCCTCGAGGGTCTCAGTCAAGTTATGTTCAGTAATGTTCTTATGAAATGTTTGGAATCTTTCACCATCTAAAAGATAGTGTACAAATCATGTTATTGTTGTTAAAAGTAAGCGGTCGCTGCTTTATAATAACCATTTGTAAAGGATTTCCTTCTAATCTCCTTAAAGTGCCACCACCAGTGGAACAATGTTATTACCAATTAACACAGAATCATGGTGATAGTAGCACAGATGGAAAGATTGGCCGTGCCCGCTTTGGTTAACTCTGATCCCATTGTTTTTTTCTTTGCTGTAACTTATACCTCAATTTCAAGCAACTGTTTATAATAGAGAATCCCCTTCTACCTCCATTTTAGATGGAGCAGTCCAGATCCCAACTTCCCTCTCAATATTACCGCTAGCCTTCCTACCTTGGGAAGAACTGTAGTGCTGTAAATAGCAGATTGTAAATGAAAACATGGTTAATAGTGGCAAGTTGTCCCTCACTGGCTTTGAACAACACCGTAAGCCAGAATGCAATGTAGTTCTTAGGATCAAACTAAATATCTTTGTGTATTGAAGACTTATTCTTTTGCTCAAACTGTGATCACTAAGTTAAATTTGCTTTCTTTCAAGCTGTGTATGTTTCAAATGTTATCTGTCAGATTCTATCTTATGTACTAAATTGAAAAAGCAGGAGTTACCATTGCATTGCAGTCAGGTTTGGACATTACTGTGAAGAAGTGAGGCACTGAACTAAATTTGTAGTAAACCTATTTCACACACATTGCTCTTAACTGCTTGCTAGATGGACAGCTTTCAAAAGTACTTCAGCACATGAGCTGTCCTGTGGTTGTGGAAACGACAGTAATGCAAATGTAACTTCCTAGCTGTCTGCTGTCACAGATGAATTGAGTATTAGGATCTAAGGAAAGTTGGTATTTTTTTATCTCTTGTTTTTGATTAGACTTTTGAAGCTACCATCACTGGATAGACCATTCAGCCCATTTAGTTTGTACATGTTTATGCACTCCATCCATCCCTCCTCATCTCACCCTATCAATGCAACCCTTAAAGTTCCTTGTTCATCTTTGAAAATATATTTATTAATCTTTTTATTCAAACTGAATACCTGAAGTTTATATGGAAGATAAGGAAATCCAGATTTCACAAAGACAACACATACTTAGGGCAAAATAATACATAACCATATAACATATAACCATATAACAATTACAGCACGGAAACAGGCCCTCTCGGCCCTTCCAGTCCGTGCCGACCATTTGTTTTCCCCTAGTCCCATCTACCTGCACTCAGACCATACCCCTCCATTCCCTTCACGTCCATATACTTATCCACTTTACTCTTAAATGTTAAAATCGATCCTGCCTCTACCACTTCTGCTGGAAGCTGATTCCACACAGCCACCACCCTCTGAGTAAAGAAGTTCCCCCTCACGTTACCCCGAAACCTCTACCCCTTAATTCTCATGTCATGCCCTCTTGTTTGAATCTTCCCTACCCTCAATGGGAAAAACGTATCCACGTCAACTCTGTCTATCCCTTTCATCATTTTAAAGACCTCAATCAAGTCCCCCCTTAACCTTCTGCGCTCCAAAGAATAAAGACCTAACTTGTTCAACCTTTCTCTGTAACATAGTTGCTGGAACTCTGGCAACATTCTAGTAAATCTCCTCTGTACTCTCTCTATTTTGTTGACATCCTTCCTATAACTAGGCGACCAAAATTGTACGCCATACTCCAGAATTGGTCTTACCAATGCCTTGTACAATTTTAACATTACTTCCCTACTCCTATATTCAATGCTCTGATTTATAAAGGCCAGCACACCAAAGGCTTTCTTTACCACCCTATCTACATGCGATTCCACCTTCATGCACAGTTATTCCTAGATCCCTCTGTTCCACAGCATTCCTCAATTCCCTACCATTTACCATGTACGTCCTATTTTGATTTGTCCTGCCAAGATGTAGCACTTCACACTTATCAGCATTAAACTCCATCTGCCATCTTTCAGCCCACTTTTCCAAATGGCCCAAATCTCTCTGTGGACTTTGAAAATCTACTTCATTATCCACAACACCACCTATCTTAGTATCATCTGCATACTTACTTATCCAATTTTCCACCCCATCATCCAGATCATTGATGTACATGACAAACAACAGTGGACCCAACACAGATCCCTGAGGCACCCCACTGGTCACCGGCTTCCAACCTGACAAACAGCCATCCACCATTACTCTCTGACATCTCCCATTCAGCCACTGTTGAATCCATCTTGCTACTCCGCCATTAACACCCAAAGATTGAACCTTCTTAACCAACCTTCCATGGGGAACCTTGTCAAAGGCCTTACTGAAATCCATATAGACAACATCCACTGCTTTACCCTCATCAATTTCCCTAGTTACCGCTTCAAAAAATTCAAGAAGAAATTCAAGAAGGAACATATTTTGAAGTTAAGAGAAGTTTTATTTTACATTTCCATGAGCTGGCTAAGGAATGACTGAAAGGATCATGAAATGTGGATTAAGTAAGAAGTCAAAGCAAATGGTGCTATGGTCAATGGTCTGAAGATGGATCTCGACCTGAAACATCACCCATTCTTTCTTTCCAGAAATGCTGCCTGTCCCGCTCAGTTACTCCAGCATTTTATGTCTATCAAATGGTGATATACATGGATAGGATAGTTTTTCAAGGATGCAATGAAAGTGCAGCATAGATGTGTTTGGGTTCACTAACCAATATGGTAGAGGTTTAATGGTCCATGTGGCCTCATCCTGAGATGCTGTATTTTATAAACAGGATAACCCATGTTCATTTGGAAAATTAGTAAACCTATTATTGCCTGAGGAAATCAAGTAATGTTCTATTTATTTCAAAGCATGGTCTTTCAAAGCTAAAAGATGTTGGTAACTTTGACTAGAATTTACTGTCTCTAATGCCCAGGCACTACTGATATAAATATCTTCATACTGGGGGACAAGCAGGAGAGAAGCCTCTCGTGAATAAACTTCAAAATATTACATGTAATTTGAGGTTATAGTTATGTGGATACATTTACATCATGTTATAAAAGATATGAGTGGACAGCCAGTTTGAAAGCTGCTAAATTGAAACAGTGAGGAATATCTGGTGGTATTATTCTGGTATTGTACAGTGACATTATTCAGTCTCTTTCCTCAATGGGATTGTTAAGAATGGTTCTAATGTAACTTTCCTTAAGAATGCTTCCTTCTCATGGTAAGTGCTGTGAACTTTAGTTTTCAGTTTAGTTTACTTAAGTTTAGACATACAGCGTGAAAACAAGTCCACACTGGCCAACAACCAACTAGATCTAGGGACAATTTACACAAGCCAATTAATCTACAAACCCGCATGTCTTTGGATTGTGGGAGGAAACCTGAGTATCCGGAGAAAACCAACGCGGTCACAGGGAGAATGTACAAACTCGATACAGAAAGCACCCGTAGAAGGATTGAACATGGGTCTCAAGCACTGCAAGGCAGCAAGTCTACCGCTGTGCCACTGTGGGAGAATAACTTGTATTACTGGCCCAAAAGGGGAAAATCAGTAGTGATGTTATATTGGCGTAGTTTTCTGTCTGTACAGTTTTCAGATGGGTCCCTCAACATTCTGTGAGGAAGTCGCCACATCTGATTCTATCATTACGTCTTGTATTGTATACAATTGTATTGTATATCTTTATTATCATTTTTCTGAGTACTTACATACCCAGAGGAAAACGAAAAAGCGTTTCTCAACCAGTGTCCATTCAGTGTGTGGTAAAAAATAAATAGAAATAAAGAATAAAAGTACATATATCATGAGTTCCGATCGGCAGCGGCATGACAAAGGCTCTGCTTCAGTGTGTCCAGGTTGGTGTTTGGTGCGCGATACTTTGGCAGGGGGCAAAGTCTGTTTATCAGTCTTATAGCCTGTGGGAAGAAGCTGAGGAGCATCCTGCTGGTTTTGCAGCTGTACCTGTACCTCTTCCCAGATGGCAGGATGGAGAATATGTGATGCGATGGGTGGTAGGGGTCTTTGATAATGGAGATGGCTCTGCTAATACATCTCTTCCTGTATATGTCCAGCAATAAAGGGAGTGGAGCACCAATAATCCTGCTGGCGGTCTTCACAATCCTGTCCAGTTGGTGCCGTTCGTACGCCTTGCAGCTCCCGAACCAGGAGGTGATGCCATAGGTTAATGTGCTCTCGATTGTCCCCCTATAAAAAGTTTGTAGGTGTGCAGTGGGGAGACCTGCTTTCCGTAGTCTTTGGAGAGGGTGTAGTCGCTGCTGGGCTCTCTTGACCAGTGCTGTGGTGTTGGTCGTGGACGTCAGGTCATCTGACAGGTGGAGTCCTAGGAACTTCACACTGCTGACCCTTTCCACATAAGCTCCATCGATGTGCAGAGGTGTATGGCGTTGTTTTCCCGCCCTCCTGAAGTCAACCACCATCTCCTTCGTTTTTCCCACGTTGAGAATGAGGTTGTGGGATTTGCACCATCCTGTGAGCAGCCCCACCTCCATCACCTCAACTCAATCTACCTTGTAGCTCAATGCCAAAACAAACATCTTTATGTTTTAATCAAAACACCCAGCATCCATGTAGATGAACAGGAACATCAGTGCTTTCTTTGCAGACTATTTCTCAGTTTGCAAATAATTCCTTGTTGGTGATGTCTCCTGCAGATTAGTGTCCTAAAAGCTGTTTAAGGGCCTGGCTGTCTGATTTAATTAAACACAATTTATTTGTTAAACTTTAGTAATCTTTATAAAAATTAAAAACAATATTGAATATCCAGTTTTGAACATTTTAGAGGTGCTGGAACACCACACTGTTGCGCGACACAGGGTTGCTAATGGATGGTACCTACCATTCTTATGACCCAATGAATCTACCCAGTCATTGGAACTTTGTCAAAATATCGTGCCTCTTGCACATCCTGTATTAAAAGGACTCAGTTTAGAGAAACAGTGTGCATCTTACCTCCAGATAAACTACCCATGGCATTACCAAGGTGGCTACAAGAAGGTCTGCCACTGCTAAGCTGACAATGAGATAGTTGGTAGTAGTCTGCAGGGCTTTCTCTCTGGACACAGCAATGCAGACCAGCACATTGCCGAATACAATCATAAAGATGAGAAGAGTCAGGAGCATGGCATAATAGTTGTACTGGTACTTCTTCTCTGTCTTTGTGCCATTGATTGTTTCTGTCCAGTTTCCATCATACGTCTCATTAAACACAGCCACGTCAAAAGGATCCATAGGTGATGAGTAGATCCACCCTGTGGCCTGTAATGGACAATGGAGAATCAGTACAGCATGGACAATGAAAACAAGGCAATCAGTTAAGAGTGAATCAAAGTCACAAAGAGAAAAGCATCATTGTTACATTGCTCTTTGAGAAAAATTGGACCATTTTTGGAATACAGTGTGAGATGTACCTAATCACCAACTGAAAAATGATTTGTTTGCACAATACAAAAATTGATTTTTGTATGCGTTCTCTGTTCCTTCAATAGAATGAGAATGATAAATCCACAATGGAATCATATTGGCACCTGTGCTGAATAACAATTGCATAGTCTCAGATTTTTTGCTAAAATCAGCGTGTCGATATAGTCATGAGACATTAATATTATTGACCACATCTACAATCATAGCACCCTTGAAATAGTGGACAATCACATTTCTGGAGTAATGCAGAAATCAAAGAAAATAACATTAGTAATCAGAATCAGAATCAGAATCAGAATCACACTTTATTGGCCAAGTATGTTTTGCAACATACGAGGAAGATTAAGCATTGTAGAAACTTATAGGATTGAGAAGCAATTCATCATCAGGACGTGATGATCTGTTGGTAAGATTGTGGTAAGATACAGCACAGATGGTGTATGCATCTACCAATATTCCATGATCCCACAGATCGGGCTGCAGCCAATAGAGTCATAGAGTCAATGTGTACCTACAGTTTAAAACATGAGTAGGAGAAAAGAATCAGTTAGGCGGACATTAGTACATCAGTAGAAGGGAAAATGTTCGCATTACCTATTATTATGTGATAACAGGGAAACCGAGAAAGTAATATCATTGGACAGAATCAACATGGACATGTGAAGCGGAAAAAATAATTGACTATTGTCTTGTTATTTTTTGAAGTAGTATCTTGTACAACAGATAAAGTGGAAATAGCAAATGTGTTATATTTGAATTTTTATAACTCATTTGATAAGAAACTAAACAAGAGATTATTGAACAAAATGAAGGTGGATAATTTGAGGGTTCCGATGTAATGTACTTGTGTGAATTGAGGCTTGTCAATGGACAGAAAAGGAATAAATGGGTAATTTTCTGGTTGGGAGACTGTGATTACTGGCATGTTGCAGGGATCAGCTGTTCACAATCTATTATCAATAAATTGGATGAGGGGATCAAGTGTACTATACTCAAGTTTCCAGATGATACAAATCTGGTTTGTAGCCTGGTCTGTGAAGAGAGGTTTCAGGGTAATGATTAGCCAAGGGCATGGTAGATAGAATATAACGTGGAAAAATATTATGTTATTCACTTTGAATGAATGGAAAGATAGATTTTTTTTTAAATGGTGAGAAATGTAAAGATGTTTGTGTTTGGAAGGACCTGGGTGTGTTTGTACATGAATCACCAAAAACTATGCAGTTTCTCAACCAATTAGAAAAGCAATGGTGAGTTGGTGTTTATTGCAAGGGGATTTGAATATAAGAAGATTCTGGAATATTGTATACAGATCTGTATTTCCTCTATCAGAAAGTATACACTTGCAACAGAGGGAGTGCAACAAAGTTTCACCAAATGGATTCCTGTTGTACAGAGAGAAGATTAAAAAAAGTAGGCTGTGTCTATTAGTTCAAGATTCCAAAAGAATAAAAGATGGTCTTATTGAAAGGTAGAAAATTCTTATGGGGCTTAACAAAATAGTTACAAACTTTATTATTAGATTATTTTCATCTTATCCTGCCGGGTACCCATTGAGGTGTGATGCCAAGAACAGCTACCCCTTCAAATATTCTATATATGGAGACCATATCTGTTCAAAGAGTTCATATTTGTCCATTAGGACAAATCTGATTCTTTCCAAATTCAACGTCTCCAACATTTCCACTGTCCACATTTTAATTGTGGGGGAGAGTTTTTATATTCTTACTGTAATGATTGAGGTGTTAAAGCATGTGTAGTTTTGGCTCGTTAAAGATGCAATCCCAATGTCCAGCCCTTTAGTCAAGTCAAGTCAAGTTTTATTCATCACTTGTACATAAAGTGCAGTGAAATTAATTTGCCAGCAGCAGTACAATTTAAAAAAACACACACTACCCAATAAAAATGTAACACAAACATCCACCATAGCGTTCATCACTGTGGTGGAAGGCACAAAGTTTGGTCAGTCCTCCTCCATTTTCCCCGTGGTCGGGACCACAACCCTCCGCAGTCGCCGCTGCGGGCGTCCAGACGTGCAGACAAGGTAAGTCCGGATAAGTCCTGAATCGGTGCTTCCCCACTTTAGTTCAACCCTAGTTTTTCAAATGACCTATTTGGCAAGATTACAAAAAAAGTTGATGTTGAATGGAAATTATTGAATAGTAATTACAGTTTATATACAGAAAGGAAAATAATTTTAGCAAAGCATTCATGCCCTGAAAGTAAATAATTCGTCCAACTGGTTGATAAACGGATTCATCAAAACATTTTATCTCCAGAGGAGATTTTCTTCTGCCAAGTTGCTACATGACGACACACCACATGATGCTACATGACCATGTGTCACAGGATGCTAACATGACCACACGCTACATTACTACACATCACAAGATGCTGCATGGCCACGTGTAACATGATGCTACCATGACATGGAGGCAATTTCCATTCATTGGTTGAACCATTAATGTGTTTATAATCAAAGATATGCTGAATCTCTGTCCAATACAAATTACTTTTCCAGAATTATAAATACAGTAGTGAGACCATCTTCAAAGGTGCAAGAAATATAATGAGGTTTGGAGTTACTTGTAGCTCAGTGGTAGTTCCCTCTGATTGGCAATCTGATTTAGAATTTTGTGGGTTGCAATGCATTGGGAGCTCATGAAAACCGTAGCATGAATACATGAAGTTGTTGAATAGGGATTTTATACAGTTTCAAAATCTGTTGTTGATTATCCATCTGGATCTCTTGTTCCTATGATGCAAAATACTCCACTGCATTGAAAAGCAAAGTGTACAACTGTTACACGAACAGAGTCGCAGTCGGTGAGAAAATGAATTGCCAAGATCTGCACATCCGCAATATGGCACTCATGATTTTTCAGTCATTAATTTTAATGAGCAGAAAATTGGAAATGTTGCCTTCTGCCACATTGACACCTGTGCTTGCTACTCCAAAGTCAACACCCCATGTGTGAAGCCTTGCACAGGGAATTGAAACACAGAACATTTTAGCAGTAACACCTTACTCATAGGATTTGTAGCCACCATTCAAGTGTTTATATTTACAGCTATTGTTGTGCTCTGTGCCACACCTAATTGATGCGGTCAACACTAGCAATTGGCCTTACAATATTCTTCCCTCCTTCCATATCTTACTTCAAGTGATAATAGAGGCAACTGCAATTGCATCCAATTAGTCTCAGTCATTATCATGTGATAATCTGGCTAAACCCCATCTGGCACTGCTGTATTACTAGGAACACCTGGGTCTCAGCAATCTACCTACTAGGTAGAGATAAAGTGGTGGCAGACACCAGGCCACATAAATTTAAAGACAACACAGAATGGATGTTGAATCCAAAAGTTTTAAAAGATTGTCACCCAGTATGGATTGCCAGACATAGATCTGTTGCATTCAGGTTAAATCACCAGTTACCTAAATACGCCTCATAGGAACCGGATCCAGGGGCAGTAGCGGTGGATGCATTGGCTACGTCGCCTAACTCCTTCGCTCCTTAGAAGCTGCTGCACCCGCTGAGTTTCTCCAGCTTTTTGTGTAACCCTCGATTCGCCAGCATCTGCAGTTCTTTCTTTAACACATGTTTGTTAAAGTGTTCCTCCAAAGGCAATTAAATATAAATTCCTTTGCACATTCCTGTTCAAAAATGACTTAATTGACCAAAGAGTGTTTTGATGTGAAGGATGTGATGTTTACTCAAGCTTTCCTTTTGCTAATTGGCAAATCTCATGCACTAAGATTGGCCATTTTGCTGACACTTCAGGTAGCAAAATGCAGTGTCGGAACTGTGGCTGACTATGAAACAAAGAGCTCAATGAAAAAATATGCCTTGAGATGACATTTTACACACAGGCCAACTTTCAAGTTGTGGTAGCTTTGCACATTTGATATTCTCTGTTCTGATACTGGCTTCCATGCAATTGCCTTGAATATAAAGCAATTGTTTTAATTAAGGAACCACAGTGAACTTTATATGGGGCCATTCTGGATAGCCATCAGTCTTTGTATTTAAAATGACTCATAATTGTACATATTTGAACCATGAAGCGAAAGGCCAGTGTACAAACTTGCCTTTCCTTCAAGGCAACATTATTTTGTTTGTGTATCAGTTAATTGTCGCCATTCCAGTCTTTCCCATCAAGAGAAAACATTAATGCAGCAATCAATTCCCAGACCATCAAATAGCTCTTGGCTGATCTTTTGTGTGAGCTATGTTTTAAAAATGACACCAATAAAGGCTGGAACAATGCCTGGTGTGATACTGAACAGTCATTAAGTCTGAGACATTTTACTTCAGAGTCACGTGAATGATTCCGTGAAGAAGCCCCGCCAGTGCGTATGCGCGTCGTTACGTCAGACGCATGGCGCAGCGACGGGCTGGAGTGCGCAGTTCCACCAGCGGTAAGTAAAAACTCGCAGGTAACTTTTTAAAACTTTACTGCAATTTTGCTTGCTTCCATAAGGCTGGTTGCAGGAGCCAGCAGGAACAATTCCAATATGGGAAAAAACAACTAAAAGTAAGGCGAGGTGTGCCGCCGACAAAAGTAAAAAGACTGACCGCGGGCCGCGGCCAGCAGGCGGGCGCTTACACCGGCTCCAGAGAAGCCGGCTCCAGAACCGCCGGCAGTACAGCCAGCGGCAGCAACCCCGGTGCCTCAGAAACACTGTGGCCACTCCAGTCAGGAGGAAGACCAAGAGGAAATCATCAAGGCCTGTCGACTCTGATGAGTCAGGCCAAGAAGACTCCCCACCTACCAACAAAAGGTTTGGGGACGTCTGGATCAAATGGAACACCTCCTAGAGAAAATACTCAACCATGAGGTGTTCCAGCCAGGGTTTTATACCCCCGGGGTTCCCCAGCAGCTCTCAGCAGCAACCTCTAGCAGAGGTGCGTATAGAGAAGAGCAATACCTGCAGGAAGAACCATATGCCCATGAGTCTGCATGGGGACCCATACCAGCAGCGCCAAGTCAAGGCCTGCATGATACCTCGCTTATGCATGAGCAGGGAGAGCCAGGGCAGTATGACTCTGACCCTGAAGTTGGTGATATAGCGGAGGAGCATACACCAAAGCACACGTGTTTTGCTCCAGGTGTGCCGGATGTGGCAAGTAAATTTGCCATACTGGCTGGAACTGGTGAGGAAATGGAGCAGCGCCATATCAAGGGCTGCATGATACCTCCCTTATGCATGAGCAGGGAGAGCCAGGGCAGTATGATACTGACCCTGAGGTTGGTGGTATAGCAGAGGAGCATACCACAAAGCACAAAAGCTTAGTTCCAGGTGTGCCGGACGTGGCATGTAAATTTGCCGTACCGGCAGGAACTGGTGAGGCAAATAATCTGGTCAGAAACATTAATTACATGACCTCTCACCAGTTCCAAGAATTAATAATGGATGAAACATCCAAACGATATGAGACATCTGCAAGGGTACACAAAAAGCTGGAGAAACTCAGCGGGTGCAGCAGCATCTAAGGAGCGAAGGAGATAGGTGACGTTTCGGGTCGAGACCCTTCTTCAGACTGGTCAGGGATCAGGGAAACGAGAGATATAGACGGTGATGTGGAGAGATAAAGAACAATGAATGAAAGATATGCAAAAAAGTATCGATGATAAAGGGAACAAGCCATTGTAAGCTGTTTGTGGTGTGAAAATGAGAAGCTAGTGCGACTAGGGTGGGGGAGGGAGATAGAGATAGAGGGAATGCCAGGGCCCGAGGGCTGAGGGAGAGGTGGGAAGGGGAGGAGACAGCAAGGGTTAACAGAATTGAGAAAATTCAATGTTCAAGCCCAAAGGATGCAGACTCCCCAAGCGGAATATGAGGTGCTGTTCCTCCAACTTGCGGTGTTGCTCACTCTGGCCGTGGAGGAGGCCCAGGACCGAGAGGTCGGATACAGAATGGGAGGGGGAGTTGAAGTGCTGAGCCACCGGGAGGTCGGGTTGGTTTTTGCGGATCGAGCGGAGGTGTTCGGCGAAACGATCACCAAGCCTCCGCTTGGCCTCACCGATATAGATCATCTGGCATCTGGAGCAGCGGATGCAGTAGATGAGGTTGGAGGAGGTGCAGGTGAACCTCTGCCGGACCTGGAAGGACTGCTTGGGTCCCTGAAAGGAGTGGAGGGGGGAGGTGAAGGGACAAGTGTTGCATTTCTTGCGGTTGCAAGGGAAAGTGCCCGGGGAAGGGGTAGAGCGGGAGGGGAGAGAAGAATTGACAAGGGAGTTGCGGAGGGAGTGGTCTTTGCGGAAGGCAAACAGGGGGGGAGATGGGAAGATGTGGCGGGTGGAGGGGTCACGTTGGAGGTGGCGAAACTAGCGGAGGACTATGTGTTGTATTTGCCGGCTGGTGGGGTGAAAGGTGAGGACCAGGGGGACTCTGCCCTTGTTGCGAGTGGGGGAATGGGGAGAGAGGACAGTGTTGCGGGGTATGGAGGAGACCCTGGTGCGAGCCTCATCAATAGTGGGGGAGGGGAATCCCCGTTCTCTGAAGAATGAGGCCATTTGTGATGACCTGGTGTGGAACACCTCATCCTGAGAGCAGATGCGGCGTAGACGGAGGAATTGGGAATAGGGGATTGAGTCCTTACAGGAAGCAGGGTGGGAGGAAGAGTAGTCCAGGTAGCTGTGGGAGTCAGTTGGTTTGTAGTGGATGTAGGTCAGGAGTGTATCACCTGCAATAGAGATGGTGAGGTCAAGGAATGGTAGGGAAATGTCGGAAATGGTCCAAGTGTATTTGAGTGCAGGATGGAAGTTGGTGGTGAAATGAATGAAGTCAGTTAGTTGTGTGTGGGTGCAGGAGGTGACACCAAAGCAGTCGTCAATGTAACGGAGGTAGAGGTCGGGGATGGGGCCCTCGTACGCCGTGAACAAGGATTGTTCGATGTACCCAACAAAGAGGCAAGCGTAGCTGGCGCCCATGCGTGTGCCCATAGCTACGCCTTGTGTTTGGAGGAAATGGGAGGAATCAAAAGAGAAGTTATTGAGGGTAAGGACCAACTCCGCTAGGCGGAGGAGGGTGTCAGTGAACGGGTATGGGTTGCTCCTCTGGTCGAGGAGGAACCGGAGGGCTTTGAGACCGTCCTGGTGGGGGATGGAGGTGTAGAGTGACTGGACGTCCATGGTAAAGATGAGAGGATGGGGGCCTGGAGAATGGAATGCACGGAGCCGACGGAGAGTGTCTGAGGTGTCTTGAACATAGGTGGGAAGGGACCCCAGCACTCGCCACATCTTCCCATCTCCCCCCCCCCCCCCCCGTCTGCTTTCCGCAAAGACCGCTCCCTCCGTAACTCCCTGGTCAATTCTTCCCTTCCCACTGGGCCTCCTCCATGGACAAAGTGAGCACCACTGGAAATTGGAGGAGCAGCACCTCATATTTCACTTGGGCAGTTTATACCCCATCAAGGCCTGTCGACTCTGATGAACATTGACTTCTCCAATTTCCGGTAGCCCTTATTGTCTCCTCCCCTTCTCAGCTCTCCCTCAACCCTCTGGCTCCTCCTCTTCCTATCTTCTCCCCCACCCCATCCTACATCAGTCTGAAGAAGGGTTACGGCCCAAAACGTTGCCTATTTCCTTCGCTCCATAGATGCTGCCACACCCGCTGAGTTTCTCCAGCACTTTTGTCTACCTTTTACATGGAGTAGATTGCAGTGGCATTCTGCTACCAGATGTGAAATTGGATAAGACATTTCGACATGATACATTCTCAGTGTAAGGCACACACCAAGTTACACCATGATTTGGATAAGACATGTTCTGCCTTTACTAATGTAATTTGGAGCAAAAAGCAACACTGTGTAGAACAGTCTCAGTGGAATGAGGATCTAATTTTCTTCCCATTTGAAGATACGCTCTACTGCCATTGAGGGAATGATTAGGCGCTTTGTGTGACTGCAAGCTGCTCAAAGCCCACAGAGTGTGCTATAAATATCAAGAGCTGCTATGATACTCATTCTATGAATGCCTTAGTAGTGACATGCAGGCAGCACTCCTTCATTTGATGCAACTTTGTGGGTGAGGCTGGCTTGAGGTAAAGGTATACCCATCAATGAAGAACCAGACAGTCTTCAGGGATGCCACATACATTTTATTTTATTTTAAGTTGCTGTTCGGCACACAACCTAAAATAAAATAGCATAACATTAGCCGAACGTTTTAGTGGAAAACATCATAGGAAAACATCATAGTTCTCCTGAAGATGAGATTCTGTTGACAGCAACAGTCTTGCATCATAGTCTAAGCTTTTACAGAGACTTCATTGCCATTGTTGCATTGCCTTGCACATTCAGTGAAGGAGAAGCAGGATCTGGATCCTGAGGGTCATCCTGTTGATCCCGAAGAGCCACAGAAAGAGGAGGAAGAGAGAGGCTACTGGGAGAAGTCTTTGCTCATCATCCTCAGCCTCAAGCTCCCGTCAAGTAGAAGAATTAGGAATGGCGACAGAAGAGTTAGGCATGAGGACAAGGGTTAGGAGTGAGGACAAGGGTTAGGAGTGAGGACAGGAGTTAGGAGTGAGGACAGGAGTTAGGAGTGAGGACAGGGGTTAGGAGTGAGGACAGGGGTTAGGAGTGAGGACAAGGGTTAGGAGTGAGGACAATGGTTAGGAGTGAAGACAGGAGTTAGGAGTGAGGACAGGAGTTAGGAGTGAGGACAGGAGTTAGGAGTGAGGACAGGAGTTAGGAGTGAGGACAAGGGTTAGGAGTGAGGACAAGGGTTAGGAGTGAGGACAAGGGTTAGGAGTGAGGACAAGGGTTAGGAGTGAGGACAGGAGTCAAGGGCTAGGAGTGAGGACAAGGGTTAGGAGTGAGGATAAGGGTTAGGAGTGAGGACAACGGTTAGGAGTGAGGACAGGAGTTAGCAACGAGGACAAGGGTTAGGAGTGAGGACAGGAGTTAGGAATGAGGACAGGAGAATTTAAGTAAATAAGAGGAGGAGGAACTTTATTGGCATGTTACATCACCACTGCATTTCCTGTATTAACTAAGAACTCTCACCGTTGTGTTTTTCTGTCTAAATAATAGTGGGCAGATCACCTTGATATATCATCAGAGATCACGACATTTTATTTCATTTAGCTCCACTCTGTGGGGATTCCCCCACTTGAGGGATCCAATGAGATGAGTCCTGCAGGCATAGCTTTATGCTGAGAGGGGAAAAGGTTAAAGGAGATGTGCGGGCAGGCTTTTTACACAGAAGGTGGTGAGTGGCTGGAATGCCCCGCTGGGGTAGTAGTTGAAGCAGATATGATAATTGTATTTAAAATACTTCTGTATAGATATATGGATATGCAGGGAATGGAGGAGCATGGACTATGGGTGGTTAGATAAGTGATGGTCTTGGCATCATGTTTAGCACAGACATTGTGGGTGGAAGGGGCTGTTCTTGTGGTATATGGTTAAAGGTGCTGTATCTTTCTATTGTGGTCATGTGGTCTCCACAGCATGTATCTCTGTGACATGGTATTGCATGTTGCTTTGAGTAAATGTTAGAGTTGCCTCCCTCTCCTCTTTTCCTCTCCTACTTTGTCTCCTCCAAGGAGCCCAGGCTGTGTGTTGCTGCTGTGTTGCTGACTGGCTGCCACGGACAATGTGTCTTTATGGGATCACACCCTCTGTGGTCTCAGCAAAACACCAGCTCAGCGGCTCCGACAGAGTCTTGTGGAGGAAATGGGCAGGCAAAACTTTGGTTCTGGGACTCTTTTTCAGACCATTTTGTTCATGATTCCAGCATCTTGTGTCTTCCAGTTTCTTATCTCCATTGAGGCGTTAAAATGACCAGGTAACAATGTTTTTAGGTTCATAAGTGATAGGAACAGAATTAGGCCATTCAGCCCAACAAGTCTATTCCACCATTCAATTATGGCAGATCTATCTTTCACTCTTAGCCCAATTCTGCTGCCTTCTCCCCATAACCCCTGACACCTGAACCAATCAAGGTGGTGGTTGATTGGTAGATAAATTCTGGCCAAGACATTGAGGAACATTCTCTTTAAATTTATTATATTGCGTCCACTTGATAGGGACAATAGAGCAAAGGCTTAATTTATTCAGCAGATTCTTTGTCTCAGTGGGGCTTCACCTAAAGTAACATACAGTATTTAAAACATTTGGCAATGACCTACCCTCCACTGTATGCATGAGTTCCACACTAGGTCAGCACCTTTCTGGGGAAAAGCACCATCATGATTTTGTGTTTGTGTTTATCCTGTTAGCAATAACACAATAATTCCAGCAGAAGCTTTGTCTGCATTGTGAGTGTTCATCAAATGAAAGCACCAATTGTCCTTTCATCTCCTCTCTGTTTGCACTGATCTGCTTCATCACCAAGTCCTCAGCATGATTGTAAATCATAGATTGACTGGGCCCATTAGGAATTGATACCCCTTTAACTCATTTAATGAATATGGTGAAAACCAATACATCGCATATTTTTCACACATCAGTAAAGTCCAATATATGGCTGATTCCACAGTGACAGAAATATTTACATTTACATGGATATTTTCTAGATATTTTCCCAAATTGTTTCAAGCTAGTTGCGAATATTCATAGAATCATAGAAAATAGGTGCAGGAGTAGGCCATTCGGCCCTTCGAGCCTGCACCGCCATTCAATATGATCATGGCTGATCATCCAACTCAGTATCCCGTACCTGCCTTCTCTCCATACCCTCTGATCCCCTTAGCCACAAGGGCCACATTTAACTCCCTCTTAAATATAGCCAATGAACTGGCCTCAATTACCCTCTGTGGCAGAGAGTTCCAGAGACTCTCCACTCTCTGTGTGAAAAAAGTCTTTCTCATCTCGGTCTTAAAGGATTTCCCCCTTATCCTTAAGCTGTGACCCCTTGTCCTGGACTTCCCCAACATCGGGAACAATCTTCCTGCATCTAGCCTGTCCAAGCCCTTAAGATAATAATCTACCCTCCAGTTTTTGCAGCCAAAGTGGATAACCTCACATTTATCCACATTATACTGCATCTGCCATGCATTTGCCCACTCACCCAACCTATCCAAGTCACCTTGCAGCCTCATAGCATCCTCCTCACAGCTAACACTGCCCCCCAGCTTCGTGTCGTCTGCAAACTTGGAAATGTTGCATTCAATTCCCTCATCCAGATCATTAATATATATTGTAAATAGTTGGGGTCCCAACACTGAGCCTTGCGGTACCCCACTAGTCACTGCCTGCCATTCTGAAAATGACCCGTTTACTCCTACTCTTTGCTTCCTGTCTGCCAGCCAGTTCTCTATCCACATCAATACTGAACCCCCAATACCATGTGCCATTCTCCAGGCCCCCATCCTCTCATCTTTACCATGGACGTCCAGTCACTCTACACCTCCATCCCCCACCAGGACGGTCTCAAAGCCCTCCGGTTCTTCCTCGACCAGAGGAGCAACCCATACCCATCCACTGACACCCTCCTCCGCCTAGCAGAGTTGGTCCTCACCCTCAATAACTTCTCTTTTGATTCCTCCCATTTCCTCCAAACACAAGGCGTAGCTATGGGGACACGCATGGGCCCCAGCTACGCTTGCCTCTTTGTTGGGTACGTCGAACAATCCTTGTTCTCGGCGTACCAGGGCCCCATCCCCGACCTCTACCTCCGTTACATCGACGACTGCTTT
Organism: Okamejei kenojei; assembly: GCA_035221665.1. Taxonomy (NCBI): domain Eukaryota; kingdom Metazoa; phylum Chordata; class Chondrichthyes; order Rajiformes; family Rajidae; genus Okamejei; species Okamejei kenojei. The sequence goes on along the minus strand of CM069159.1, from coordinate 37,586,525 downwards.
GGTGTCACCTCCTGCACCCACACACAACTGACTGACTTCATTCATTTCACCACCAACTTCCATCCGGCACTCAAATACACTTGGACCATTTCCGACACTTCCCTACCATTCCTTGACCTCGCCATCTCTATTGCAGGTGATACGCTCCTGACCGACATCCACTACAAACCTACTGACTCCCACAGCTACCTGGACTACTCTTCCTCCCACCCTGCTTCCTGTAAGGACTCCATCCCCTATTCCCAATTCCTCCGTCTACGCCGCATCTGCTCCCAGGATGAGGTGTTCCACACCAGGTCATCACAAATGGCCTCATTCTTCAGAGAACGGGGATTCCCCTCCCCCACTATTGATGAGGCTCGCACCAGGGTCTCCTCCATACCCCGCAACACTGCCCTCGCTCCCCATTCCCCCACTCGCAAACAGGGCAGAGTCCCCCTGGTCCTCACCTTTCACCCACCAGCCGGCAAATACAACATATAGTCCTCCGCCAGTTTCGCCACCTCCAACGTGACCCCTCCACCCGCCACATCTTCCCATCTCCCCCCCTGTCTGCCTTCCGCAAAGACCGCTCCCTCCGCAACTCCCTTGTCCATTCTTCCCTCCCCTCCCACTCTACCCCTTCCCCGGGCACTTTCCCTTGCAACCGCAAGAAATGCAAACACTTGTCCCTTCACCTCCCCCCTCCACTCCTTTCAGGGACCCAAGCAGTCCTTCCAGGTCCGACAGAGGTTCACCTGCACCTCCTCCAACCTCATCTACTGCATCCGCTGCTCCAGATGCCAGATGATCTATATCGGTGAGACCAAGCGGAGGCTTGGCGATCGCTTCGCCGAACACCTCCGCTCGGTCTGCAATAACCAACCCGACCTCCCGGTGGCTCAGCACTTCAACTCCCCCTCCCATTCCACATCCGACCTCTCGGTCCTGGGCCTCCTCCACGGCCAGAGTGAGCAACACCGCAAGCTGGAGGAACAGCACCTCATATTCCGCTTGGGGAGTCTGCATCCTTTGGGCTTGAATATTGAATTTTCCCAATTCTGTTAACCCTTGCTGTCTCCTCCCCTTCCCACCTCTCCCTCAGCCCTGGGGCCCTGGCATTCCCTCTATCTCTATCTCTCCCCCACCCCAGTCGCACCAGCTTCTCATTTTCACACCACAAACAGCTTACAATGGCTTGTTCCCTTTATCACCGATACTTTTTTGCATATCTTTCACTCATTGTTCCTTATCTCTCCACATCACCGTCTATATCTCTCGTTTCCCTGATCCCTGACCAGTCTGAAGAAGGGTCTCGACCCGAAACGTCGCCTATCTCCTTCGCTCCTTAGATGCTGCTGCACCCGCTGAGTTTCTCCAGCTTTTTGTGTACCATGTGCTTTAAGTTTGAATGCTAATCTCTTATGTGGGACCTTGTCGAAAACCTTCTGAAAGTCCAGATATAACACATCCACAGGTTCTCCCTTATCCACTCTACTAGGTACATCCTCGAAAATTCTATAAGATTTGTCAGACATGATTTACCTTTCGTAAATCCATGCTGACTTTGTCCAATGATTTCACCACTTTCCAAATGTGCTGCTATCCCATCATATTAATGGGTTATTGAAAACGTTGCCATAAATGTGTGCACAAACACTAAAGAAACACACAAAGAATCTTCAATTATGGTTGAGGGATAATATTATTGAGGACATACGGAACTGCAGATGCTGGTTTGCTAAAAAAAAGGGACAAAGTGCTGGAGTAACTCAGCATATTATTGTGATGATGAAAAGAGTTTGCCTATTCAACTTTAAAATTGTGCCATGTGATCGTTTCCATCCATGCTACAGAATAGGTGTGAGGTATGGAATGCTGATGCTTAATTTGAAATCTTTTTTCTAATTATTTTGCAGAGGCGTGGGAGCACTTCACCATTTGTTGTTATTACTGTATCGTCTGTGGGACCGTTTTAAAGGACAGTTAAGAATTAACCACATATGGCCAGTCCTTATAGGAGCAGTTGACTTATTTTACTAAAGGACATAGGCGAAACAGGCTTAATGTTAATGACCAGCCAGGCGTGCCACTGTCACCATTATTGACTGTTTGTGACTGGGGTACATTGCAGGCTCAGTCCTGGTCAGTTTGTGGATGGGAGACCATCTGGTAATACAGGTTTTCTAGCTGCCGACAGAAACAAATCTAGCTGAATGAATAAGGATAAAATTAAAATGGTAACAATTTACTAGCTGCCTTGGTGGGACTTAAACTCTGCCTTCAGATTGCTAATTCAGGCTTCTGGATTAATTAACTAAACCCTAGCTATTTTGTTACTAAACCCTGGTGCATATTTCATGTGTTATAATAAACAGTGAGCATTTGCAGAATATCTATCCACTAACCTTGTTGCCGCCTATACCTATGGTTGTCAGTGTTTGTTGCGGTCTAGTTAGCAGCAGCAACAGGAATCTGACTTTGTCACATGTACCAATTAAGGTGCAGTGAAATTCGAGTTACCTTGGTCCAACTGTGACAGAGGGACATCATGGATGCTTTGTTGATTACATTACTTAACATCAATCCATTCAGCCATAGGGGAGTAATTAGTTCTTAATTTTGGACACATCCTGATCTGTTTGAAATATCAGCCTGAAGAAAACTTGTGAAGTTTGCCTTCAAATGGAAATTGCCTTATTATAGCAGATTCGTTTTTTGAGGAAATCTGAAAGCTTAATAAAACAAAAGCAGAGGCTGAGTTTGTATTGGAATTAAATTGCACAATGCATTTCTTTGTTTTATTACCAGTATAAGACACAAAAGAAGATAAAAAGGCTATTATGTTTCCCTTAGTAAACATCCATAATATTTCTAAAGCTAGCTTATTCAATAAATTATTTAATCTACTCTTAGAACCAGCCTTTGGCATGGGCTCCCAGCATCTACAGTTTATGATTGCCAATTAATTCAATTAAAAGAGCTGAAGTAAATTATCAAAGGGTTTGAAAATTATAAGACTGGGGGCCCTTCATCAAACAAGGACTCTTAGTCAATGCAAGCTATGACTACAGCAGTTTTAATGAAAGGTCACAACCTGAAATGTTAACACTGCTTTTTTCAGCCGTTAGTTGCATTTAATTGCAGAATCTGCAGTGTTTCCTTGCATGGAAAAAACAAATCTAAGGTAAATACCTTGATTGCCTGAGTGATTAACAATCATTTGTCAGGTCAGATAAGAACAACCAATTGCTTTCTTTAAAAACATCTATGCATGACATCTGATAACCTGCAGATACTGATAGAAACATATTTTTTAACATGAAAATGTTGTTTGGAAAGTAATGGTATTTTAGTAAAATTTAGTAAAAGCTGTTTATTTGAGTGTGGCACAGGTCTGCAATAATTCAACAACTATTTTGTTTGTTGTTTTTAATTGGATCATTAAAACACTCAGACAAATCCTGTGTTGTATTTCCCAGTTCAATCTATGGATATAACAGCTACAGGTCAAGCACAATGCACATTAAATCTTTAGGAATAAGATACAATTATAAAAGGCCTTTTCTCTGGGTTCAAAATATCCAAAGGAGCTTCACAGTAGGCCAAATGCAAAGACATAAGCAAACATATCAGCCAGTTTATGAGCAGCAATGTTATAAGACTGTAATGAAGGGAAGATTTTGGATTTGGCTTGTGTTTAGGTCTGGGCTGACAATATTTTTACTGAGAGACTGAAGCCAGTGGAAATTACTCCTGACCTCATTTGCAAGCATTGCTCAATAGCAGGAACAACAAGACCATGGGCTGTGCCTTCTCCAACTGGAAGGGAGTGTGTAGGAAGGAACTACAGATGCTGGTTTATACTGCATGCCCACCCCATCATTCGACTGACTAGCCAGCTATTCATCTGCATTACTGTTTTAACTGGAGCATCACAGTGACCCAGGTGTAATCCTGACATCAAGTGCTACCTATGTGGAGTTTGCATGTTCTTTCTGTGACTGTATGGATTTATGCCAGGTGCCCTGAAGAGTACAGGTTAGTAGATTAATTAGCCACTGTAAATTGTCCTTGGTGTGAAGTTAAATTGTATAATTTTTCCTGTGAAGAATTAATGAGAATGTTATAAATAATAAAATGGCTTTGTGTAGGATTACTGTAAACATTGGTTCCAGGGTGGACATGGTGAACCAAACGTCCTGTCTATGTGTTGCGTCTCACGCTGACTTTCTGACAGTTTGAAATAACAGAAGACATATCAAGACAATACACAGATTAAATGGTTGACAAAAGATGGAGTCTTATAAGGTCTTAATAGACCTTTTGTGATTTTTGACTTGTAGCCTGAGATTGCAGAAATGTCACAACTGTTCACCTTGTGTAACATTAGACCGAATGTCCATCTCTTTGGAAATGGTAGAATTTACTTTTCCAAGACGCTCCTGGTCAAGCTCTCCTGTTTTTCATCTCTTTTGTCTGGACAATGTAACCAGGAGGTTATGCAACACTTAGCTGCCCATCCTCCAAAGTGCATCAAGACTCCTTCATCCATTTGTTAGCAGACCTGTATTCTCTCCTGTTCACAAACCTTTGTCATCTCGGCCATTCCTATTTCCATAGCCTTCTACAATTCCAAAGCATCTATACTTTATTTCACATCTCTTGACCTTCCTTGAACTAAATAACTTCAGTAGCTGCACCATTAGTTGCAAAGAACTACAGATCTAGAGTTCTTCTAGCATTTATTTCGAGAGAGCTTGTATACAAAAACAGGGATGTAATGTTGAGACTCTATAAGGCGCTGGAATGCCGCCTTTGGAATATTGTGAGCAATTTTGGGCACCATATCTGAGAAGGATGTGCTGGCTCTGGAGATTTACAAGAATGATCCCAGGAATGAGGAGGTTAACCTATGATGAGCATTTGTTGGCACTGGGCCTGTACTCACTGGAGTTTAGAAGAATGAGGGGGGACCTCATTGAAACATACAGAATAGTGATGGGCTTGGACAAAGTGGATGTGGAGAGGATGTTTCCACTAGTGGGAGTCTTGGACCAGAGGTCACAGCCTCAGAATTAAAGGATGTTCTTTTGGGAAGTAGATGAGTGGACATTTATTTAGTCAGAGGGTGGTGAATCTGTGGAATTCTTTGCCACATAAGGCTGTGGGGGCCATGTCAGTGGATATTTTTAAGGCAGAGATAGATAGATTCTTGATTAGTACGGGTGTCTGTGGTTATGGGGGAGAAGCCAAGGAGAATGGGGTTAGGATGGAGAAATGGATTAGCCATGATTGAATGGTGGAGTAGACTTGATGGGCAGAATGGCCTAATTCTACTCCTATCACTTATGACTATCTCTCTTTCCCACTTTTATCGTTTTAATTGCTGATTAAGCATCTCCGTTTTACAAGGGCTGTGCCACCTGTGTTAATATTTCTTTTTGTGACTGCTGTCAGTTTTTTGTTTGTGAATGTTCCTGTGAAAATTGGCATTTGCTATTTGAAACATGCAATATAAATAGAAGATGTTACTGTTGATGAATGCTAAGTTATAGTTTTTATTTGAAAGTCTCAAATCCGTCTCCAGATGCTTTGAAATATTGATTGTCAACAGGAATTTCAGAAGATAAATGAAAAAAGCTGGGGTACACAAAAGGCTGGAGAAACTCAGCGGGTGCAGCAGCATCTAAGGAGCGAAGGAGATGTGCGACGTTTCGGGTCGAGACCCTTCTTCCTTGCGACGTTTTGGGTCGAGACCCTTCTTCAAAAAGCTGGAGTAACTCAGTGGGTTGGACAGCATGTCTGGAGAAAGTTCCTTTTCGTATTCATTTTCTCCAGAGATGCTGTCTGACCCGTTGAGTTATTCCAGCTCTTTGTGTCTATCTTCGGTTTAAACCAGCATCTGCAGTTCCTTCCTACACAACAGTAATTTCATAATGTATTGCAACAAAATCTTTGTCTGAACTTGGATGTTCTGTTATGGACATAACTATTTGTGCTAAGCAAGCAAGCAAGTGTATTTATACAGCACATTTCAGCAACAAGGCAATTCAAAGTGCTTTACACAATACATTAAAAAACAATCAAAAACAATTAAAGACAGTCATTAAAAAGAACAGAAAATCAAAACAAGCTAAAATAGAATAAGATGTATAAAATACAAAAATAAAAATTACAGTGCAGTGTTATAAATTAATAATTATTTAATTCATTTTTTTAATTAAAAGCTAAAACAAAGTACTTGTGTATTTCCTTTTTGGCTGCAAAGGAAAGATGGGAGGCAGTATAGATAATATTCTGACAATGAAATTGGAATGGTTCAAACATCTATTGTAGTTGTGAACGACTTGTTACTTTCACCACCCTTCCTCTCCAAAACAACTAGCATACGAAAACCATGACTTTAATATCTAAGTAATGGCATGAACTGTTGTTCTTGGCTGAGAGAAAACACTCTTACATTTCCAAACACTCTTTCATTTCTAAACACTATTACATTTCTTAAACTAATTCTAGTCTCCATTCCCCAAAGGCAAACACCAAGGAAATTGCTGGGGAAATAAGCATTATTTTAATATTGCTACCGCATATTATTTGTTTCATACATATTTGAAATCCGTCTGCTTTAATAAAACATTTTAAGCATCATAATGTCAACAAGTGCATGTTCTAAACCATCCTGGAAACCTATGCTGAGTGAATATGTTCAGCCTAAATTTAAACTGTTGACTCTCTCAACAACATTAATGAACAACCTTAGGATATCTCCAAGCATTTATATCAAAGTAAGCACATTTTTGTTTAAATGCTGTAACACGTAAACACCAAGCTGCCCACAACAAGGGCCCAAGTAAGAAATTGGAGCCATAACGGCATTTGGACACAACTTCCACATTTAGCACGTGACTGAGGATGGATTTGTACATTGAAGTAAATTGACAGATAAATATTTTCCAGCATAGGAATAAAACTTCAACTTCTCTCAAAGTAGTTTAATGTAATATTTCACCTGCCTTCCCATGAGGACATTAACTTGGTGAAAGGTCAATGACTCAGAATTCTGTCTCTCACTGCAGATGTTGACTAACGTGCTGAGTACTTCCAGCATTTTTTAATTTTTATTTTAGGCAGATGGCAAACTGTACAAATAGAGCATTCTGTTTACTTTTTGTGTAATTCATCATTTGTTTGTTGCAACATGTCTCAGCATCCTCACTGAGCATAAAACGTTGAAAGAAAAATTGACAATGTGGATGATGGAGCCTGATTCATGTTTCGACTGAAATCTCCCTGCAGTTGAATGGGGGCTGGATTATTAATGAGTAAATATTACTCATTAATTGCCCAAATATTAATGAGTAACTTCAAACAAATACTGGAAATGCTTAGCAGGTTGGGTAACATATTCACAATTCATAGCTTACATTTGCCTTGAGACAGTTCTTACTCAACAAAAGTCTCCAAGGTGTTAGGTCCGGGATAAGGTAATCATACTATTGTTGATCCTGTTATAAAAGATTAAAGTGCATTGTGGTGCCCAGAATACAGATCAGAACTGATCGATGAGCTTACACTAACAGGTCGGGATTCACCTCCCAACCCAGCAGGGAGTTGGTATTATGTTACTCCAACCATTACATATTCTTCATACATCTACACAGTGGATCTAATTAAGCAAGAAGTTGTTTTGCAATCTCACATTATTAAATACAGAAGACCATTGATCACAGCAAATGATACAGGTCAGATAGCAGAATTAAGGAAATAATGTAATGCTCCGAATCTCTGGAGTGAGAGCTGGAGTTTTGCTCTCACTATTGATGATGTCATGAAAGTATTTAATTGATTTGTCATTGATTGAATTATGATTTTGTAATTCCCTGTCAGAAATCTGTTAGCTGACATCCACTGATGCGGGTTATGCAATTGTATAAAATTGCACTCTTCTATTCAGCGCTGTAAGTGCTTTCTGTCAGAATAACATCTGTCTTATTTGATTATTGTGTGTTCTAGCTAAACTACTGGTGTTGTTGGCTGCTTCTTGTCAGTGCTGGTAAAGACCAGATCTGCTTTCAGGCTGACTTTTCTCTTCTCCTTGCTCTTTTATGTTGCACTGAAGCAATGTCTAATTCACAGCAACCAAACTCTGAGGAAACTATGTACGAGAGCTTTTGTTTGATGAGGTCTCTCAAATGCAACATTCTCATCCACCATAATTAATAGCAACAAGCTTACAGCTTGCAAACTGAGCTCAGCAGCAGGAGGGGGCAATTCAGTCCCTCTATCCTGCTCGGACTATCCATTAGTCCCTGCTGTTCCTCACAGCCTGTTTGCTCTTTATACCTTGCAGTTTGAACAAACAAACAGAAATCTATTAACTTTATTTAATGGTTCAATTGATTTCTAACTTTTAAGGAGAGTTTTGTGTTTCCATTTTTTTTTTGTGGTAAAATGCTTCCTTACTTTACACTCAAAGCAGTTAAAATTAAAGATGGTGACCCCCTTCTTTATGAACTCCTCAGGCAATTTAAAAAAAACATGAATCATTTTGAGCATTTTTACATTGCCTGCAGTGCCACACTGATGAGGAATTTCCTATGCATCTAATTACTTTAACGTTTTAACATGTTCTACCTGCTGTTGGCTTTATCGTTATTACATTATTTTTTTCAGAAATGAGGTGTGTTTAATGAAAAGGGATAAAACACAAGCTTGAGAGTTGGCTTATGGAAAGAGGGTAATTGTAACCCTGTGTTATTTCTCCAACACTAGGTTTGGAGAAATAAGCATTTTAATCGATCCAAGGTAGCAGTCCACAGAGTATCTTTCATACAGTAGCATCTCCCAACATACTGCAATGATAGTCATTTGATAGCAAATTGCACAGATGTTGACATAAGATGTTTAAATGTTTAGGTTAAAGGGATATGGGCCAAATGGGACTAGTTTAGATGGAACATATTGGTCAGAATGGATGAGTTGGGCCAAAGGGCCTGTGAGAGTGCTGTATGACCCTGAGTTCCTACAAACAGGTTTTGAGGTGGATTTTAGGTAGAAGTCACACAGCCACTATTAGTGGATGAATAAAATTGGAGATGCCCATAAGACCAAGGAGAAGTATTGAAACCTTGGTGGGTTGCTGGGCAGGAGAAAGAGACAGAAAGGGGGTAATGCTACTGAAAGATGTGATCTTTACAATTTGAAACCAAGGGTGAATAAGCATTGATATTGAGTACTCTGCTATGCTCAGAGGCATTTCAGTTTGAAATATATATATTTGATTTCCAGTTACACAGAAGAGGAGAGGGTTATAAGTAGCACCAAAAATAATCCCATTACCTTTTGAAATCCTGCCTCAAAAACCAGCCCCCTATCTCAAAGTAGACCTCTTGGGTCCCGGTTTCAGCACAAAATTATTTTTTTTATTATAAACCAAGTGCAGACCTAATGTGGGAATTGACGATTCTGCTTGACCTGCCTTCCTTCACAATTTGACCCAATTGTTGGCTGATTTGGTCAACACAGTAACAACAAGCTACTGTCCAAAGTATTTTCACTGCACATGGTGATTTGTTTCCAGTTGGAATAATTTTATGACACTAATTGGCATTGCTCTGAAATAATCCTATATTATGCATGCACCCCGCTGGAGTGAGTGACAAAATCACAAAGCATCTGTCATCCTTGTCCATACCCAATTAGCTGGCAAAGGTTATTCAGATGGAGTTAAGGCACCTCATTCCTACCCAGATGAATAAAGTCCCAATTTGTAAGCGTATGTTGTATGGGATTGCCTCTGTGAATTTCTCATTGTGCTATGAGCCTAACCCTTTCCAAGGGGCCATTTACAAATCTTCAACTCCATCCTGAAATGCCTGCCAATACTTTTGTCATTCACTTTATAGGATGTGACCATCTGCCTATTTATGGATCATCCTCATTTGCCCTTTGAAGATGGATATTCATCTTGAATAACTGATTTGTCCAGTGAAGGTGTTCCCCAAATGCTTATGCTCTCTTTGGTTCTAGCTCTTAAGCAGTGGAAAGGCTTTGAAGAATTAGAAGGTGATTATACAGTTACACATACAGTCTCTAAGCTGATGAGGTTGCTCTGGTTGAGTTTCTGGTCAATGGTTATAAACCCGATGCATGTTGCTGGTTAGACTCTCTCTGGAGAGGTAATTGTCTGGCACTTTCGCGACACAAATGTTCATGGATATGTATAGGCCCTGTCCTGATGGTGCAGCATCTTACTGCATCCAGACATACCATATAACCATATAACAATTACAGCACGGAAACAGGCCCTCTTGGCCTTTCCAGTCCGTGCCGACCATTTGTTTTCCCCTAGTCCCATCTACCTGCACTCAGACCATACCCCTCCATTCCCTTCCCGTCCATATACCTATCCACTTTACTTTTAAATGTTAAAATCGATCCTGCCTCCACCACTTCTGCTGGAAGCTCATTCCACACAGCCACCACCCTCTGAGTAAAGAAGTTCCCCCTCACGTTACCCCTAAACTTCTGTCCCTTAATTCTCATGTCATGCCCTCTTGTTTGAATATTCCCTACCCTCAATGGGGAAAAGCTTATCCACGCCCTCTGTCTATCCCTTTCATCATTTTAAAGACCTCAATCAAGTCCCCCCTTAACGCTCCAAAGAATAAAGACTTAACTTGTTCAACCTTTCTCTGTAACATAGTTGCTGGAACCCAGGCAACATTCTAGTAAATTTTCCCTGTGCTCTCTCTATTTTGTTGACATCCTTCCTACAATTAGGCGACCAAAATTGTACACCATACACCAGAATTGGTCTTACCAATGCCTTGTTCAATTTTAACATTACTTCCCTACTCCTATATTCAATGCTCTGATTTATAAAGGCCAGCACACCAAAGGCTTTCTTTACCATCCTATCTACATGCGATTCCACCTTCTGGGAACTATGCACAGTTATTCCTAGATCTCTCTGTTCCACAGCATTCCTCAATTCCTTACCATTTACCATGTACGTCCTATTTTGATTTGTCCTGCCAAGATGTAGCACTTCACACTTATCAGCATTAAACTCCATCTGCCATCTTTCAGCCCACTTTTCCAAATGGCCCAAATCTCTCTGTGGACTTTGAAAATCTACTTCATTATCCACAACACCACCTATCTTAGTATCATCTGCATACTTACTTATCTAATTTTCCACCCCATCATCCAGATCATTGATGTACATGACAAACAACAGTGGACCCAACACAGATCCCTGAGGCACCCCACTGGTCACCGGCTTCCAACCTGACAAACAGCCATCCACCATTGCTCTCTGACATCTCCCATTCAGCCACTGTTGAATCCATCTTGCTACTCCGCCATTAACACCCAAAGATTGAACCTTCTTAACCAACCTTCCATGGGGAACCTTGTCAAAGGCCTTACTGAAATCCATATAGACAACATCCACTGCTTTACCCTCATCAATTTCCCTAGTAACTGCTTCAAAAAATTCAAGAAGGTTTGTCAAACATGACCTTCCAGGCACAAATCCATGTTGACTGTTCCTGATCAGACCCTGTTTATCCAGATGCTTATATATATTATCTTTAAGTATCCTTTCCATTAATTTGCCCACCACTGATGTCAAACTAACAGGTCTATAATTGCTAGGTTTATTCTTTGAACCCTTTTTAAACAATGGAATAACATGTGCAGTACACCAATCCTCCAGCACTATTCCCGTTTCTAATGACATTTGAAATACTTCTGTCATAGCTCCTGCTATTTCTACACTAACTTCCCTCAATGTCCTAGGGAATATCGTGTCAGGACCTGGAGACTTATCTACTTTTATATTTTTCAAAAGTGTCAGTTCCTCCTCTTTGAATCTCATAGTTTCCATAGCTACTATACCTTTTTCCCTTACCTCACAGAGTTCAATATCCTTCTCCTTGGTGAATACCGAAGAAAAGAAATTGTTCAATATCTCCCCCATCTCATTTGGTTCTGCAGATAGCTGTCCATTCTGGTTCTCTAATGGTCCAATTTTATCCCTCGTTATCCTTTTGCTATTAATATAGCTGTAGAAAGCCTTTGGGTTTACTTTCACCTTTCTTGCCAAAGCAACCTCATATCTTCTTTTAGCCTTCCTAATTTATTTCTTAAGATTCTTTTTACACTCTTTATACTCATCTGGCACTTCATTTACTCCATGCCTCCTATAATTATTGTAGATATCTCTCTTTTTTCGAAACAAGTGTCCAATTTCCCTGGAAAACCATGGCTATTTCCAATTTTTACTGTTTCCTTTCAACCTAACAGGGACATAAAGATTCTGTACTCTTACAATTTCCCCTTTAAATGTCCTCCATTTCTCTTCTACATCCTTCCCATAAAACAAAGTGTTCCAATTCACTCCTTTTAAATCCTTACGCATTCCCTCAAAGTTAGCCTTTCTCCAATCAAAAATCTCCACCCTAGGTCCAGTTCTGACTCTCTCCATAATTATATTGAAACTAATGGTATTGTGATCACTGGTCCTGAAGTGCTCACCAACATAGACTGTTTTAATGTCAATGATACTTAACCATCACAGTTACATAGGTATAGTGAAATTCTTTGTATTTTGCATACAATCCAGTGAAATCATACAGTAGACTTCACCTAGGCAGTACACAAAGATTCACCACATTTCCAGCGCCAACAATGTTTCAGAACATTTTAGTACAATCTTATTTTCTTGCAGTGGTAAACCAGGCCTGTCGCCGCACGTGACTTCAGGCGGCTTCTTTGTTCTCAGCAGCCCCCCATCTCTGCCGGTCCCTCTTTACTCTTGCCATCAACCCTCCCTCTCCCGTGCCACTGGGTCCCTCTTTGCTCTCAGTAGCCCCCCATCTCTGCCGGTCCCTCTTTACTCTTGCCATCAACCCTCCCTCTCCCGTGCCACTGGGTCCCTCTTTGCTCTCAGTAGCCCCCGCCCTCCAGCGGAGTCCCTCTTCACTCTTCGCAGCCCACCCACTGCGTTGTTCTCGGCCCACTGATCAATCCGCTTTGCGGCGCATCCCGTGAGCTTCCTGAGGAGCGGTGAACGGAATAGAATATTGTGCAATAGTCAACAAAGTTCCCTGCTTTTGACTTTATGATCGAAATTATGTCATTGTGAAGGCTGCTGAAACTGGCTGGGATTGGTACGCTTGTGCCGGAGTTTCCACACAGCTGTCTTAGGGCATGGCTGATTGATCCCATCATCCTGGGTGCAAAGCCTGACTTGGTTTGGCAACTGCTCTGCCCAAGACTTCAAGAAATTGCAGATAGTTGCAAATGCAACACAGTCTGGCACACAAACCTATCTGCCCCCCCCCCCCGCCCCACTCTCCACCACCACCATCGGGTTCATCTACACAGTGCTGCCTTAGGAAAGCAGCCATAATCAAAAGCATTCACAGCTTCTACCCTCATCCATCAGGTAGAAGATACAAAACCTTGAAAGCACATGGCATTAGAGTTAGGAGCAGCTTCTTTACTGTTAATATCAGACTATTGAATGGAACCCTTTCAAGCTAATTGTGTAGTTCTGATCTCCAAACCCACCTCCATGCAGGCCTTACACTTTTTGTATCTGCACTTTGTTTCTCTCAAGTTTTCCTATAGCTATTACGTTGAAACTCTGTTGTGCACTTGTTTTACCTGCAGTACTCATGAATGATATGATTTTACTGTATCTCGGTAGACATGACAATAATATGCCACTAACCAAATTATCTGTGATTATGTAAAACCCACAGATCCTGGAAATCTGAAATTAAAATTAACAAAACAGACAATATGAGAAACACTCCACAGTAATGGAAAAATAAATGGTTAATGTTTTAGGTCTGAAATCATGAAAGAAATAAAACAAGTTAGCTTTCTGCATCAGAGAAGATGGAGGAAGGAATGAGTACATTTGTCTGGATGTGCCCAAATGTGGCAGATAAATGCACATTCATTTCTAACCCTGTGTAATGTGGTCATTAGCAAGGCTGTTATTTGGCCAGACTACACTAACAGAAAGATAAATACAGATTCAAAGTGATGACAGACAGTAATAGCCGGTACAGATAGAGACCGGAAGAGTAAGATGTCCTTCCCAATGTTGGCATCATAAGCATAACCATAACGAGCTATCGTTGGTGAAGTGTCGAGAGGGAGTTGGGCTGAGAATATTACAGAGATCAAAGATTGATAGACAGAGTGGAATTATACATTTAAGCTCTGGTTAAGTATGGAATTGGGCAGATGAGTTAAAGTCTAGCAGCTGGGCAGTAGTGGGGAGATATTTCTCCTGACCATATGAGAACAGGTTGCGAGCACATCAAGAGACCATTTCACATGGACTTTTATCTCCAAAATGTTCAGAGATGCGCATAATGGGATTTTGAACTGTTCATGTGCAGAATTGGAGGAATACAGACGGCTGTAAAACTAGAGAAGGTCACATTGGTAAACAACACCAGAATTTAAATCAGTATGACTTGACGGACTGAAGAAGAGAACAACCTTTCAAGGATACACTCTAGTTAATTTTTTTCTGAACTATAAAGAATTACATAGAATATAAATGCAATGGATCATTCAGCCCAGGCAAACTATACCAGTGGTATTTACACTCCATAAAAGACTTTTTCCATTCTGTTTATACCATTAGTATTACCTTGCCACAGGACGAGGACTTTCAACTCAAGCTTTTCTTCCCATTTCCTTAATTTCCCTGAAACTTGTTCTCTCACACTTTTAATAGATGTTTCGGGTCGGGACCCTTCTTCAAACTCCTGCAGCACTTTGTCTTTTGATCAAGATTGCAACATCTGGATTCCTGCATCCCAATTAACAGACCATTGTTTGTCCTCACCACCCAAATAACCAGGGACAATTTATAGTGGGATTTGGTGGGACCAGGAGTAACTGGAGACACACACCTTCTCAAAGGGAGAATGATAAAACTCCTCACCGACAGTACTGGAGGTCAGAATAAACACAGTTTGCCTTATATGTGAGATGGCTGCACTACTTTCATTACCATTATTTCCCTTTGAGATCCACAAATAACTATCTTGCACTTAAGTATCTTAATTATTTTATTGTTTTGTGGATGAAGTTATTCTCTCTGCAGATTAACTGCTCAACCTGCTCACGGTGGCGCTGCGGTAGAGACCCGGGTTCGATCCCGATTACGGGTGCTGTCTGTACTGAGTTGATATGTTCTTAACGTGACCACGTGGGTTTTCTCCGAGATCTTCTGTTTCCTCCCGCACTCCAAAGACGTAGAGGTGTGTAGGCTAATTGCCTTGGTGCATGTGTAAATTGTCCCTAGTTTGTGTAGAATAGTGTTAATGTGCGGGGATCGCTGGTTGATGCGGACTCGGTAGGCTGAAGGGACTGTTTTTGCGCTGTATCTCTAAAGCCAAACCCACTCATAATTTTGAAAGCTGCTATCAGTTACCTCTATCATCACAATTAGGAACCTGAGGGTGCAAATATTTTACACAAAGGGTGATAGGTATATGGATGTGAGGGGGGGGGGGGGGGGGGGGATGGGTGGTAAGAAGAAAGGAGGAGCCAGAGGGCTAGAGGGAGAGCTGAGAAGGGGAGGAGACAGTAAAGACTGTCTTCAGATCTCCAACCAGATGTTTGGATGAACCTCTAAGGAAATGGCGAGCTGGCGAAAATGACGGAGGATTATTTGTTGTACATGACGGCTGGTAGGGTGGAAGGTGAGGACTAGGGGGACTCTGCCCTTGTTACGAGTGGGGGGGATGGGGAGAGAGAGCAGCGTCATGGGGTCCAGGTGTATTTGAGTGTCGGATGGAACCACTAACTGCCATCTGGCACTCAAATACACCTGGACCATTTCCGACATTTCCTTACCATTTCTGGACCTCACTATCTCCATCGCAGGTGATAGACTTCTGACCGACATCCACTATAAATCCACTGACTCCCTTGGCTATCTGAACTACAATTCTTCCCACTCTGCTTCCTGTAAGGACTCCATCCCCTACTCCCAATTCCTCCATCTACGCCGCATCTGCTCCCAGGATGAGGTGTTCCATACCAGGGCATCGGAGATGTCCTCATTGTTCCGGGAATGGGGGTTCCCCTCTTCTACCATAGATGAGGCACTCACCAGGGTTTTTTCGATACCCTGTGACACTGCTCTTTTTCCCCATCCCCCACACTCGTAACAAGGGCAGAGTCCCCCTTGTCCTCACCTTCCACCCTACCAGTCGTCACGTACAACAAATAATCCTCCGTCATTTTTGCCACCTCCAACGTGACCCCACCACTTGCCACATCTTCCCATCTCCTCCCCTGTCCGCTTTCTGCAGAGACCGCTCCCTCCATAACTCCATGGTCCATTTGTCCCTTCCCACCCGAACCACCCCCTCTCCGGGCACTTTCCCTTGCAACCGCAAGAAATGCTACACTTGTCACTTCACCTCCCCCCTCGATTCCATTCAAGGACCTAAGCAGTCTTTCCAGGTGCAACAGAGGTTCACCTGCACCTCCTCCAACCTCATCTATTGCATCCGCTGCTCTAGATGTCAGCTGATCTACATCGGTGAGACCAAGCAAAGGCTAGGCAATCCCCCCCCCCCCCCCCACCTTCACATGTTTCCGATGTTGGGGGAGTCCAGAACCAGGGGCCACAGTTTAAGAATAAGGAGTAAGCCATTTAGAACGGAGACGAGGAAACACTTTTTCTCACAGAGTGGTGAGTCTGTGGAATTTTCTGCCTCAGAGGGCGGTGGAGGCAGGTTCTCTGGATGATTTCAAGAGAGAGCTAGATAGGGCTCTTAAAAATAGCGGAGTCAGGGGATATGGGGAGAAGGCAGGAATGGGGTACTAATTGGGGATGATCAGCCATGATCACATTGAATGGCGGTGCTGGCTAGAAGGGCCAAATGGCCAACTCCTGCACCTATTGTCTTGTGTATTATCAATCTGAAGAACGGTTTCTGCCCGAAACTTTGCCTATTTCCTTCGCTCCATAGATGCTGCCTCACCCGCTGAGTTTCTCCAGCATTTTTGTCTACCTTCGATTTTCCTGCATCTGCAGTTCCTTCTTAAACATAGGTATCTGGAACAAGCTGCCACAGGAGATAATTGCAATGTTTGCAACTCTTGCAATGTTTAGAAGCATTTCGACAGGTACATGGATAGGATAGGTTTAGAAGGATATGGGCCAAATGCAGGCAGGTGGGGCGTAGATTGAGCATGCAATCAATCTGCATTGATAACTATCACTTAGTTTTTCTTTGTTCCTTCTCTTGTCAGGTTATGCGTTTTTTGATATTACACGTCAATTTGGAACTTAACAGTGGGAACAGGGAGCTGGAGGGAGGTATTCACATGGGTTTTGGGGGTACAAACTGCAGTGGTAGTATGATGATATCTGTTCTGAACAAGTGGTGGTGATGAGGAAACCTTTCCTACAACCCTTTAACTATTTCTATTTCAACACAACACCAAATCCTTTGAGCTAATATGTCAAAATCTCAAAAGAAAATGTATAGATCTAGGCAGGGATAGTTGTGGGAAGATTTTGGATGGGGCATGAGAGTTTGCTGGCTATAGACATTCATGTTTCTGGCCAGTGAATGTAACATGCAGTATCTTCCCCACAAAAGTTAATATAATCATTTTCGGATTCTCATTTCCTTAGAGGTTCTGCCAAAGATCTGGTTGGCGATCTGAAGAAATTCAATTTTCTTTTACCATATAACCATATAACAATTACAGCACGGAAACAGGCCCTCTCGGCCCTTCCAGTCCGTGCCGACCATTTGTTTTCCCCTAGTCCCATCTACCTGCACTCAGACCATACCCCTCCATTCCCTTCCCGTCCATATACCTATCCACTTTACTTTTAAATGTTAAAATCGATCCTGCCTCCACCACTTCTGCTGGAAGCTGATTCCACACAGCCACCACCCTCTGAGTAAAGAAGTTCCCCTCACGTTACCCCGAAACCTCTGTCCCTTAATTCTCATGTCATGCCCTCTTGTTTGAAACTTCCCTACCCTCAATGGGAAAAACGTATCCACGTCAACTCTGTCTATCCCTTTCATCATTTTAAAGACCTCAATCAAGTCCCCCCTTAACCTTCTGCGCTCCAAAGAATAAAGACCTAACTTGTTCAACCTTTCTCTGTAACATAGTTGCTGGAACTCTGGCAACATTCTAGTAAATCTCCTCTGTACTCTCTCTATTTTGTTGACATCCTTCCTATAACTAGGCGACCAAAATTGTACATCATACTCCAGAATTGGTCTTACCAATGCCTTGTACAATTTTAGCATTACTTCCCTACTCCTATATTCAATGCTCTGATTTATAAAGGCCAGCACACCAAAGGCTTTCTTTACCACCCTATCTACATGCAATTCCACCTTCAGGGAACTATGCACAGTTATTCCTAGATCCCTCTGTTCCACAGCATTCCTCAATTCCCTACCATTTACCATGTACGTCCTATTTTGATTTGTCCTGCCAAGATGTAGCACTTCACACTTATCAGCATTAAACTCCATCTGCCATCTTTCAGCCCACTTTTCCAAATGGCCCAAATCTCTCTGTAGACTTTGAAAATCTACTTCATTATCCACAACACCACCTATCTTAGTATCATCTGCATACTTACTTATCCAATTTTCCACCCCATCATCCAGATCATTGATGTACATGACAAACAACAGTGGACCCAACACAGATCCCTGAGGCACCCCACTGGTCACCGGCTTCCAACCTGACAAACAGCCATCCACCATTACTCTCTGACATCTCCCATTCAGCCACTGTTGAATCCATCTTGCTACTCCGCCATTAACACCCAAAGATTGAACCTTCTTAACCAACCTTCCATGGGGAACCTTGTCAAAGGCCTTACTGAAATCCATATAGACAACATCCACTGCTTTACCCTCATCAATTTCCCTAGTAACCGCTTCAAAAAATTCAAGAAGATTTGTCAAACATGACCTTCCATGCACAAATCCATGTTGACTGTTCCTGATCAGACCCTGTTTATCCAGATGCTTATATTATCTCTAAGTATCCTTTCCATTAATTTGCCCACCACTGACGTCAAACTAATAGGTCTATAATTGCTAGGTTTATTCTTTGAACCCTTTTTAAACAATGGAACAACATGTGCAGTACGCCAATCCTCCGGCACTATTCCCGTTTCTAATGACATTTGAAATATTTCTGTCATAGCTCCTGCTATTTCTACACTAACTTCCCTCAATGTCCTAGGGAATATCCTGTCAGGACCTGGAGACTTATCCACTTTTATATTTTTCAAAAGTGTCAGTACTTCCTCCTCTTTGAATCTCATAGTTTCCATAGCTACTCTACTCTTTCCCCTTAACTCACCGAGTTCAATATCCTTCTCCTTGGTGAATACCGAAGAAAAGAAATTGTTCAATATCTCCCCCATCTCTTTTGGCTCTGCAGATAGCTGTCCATTCTGGTTCTCTAATGGTCCAATTTTATCCCTCGTTATCCTTTTGCTATTAATATAGCTGTAGAAAACCCTTTGGGTTTACTTTCACCTTTCTTGCCAAAGCAACCTCATATCTTCTTTTAGCCTTCCTAATTTCTTTCTTAAGATTCTTTTTACATTCTTTATACTCCTCTAGCACCTCATTTACTCCATGCCTCCTATAATTATTGTAGATATCTCTCTTTTTTCGAAACAAGTGTCCAATTTCCCTTAAACCATGGCTCTTTCCAATTTTTACTATTTCCTTTCAACCTAACAGGGACATAAAGATTCTGTACTCTTACAATTTCCCCTTTAAATGTCCTCCATTTCTCTTCTACATCCTTCCCATGAAACAAAGTATCCCAATTCACTCCTTTAAAATCCTTACGCATTCCCTCAAAGTTAGCCTTTCTCCAATCAAAAATCTCTACCCTAGGTCCAGTTCTGACTCTCTCCATAATTATATTGAAACTAATGGTATTGTGATCACTGGTCCCGAAGTGCTCACCAACGCATACCTCCGTCACCTGACCTGCCTCATTTCCTAACAGGAGGTCCAGCACTGCCCCTTCTCTGGTCGATACCTCTATGTACTGCTGCAAAAAACTATCCTGCACACATTTTACAAACTCCAAACCATCCAGCCCATTTACAGAATGTGTTTCCCAGTCTATTTTTGGAAAATTGAAATCTCCCACAATCACTACCTTGTGCTTACTACTAATATCTGCTATCTCCTTACATATTTGCTCTTCCAATTCACGCTCCCCATTTTGGCGGTCTGTAATACACCCCTAAAAGTGTTGCTACACCGTTCCCACTTCTCAGTTCCACCCAAATAGCCTCCCTAGACGAGCCCTCTAATCTATCCTGCCAAAGCACTGCTGTAATATCTTCTCTGACAAGCAATGCAACACCTCCCCCTCTGGTCCCTCCAATTCTATCACACCTGAAGCAATGAAATCCTGGAATATTTAGTTTCCAATCACAGCCCTCCTGCAACCATGTTTCACTGATTGCCACAACATCATATTTCCAGGTGTCAATCCAGGCTCTAAGTTCGTCCACCTTACTTACAATGCTCCTAGCATTAAAATATACACGTTTTAGAAACCCACCATCCCTTATTCTCGGTCTATTATCTTTTTCATCTTTCTCGCCTACATTTTGGATCCGAGTGCTTCCCTTCTCTGCCTCTTGCCCCACACCCTGACCCCTAGCCCCCTATACCCGAGTCCCTCCCCCCAGCCTTTCTAGTTTAAAGTCTCCCCAGTAGCCTTTGCAAATCTCCCTGCCAGGATATTGGTCCCCCTCGGGGGACCTTTTCATTCATTTCTACACAAATTTGTTCTTGATACAACAGACAGGGGGAAACATCCTATTACATCGAACCCGTTGAACCCGATCAATATTTCATAGATTTCAATATACCTTTTTTTCCTTCTAAACAATAACGTAACAGACCTTGTTATTCTAATCTCTCCTTGTAAAACTGTCTCGCCATCCCAGACTTCATTTTGGTGAACTTTTGTTGTACTTTCTCAATTGCAAATATACTCCTTATAGTAATAAAGGGCCAAAAAAATATGGCCACACCACGACCGTGTATAATTGAAATAAAGTCACAATTTCTCGTACTTAACCTATTGCTAAGCCAATGTATCATTTTGCCAAAGATAGTCACAAAATGCTGGAGTAACTCAGCGGGTCAGGCAGCATCTGTGGAAAACCTATCCATTTTCTCCAGAGATGTTGCCTGATTTACTGAGTTACTCCAGCATTTTGTGTCTATCTTTGGTATAAGCCAGCATCTGCAGTTCCTTTTTATTACATTATATCATTTTGTCACCTTAACTGTTGGCTATATTTGCAGACACCCCGATTCTTTTGTACATCAACATGTCCCAACCTGTCACTATTTGAATTAAATTTCCTGCTTTCCTCGCTGTAGGAGATAACCATGTTTGCCTCATTATATTGCATCTTCCATGTATTTGCAAGCTCATTAACTTGTCTAAATCAATCAGAAGCTTTTTTACACTTCCCAAAATTCATAAAACAACACGGATTTGTATCGCCAACAAACTTAGAAATATTACATGTTAAACATAGACATAGACATAGAAAATAGGTGCAGGAGGAGGCCATTCGGCCCTTCGAGCCAGCAACGCCGTTCAATATGATCATGGCTGATCGTCCGCTATTAATAACCCGTGCCTCCCTTCTCCCCATATCCCTTGACTCAAGTAGCCCCTAGAGCTCTATCCAACTCTCACTTAAATCCATCCAGTGATTTGGCCTCCACTGCCCTCTGTGGCAGGGAATTCCTTAAATTCACAACTCTCTGGGTAAAAAAGTTTTTTCTCAGCTCAGTCCTAAATGACCTCCCCTTTATTCGAAAATTGTGGCCCCTGGTTCTGGACTCGCCCAACATTGGGAACATTTTTCCTGCATCTAGCTTGTCCAGTCCTTTTATAATTTTATATGTTTCTGTAAGATCCCCCCCCCCCCCTCATCCTTCTAAACTCCAGTGAATACAAGCCTAGTCTTTTCAATCTTTCCTCATATGACAGTCCCGCCATCCCAGGGATCAATCTCGTGAACCTACACTGCACTGCCCCAATCACAAGGATGTCCTTCCTCAAATTAGGAGACCAAAACTGTAGACAATACTCCATATGTGGTCTCAACAGAGCCCTCTACAACTGCAGAAGAACCTCTTTACTCCTGTACTGAAATCCTCTTGTTATGAAGGCCAACATTCCATTAGCTTTCTTCACTGCCTGCTGTACCTGCACGGCAACTTTCAGTGACCGGTGTACAAGGACACCCAGGTCTCGCTGTACCTCCCCCTTACCTAACCTAACCCCATTGAGATAATAATCTGCCCCCTTGTTTTTGCCGCCAAAGTGGATAACCTCACATTTATCTATATTATACTGCATCTGCCACGTATCTGCCCACTCACTCAACCTGTCCAGGTCCCCCTGCAACCTCCTAACATCCTCTTCATAGTTCACACTGCCACCCAGATTTGTGTCATCCGCAAACTTGCTAGTGTTGCTCCTAATTCCCTCTTCCAAATCATTTATATATATATATATATATATATATATATATATATATATATGTATATATATATATATATATATATATATATATATATATATATATGTATATGTGTGTATATGGTAAACAATTGCAGCCCCAACCAACACCGAGCCTTGTGACACTCCCTCGCCACTGCCTGCCATTCTGAAAAGGACCCGTTCACTCCTACTCTTTGCTTCCTGTCTGCCAACCAATTTTCTATCCATGTCAACACCCTACCCCAATACCATGTGCTCTAATTTTAGTCACCAGTCACCCATGCGGGACCTTATCAAAGGCTTTCTGAAAGTCTAGATACACTACATCCACTGGCATCCCTTCATCCATTTTACTTGTCACATCCTTAAAAAATTCCAGAAGATTAGTCAAGCATGATTTCCCTTTCATAAATCCATATTGACTTGGACTAATCCTTTTACTGCTCTTCAAATGCTCCATTATTACCTCTTTAATAATTGACTCCAGCATCTTTCCCACCACCGAAGTCATAGAAACATAGAAAATAGTTGCAGGAGTAGGCCATGCGGCCCTTCGAGCCTGCACCGCCATTCAATATGATCATGGCTGATCATCCAACTCAGTATCCTGTACCTGCCTTCTCTCCATACCCCCTGATCCCTTTAGCCACAAGGGCCACATCTAACTCCCTCTTAAATATATCCAACGAACTGGCCTCAACTACCTTCTGTGGCAAAGAATTCCACAGATTCACCACTCTCTGTGTGAAAAATGATTTTCTCATCTCGGTCCTAAAAGACTTCCCCCTTATCCTTAAACTGTGACCCCTTGTCCTGGACTTCCCCAACATCGGGAACAATCTTCCTGCATCTAGCCTGTCCAACCCCTTAAGAATTTTGTAAGTCTCTATGTGATTCCCCCCTCAATCTTCTAAATTCCAGCGAGTACAAGCCGAGTCTATCCAGTCTTTCTTCATATGGAAGTCGTGCCATGCCAGGAATCAGTCTGGTGAACCTTCTCTGTGCTCCCTCTATGGCAAGAATGACTTTCCTCAGGTTAGGAGACCAAAACTGTATGCAATACTCCAGGTGTGGCCTCACCAAGACCCTGTACAACTGCAGTAGAACCTCCCTGCTCTTGTACTCAAATACTTTTGCTATGAATGCCAACATACCATTCGCTTTCTTCACAGCCTGCTGCACCTGCATGCCTACTTTCAATGACTGGTGTACCATGACACCCAGGTCTCGTTGCATCTCCCCTTTTCCTAATCGGTCACCATTCAAATAATAGTCTACTTCACTGTTTTTGCCACCAAAGTGGATAACCTCACATTTATCCACATTATACTGCATCTGCCATGCATTTGCCCACTCACCCAGTCTATCCAAGTCACCTTGCAGCCTCCTAGCATCCTCCTCACAGCTAACACTGCCCCCCAGCTTCATGTCATTCGCAAACTTCGAGATGTTGCATTTAATTCCCTCGTCCAAATCATTAATATATATTGTAAATAGCTGGGGTCCCAGCACTGAGCCTTGCGGCACCCCACTAGTCACTGCCTGCCATCCTGAAAAGGACCCGTTCACTCCTACTCTTTGCTTCCTGTCTGCCAGCCAGTTCTCTATCCACATCAATACTCAGCCGCCAGTACAGTGTGCTTTAAGTTTGTATACTAATCTCTTGTGTGGGACTTTGTCGAAAGCCTTCTGAAAGTCCAGATGTAACACATCCACTGCTTCTCCCTTATCCACTCTATTAGTTACATCCTCAAAAAATTTAATAAGATTCGTCAGACATGATTTACCTTTTGTAAATCCATGTGACTTTGTCCAATGATTTTGCCACTTTCCAAATGCGCTGCTATCCCATCTTTAATAACTGACTCTAGCAGTTTCCCCACTACCGGTCAGGCTAACTGGTCTGTAATTCCCCATTTTCTCTCATCCTCCCTTTCTTGAAAAGTGGGATAACATTAGCTATCCTCCAATCCACAGGAACTGATCCTGAATCTATTGAACATTGGAAAATGATCACCATGCGTCCACTATTTCTAGAGCCACCTCCCCGAGGACCCTGGGATGCAGACCATCAGGCCCAGGGGATTTATCATCCTTCAGTCCCATTAGCCTACCCAATACTATTTCTCGCCTAATGAAAATTTATTTAAATTCCTCTACCCCCTTAGATCCTCTGGCCTCCAGTACATCTGGGAGATTGTTTGTGTCATCCTTAGTGAAGACAGATCCGAAGTACCTATTCAACTCTTCTGCCATTTCCTTGTTGCCCATAATTATTTCACCCGTGGCTGCTTTCAAGGGACCCACATTTGACTTTGCTACTCTTTTTCCCTTAACATATCTAAAGAAGCTTTTACTGTCCTTCTTTATATTCCTGGCCAGCTTCCCCTCATACTTCATCTTTTCAGCCCATATTGCCCGTTTTGTTTCCTTCTGTTGTCCTATGAAAGTTTCCCAATCCTCCGGCTTCCAGCTACTCTTTGCTGTGTTATACAGCTTTTCTTTTGGTTTTATTCTATCCATAACTTCTCTTGTCAGCCACGATTGCCTCCTACTCCCCTTAGAATCTTTCTTCCTTTTTGGAATGAAATGATCCTGTGTCTTCCGGATTATGCCCAGAGATTTCTGCCATTGCTGTTCCACCGTCTTTCCTGCGAGGATCCCTTTCCAATCTACTTTGGCCAACTCCCCTCTCATGCCTTCATAGTCCCCTTTGTTCAACTGCATCACTGCCACTTCCGATTTAACGTTCTCCTTCTCAAATTGCAGATTAAAACTAATCATATTATGATCACTACCTCCAAGCGGTTCCTTTACCTCGAGTTCTCTTATCATATCTGGTTCATTGGACAACACCAAATCCAGAATTGCCTTTTCTCTGGTCGGCTGCATTACAAGCTGCTCTAAGAATCCATCTCGAAGGCACTCTACAAACTCTCTTTCTTGGGGTCCTGAACCAATCTGATTTTCCCAGTCTACCTGCATATTGAAATCCCCCATCACCACAGTGGCATTACCTTTGTTACATGCCAGTTTTAACTCCTGCTGCAACTTACACCCTATATCCGGGCTACTATTTGGGGGTCTGTAAATAACACCAATTAGTGTCTTCTTGCCTTTACAATTCCTCAACTCAATCCACTGAACTGGGACTGAATTCCATCTCTCACCTGCAGAGCTACCCGCCCTCCGCTGCCCACCTGCCTGTCCTTTCTATAGGATGTATAACCCTGAATATTAAGTTCCCCGGCCCGATCCTACTGCAGCCACGTCTCAGTAATCCCCACAATGTCATATCTACCAACCTGTAACTGAGCCTCAAGCTCATCTACTTTACTTCTTATACTTTGCGCATTCATATACAATACTTTTAATTCCTTATGCATCTCACATTTCACATCGATCCCTATTACACTTGGCCATTATCTCCTATCATCAATCCATGCTGACTTTGTCTAATCAATTGACTTATTCTAGATGTTTAAGAAGGAACTGCAGATGCTGGAAAATTGAAGGTAGACAAAAATGCTGGAGAAACTCAGTGGGTGAGGCAGCATCTATGGAGCGAAGGAAGTAGGCAACATTTTGGGTCGAAACCCTTCTTCAGACTGACTTGAGGATGGGGGGCGGGAAGAAGAAAGGAAGAGGGGGAGCCAGTGGGCTGAGGGAGAACTGAGAAGGGGAGGTGAAAGTATGAACTACCTGAAATTAGAGAGGTCTATGTTCATACCATTGTGGTGCAAACTGCCCAAGTGAAATATGAGGTGCTGCTCCTCCAATATATGGTGGTCCTCACTCTGGCCATGGAGGAGGCCCAGGACAGAAAGTTCAGATTCGGAATGTGAGGGGGAGTTGAAGTGCTGAGCCACCAGACGATCAGGTTGGTTATTGCGAACGGAGCGGAGGTGTTCGGCGAAGCAATCGCCAAGCCTACGCTTGGTCTCACCCATGTAGAGCAGCTGACATCTAGAGCAGCTGATGCAATAGATGAGATTGGTGGAGGTGCAGGTGAACCTCTGCCGCGCTTGGAAAGACTGCTTGGGTCCTTGAATGGACTCGAGGGGGGAGGTAAAGCGACAAGTGTAGCATTTCCTGCGGTTGCGAGGGAAGGTGCCCGGAGAGGGGGTGGTTCGGGTGGGAAGGGACGAATTGACCGGGGAGTTACGGAGGGAACGGTCTCTGCAGAAAGCAGACAGGGGAGGAGATGGGAACATGTGGCAAGTGGTGAGATCACATTGGAGGTGGCGAACATGTCGGAGGATTGTTTGTTGTATGTGACGCTGGTAGGGTGGAAGGTGAGGACAAGGGGGACTCTGCCCTTGTTAAGAGTAGGGGGATGGGGAGTGAGAGCAGAGTCCGCTGCATCTGCACCCAGGATGTGTTCCACACCAGGGTATCGGAGATGTCCTCATTCTTCAGGGATCGTGGGTTCCCCTCTTCTACTATAGATGAGGCTCTCACCAGGGTCTCTTCTATACCCCGTAACTCTGCTCTCACTCCCAATCCCCCCCACTCGTAACAAGGGCAGAGTCCCCCTTGTTCTCACCTTCCATCCTACCAGCGGTCACATACAATAAATAATCCTCCGACATTTTTGCCACCTCCAACATGATCCCACCTCTTGCCACATCTTCCCATCTCCTCCCCTGTCTGCTTTCCACAGAAACTGCTCCCTCCGTAACTCCCTGGTCAATTCGTCCCTTCCCACCCGAACCACCCCCTCTCTGGGCACCTTCCCTTGTTGCTTTACCTCCCCCCTTGACTCCATTCAAGAACCCAAGCAGTCTTTCCAAGTGCGACAGAGGTTCACCTGCACCTCCTCCAACCTCATCCATTGCATCCGCTGCTCTAGATGTCAGCTGCTCTACATCAATGAGACCAAGCATAGGCTTGCTGATCACTTCGCCGAACACCTCCGCTCGGTTCCCAATAACCAACCTGATCCGGAAGTGGCGGCGCTGCATGGCAGCTGCGGCTCACCTGCAGTCCGTCTGTTTTTTTCTTTTTTTTGTCATCTTGTGTCTATTTTAGTTGGAATTTTGGTTTGTTTGTGTGTGTGGAGGGGCGGGGGGTGGGAGAAACAAGGTTTTGGTCTCTCCCTTCGGGGCGATGCGACCTTTTCTTGTCGTGTCCCCTGTCTCCGTCTCCGTCTGTGCTGAGGCCGAATGGCAGAGACCTAATGGCGGAGCTGGCGGCCTCAGAGCTGTTGTGAGCGTTCAGAGCTCCAGCGGCGGCAGCGGCCCGGCTTAAGAGCTCCGGTGCTCCAGCGGCGGCCCGGCTTAAGAGCTCCGGTGCTCCAGCGTTCCAGCGGTAGACCCTGATTCAGAGCTGTGGTGGGGTTCCAGCGTTCCGGCGACGGCGATGGCGGCAGCCCGCCTTCGGAGGCTCAGCCGCGGGCCTAGTGGACGATAACATCAGAGGCCAGGATCGCCTCAGCGCAGAGGGAGAACAAGTGGGGAGGAAGACAAAGACTTTTGCCTTCCACCACAGTGAGGAGGTGCCTGGTGAACTCACTGTGGTGGATGTTAAATATGTGCTTATTATGTGTTTTTTTTTAAATTTATTATATGTTATGACTGCAAGGTAACAAATTTCGTTCAGACCGAAAGGTCTGAATGACAATAAAGGAATCTAAATCTAAATCATCTCCCGGTGGCTCAGCACTTCAACTCCCCCTCCCATTCCGTATCTGACCTTTCTATCCTGGGCCTCCTCCATGGTCAGAGTGAGAACCACCGGAAATTGGAGGAGCAGCACCTCATATTTCGCTTGGGCAGTTTGTACCCCAGCGGTATGAACATTGACTTCTCTAATTTCAGGAAGTCTCCTCCCCTTCTCAGCTCTCCTTCTAGCCCTCTGGCTCCTCCTCTTCCTTTCTTCTTTTTGCCCCCCCCACTCTCACATCAGTCTGAAGAAGGGTTTTGGCCGAAACTTTGCCTATTTCCTTCGCTCCATAGATGCTGCCTCGCCCGCTAAGTTTCTCCAGCATTTTTGTCCACCTGTCAGACTTCTTCTGGTTGATCTATTTTACATTGTTATAATCGTCTGGTATTTTCCTTACCCCTGAAGCTGCATCAATGATCCCCTGCCTTTTGTAGTCTTCTTAAAGTGTTACATTTGTGAACTTTCTCCTCCACCCATTGTTCCATAATAGGGGAAACTTTAGAAGATAATAATAACAGTGCCTGCTACTTCCAGAGCTGTGTCATACTCTGGGATACAAATCAACAGGAGCTGGGAATGTATCGACTTTCAGTCCTATTCTCAATACTCCAGAACTTTTTCACTAATATTAATTTATTTTAATACCTCCTTTTTATTACACTTTGTTTCCTAACTAATGCATAACTAGCAAATGAAACTGCTTGTGAAAGTGGTACCCTTCACAAGCAAACATAATCAAGGACTATTTTTGCCCCTGTCATTTCCTCTTCTCCCCTCTCCCTTCAGGCAGAAGATATGAAAGCTCAAAAGCATGTGCCACCTCATTCAGGACCATCTTCTTCCCACTGTTATCAGAATGCATAACATACCTGTGATAACCTAGGGCGGCGTCCTGATATCTGCACTTTCACTAACTGTGAAGCTATAATGCTGTAACACTATGTTTTACACTCTATTTTACACTTTTCTTTTGTACTTGGGTTTGGCTTTATTAATGGTATGTATAGTATAATTCAACTGGAAAGCATGCAAGGAAAGTCTTTCACTGCATCTTGATATACGGGACAGTAATATACCAACCTAATAATAGGTAGAAACAGCAAGATACAGATGCTGGTTTCCCAAGGAAAGATACAAAATGCTGGAGAAACTCAGTGGGGCAGGCAACATTTCCAGAGAACATGGCTAGGTGACGTTTTGGATCAGGGCCCTTCTTCAGACTGGAGAAGGCTCCTGACCCAAAATGTCACATATCCATTTTCTTTAGGTATGCTGCTGCTGTTACTCCAGCATTTTTGCAGTTTTCCTTGGATAAAACAATAAATCAGTTCATCACATTTTGCCCTCAATATAAATTTAATGTAAATACTGTATCTTTGACAAACTCTCTCTCTGAGGACTTTAACATGGCTTACAAACCTGTTATTAATGTTACTCCACACATACAACATAGAGACCACGTGAGTTGAACATGCATTGATCAAGATCCCTGGGATGGCGGGACTGTCATATGAGGAAAGATTGAAAAGACTAGGCTTGTATTCACTGGAGTTTAGAAGGATGAGGGGGAATCTTATAGAAACATATAAAACTATAAAAGGACTGGACAAGCTAGATGCAGGAAAAATGTTCCCAATGTTGGGTGAGTCCAGAACCAGGGGCCACAGTCTTAGAATGAAGGGGAGGTCATTTAAGACTGAGCTGAGAAAAACCTTTTTACCCAGAGAGCTGTGAATTTATGGAAATCCCTGCCACAGAGGGCAGTGGAGGCCAAATCACTGAATGGATTTAAGAGAGAGTTGGATAGCGCTCTAGGTGCGAGTGGAGTCAAGGGATATGGGGAGAAGGTAGGCACGGGTTATTGATAGCGGACGATCAGCCATGATCACAATGAATGGCGGTGCTGGCTCGAAGGGCCGAATGGCCTCTTCCTGCACCTATTTTCTATGTTTCTAAGAAAACCAACCTGGGCTTGACAGTACCTTTGGGTTAAGGTATGCATTTCTTTGCAGAGAGAATTGATCGTTTTAGACTGGCAATGACATGGCAGGATCCATATGGATCATTTCAACTAGAAAGCTCATTTTCCCAAAAAGTTATAATTTGCTTTCCAAAACATACAAATGCACTTTGTCCTCCAGGAGCCCAAACTACAATACAATAGGTCTTATATATCCTTGTCACATACATTGGAAAAAATCAAACAAACAAAGGAACAAAAAGCTGGGCTTTGTATTCCTGGATCATTTACCTGATTCTCCCGCCCAAAAGTTGATAAAGTGCTCATCAATTTTTGACACGCTTGTACAAAAGCGATCTTTACTTTCAATTGAACCACAATGTTTGGCTCTCAAACTCTTTAAAATTGATACAGAAATTGCAATTTCCATGCATGCGTGCTTTATTTTCCTGCAATTCTCTTTCTGAACTACAATTAAAGGAGGAGGATGTTGAGTGATGGAAGATGATTGCATGGGTATGGAATGGGTGAAAATGAGTAATAATAATGTAGATCATTATTACTGTAGATTATAGGAACTCCTCCCTCCAAGTGAGAACCCAAAGAATCTCTCTCCAGAGACATGAGTACAATGGTTTAGATTGACACTGCCGTGCAGAACTCGAGGGCATTAATCAATGCATTGCTGATCATGTGTTCTTTCAGATGGAATACTAAACCAAGACCCAACTGATCCTTGCATACAAATGTACAATATCCTACGAAGACAAGGATGAGCTGGCCATTAATGTTGTTAAATGAATTTAATGTTTGCGACATTCAGTAACATTCATAAAATATTAAAACGGAAACACAGTCTTTAAAGAACTGGAATAACTCAACAGGTCTGGCATTGAAAGCACGGACAAGAGGCAGGAAAAAAGTGGCAGGTAATAGATGGACACAGGCGAGTAGGGGGAGGGGTTGATAGGCTGATGGTTGGAACAAAGGCCAGAGATAAAAGCAGAAGGTGTGAGATAGATTAATTGAAGAGTTGCAAACTGTGAAGTCCACTGAGGTCTTCAGGCAGTTTGTTTGCCCTTATCTTCCTTTCAGGATTTGATCTAGATGATGATGGGGATGTGCACATTTCTGTGCTCTTATCAGCTCTAGGTATTTTTGGTAATAGACCTGACTTGCACCTGAAAATATAAGACTGTGCAAGCCAACTGGAGTCATCAGTTCTATTGTTCTTGCAGAGAATTAAATAAGGAAACCCTAGACCTCCAACTTGAATGAGTCCATTCTCAGCCAATAATCACTTTCTTCACTGTTTCTCGCAGTCCAGTGACAACACTCAAGGGGAAGATTGATGTGCAGTAGGATACAGTGTCCCAAGGAACCCAGAGAATGCAGATGCCAATATGGATCAAGATGTTGCTGGGACGAGATGCCAAAGATGTCAAACCACAGCTATTGACATCAGAAATTTCGATACATCTGTGGAAGTAATGCATGGGTTCCCACACAGAAGCCACATGAGGCCAAACAGACTTCATCATACAATGCAGTTTTTTTTTCAAAGCTGCGCAGTCTTGAGAAATCTTAACAGTGAAGCAATTACGAAATGCTTTCTAAATAGTCTGTGCAAATATCTCATTGCACAAAGCTGCATGATATTCCTGGCTCGTATTCTAGTTGATAAGTAAATTCATGGAAGACCTTGTGTTCGCCCCCCCCCCCCCCCCCCCCCTTCCTGCATCCTGTGGGGGTTAGGGTTATATATTCAATTACATGATTTCCCTGGACTTTCCCCGTTGTGCAGTGTTTGTACAACTTGTCAACAAAATAATACAAAGAAATGTTAAACAGGCTGCAATTTGTTACAGCTCCTATAATCTATCTATTGAGTTACTCATGGCAGGACTGTCACGTTGTTCCTTCATACCTGATGCCTCCAGGGTGTTGTGGGAAGGTTCATTATTTTAGCTGCACGTGAGAATGAAGATGTTCAAATTTGTAGTAATATCCTGCAGCATCTGATGACTATGCCTGATATCGTATGGAATGCAGCAGTGATTGCCTGTGGGAAATGGTCTATCAGATAGGAAGCAACATTTGAAAGTTTGGACCAAGTTGAAAATGTTACCGTTACATCAACGTAGAAATTATCTTTGCAGCTGTCCCTTAAAAAGAAACAATGTCCTTGGACAAATTAATTGTGCATCTGGACTCTAAAGCTGAGCAAGAAGCTTTTTCTTCATTTTTCCTTGTGTTGACTCACAATGAATTTCACAAATGGTTGAATAATTCTATTACAATATATAATTTTGTCACCTTGACTGCTGGCTTTATTTGCAGACACTACACCTCGATTCCTTTGTACATCAACATGTCCCAATTCTGCTCCTGAACTTATTTCATTCATAATATTCACTCACCCACACCCCACAATGCTCCTGTCCATTTCCGTTCCTTTGCACTGGAATACTCAGTTCCTCCAGTCCTGCTCTCTGGTCCTCTCTCCTTTGGCTTACTTCCCTCTTCTTCTCCAAAGGTCTGCCTGCCATAAATCCTGACTCCACCCTGGTCTCAGCATTTGTGCTGGTCAACAATGGTGACCCCTCTGTGACCTGATGGAGAGCAGCAAACTAAATCCCAAAATGGCTTTGTGCGAAGAAGCAAAGGGTAAAGATTCATTGATGTTTTCTGTGACTGTGGAAGGCTGTTACCTACCAGTAGAGTTTCTGTGCTTATTGATTTTTGTGATATGTATTAATGATTTGGACAAATGCAGGTTGCAGAGGATACTGAATAAAATGGAGGAATAAATGTGGTGTTTGTTCATAGATCCTTAAAGAGGAAGTCGATATGGAGGTTAAAAGGGCCCATGGACAGCTGTCAAAAAAGTAAAATGCTGCAAATCTGGTACTGAAACAGGAAATGCTGGAAATATTCAGCAGATTAGACAGCTTTTGTGGAGTGAGATAACATTGAGGTGGATGACCTTTCCATGGAGCTTTCTAATGTTTATATTGGTGGTCAGTAAAACAGGTTAATTTGTAAACCAGGACTTTAGTGATTCATCCACAATGCAAAATAGCATCATCTATGAGTGCGTCAAAAAATACAAGTTGAAAAAAAAGCGTTTATTGACTTTTTTTTCACAAATGCTGTGAGAATTCATTTAATTTTGGATCTTAATTTTTGCGTAGTGATTTGTGAATTGTGTAAGGGACAATATCCATGACCTGAATAGATATAAAGCAGGTGCCACCAGAATAGAAACATAGAAACTTAGAAAATAGGTGCAGGAGTAGACTATTCGGCCCTTCAAGCCAGCACCGCCATTCAATATGATCATGGCTGATCACCCAAACTCAGTACCCTGTTCCTGCTCTCTCCCCATATCCCTTGATTCCATTAGCCCTAAGAGCTACATCTGACTGCTCTTTGAATACTTTCCATCTCACATTTTCCACATTGAAAATCAATGTACAGAAGGGAACTTTGTCATATTAAGCAATGCATTAAAACTCTTAGAGCATCAAAGCATTTAAAAAAATGCTTTTAAAATTAATACATTATTAACTGAAAAGTTAAAATAGAATGTGGAGCAAAGGCTTGGACTTTGTCAGGACATCAAGCCAAGTCTTCAATAGAAATGTAACCAGGCGGCCATAAAAACATTGGCATTGCACTAAACCCAAGCCAATCCTTCCAGGGAGGGACTATAAATGGGAATATGAACCAGTGTTATGCAG
The DNA here is from genome assembly GCA_035221665.1 of Okamejei kenojei. Lineage (NCBI taxonomy): Eukaryota > Metazoa > Chordata > Chondrichthyes > Rajiformes > Rajidae > Okamejei > Okamejei kenojei. Next base: position 37,552,568 of record CM069159.1, on the reverse strand, counting down.
CTGAACAAGGACGTTCTGTCAGGAGTTCAGGACTGAGATGCAGCTGTGGTCCTTTCAGCCTGGGATTCGGTGTTTGCACCAGAGAGGAACTGGCATGTGGTGGATGGTTCAGAAAATACAATTGAAATAGTTCATTAATATCATTTCAAGAAAATGTGTAGTTTTGCTGAGTACAAAATTAAATGGATCCTGAACTTTTAAGGTTGTTGGTCTAATTTTGGAGTGTGCACATGTCCAAAAGTCATGCACAAAATGCGTCGACATTTGTGCTGCATGACTCCAAGACAAGAGAATGCAGGTAGCACACCTGACTGCACAGGCTGTGAAACTGCTATCACATTGTTCTTTTTTAGAAAATATATTCCGTTTCCAGTTTTCCTGAGCAGAATAATGACAACATGGAGAAATGCTGCGTTGAATCAGATGGGTGCAGGTTTAGTGCTCTTAGCTTGGTGAGAGGTTGATTAACTTGCCATTGCTAACTGCTAATGCAATATTTAGTTTAGTTTAGCTTGGCAAAACAGCACAGAAACACCGACTCTGCGGCGACCAGGTACACTATGCTACACTAGGGACAATTTACAATTTTTACCAAAGCCAAATAACCTAAAAAACTGTATGCCTTTGGAATGTGGGGGGAAATCGGAACTCCTGGAGAAAACACATGTGGTCACGGAGAGAATATACAAACTCCCTACAGACAGCACCCGTAGTCAGGATTGAACCTGCGTCTCTGGCCCTGTGAGGCAACAACTCTACTACCTTGCCACCCCCAATGTGTGAAGACATGTACCGTGGAATTATTTGCTGCCGCTCTGTTCACCTGACTTCCCAACATAATATGTTCATGTATCTTTGAGAATAATCTATTGGTACATTGACTTGCAAACTCATTACGTCCTCTGGTGATTAATCAACATTAGTTCTACTATATCAACATTAGTATTGGTTGGTGTTTGTATTGGTTTATTATTGTCATGCTTTCTAAGGTACAGTGAAAAACTGTTTTGCATGCTATCCGTGTAAATCACCCATGCATGAATACAATTAAACCATGCAGAATATTGTGTTTCGGCTACTGAGAAAGTGCAGATACAAGTTTTGGCAGGAATACTTGCTTTAAGAAAAATGTAGAAACCAGGAACTGCAGATACTGATTACATTAAAAGACACAAGTGCTGGAATAACTCAACAGGGCAGGCAGCATCTAAGGAGGACATTTATAGGTGATGTCTTGATTCAAGACTTTTCTTTAGACTTGCATTTAAGAGGTAGATACAAAGTGCCGGAGTAACTCAGCAGGACTGGCAGCATCTCTGGAGAGAAGGAAGGGTGATGTTTCGCGTCGAGCCCCTTCTTCCTAAGGAAGAAAGGTCTTGACCTGAAGACGTCACCCATTCCTTCTCTCCAGAGATGCTGCCCGTCCCAATGAGTTACTCCAGCATTTTGTGTCTACCTTTGATTTAAGCCAGCATCTGCAGTTCTTTCCTACACAAATCGCTTTTAAGGATCGTGTTCAAGATGCTACTAACAATGGGAAAGAAGCTGTCCTTGAATGTGGTGGTACGTGCTCCCAAAAATTTGTATCTTCTGCCCGATAGGAGAGTGGGGGATGCGGAATAGACAATAGACAATAGACAATCTGTTTTGTACATTTTGTCCTGTGCAGACCAACTGGCTGGAGCTTTTACGGACATCTTCAACCTCTCAATACTGAGGTATGAAGTTCCCACCTACTTTACTTGGGCATTGGTATATTGATGCCTTATTAGAGCTAGGTGGCGTGCCTCAATTACATTAAAATGTCAGGCTGTTGTTTATAGACTACAGCTCAGCTTTCAACATCATCATCCCCTCCTAACTGGTTACCAAACTCACAGAGCTGGGTCTCTGCACATCCCTCTGCAACTGGATCCTTGACTTCCTCATCAACAGAACACAATTAGTACAAATTGGCAGTAACACTTCCTGCTCAATAACTATCAGCACAGGAGCACCTCAAGGCTGCATGCTCAGCCCTCTGCTCTACTCACTCTATACCAGTGGCTATGTAGCCAGACATAATGCCAACTCCATCATCATATTTGCCGACAACCCCACTGTTGGACTAATTACATATCTATGTTTACATATCTGTTGTGCTGCTGCAGGAAATAATTTGTAGTTCCATTTTGGGTCATATGACAATAAAACACTCTTGATCACAACGTTCTCCCTGTGATCACATGGATTTTTTTCCAGTTTCCTCCCACAGTCCAAAAATATGCAGGTTTGTAGGTTATTCGGCTTTGGAAAGTTGAAAAAATATATCCCTTGTGTGTAGGACAATGTTGGCCTACGGGGTGATCACTAGTCGGCACGGACTAGATGAGCCAAAGGATATGTTTCCGTGCTGTATCTCTAAAGTTGCATTGTAAGGGCATGCGTTGATGGTCAACAACAGTGTCTGTAAACAGAAAGGAAGCTTCCTGAAAAAGCTGCATAAAATCACACGAAACAAAACATCCTTCAGGAAATTTGTGGGAGGAGGATTTGCTTACTTCAAGGAAAAAATCATCAGTTGCTTGACACATTTTTAAACAGTAACATGCAGTGAGATTTGCTATATTGGTTGAAAGTTAAAGACAAATACTTGCTGGTGCCTTTATTCATGATTTTATTATGGAATGGATCATGTGCCTATTCACCATGAATTCTACGCTGTTTGAAATGTAATACTGAAGACACAAGAGTCTTCAGATGCTGGAATCTTGAACAAAATACAAACTGTTGGAGGAATTTATCACTTGCCGGCACTTTCCCCACCTCGTTCTACAAGCTATCTCCTTTTCTCTCCAACTGTTTGAAGAAGGATCCTGGCCCGAAACATCATCTGTCCATTTCCACTGACAGATGCTGCCTGACCCATTAAGTTCCTCCAGCAATCTGCCCTTTGTTTGTTCAGTTCCAACAGTTCATGGTGTTCTTCCAAATGTGCATCCATGAAACTTTTGAATTGCTAAGCAGTTTGATAAAATCTCCAAACATAAATTAATTTTGGGTCCACCTGATCTTGAAAGAAAACAAGTCTTAAAATACTGCTCTGCATACTCTGCAGGGAATCAAAATATGTCCTACATGAATCACATAATACTATTGAATGCAACATTTAAAGTCGGTGACATTGTACAATGTCCACTGACCTTAGCAGTTATGCTAAATTGCATCATTATTTGTCTGTCTACCCAGTTCATAAAGTTCATGGCTATTATTCCAGGGTCATTTTAACTAAACTATTGGCACATATAGATAGTAATTTATATCTGTTCACTTACTGCATTTGCAAAATGCTCACATTTTTAAGCTTGAAGATCAAACAAAACAGTCGGAGCCTAGTGTCACCATAACTACATATGACACAAAGCAGAGAAGGAAAAGTGATCAGTCTTCAGATGGTGTAAGTGCTCTCAACAAAATGTCAAATAGAATATAGCTTCATAAGAGTAAGATACAACAGAGAGAAAATCCCAAGACCAACAATGTTCTGTTATTCCCACATCCTAACATACACGTTCTCTCTCTTTCCCAGCCCAACAACAATTACAGTTTATTTTATAGGATGGGTGAGTGGGCAGATGCAGTATAATGTGGATAAATGTGAGGTTATCCACTTTGGTGGCAAGAACAGGAAGGCAGATTATCATCCGAATGGTGTCAGATTAGGAAAAGGGGAGGTGCAACGAGACCTGGGCGTGCTTGTACATCAGTCACTGAAAGTAAGCATGCAGGTGTAGCAGGCAGTGAAGAAAGCTAATGGCGTGTTGGCCTTCATTGTGAGAGGATTTGAGTTTGGGAGCAAGGAGGTCCTACTGCTGTTGTACAGGGCCCTGGTGAGACCATGCCTGGAGTATTGTGTGCAATTCTGGTCTCCTAATTTGAGGAAGGACATTATTGCTATTGAGGGAGTGCAGAGTAGGTTCACCAGGTTAATTCCCGGGATGGTGGTGCTGACATATGATGAAAGAATAGGTCGATGAAAACATTTAAAATTCTTAAAGGATTGGACAAGCTAAATGCAGGAAAAATGTTTCCGTTGTTGAGGGCATCCAGAACCAGGGTTCACAGTTTACGAATACGGGGTAAGCTATTTATGACTGATATGAACAAAAACCTCTTCACCCAGAGAGTTGTGAATCTGTGGAATTTTCTGCCACAGAAGGCAGTGGAGGCCAATTCACTGGATGTTTTAAAGAGAGAGTTAGATTTTGTTCTTAGGGCTAAAGGAATCAAGGGATATTGGGAAAAAGCTGGAACAGGGTACTGGTTTTAGATGATCAGCCATGATCATGTTGAATGGCCATGCAGGTTTGAAGGGCCGAATGGCCTACTTCTGCACGTATTTTTCTATGTATCTATGTTCCTAGTGTTAAAATAAATAACTACTTTATTCTGAAATATGCTGAGAAAAAAGTGTGGATGTGTAGCCAAATAGGTAAATAAATAACCAGAATAAGCAGATGTAAAACATCATATTTTATGGATATGAGTAAAGAGTAAAAAGTCTTTTAAAGTTGAGAGTTAATAAACATGCTTTAATCTGTGTTGGTTTGACAAATTGTCTCAGATTGATAATTGTTAAAAAATGTTCAAGGAGCTGTAGAATGTAACAAAAGACACCAAGACTTGTAATGATTTTTGTAATGATTTTTGTGCCAATGCCTTGAAAGAGTAAATTTGTCATGAATGTTCCTGTTCTCATTTTGATATGAATTCATAATCCTCACCTCCCCAATGGCCTCCTCGCATCATCTGCCCAAACAATATTCTCTGATGCTGTTGGTAAATTGAGGGGACGCTCCTAGCTGGAATCGCATGAGTAAAGTCTGAGGTAATATAGAAACATAGAAAATAGGTGCAGGAGGAGGCCATTCAGCATCTTCGAGCCAGCACCGCCATTCATTGTGATCATGGCTGATCGTCGCTATCAATAACCCGTGCCTGCCTTCTCCCCATATCCCTTGACTCCACTAGCCCCTAGAGCTCTATCCAACTCTCTCTTAAATCCATCCAGTGATTTGGCCTCCACTGCCCTCTGTGGCAGGGAATTCCATACATTCACAACTCTCTGGGTAAAAAAGGTTTTTCTCACCTCAGTCTTAAATGACCTCCCCTTTATTCTAAGACTGTGTCCCCCTGGTTCTGGACTCACCCAACATTGGGAACATTTTTCCTGCATCTAGCTTGTCCAGTCCTTTTATAATTTTATAAGTTTCTATAAGATTTCCCCTCATCCTTCTAAACTCCAGTGAATACAAGGTACAAGGGAAACCAGGCAAAGTGGCATGGAGGAAATTGTATTAGGACAGAATATCTTCCCCTGTCATTTGTCTTGAGCTGGGCACCTACAATTATTATCCTTTGGTCACTTAGCTGCCCAGTGCAGATGATTCTCTATCTGGGAAACATCGACAAGGCTGCTGTTTAATCCTGGCAGGAAATGAGGAATCAGTCATGTGGTTTAGCACTAGAATTGCTGGTTGCCCAAGTCTCTACAGCAATGGTATATTACCTTCCCTGAATTATGTTATGGTTTTTAACACTAATCTGTAGTTAATTTTCATGGTTAATATGCTCCATATTTACTAGAATTACTAAAATGTATTTCCACATTTACACAGGATGGGATTCCAAGTCCCTAGCTGTAAAATACCCACAGGTGTTTTAAGGGAATGGAGTGTCACTGTAGTTAGCTTATTGGATGTAATCCAAAGCCTTAAACTAACAATCCCAAATTAAAATCCTACTATACAGCCGTACCATTAAAATTCAGTTAATAACATGCAATTTTGATAAAGATAAACTAGTCTTCAGAAAGATGACCACAAAAGTCACCAAATTATCATAAAAACAAGTCTGTTTCATTAATCTATTTCATCAGAGGAAATTTGTCACTGTTTCTGGGTCACATGCAGGCTACTCAGTTGGGTCAAGGACAGTCAATAAATGCTGGCTTTGCAAGTATGCCCAGGTTCGCAAAAAATAAATAAACATCAATGTCGTTGCAGTGTGTGCAAGATGCTGCCTTTGCCTGCATATGTTATTGAGCTTTCATGTAATTCATAATGTGTGAAGTATTTTTAGATTCATCCAAGAGGTGTCATAAAGGCAAGTTCTCTGTTTAAACAGAAAATCTTGCAGGGAATCACTAGACCATCTTTGCATTATAAATGTTCACAAAAAGCTGACAATGTAATCTGACCATCATTACCTTTTAAATATGCACAGAGCCTTATTATCCCCTGAAGCAGTCAATCATATTGTTATGATGTGACAGGCACCAAACCTATTATTGGGATTTGCTCCATTAACTCTGTAATTTGGGACATAGCCTTCTTTCTATGGCATCATGAAGCAACAGGAAAATACATCTCGACAAATAAAATTCTGAAACACACGACTCGATTAACATGCTCCTGCTTCCAGCCCCGGGGCAGCTTCAGATGGCTGAGCCTCATCTGTTCTGAATTTGGCTACTCAATGTAATGTCATGTGGTGGCAGGACCTTACATCTTCGGAAGTAAGGGCAATGGGAGAGAGCAATGAGCACGTCCTCGCTCGGTGTTAGTAAATACTGTCCCTATTTTAATAACATATTAGCATTTGCACTACAGGCTGGCTTATTTATGTGTTGGGAAAAATTGCCTTAAAAGTCAACTTGGAGATGGGGAGGAATATGCAATATTCTCCAAATAGTATGGTGTTAACATGGAGATAATATTTATTTACTGATTTTTTTTTTCTGTTTGCTAAAGGTTATTCATAACCAAAGTATGGAATAAACTGCAGAAGATTAATATAGGTTAACCTTTACACTGAGTGAGGGCAAATTTAGGGAAGAAACTGAGTTCCAAATATATTAAAGAAAAATACCAAATATGAACCCAAGTGATTCACTCTTGTGTTACTGTTCTCAGTTAATAAAGGATCAACATATAACTAAGGATGCCCACTTTACATTGACTGTATTTAGAAGACATCAAGATCTACATGAATATGAAACATACTGAATGCGGGATCTTATGTTTGCCCCGGAGGCTAAATAAGAAAATCAGTTCTAATATCATTTGTTTATCAGCACAGTCTCAGAACCATACAGCTGTATGAGAAATCATCATCTGAAGACAGAGGCCGGATACCATAATATGTGGTATAAATCACTACTACATATATAATCTGTAAATTATTGGTTATATTTAAAGAACATCAGAGCACAAATAGAAATGTGACCTCTCCCTTGATGTTTATGGTGGACGAATTGAGGGGTAAAGGATGTGTCACTTTTTGTTCTTACCTCTTTTGTTTCCACCCTCTTTACTCCTGAATATAGAATTTTTACATAAAATTCTAACCAAATTAAAAAAAAATCATATTCCATTTCTATTCAATGTTCAATCTGGCCAATGAAGAATTTGGACACTTTTTGTCCATTTTTTGTTTACATTACCTTTCTGTTACATTAATATTACAGTGAAACAAATACCTGAGTTAAAGCAGAAGATCAGAGGCAGTCACTGAAACAGTGAAAGAAACTCACAGTTGCCATCGGAGGAGCAGGTGCTGCTGAAACCTAACTGTTTCTGGTGGTATTGAAGATTTTCACGCTGCAGTTCAATTGGAGAACATACAATAACGAACTAATATGATTAAGTACAGCACAAAATATATACCTCATGCAAATTACACACATTGGGAGCAGCAAACAAATCAAAACGGGAATCTATCACATACATTAAGGGAGATAGCAAAACCGTGCAACCATTCTTTGGAACTGTGCAGCATAAAGAATATTTCTTGCCATTTTTATCTTTAAGAACATTTTTGCAATATTTTTCTAGTATTAATTAATATTAAGAATTTTTACATGAATATTCTATAAATTAATGAATTAATTATACTTATTTTAACATTATCCCAATTAATTTTAAATCTGTGTGCCTGTGAATATGGTAATCACTTTCACATAATTAAATATTTAATTAAATAAGAATATATTTCATATGAGAGTGCTCGGAGGAGACTTTTTAATGTATGAAAATTCCCTGACTACCAGTGAGTTCCACCTGCTTCTACAAACACCGGGGAATCTAGAAACCCAGCCGCAGCACAAAACCAGTAAGAACACTCGGCAGACAAGGATTAATTCACGAACATCATAAGGTTTGATCCGCCATGCTAGTTTGTATAATTCAGCCACTTGTGAATGTAGCCACTCTGGCTGTGCCGCTGTACCTGTGCTATCACCCATATTCGAACCTCCAACATAATAATCTTTCATCTTGAACAGCACGAATCTCGATTTTAAAGTTAGAAGCTGACTTTTACATCGTACCTCGATTGTAAGAAAAAACCTTGTAACTATCAGTAATTTAAAAACATCATAGTACATAATGAGTTAGGGGATAGATAAGAGAGTTACACATACACTTTGAGTCTGCTGTTAAACACATTCGATATCCAGTATTGCAATGGAGGTTTATGTCATTAAACAGAGAGTTTTAGGTGACCGACTTTGCAGTCCTCAACAACATCCATTGCTCACTGTTTTGTCTTCCACTGAGAACATCTAACTATATATGTGTTGCCGAATATATGCTTAACTGATCATAGACAAGTGAGCACATTTCTGCCGCGTGTGGAGAAGTGGTTGTTCGTTTGCGAGTTTGCTAACAATTGTTTGTGTAACTGTCCGCCTGTGAAACAGGGTGGAATAAGTGCACAATACACGCCTCTAATCTTTAGAATCCGCTTTCATTGAAGTCCACGGATAGATGCATTGATGGTGTAACCAGTCTGCGCAGCATGCAAACAATCCCTTACTTTCTAAAGGCAGTTTTAAATATGGAACTGAGTGAATCTTCAATCGGGGAGGGGATTATGGGGAGATGTATTTTTCCATGAGACGGCTTTACTCATGTAGCTTACCGTTTTTATCCCCCCCCCCCCCCAATTGTACTTACAAGTAAAATGAAATTAACCTTCTACGGGAATCACCCGCAACTCCAGTCTCAGCTCTAACGCCGCGTTACCATACCAGCTGTAATTAGAAGCCATCGCGCGTTTTAACCAAATGCTTGGGTAAGTGGCTGAGACACCAAAACCCGCTTCAACCCCGCGTATGTTGTCTTGTAAAAGTTACACCATATACATAATTTTATTTGATTCCAATTACATCCGAGTTTGACTCAAAATCGATTCGACGACAAAGGAAAAGTTTATTTAATTCGTTTACAATTTAGTCCCCCCCCCCCCCCCCCCCCCCCCCCCCCCCCCCCCCACACACACACACACACAGAATAGCTCTGGTCACACGTGAATCCATAAAGGTAGAATTTGTACCTTACCTTAACGAGCCATAGAAGTCCAATCCTCAAATGTGCTGGGTAAATCCAACCACAAATCTGAGCTAAACAAAGATTGGAGAAAGGAGCAATAATACAAAAAGCAACCGTCCTGCTTTGAATCAATGGAGGTGTGCGTTGTGGTGAAGGCGAGTGAGGCACTTTGCCATGGTTGGATGATGTAGCTGAACAGAGTGGGCGCTGGCGGCGGCTCGCTCAGCCCGTGCGTGGATTAGGAGATCAGCACTAGAGGGTCGGACAGCTCTCTGTGCGCGGAGTGGAAGATCAGCACCAGCGCAGTCGGACAGCTCCCAGTGTGTGGCGTTCACACGCAGCGGCGCCTGTAGCCCGGGAGCAGGCAGGGGGGCAAGTGGAGGGGAGCAGGGTGGAGGAATGGGGGGGGGGGGGGGGGGGAGGAGGGGAGGGGAGCAGGGAGGGGAGGATGAATGGGTAGATGTGGGGGGGAGGGGTGGATGAATGGGGAGATGTGGGTTGGGGGGGGGGGAGGATGAATGGGAAGCTGTGGGGGGGGGGGGGGGAGGGGAGCATGGGTGGGGGGGGGGTTGAGTGGGGGGAGGAGGGCAGCATGGGGGGGGAGGAGGAATAGGGGAGGTGAACGGGGCCGGCTTGCAGCGACTGTCCGCAACCCGCCACCAACGCTTCTTAAACATGTAGTGAGCCTCGCATACATTTGTCAATCATCTATATAAAAATCCGGAAATATATGGGGAATGTGAAAGATGTTTTGTGACCCCTTTTGGAATTTTTTGCGGATGTAACAAGGAGAGTGGATGAGGGAGAGCCAGTAGATGTGGTGTATCTTGACTTTCAAAAAGCCTTTGACAAGGTCCCAAACAAGAGATTAGTGTGCAAAATTAGAGCACATAGTCCTGGGGGTAGGGTATTGACATGGATAGAGAACTGGTTGGCAGACAGGAAGCAACGAGTAGGAATTGATGGGTCCTTTTTAAAATGACAGGCAGTGACTAGTGGGGTGTGGCAAGGCTCGGTGCTGGGAACTCAGTTGTTTACAATATGTATTAATATATATATTAGATGAGGGAATTAAATGTAACATCTCTAAGTTTGCAGATGACACAAAGCTGGGTGGCAGTGTGAGCTGTGAGGAGGTTGCTATGAGGCGGCAGGGTGACCTGGATAGGTTGGGTAAGTGGGCAGAAGCATGGCAGATGCAGTTTAATGTGGATAAATGTGAGGTTATCCACTTTGGTGGCAGAACCAGGAAGGCAGATTATTATCTGAATGGTGTTAGATTAGGAGAAAGGGAGGTGCAACGAGACCTGCGTGTGCTTGTACATCAGCCACTGAAAGTAAGCATGCAGGTACAGCAGGCAGTGAAGGAAACTAATGGCATGTGTGCCTTCATTGCGAAAGGATTTGAGTTTAGGAGCAAGGAGGTCCTACTGCAGTTGTACAGGGCCCTGGTGAGACCACACCTGGAGTATTGTGTGCAATGTTGGTCTCCTAATTTTTGGAAGGGCATTCTTGCTATTGAGGGAGTGCAGCGTAGGTTCACCAGGTTAATTCACGGGATGGCGGGACTGACGTATGATGAAAGCCTGGGCTTGTATTTGCTGGAATTTAGAAGGATGAGAAGGATCTTATAGAAACAAATAAAATTCTTGGAGGCTCGGAAAGGCTAGATACAGGAGAAACATTCCCGATGTTGGGGGAGTCCAGAATCAGGGGTTACAGTTTAGGAATAAGGGGTAGACCATTTAGGACTGAGATGAAGAAAAACCTTTTTCACCCAGAGTTGTGAATCTGTGGAATTCTCTGCCACAGAAGACAGCAGAGGCCAATTCACTGGATGTTTTCAAGAGAGAGTTAGATTTAGTTCTTAGGGATAAGGGAATCAAGGGATATGGGGAAAAAGCCAGAACGGGCTACTGAGTTTGGTTGATCAGCCATGATCATATTACATAGAAGCATAGAAAATAGGTGCAGGAGAAGGCCATTCAGCCCATCGAGCCAGCACAGCCATTTATTGTGATCATGGCTGATCGTCCCAAATGAATAACCCGTGCCTGCCCTCTCCCCATATCCCTTGATTCCACTAACCCCTAGAGCTCTATCTAACTCTCTCTTAAATCCATCCAGAGATTTGGTCTCCACTGCCCTCTGTGGCAGGGAATTTCACAAATTCACAACACTCTGGGTGAATACGTTTTTTCTGACCTCAGTCTTAAATGGCCTCCCCTTTAATCTAAGACTGTGGCCCTTGGTTCTGGACTCGCCCAACATTGGGAACATTTTTCCTGCATCAAGCTTGTCCAGTCCTTTTATAATTTTATATTTTTCTATAAGATCACCCTCATCCTTGTAAACTCCAGTGAATACAAGCCTAGTCTTTTCAATCCTTCCTCATATGACAGTCCCACCATCCCAGGGATCAATCTCGTGAACCTACGCTCCACTGCCTCAATCACAAGGATGTCCTTCCTCAAATTAGGAGACCAAAACTGTACACAATACTCTAGATGTGGTCTTACCAGAACCCTATACAACTGCAGAAGAACCTCTTTACTCCTATACTGAAATCCTCTTTTTATGAAGGCCAACATTCCATTAGCTTTCTTCACTGCCTGCTGTACCTTTAAGCCAACTTTCAATGACCAGTGTGCAAGGACACCCAGGTCTCGCTGCACCTCCCCCTTGCCTAACCTAACCCGATTGAGATAATAATCTGCCCCCTTGGTTTTGCCTCCAAAGTGGATAACCTCACATTTATCTATGTTATACTACATCTGCCATGCATCTGCCCACTCACTCAAACTGTCCAGGTCACCCTGCAACCTCCTGACATCCTCTTCATAGTTCACACTGCCACCCAGCTTTGTTTCATCCACAAACTTGCTAGTGTTACTCCTAATTCCCTCTTCCAAATCATTAATATATATAATAAACAGTTGCGGCCCCAACACCTAGCCTTGCGGCACTCTACTCGCCACTGCCTGCCATTCTGAAAAGGACCCGTTCACTCCTACTCTTTGCTTCCTGTCTGCCAACCAATTTTTTATCCATGTCAACACCCTACCCCCAATACCTTGTACTCTAATTTTAGTCACCAGTCTCCCATGCGGGACCTTATCAAAGGCTGTCTGAAAGTCTAGATACTCTACATCCACTGGCACCCCTTCATCCATTTTACTTGTCACATCCTCAAAAAATTCCAGAAGATTAGTCAAGCATGATTTCCCTTTCATAAATCCATGTTGACTTGAACTAATCCTTTTTACTGCTATCCAAATTCCCCATTATTACCTCTTTAAAAATTGACTCCAGCATCTTTCCCACCACCGAAGTCAGGCTAACTGGTCTGTAATTCCCCGTTTTTTCTCTCACTCCTTTCTTGAAAAGTGGGATAACAATAGCTATCCTCCAATCCACAGGAACTGATCCTAAATCTATTGAACATCGGAAAATGATCACCAATGCGTCCACTATTGAATGGTGGTGCTAGCTCGAAGGGCAGAATGGCCTATTCCTCCTATGTTTCCATGTTTTGATGTTTCTACCCCTCTTGTGAAATGCCTCCGCCAGTCCAAGCAAAGTCATGCCTGTCACAGTTTCACACTTGTCCCGGTGTTAAACAGACAAAGAGCCACATTGCTTGGAAACAGGCCCTTCGGCCCATCCCATTGTACCTAGTTGCTCATGAGGCTCAACAGCATGGCATAGCGTAAACATATATTACATTGGCCATTTTTTGGTTACCTCTCCCACTGCCTTGTTTATTGTTGATATTGCTCTTCTGTGACACGTTTTGGGCACCTTCGCACTGAACCCACCGGCGAGAGTTTCTTAAATCAACAAAACTCTGAAGAATCAAAAAATCCAAACAAGCAGTCTTTTCATTTCTCTGTTCAGTAATGCGCGATAATGGGATTATTGGGGGAATTGGCTTGTCGTTTAGGGACATAAAGAGTGAATTAGCTGGGAGCAGTTATGATTTTACATTTATTTAATTGCTACCGTCTCCTACACTGGCGCCCAGTTTTACTCTGGCCTTGGAAGTTACCGTGCCCATGTATCTCGTCCGCAGCTGGTTGAATGAAAATGTTTAATAATACTGAAAGGAGAAACCAAGTTATTGAGTCAGTCATAAAGAGAGGAAACAGGCCGTTCAGCCCAACTTGCCCACACCGACCATTATGTCCCATCTACACTAGTCCCACCTGCCCATTTGGCCCATCTCTCTTTAAACCTACTCTATCCATGTACCTATCTAAATGTTTCTTTAAAGTTGCTATAGTCCCTGTCGCAACTACCTCCTTCAGCAGCTCCTTCCATACATCCACCTCCCTTTGTGTGGAAAAAGTATCCCTCAGTTACCTCTATTTTTCCACAGGTGCTGTCTGACTTGCTGGGTGCTTCCATTTTCAAATTGTTTAATAGTGACTTTATGCTGTTTATTGTTTATTTTAGACAATGTTTGAAGTTCCCTGTTTAAGATTAAAATCTAAATAGTTACTTCATTTTAGAAGCCAAATGAGATAAGGAGGGATACTCTAGCAGCACCCAAAAGACCATTAAAATAAATTACTATGAGCTAAGATTGAAAATCTTTGCCTTGCACAAGGTCCACCTTGCATCACTTGAGAGACAGACTGGAAAATCTAACGAGAGTCATTATTCACTTAACTACTTAGAGTAATTACTGTATTTTAGCTTTGCCACATTTTATTTTCTCAGTTTAATTTTCCTCTGTTTGTGTGGCAATTGCGAATTCACATCGAAGCATCAAGGAGACCTGTGTCTGTGTTTTCACCTGCTGTACGCAGAGAGAGTGGGCTGCCTCTTAACCCTTCACCTCTGAATTTAGTATGAGAAGGCATTGGAACAATGCACTGTATGAATGGTACATTTGACAGACAAATTCTGACTTTTGTACACTATTATTGATTCTCCAAGATGGTGAAGATGAAATGTCTCACTAAATGATCACCATTGAGAACATATTAAGAATTGAGAACTTAGTTGGAAAGGAGTTACTGGGAAAATCAGTAACTGCAAGAATAGTAAGTTAACTGACAAAAATAATGGTCTGGACGTTGGAAATTTGAAATTTAAAAAAGATAAAATATTGGATAGATACAGTCTGAAGAAGGGCTTCGAAAGTCACCCATTCCTTCTATTCAGAGATGCTGCCTGTTCCGCTGAGTTACTCCAGCATTTTGCGTAAACCAGCATCTACAGTTCCTTCCTACACTATACATCAAGCCAATCTGCATCTTGTTTTCCAAAGTTACTTTAATCAGCGAACCTCCCGAGAGATAAAATACCAGATATTATTTCTCCACTGATGCTAATTGGTCTACTGAGTATTTCCTGCATTTCTTATTTGATTGAGGTTAAAAAATCACTCAAGTATACAACTCTTTGTTTCATTACTTTTTTCTATTTGAGAGCAAATACAGTATAAGAACTCAGTGATTTACTTATTGATACCAGCAACTCTGATTTGAGAGAGAAGAAAGATTCAGATCACCTAATTGCATCTATTGATGTCATTCTGAAAAAAAAGTTTTTAAAAAGTAGCTCAAGGTCAAATAACAGTCGATCATTTGATTGTAATTTATACTCCTTGTTAAGAGTTGAATATTTTAGCTCATTTGCTTGATGCTTGTCACATATTGAATCATTAGAATTATAAAACAATAATACATATTGTTGACAGCTTGTCATTTCTGTTCCCTGTCTCTTTGGAAACACAAACTATCACTTATGCACTTCATGCATTACATATAAATGTGATTTTATAACATTATGACTGGGAATTATCTTGTTCACAAATGAATTTGAAAATATAGTAGGTTTTGTGAGATCTATGGTAAAATGAGCAGAAAATGAAGTGTAAAGATAGTTTTTTTCAAAATATGTACCTTTGATTATTAGAACTGAACATATTGAAGAGTATCAGCCATTGTAACATTGGTGTTACTAACTTCTTCACGGTTGTTTTCAACAGCAAATTATGAATGGAGGTACATTCATTTTGTGGTATGTGTTTTGTGCTAGTCGTCAAAAGAAAATGTACAGGTCCTTTTGTGTTTTTTAGTGCACCTGCATCATAATAATCTATTCAATACTGCTCAGTTGAGCTAATGCCAGCACCACTTGGCTCCAAGATCCACTATAGCCCAAACTGGATAAAAGAGGGGGAATCCTAGAGATGAGGTGAAAGTTACTGCTCTTAACATTGCACTTGACTGAGTGTGACATGAGGGAGTGGGGAAACTCTCCACAAAAGATGCTTATGGTTGCTGCTGATTACCCATCCTGGAGCCAAAGGTTTGAGACTATTTAGATGCTTCCTCAATCTTCCATCAGGTCAGGAGTGGGAAGATTTGCCCAATTTACAGAGAGAATTAATAATTCCACCATTCACAAAATACAGATTTGGCTGGATGGAGTTGCAATAATACTCAAAGCATTTAATAGCATACAAACAAAAGCATCCTATATAACTGGTGACCCAGTTGCAAATCCGCACATTCACACCCTCCTCCCCTGTATGCGGTAACTGCAGTGTGTAACAATAGCAAAATGTACTGCAGCAACTCACCAAAATATGTTCAACCACAGCTCTATCATCTGGAAGAGTGTTACATTGTCCATTTTCAATAAGAAATATATTATCTACATAGTGAGAGATTGCAGAGCTCCAAGATGCACAGGGGACTGTTGGATTTGCAAAAGTATACAGGTCCAGCAAGTAATTTGGAAAGCTAACTGATTATTATAATTTAATGCTAGGGAATTAAACACAAATGTAGGGAGATTATGCTTCAGTTACATGAAGTAATAGTGAGACTAAATCTGGAGAATTAAGTAGAGCATTGGTCTTATTTATGGAAGCCCATGAATGAATTGAATGCAGTTCAGAGAAGGTTCACTGGATTAATCACTCGAATGAGCAAGTTGTCTTATGAGGAGATATTAGCTAAACCAGCCTTGTATCTATGGGAGTTTCGATGGGTAGAGGGCTTGAAAGAAACATAAAAGATTCTCAAGGAAATAAACAGGTTGGATGTGGACTGATAGTTGGAACTAAGGTGTTGGTGTTTAAAATAAGGGAGGTATTAGAGATTGCAGATGCTAGAATCTGAAATAAGATAGAAACTGCTTGAAGAACTCAGCAGGTCAAGCAGCATCTGAAGAAGCAATTGGCTGGTCAACATTTCATATCCCGTTACAGGGTCTCAACCCAAAACGTTAACCATTGGGACCATTCCTCTTCCTCCACAGATGATGCTTGACCTGCTAAATGTTCCCAGTTGATGAGGGATTGCCTATTTAAAACAGAGATGAGATGGAATATTTTCTGAAAGTCATGAGCGTTTGGAACTCTGCTCAAAGGGAGGAGGAAACAGTATCTTAAATATTTTAAATGTGGATGTCTGATCAACAGGAATGGTTTATTTGTCTACACAGGGCTAAAGATATGATAGGCTCTACTATAAATGTACTGAATGTCTTCTTTCTATTCCAATTTTATTTGGTCATGAGTCGCTCTGCTTTGGAAATATAGAAACACAAATGTTTCAATAAGATAGCTCACATCCACATTCTAACCTTGAAAGCTCACAGAGTGCTAGAGTAACTCAGTGGGTCAGGCAGCATCTTTGGAGAACATCGATAGGTGATATTTTGGGACGAGACCCTTCTTCTGAAGGGTAATAACAACTGGAATATACACTTATGCTGACATACTTTGAGAGAATATTAAATATATTCAATTTGTTAAAGGATGAATTGTGACCGAAACCACTGAAAGGATTTTTGGCCAGTTGGTTGATTCCATTTCAAGACCATGTAAGAAACTTATGTGACTCAGACATAGCAGGAAATTGGCCAAAGCCTTGGTCCTATCTGATTATTGTCAATAAATCCAGGGTTAAATTGAGGTAAAGTGGGCTAGATTCTGATCGACATCCACTATAAACCCACTGACTCCCATAGCTGTCTGGACTACACTTCTGCACACCCTGCTTCCTGTAAGGACACCATCCCCTACTCCTAATTCCTCCGTCTTCGTCGCATCTGCTCCCAGGATGAGGTGTTCCACACCAGGGCATCAGAAATGTCCTCATTCTTCAGGGAACGGGGGTTCCCCTCTCCTACTATAGATGAGGCTCTCACCAGGGTTTCTTCGATACCCCGTGACACTGCTCTCTCTCCCCATCCCCCCACTCGTAACAAGGGAAGAGTCCTCCTATTCCTCACCTTCCACCCTACCAGCCGTCACGTACAACAAATAATCCTCCGTCATTTTCGCCACCTCCAATGTGATCCCACCACTTGCCACATCTTCCCATCTCCTCCCCTGTCCGCTTTCCGCAGAGACTGCTCCCTCCGTAACGCCCTGGTCAATTCATCCCTTCCCACCCGAACCACCCCCTCCCCGGGCATTTTCCCTTGCAACCGCAAGAAATGCTACACTTGTCGCTTTATCTCCCCCCTCGACTCCATTCAAGGACCTAAGCAGTCGTTCCAGGTGCGACAGAGGTTCACCTGCACCTCCTGCAACCTCATCTATTGCATCTGCTGCTCTAGATGTCAGCTGATCTTCATCAGTGAGACCAAGCGTAGGCTTAGCGATCGCTTCGCCAAACACCTCCACTCGGTTCGCAATAACCAACCTGATCTCCTGGTGGTTCAGCACTTCAATTACCCCTCGCTTTCCGAATCCTTTCTGTCCTGGGCCTCCTCCATGGCCAGAGTGAGGACCACCATATATTGGAGGAGCAGCACCTCATATTTCGCTTGGGCATTTTGTACCCCAGTGGTATGAACATTGACTTCTCTAATTTCAGGTAGTCCTTACTGTCTCCTCCCTTTCTCAGCTCTCCCTCAGCCCTCTGGCTCCTCCTCTTCCTTTCTTCTTCCCACCCCCTTCCCCACCCACCCTCTCATCAGTCTGAAGAAGGGTTTCGGCCCGAAACGTTGCCTATTTCCTTCGCTCCATAGATGCTGCTGCACCCGCTGAGTTTCTCCAGCATTTTTGTCTACCTTTGATTTTCCAGCATCTGCAATCCCTTCATAAACAAAATAGATTATGACAATCCAGCAGTTGAGCAGCATGCTGGGAGATGTCCCATTTGCCATTGAGGTCATGTCAATAATGGAGAAAGGGGAGGAGTTGGAGGGAGGAAATCTGCCATCGAAAGGAAGACAAAGTGCAGCAAACGTTCTTATTATTTAAGAGCGCAATTAATTAATTATCTTTCTAGTCTAAAGATATTGAGCCTAATTATAGCTTTTTATTGTTATCACCCCACTGATGAGGAAAGACTATCCATTTACTGCTTATATGCTTAATAGAAATGCCAGAGAGGATCTCCAGATTCTATTATATTCCGTTTAAAGCAATTCAGCTCCACGAGATTTTGTCTAGTCTCTCTGTAATTGGTGTATTTCATAGTTATTTTCTTTCTTGTTTTTAGTGATCACTAAGAAACCCCTTATAAGAGCTTTACTTATTGTATTCTTCATGTTACCATGTTGTTGTTGACGTTCTTATTCAAAAGTTTAAATTATAGTTCATCCTAACATAGTGGACTTCATTCAGTGAGTTTCAAGTTGGTGCTGCAGTGTGTTGCAATCTGTGTGTTATTCCACAAAGTTGGAATATTTCTCAATACATTTGAGTTGCTTTGTTGTATCCCAAAAAAAAAAAATAATGGCCTGAATACTACTTAACATGAACCAGATACATCTTGGCTAAGATTTTAGAACCTGTTGCAATTTATACCAAAATTTCTGAAGTGTTTATTAGACTGGTTTCCTGTGTCATTTCTCTCTGATTATAACACAAGAGATAACAACATATTTCCATTTCCCACTTTGTAACTTATATGTGAGATGAACACGAACATATTTTTGAGCAGCTTTGAACATTATAGTCTATATCGAATGGCCTTGTCTTTCAAAATGAACTAATATTTTGTTAACCTTCTCAGTCAAACTCTTTAATATTTTTGATTTGATGCTCAAATCACTTTTTGATTTGATGCTCAATAATATAAAATCTGTAAATACCTGCTAAATTTGACCTGAGCATCTGATATTTTAGTCAGGGTGGGGGAAGAACATTTTTGGAGAGAAATAAATTAAACTAAATTATCTTTGATCATATAATTTCTATCCAAAAGCAAAATACAGACTCCGGAAACCAGAAATAAAACATTGAAAATACTCAGCAGGAGTATTATGTATGAATGTGAAATGATAACAGTTTTTGGGGGGTTAATGATCTTTCATTAGAACCAAGAACAATAAAATGTAAAATATTTTAATATACTGAAAAACTGGGGGCAGGAGGCCACATAGAAAGGTTAGTGATAGAACGGAGGGCAGAAGAGATTAAAGGACAGAATGGGCAATGGCATTTAGTCAAAGTAGGTGAGAAGGCATTTGTGATCAACAAAAGGAGAGGAATGGTGCTGAAGTGGAATGTCTACTATTTCCAACAACAAATGTAACTGTTGATGATTTGTAACTGTTGAAAGCTGTAGGCCAATGAGTGAGGCGTGACCATCAAGCTTGGTTTGGGCTTTGATGGAAGGTTAGAAGCTGAAGATGAAGGAGTCAGAGTGCGACAGGGGTTGGTGAATTAAAGTAGTAGAGGTCATCTGGAAGGTCAAGGTAATGGTTGCAGATGGAATGAATCCAGTGCTTGGTCTCACTCCTACACGAGGCCATATGCTAAGCAATTAATGCAATGCTTCAAATTAGTCATCCTCATTATTTGGTTTCAGTTCATAAAATGTCAAATAGTCTGTGTGATTACTCGTAGTTGGTTATGTTCTTTCATGTAATTCTGTTATTATTTTCAATGTTGTTTCATGGGGCAAGTGGTGTCCAGCAAATGTTCTTACCTGGGTTTGAGCACTGAGAGAGCTTGGAAGAAGGCTGAAAAGCAGGACCTCCAGGGTGATTATCTCCAGTTTGCTTCCAGTTCCTCGTGCTGGTGAGGGCAGGAACAGGGAGATAGCGGAACTGAATGTGTGGCTGAGGAGCTGGAGCATGGATTTAGATTCTTAGACCACTGGGATCTGTTTTGGTGTAAAGGTGAATTATACAAAAGAGATGGGTTGCACCTTCAAGATTCAAGAGAGTTTATTGTCATGTGTCCCAGATAGGACAATGAAATTCTTGCTTTGCTTCAGTACAACAGAATATAGTAGGCATAAATAAATACAGAACTGATCAGTGTGACCATATACTATTCTTCTTCTTCTGGCGTATGTAGGACAACTTGTTCTAATCGATCTTATTTGATTGTGCACGCCGGGTTGATTGCATTCGTCGAAACAGGGCGGGCCACGTGAAGATTGCAGTCTACCACCCCATCATATACTATTGAATATATATACACACACATAAATAATCAGATAAAGTGCAAATTGCTATTAATGATCAGAGTTTTGTTTGAATTGAGTTTAATAGGCTGATGGCTTTGGGGAAGTAGCTATTCCTGAACCTGCATGTTACAGATTTCAGGCACCTGTACCTTCTACCTGAAGGCAGCGGGGAGATGAGTGAGTGGCCAGGATGGTGTGAATCCTTGATGATGCTGGCAGCCTTTTTGAGGCAGCAACTGCGATAGATCCCCTCGATGGTAGGGGTCAGAGTCGATGCTGGACTGGGTAGTGTTTACCACTGTTTGCAGTCTTTTCCGCTCCTGGGCGCTCAAGTTCTCGACCAAGCCACGATGCAACCAGTCAGCATGCTCTCTACTGTGCACCTGTAGAAGTTCGGCAGAGTCCTCCTTGACATACCGACTCTCCGTAATCTTCTCAGGAAGTAGAGGCGCTGATGAGCTTTCTTTATAATTGCATCAGTGTTCTCGGACCAGGAGAGATCTTCAGAGATATACATGCCCAGGAATTTGAAGCTCTTGACCCTCTCCACCATCGACCCGTTGATATAAACGGGACTATGGATCCCCATCCTACCCCTTCCAATGTCCACAATCCGTTCCTTGGTTTTGCTGGTGTTGAGAGCCAGGTTATTGTGCTGGCACCATTTGGTCAAACGGTCGATCTCACTCCTATACTCTGACTCATCTCCATCAGTGATACGTCCCGCAACAGTGGTGACAGGTAGGGAACTAGCATTCTGGCAGGCAGGTTTGCCACTGCTACACGGGTGGGTTTAAACTAAATAGTGGGGGGGGGGGGGGGGGGGAGGAGACAAATTGGAAATACAAGGATGGAGTTAAAGGGAAAGGGGGTAAAGGAAAAGTTAAGAAAGACACCAGAATTAACTGGACAGAAAGCAATTTGAGGTAAAGGAGCCATTAGGAGGTAGTGACCATAATAGGAACGGGGTACTGATTGTGGATGATCAGCCATGATCACAGTGAATGGCGGTGCTGGGTCGAAGGACTGAATGGCCTACTCCTGCACCTATTGTCTATTGACCCTTTTGATTGAATGTGTTCACCTAAATAGAACATAGGAAATTGGTAGTCATTATATAGATCAGCTGGTTCAAGAAATCTATCGCACAATGTGGTGCCTTGATCATCATGAAACAATATCACCTTGCCCCCTGTACCTCTTGCTCCAGCCTCTGAGGTATTCCTGGCAGTGACAAAGTAAGGCAGAGAAAATAAAATGGGGAAGGTAATTGAAAAGCATTCCGAGCTATGGAAGTGATATGAGCCGGCTGATCTTTGACATTTGATCTGACTCGTGCCCAAAGCGGTTTTATTTTGTTTCACAGTAATTGTCTTCACCCCTTGCTAATAGTGCACAGCTGGACTTTGTATATAACTGACTACTGGCTCAAAAGGTTATTGTTTGCTGTAAATTGCTGGGCAGTGGAAGATTGGACGTGTCAGCTAGGAACTTTAAAGCTTGCAAGCAGTTGCACATTTTAGACCACAGGATTAAAGTAATTGGCTGCATTCTGTGCAAACCAATGTTACAGGATTTTCTAAATGTATAAATACTTCTCCAACCTGATTCACTTGATCCATTTTTCTCTTGTATACTTACATCAAAGCAGCCATTTTGCTAATAAAATTACTTCAACCTGGTATATTAACATAATATCAGCCCATGGCCTAAAAGATAATGAAGATAAAAGCTATATGGGTTGTGGGGAGTATATTGGTAATTTACGTGGGGCTATTAGGGGCAGGATGGGCTGAATGTTCCCAAGATCCAGCCCCAGAATCATCCAAACGTATCTTGTTCAACTTGCCCATTTCATTTTCCACAGTCACTGCGTGCCCTCTGATAAAACAACTCCTGCACCAACAGGGATGCGGAGTGAGCGTGACTGCAGGTAACGGCCGAGTCCAACAGCAGGGACACGACTATTGCACGCAGTTTCTGTGCAGCAACCAATGTGAATGCACCCAATCTGATGAAATAATGCCAAGCTATTTTAATGACATTCAGTTTGTGCAAAATGCCACCCAGAAACCAAGGTTCAATTCTTCATTCTTCATTGTTGACAGACATATCTGATGCTGTTAAGTGAAAAAAGCAGCAGGCTCTAGCAATTATATGCGGCAAATATATTTGTATAAGCATGTTTGTTAACTGCTCAATGCTATTTTGTATTTACCCGAGGATGCAGGCAGGTTTAGCAAGTGCAGAATAGCCTGAGTATTTGCGTGAGATATTTGCTCAATCCTCCAGAATGTGTATGAACCAGTTATTATTAAAGGTGAGGGCAGTGCCACTGAGACAAAGTCTACTCTCAATGACTAATTAGTCCTGCTCCTTTCTGCCAGATTCCTGATTGGCAAAATCACACCATTTCTTTCCATCATTCACATAATCGCGCCATTGACGTAATGGCACCATTGACATAATCGTACCATTTATCTCAGTTTGTGGTTCTCTGCTCTTCATTTTGCTTTATCTCTGTGTCTTTGAAGACAACATTTCAGACATCTATATGGGCAGCAGCAGAAGTTGGCTGTTACTGCAGTAGATGTGTGGATCACTTCATGCTGGCCGCAATCCCAGTGATATCCAAGGCAACATGGCCTTCAGTTCAGAAGTGATATTTAATCCCTGTTATTAATTCAGCATGGTTGGATGAACAATCATCCATCTGGCAACTAACAAGTGCCTGAGAATTAGTCGATTTCTCATGACGATCATTCCAATTCATCAGATTTCAAACTCATTTGTATCTGCACAATGGATGCTTTTGTTTCCAGAGATGAGAAGCTGTTACTGTTGGTTTCCTCTGACTCCCCACTCCACGGGAACTGGAACACACAGGTGATATCAGCATTCTTACCCTGACATGTGGGATATTCATTATTCATAATTGTTTATTTGGAGCAATGTGAGAAGGAATGGAAGGTTTTTCCAGATGTCTGGCTGAAATGTGAAGGTTTATTTTATGCCTGTAACCATAATTTTAATGGCTAGGGAAGCAATGGCAGGAAGTGGCCACTTAAACTGGCAAAGCTGGTTCACTATTCTGTGAGATTATAGGCTGATATGTCATGACCAACATCTGTGGTGAGCAAAAATCCAGCAGTCTCTGATCTTGCATCAACTCATCAAGCATCTTGTAGGATGTGTGGTAGATGTTTGATGAGTTGATGCAGATCCTGTTCCTGGCTCCTGCCTCTAAGTTTTATTCTCAGGACCAATCCTTGACTCTCCAACCAGCATGAAATCGTTTACTCTACTGGTTATTGGCAAGAGCTTGTAAATTCGCTCACATTGTCCATTAATCTAAAATTTCATGGAATACATCTGCAGTTTGAGTGCTGGGGTGGGGTAGGTGGTCTTGATATGGAGTGAGGATGTTGTGCTCCCAAAGCACACTGAACCTGTAAGATGAAGGTGACCACAGGTACAGCATCTGTATGTTCAGCTGCAGAACAACCCAGCAATTCAAATTGGGATTGCACTGATGGGACTAACCCCTCCAGCCCACAGCGAGCAAAGCTGTCACCAAGTCAACGGCTTGGTCCACCTCGGAAATATCAGAGGTGGGTAAGGAAGGGGCAATCATTGTAATGAAGGTCTCCCAATGTCATGAAGGTCTCCCATTTCTTTAGCCAAGGTCCTTGAACAATGAAAGTGGACAGATTGGCACTGGAGAACTCCGGACCATTTATCCCATTCCTATTCCAGAACGGATTAAGCCACTGCCAGAACATGACTGGATCCCCGACAATTAACTTGTCCAGCTACACGACAGCTCAAATGTGCAAGTTTACTGCTATACCTATACAGATACAGATAGATTGTATTTGTCACATGTGCCAATTGGCACAGTGAAGTGAAGTCACCATACAGCCAAAAATAAAGAACACAACACAGAGTAGACAGAAAAATTCAACATAAACCATCCCCTCACAGCAGGATCAAATTTTCCCACCGTGAGGGAAGGCACCAAAGTCAGTCTCTTCCCGATGTCTCCAATGTTCACCCGTGGTCGGGGCCTCCCCTAGCCCTCCGCAGTCGCCGCTACAGGCGGTCCGATGTTCAGGCCCGCTCCCCAGGGTGATGTAAGTCCGACGTTGGGGCTGGGGGATGTCCTCAGCGGCCTGGACCCCGAGTCGGCCCCCTCCTACTGGAGTCCGCGGCTCCCAAAGTCCACTGGCCGCGCCGGGTGGAGATACAACGCTGGAGGCCCTCGGCAAAGGGCCCCAGGACTCCATGATGACAGTCAGCGCCGCCCGCGTTGGGAGCTCTCTAACCAGAGCTCCATGATGTTGGAGCAGCGGCCCAATGCTCCGGAGCTCCAACGGCAACCCAGGTAGGCATCGCCCGCTCCGCGGTGACTCCAGCGCCGCCGCTGTTGCGGCTCTGGTCCGGTTCCTGGTCCCCGGCAGGAAAGGCCGCTCCAATCCAGGAGGTCGGCCGCGAGGTGGGGGGCGAGGACGCGACTCGGAGAAATAGTCACGTCCCCGCCAGGAAGCGACTGGGAGTTAGTTTCCCCCTTACCCTGCCCCCTCCACCACATATAAAAGTCAAAGATTCCCCAAAAAACAGACTTTAAAATGACTAAAAATTTTTTTAAAAAGAGGAAAAATAAACGGGCTGCAGGCAGAGGCTGCTGTCAGTGCAGCGCCCCTATCGACAGTGGGGCTATATATATATAGATTTCAATTCATGATTGCTGGTTTTTAGGATTTAATCAAACAATTCCATTGAATTGAGGTCGTATGAACAAATTTATAATGGATATGGGGTAAATTTTCAGTAATATCTTTTGTTGTTTCAACAACATCTCCGTTTCAGCAGCAACTCAGTTGAAATAGCAGCTGATATACTTTAATGGATGTTTGTGACCATGATGTGGCTTGATCCTCTGTTTGTGAACAAGAGATGCTTATTAGTGAGTTGCTCCTGAGACAACGTTCTAACCAATCCCGCCCTCTTTGGCCATTTCATCATTTCACATGACCTTTCTCTTTCCATTATTAGTTGTAAAGTTTTATCTTAATTTAATATTTTTACAACTGTTGCCTTACAACACCCGAGTCCCAAGTTCAATCCTGAGCTCAGGTGCTGTCTATGTGGAGTGTGTATCTCTAAAACTAAAAAAACTAAAACATAATGTATCGACCATTTTAAAACCAATAGCATGGACAGAGTCGTTTTCTATTACAGAGGTTAACTGTTGAATATCAGACTTGGGGAAAGGCGGCATTTGCCAGGCACAACAATGTGTTGACGCTGTTAACTGTTTCTCTGAGATTGGTAGAAGTAAGGGTATTAGTGATAGTTAACCAAGTCAGGTAGATGGAGTTGATAAAACACCAATAATCCATTTGGAACAGGATCACTACTGCTTAATTATGAACTTGAGGAAGATCCCAATTGATTTTTTTTTAAATCCCTTAAAAGACAAAAAAATTGCTGAAAAATATTCGTGGCTCCACAGTAAATCACTCAGAGGTCTTCTCAAATAAAAAGCAATGTTTCTCGAATAGACTTGAAAATTCCATAGAAAACGTGATCTGAATCAACAATAGTGCTGAAGTGCTGATTGCTACCTGAAGCAGAAAAGGATATATTCAGCACATTGAAATGTTAATGGTGCGTTAATGGAAAATTATATTTAAATTAGACATAATAGCACTTGCGGCCAAGTAAAGTTGTGCCTGAAGGGCATAAAATATATTTCTGACTTCATATCATATTTTTGGTTAGAGTCCAGCATGATTATTGAAGCTGAACACCTTGCATGGATTGTGTGCATAGTTGATGGAGAATATAAATTCTGGAGCACACGAGAAATACGCTTTGGATTACATTGCAAATCAGTGATGACCTCAGGGGAATTTATTTTCATTTGAGGATTTTTTAACTGAAAAGCTGCTTCTGACTCTTTGCATTTTGATAAATGCATCACTTTCTGAGGCACGCAGCACGAGGTCAATGTGCAATCTTATCATCAGATGCACCCATCTGCTGCTCCACAGTGCTCACACAACTCGATTGGCTCAAAAGGGCCACAGTTTTAAAATGTATATATATTAGAAACATAGAAACATAGAAACATAGAAATTGGGTGCAGGAGTAGGCCATTCAGCCCTTCGAGCCTGCACCGCCATTCAATATGATCATGGCTGATCATCCAACTCAGTATCCCGTACCTGCCTTCTCTCCATACCCTCTGATCCCCTTAGCCACAAGGGCCACATCCAACTCACTCTTAAATATAGCCAATGAACTGGCCTCAACTACCCTCTGTGGCAGAGAGTTCCAGAGACTCACCACTCTCTGTGTGAAAAAAGTCTTTCTCATCTCGGTCTTAAAGGATTTCCCCCTTATCCTTAAGCTGTGACCCCTTGTCCTGGACTTCCCCAACATCGGGAACAATCTTCCTGCATCTAGCCTGTCCAACCCCTTAAGAATTTTGTAAGTTTCCATAAGATCCCCTCTCAATCTCCTAAATTCCAGAGAGTATAAACCGAGTCTATCCAGTCTTTCTTCATAAGACAGTCCTGACATCCCAGGAATCAGTCTGGTGAACCTTCTCTGCACTCCCTCTATGGCAATAATGTCCTTCCTCAGATTTGGAGACCAAAACTGTACGCAATACTCCAGGTGTGGTCTCACCAAGACCCTGTACAACTGAAGTAGAACCTCCCTGCTCCTGTACTCAAATCCTTTTGCTATGAAAGCTAACATACCATTCGCTTTTTTCACTGCCTGCTGCACCTGCATGCCTACTTTCAATGACTGGTGTACCATGACACCCAGGTCTCGCTGCATCTCCCCTTTTCCTAATCGGCCACCATTTAAATAATAGTCTGCTTTCCTGTTTTTTGCCACCAAAGTGGATAACCTCACATTCATCCACATTATACTGCATCTGCCAAACATTTGCCCACTCACCCAGCCTATCCAAGTCACCTTGCAGTCTCCTAGCATCCTCCTCACAGCGAACACTGCCCCCCAGCTTAGTGTCATCCGCAAACTTGGAGATATTGCCTTCAATTCCCTCATCCAGATCATTAATATATATTGTAAATAGCTGGGGTCCCAGCACTGAGCCCTGCGGTACCCCACTAGTTACTGCCTGCCATTGTGAAAAGGACCCGTTTACTCCTACTCTTTGCTTCCTGTTTGCCAGCCAGTTCTCTATCCACATCAATACTGAACCCCTAATACCGTATGCTTTAAGTTTGTATACTAATCTCTTATGTGGGACCTTGTCGAAAGCCTTCTGGAAGTCCAGATATACCACATCCACTGGTTCTCCCTTATCCACGCTACTAGTTACATCCTCGAAAAATTCCACAAGATTCGTCAGACATGATTTACCTTTTGTAAATCCATGCTGACTTTGTCCAATGATTTCACCACTTTCCAAATGTGCTGCTATCCCATCTTTAATAACTGACTCTAGCAGTTTCCCCACTACCGATGTTAGACTAACTGGTCTGTAATTCCCCGTTTTCTCTCTCCCTCCCTTCTTAAAAAGAGGGGTTACATTTGCTACCCGCCAATCCTCAGGAACTACTCCAGAATCTAAAGAGTTTTGAAAGATTATCACTAATGCATCCACTATTTCCTGAGCTTCTTCTTAAGTACTCTGGGATGCAGCCTATCTGGCCCTGGGGATTTATCGGCCTTTAATCTATTCAATTTACCCAACACCACTTCCCGACTGACCTGGATTTCACTCAATTCCTCCTTTGACCCACAGTCCCCTGCTATTTCAGGCAGATTATTATGTCTTCCTTAGTGAAGACGGAACCAAAGTAGTTATTCAATTGGTCCGCCATATCCTTGTTCCCCATGATCAACTCACCTGTTTCTGACTGCAAGGGACCTACATTTGTTTTAACTAACTTCTTTCTCTTCACATATCTATAAAAACCTTTGCAGTCAGTTTTTATGTTCCCTGCCAGTTTTCTTTCATAATCTATTTTTCCTTTCCTAATTAAGCCCTTTGTCCTCCTCTGCTGGTCTCTGAATTTCTCCCAGTCCTCTGGTATGCTGCTTTTTCTGGCTACTTTGTACGCATCATCCTTTGCTTTGATACTATCCCTGATTTCCCTTGTTATCCACGGATGCACTACCTTCCCCGATTTATTCTTTTGCCAAACTGGGATGAACAATTTTTGTAGTTCATCCATGCAGTCTTTAAATGTCTTCCATTGTATATCCACCGTCAACCCTTTCAGAATTAATTGCCAGTCAATCTTGGCCAATTCACGTCTCATACCCTCAAAGTTACCTTTCTTTAAGTTCAGAACCATTGTTTCTGAATTAACAATGTCACTCTCCATCCTAATGAAGAACTCAACCATATTATGGTCACTCTTGCCCAAGGGGGCACGTACAACAAGACGGCTAATTACCCCTTCCTCATTACTCAAAACCCAGTCTAAAATAGCCTGCTCTCTCGTTGGTTCCTCTACATGTTGATTTAGATAACTATCCCGCATACATTCCAAAAAATCCTCTTCCTCAGCACCCCTGCCAATTTGATTAACCCAATCTATATGTAGATTGAAGTCACCCATTATAACTGTTTTGCCTTTGTCGCACGCATTTCTAATTTCCTGTTTGATACCATCCCCAACTTCTCTGCTACTGTTAGGTGGCCTGTACACAACACCCACCAGCGTTTTCTGCCCCTTAGTGTTTTGTAGCTCTACCCATACCGATTCCACATCCTCCAAGCTAATGTCCTTCCTTTCCATTGCATTAATCTCCTCTCTAACCAGCAACGCTACCCCACCTCCTTTTCCTTTCTCTCTATCCCTCCTGAATATTGAATATCCCTGGATGTTCAGCTCCCAGCCTACGTCACCCTGGAGCCATGTCTCCGTGATCCCAACTATATCATAATCATTAATATCTATCTGCACGTTCAACTCTATTTATTAATATAATTTATATTTATATTAAATTTTAAATCTTTCCAAGGACTCACCCCCTAAATCTCGTTGACCTTCAAACCTTCTGAGATAGTTTAGGTTTTTTGGTGCTTCTTCGGTTCTTTGTTTTGTTTCCTGAGCAACCTTGATTATAATTATCCCTGCCTCTGGAGTCTGCTAACTTCTTCATCTGTTTAGGTTGACTTAAAATTATCTTACTAAACTTCCTTGTGTATAAGATGATCCTTCAAATCTACCTAATGCACCATTGTTTCTGTGCTATTCTGTGTGTGATTTTCTATGGGACCTGCTGTTTCCATTGCAGCACATAATTGCAGCAATAATGACTGTGTCGGCACCACGGACTGACAGGTACCACCCATTGTCACCTGCCACGGAGGAGCTGCAGGAGATTCTGGACAGGAGCCGTGAGGAAACGTTGGCCAGAGTGTGTCACAGTCCCATTTCCCAGTGCTACCTCCAACACTGGCATTGTGAGCCATGGGTAGGAGAGATGGGGGGTCACCAGCAGGTCATAGGCTGGCAGGAAGACAAATGAGCCTAGTTTTAATGAGGACAGGTCAGGGTGTACTCATGCCAGTCCCAGAATGTATCCATGATGGTCATGACTGAGGATAAGGTGGAATTTCTTTAGCCAGAGGGTGGTGAATCTATGGAATTCATTGCCACAGACCGTGAATGGTAGGGCTCTGGGGAGTGTTGTAGAGCAGAGATCAAGGAGTGCAGGTACATAGTTCCTTGAAAGTGGTGTCGAAGGTAGATAGGATACTCAAAAAGGCTTTTGGCACATTGGCCTTCATCAGTCAGAGTACTGAGTATAGAAGTTGGGAGGTCATGTGCAGTTATATAAGACATCAGTGATACCTCATTTAGGGTATTGTGTTCAGTTCTGAGCACCATGTCATAGGAAAGATATTGTCAAGCTGGAAAGGTGCAGAGATTTACTGAACTCTAGGGAGCTGTGGAGCAGGCAAGGATTCTATTCCTTGGAACGCAGGAGGATGAGAAGTGATCGTGTAGAAGTGTACAAAATTGTGAGAACAATAGATCAGTCTCTTGCCCAGAGTAGGGGAATCAAGAGCCAGAAGATATCGGTTTAAGGTGAGAGGGGAAAGATTTAATAGGAACCCGAGGGGTAACTTTTTAACACAAAGGTTGGTGGGTGGCCAGAGGAGGTAGTTGAGGCAGGTAGTATCACAACATTTAAGAAACATTTAGACAGGTACATGGATTAGATAGGTTTAGAGGGATACAGGTGGGATTAGTGTAGCTGGAACATGTTGGTTGATGTGGGCAAGTTGGGCTGATGGGCCTGCTTCCATGCTGTATGACTATAATAAAAAGTGTTAAATTAGAAATGATTTTGATTAGAAATAGATACTAGAAGGGTAGCATGGACTCAGTGGGCTTAAGGCCATGAATCTGTGCTATATCTCGCTATGATTCAAAGACTAAAATTGGCTGCATTGTATTCTTTGTGTATAGACCCTGCCCTTTTTATTTGAGGGTTTGGAAAGTGACAGGCGAGCGGAAAGGGCATAAGTGCTGCGTTTTGCAGGGAAGTTTGATACTATTTGATCAGGTCACATTGAGGTCACATTGAAATATGGAGTGTCTCTGGGAGCAGTGAAACAAGTAGCCCATAATGCAACTTGAAATGGCCAATTGTTGCAAAGGCTTAAAAGGACCTAGATTGGAGTCTCATGTGGGATTTCTCATTGTGATTTGATTGTGCAAATTACTGGCTTGAACTGGAATGCCCTGGGTGCCTCTCTGCTCCCGCAGAATGGCAATCTGATCATTGCTGCCTTGTACCTTACACTCAGCTGCCGCGGATGAAATGGTGATGATTCAACATCAATGATTAGAAGCCATGCAAAGGCTGAGGAGAGGGGAAAGTGATGATGCCTTCGGAAAGGGAGATGACCTGCACAAGGTTCATTGTGTGCAGAAGCTAATGCTTTAATGAGGTGCCACTCACAAGAAAGTGCAGATTCTATTGCAAGACCTTTCAAAATGTAGCAGGGGAATTGTGCATTGGAGGTTATTACTGAATGAGGAGGGGCTGTGGAGGAGATGTGGAAGATAATGTCGCGTTGCACCCAGGTTGTGCTTTGTCTTGTTTAGAAGGACCCTTACTCTTGAGTTTGTCTGTCCATAATGGAAATGCCCTTCTGAAGGAGTCAGTAGCCTCTCTCCACTCTGCTGACAAGCAGCAGCTTCTCTGCAGGAAAAGGCCCCTGTGCCTCATGTCCAGATTGATTCCCCATGGACAACCATCTATAGATAGTTGCTAAACTACCAAGAGCAGCTGGGAGACCCCTGACTTGGGCAAGATATCCCCAGATTGCAGCACCGTGCATGGTGAATGAATGAATTTGTTTATTGGCCAAGTATTCACATACAAGGAATTTGCCTTGGTGCTCCACCCGCAAGTGACAACATGGCATACAGTCTCAGTTAAGAATGACACATAAAACATGAAACATTAATAATAAAACATTATCGATTAAACATGTGAATTAAATAAAATACCAGATCAAAAGGAGGCTGTAGATTTTTGGTTATTGAGTAGAGCTACTACTCGTGGAAAAAATGTCTGGCTGTGGCAGCTTTGACAGTCCGGAGATGCCTTCCAGAGGGAAGTGATTCAAAGAGTTTGTGGCCAGGGTCAGAGATGTTCTTAACCGCTCGCTTCCTGGCCCTTGCAGTGTACAGTTCGTCAATGGAGGGAAGGGTCCAGCCAATAACCTTCACAGCTGATTGGATGATTCGCTGCAGCCTCCAGATGTTGTGTTTGGTGGCTGAGCCAAACCAGACCATGATTGAGAAGGTGAGGACAGACTCTACGATGGCTGTGTAGAATTGGACCATCATTGCCTGTGGCAAATTGTGCTTCCTAAGCTGCCGCAGGAAGTACATCCTCTGTTGTGCCTTTTTGACTGTGGAGTCGATGGTGGCCCCCCATTTAAGGTCCTTGGAGATGATGATTCCCAGGAACTTAAAAGACTCCACAGATGTGACTGTGGTGTTGTTGATGGTGAGTAGGGTGAGGGGAGGGGGAGCTCTCCTAAGGTCTACAATCAATTCCACTGTCTTAAGAGCATTAGGTCTAGGTTGTTGCGATGGCACCAGGATGCCAGCTGTGTCACTTGCTGTCTTTAGGCAGATTCCTCCCCGTCCTGGATCAGTCCAATCAGGGTTGTGTCATCCGCAAACTTAAGAAGCTTGACAGAGGAGTCTGTGGAGGTGCAGTCGTTGCTGTAGAGAGAGTAGAGGAGAGGAGAGAGTGCGTGGCCTTGCGGTGCTCCTATGCTAAGGGTCTGCGGATCTGAGATGCGCTTTCCCAGCCTCACATGCTGCTTCCTGTCTGTCAAGAAGCTGGTGATCCACTAACAGAGGGGTTCAGGCACAGTCAACTTGGAGAGGTTGGAGTGTAGTAGCTCTTGCACAATGGTGTTGAATGCAGAGGTAAGATCAACAAACAAAATCCTTGCATAGGTCCCCTGGTGGTCTAGGTGCTGGAGGATGAAGTGCAGGCCCAGGTTGTCTGCGTCATCCACAGATCTATTGGCCCGATATGCAAACTGCAGAGGGTCCATCAGGGGGTTTGTGATATTTTGTAGCTTGGCTAGCACAAGCCTTTCAAGTGTCTTCAGACTACAGAGGTCAGTGCGACAGGCCTGTAGTCATTACGACCAGTAATCCTTGCCTTTTTAGGTGCTCTTAACTCTGTGCATGTTTATAGATGGAATCTGTAAACTCTTTGGGAATCTGTGGTGCAAAGACACAACAGGAAACTGGTTACATCCCCAGCATGGCCACACCGTGGATAAACTACTGCACTGCCCTAGGTGAGGAGCTGGTCTTGATCTCAATGCTCATCAATAGAGTATCATCACCAAGCTGTTGCCCAAGTGAATCACAAACCCTTTCATTTGAGATAAACAGAACATCGATTACAGATCTATGCAGCATAGATTGTAGGTAGATTAAACTGCAGATTATGTATCAATTGCTTATTGTTTAATCAGTGCAACAAATGCAGCATGAATGACCCAGCAGAGCATGGTAATAATGATGTTGCCTTTCTTCTGTGCATCTGTGGGCTCATCATCATCAGAAAGAACATTTTAATTATGACTAATTGATTTCTTATCAACATTTTCTTGCCAGACATAAAACATCAGGCCGTTCCACTTCTCTGATGCTGCAACTAAATTAACAATAGATCCATATGCATTTTATTTACAAGCAAGGAGGGAAATGCACCAGAGAGGATAAGGAATTTATCAAATTCTTATCATGCAGTTTAAAGCACGCATACTAGAGGGCACTGCTTTGAAACTCCTCGCACACAGAGTGCTTTCTAAATTAAAAAAGCATTGTTTAATATTTTGTTTTGATTCACCTCCAGCTCGAGGCCTTATTGACTATTAGTATTGTTCTGTCTTTAATAATCACCTTTCAGCGGAAAATAGAGCAATATCTTTGCAATGCATTGGCCAATACTTTACCTCCTGAGGTCAATTAGTCTTGCAGGTGGCAATTGTGTTTGTGTTCTGGACGGGTCTACTTTGTACAAATTCATTTACATTTTAGTCAATATATAATCTCCCATGAATTTTAGAATAGCAAAGGATTTGGTATTTAAAGATATCCCTTGATTTATTTAAACTTATAACCTGCAATTGTGTTAATGTAGATTTAACCTGTCACCATTTTTCAGTAATTAAGAGAACTAAATTATACAGAAACAATTCCACTTGTGAAGTTGCAGTCAATTCCTCAGTAATTAATAATGAAAATGCTTTTCTAATGGACCCATAGATGGATGTGTCTTTTTTTCTTAAAAATACTCAATACAGCTCAATTAGTGAACATTGCTAGTGTTCATTATATTAGTGTGCAAGCTACTTTTTAAACTGGAATGAAAGGTCACGCATACTTCCTTTCCACAGAACAATATTTTTTTACCTTTACAATTCTTTTATTTTTTGTGCTCGTTTGACCATTTGTGCCAGAGCCGAAATTAAACATTTTACAGTCGTGTTTTAACCCCTTCGAATGTAATTGCTTTCAATGCCTTTTTGTTTTGTTCTCTCATCCTTTGGTTTGGAAGTTATTGATCATATAAGAAGCTGTTCTAAAGAACTTTATGTACAATTTTCATTACTTCACCGTAGTACATATTTGCATTGTACACGGATGCTAAATTCATGGTTATGTTGATGGTGACCTCTCTGATTTTCTGCCCATAGTATACTTGGCAAATAACTTCATTAAGGCAAATTCAAAAGAGCACATGAAGTCCTTGTTATTTGTCTGGGAGACATTCTGCCAGACTGATCGACATAATCCTCATTTAGAAGGGACAGGTTTGTGTCAAATCAGATTTAAACTTGTTTTTTCAAAACTGCTTTAAATTTGAATACAAATAGGGAGGAAGAAAGAACATAATTTCAATCCACTCAGGAAACGAAGTTTGAAGACTTCACCCAAAATCATAAGACTGAATGATTTTGTATTTGACCATTGTGTGATTGAAATTAATTATTCAAACGTATGCTTGGTCTGTGCTAGTGTCTAACATTCGTTGCAAAGTATTCACATATTCAATTTCTTATCCTCAACTTTAGTGCAGTCAGCAATGGGGGAGAATGGAAAGAATCTGTCACTATCAGCTACTATTGGTAGCTTGCTATTTTCATTCCCACATTTTGAACCATTTTTCAGCTGTGTTCTCCATGTATCAAGTGGGAATAATGGTGTTCTCACCTTCCCCTAAAATTGCCATCAGAAACAGTGGCTGTTAGCCTGCCAATCCATATGTTTTTTGAGAAAACTCTGGAGCACCTAGAACTCATGCGGCCATAGAAAGCTGAACTCCACCAATAACTCTGGAGGTCAGGATTGAACCTGGATCTCTGGCGTTGTGAGCCAATGGTTCCAGCCACTGTGCCATTGCACTACCCACTCTCATACAGAATACAATTACTATTGGATGAAACTAACCTGTCTTACGATGGGAGAACACGAGCATCACTCAGAACACTTAACACTCATTAGCATGTCTGGCCACCTTCCTGCTACCTCCAATTGTCTCTACGTGTGGCGTGGACGTAGACAACCCCTAGACATGGACTAATCTTGCTGACAGAGACTCTGATTAAATATAGCCAATAGCTGCTATTGATTATGGGAAATCTGCTAATGTACAGTGCATTCAGAAAGTATTCAGACCCCTTCATTTTTTCCACATTATGTTACAACCTTATTCTAAAATAGATTTTTTTTTCATCATCAATCTATACACAATACCCCATAATAAAAAAGTGAAAACAGGTGTTTAGACATTTTTTCAAAGTAATTAAAAAGAAATAACTGAAATATCACATTTACATAAGTATTCAGACCCTTTGCTATGAAACTCAAAATTGAGCTTAGGTTCATCCTGTTTCCATTGATTATCCTTGGGATGTTTCTACAACTTGTTTGGAGTCCACCAGCGGTAAATTAAATTGATTGGAAGTGATTTGGAAAGGCACACACCTGTCTATATAAGGTCCCACAGTCAACAGTGCATGTCAGAGCAAAAACCAAGCTATGAAGACAAAGGAATTGTCCGTAGACCTCCTAGACAGAATTGTGTCGAGACACAGATCTGGGAAAGGGTATGAAAAAATGTCTGCAGCGTTGCAGATCCCGAAGAGCACAGTGGTCTCCGTCATTCTTAAATGGAAGAACGTTGGAACCACCAGGACTCTTCAAAGAGCTGGCTGCCCAGCCAAACTGAGCAATTGGCGGAGAAGGGCCTTGGTCAGGGAGGTGACCAAGAATCCAAGAATGGTCACTCTGACAGAGCTCCTCTGTGGAGATGGGAGAACCTTCTAGAAGGACAACTATATATCTGCAGCACTCCGCCAATCAGGCCTTTATGGTACAGTGGCCAGACGGAAGCCACTCGTCAGTAAAAGGCACATGACAGGCCGCTTGGAATTTGCCAAAGGGCACCTAAAGAACTCTCAGACCATGAGAAACAAGATTCTCTGGTCTGATGAAACCGGGATTGAACTGAATGCCAAGCATCACATCTGGAGGAAACCAGGCACCGCTCATCACCTGGCCAATACCATACCCACGGTGAAGCATGGTGGTGGCAGCATCATGTTTTTCAGCGGCAGGAACTGGAAGACTAGTCAGGATCGAGAAAAAGATGAACAGAGCAAAGTACAGAGAGATCCTTGATGAAAACCTGCTCCAGAGCGTTCTGGACCTCAGACTGGGGCGGAGGTTCACCTTCCAACAGGACAACGACCCTAAGCACACAGCCAAGACATCGCAGGAGTGGCTTCATGACAAGTCTGTGAATGTCCTTGAGTGGCCCAGTCAGAGCCCGGACTTGAACCCGATCAAACACCTCTGGAGGGACCAGAAAATAGTTGTGCATCGACACTCCCCATCCAACCTGACAGAGCTTGAGAGGATCTGCAGAGAAGAATGGGAGAAATTACCCAAATACTGGTGTGCCAAGCTTGTCGCATCATACCGAAGAAGACCTGAGGCTGTAACCACTGCCAAAGGTGCCTCAACAAAGTACTGAGTAAAGGGTCTGAATACCTATGTAAATATAATATTTCAGTTATTTATTTTTAATTATTTTACAAAAATTTCTAAACACCTGTTTTTGCTTTTTTATTATGGGGTATTGTGTGTAGATTGATGATAAAACAAAAATGAATGTAATCCATTTTAGAATAAGGCTGTGATGTAACAAAATGTGGAAATATTGAAGGGGTCTGAATACTTTCTGAATGCACTGTATACGTGCTGAGGTCCATATATCTAGAGAATAATGCCGTGATGGAACAGGGACACCTTGACATCGTGTCTCCTCTTCCGATCTGCTGCATGCTTTGCCTCATTCTTTTTCAAGTTAGAAATACAAATTGATGGTTTCACCCTTGACATTAACTTTCTGGCTATAAGTTCATAGGTTATAGGAGCAGAATTAGGCCATGCGGCCCATGAAGTCTACTTTGCCATTCAATCGTGGCTGATCTATCTCTCCCTCTCAACCCCATTCTCCTGCTTTCTCCCCATTGACACTCTTACTAATCAAGAATCTAAAATCTCAGCTTTAAAAATACCCAATGAATTGGCCTACATGGCTTTCTGTGGCAATGAATTCCAGATTTACCATCCTCCAACTAAAGAAATTCCTCCTCAACCCCTTTTGAAGGGAACATCCTTTAGTTCTGAAGCTGTGACCTCTAGTCCTGGACTCTCCCACTAATGGAAACATCCTCTCCATATCCACTCTGTCCAGGCTTTCCACTATTCAGTAAGTTTCAGTGAGATCCACACTCATCTTTCTAAATTTTGTTGAGTACAGGCCATTTCAAATAATTAACCTCTTTGCTTTGTATCCAAGCCACGTGCGCGAAACCACAACTCATTCCCTGCTATTAATTACATTTTTGATTCTTAATATTTTAATAAGAATGTACAACAGAATAATAGCATTTGAACCTTTCTGCTGCAATTATTAGGTTAGTGCATAACAACGGAGGGAATACAGGGCACCCGGTTTCAGTTTAGTTCAGTTTAACGGATTCATTCCCTGCAACAGGATGAACCCCGGATGAATCTCCCTTAACGTATTTGACGGAATCAGAAAATGGCAAAAGATTAATTACACA
Source organism: Okamejei kenojei (assembly GCA_035221665.1). Lineage (NCBI taxonomy): Eukaryota > Metazoa > Chordata > Chondrichthyes > Rajiformes > Rajidae > Okamejei > Okamejei kenojei. Next base: position 37,514,109 of record CM069159.1, on the reverse strand, counting down.
AAATGTGACCATTAATTTCCCCTGTATTTGATGCGGCGATCTCAACTGAAGATGTGACAGTTGTATGTGACGTTATGCTACTGTGGTACAAGATGTTGAGGTTGCTGCATTTGGAACCCGCGCACAGCTGGAAAGGGTGCAGAGAAGGTTTCTGAGCTACAGGGTTAGGCTGGGAAGGTGAGGACTTTATTTCTTGGAGCGCAGGAGGCTGAGGGCTGATCTTATAGAGGTGTATAAAATCATGAGTGTAATAGATAGGGTGAACGCACAGTCTTTCACCTAGGGTAGGTGAATCAAGAACCAGGGGATTTAGGATTACGTTGTGAGGGAAATTATTTAATAGGTCCCTGAAGAGCCACTTTTTTCACACAAAGGGTGATGGGTGGGTATATGGAGGAGGTGGTTGAGGCAGATACTATAACAACATTTAAAACATAGAACATAGCACATAGTACAGCACATGACCAGGCTCTTTGGATAAGTGTTTGGACAGATAGGAAAGATTTAGAGAGATATGGACCAAAAATGGGCAGGTGGGATAGTGTAGATGAGGCATGTTGGTCGGCATGGGCAAGTTGGGCAAAGGACCTGTTTCATGGTCATGACTATATGATGGAGATAAGAGTTCCTTCAACAGCTTGTTTCTAAGTGAGGATGTAAGGTTCTTGAATTCCATCTTCACTTAAAATGCCCATTCAATAAGCTGGGAGGTTGCATTGTTATGTTGTATTTTAGATATAATGACAAAAAGTATTTTTTCATACAAATGGTTTAGTTTAGTTTATTGTCATGTGTACTGAAGTACAGTGAAAAGCTTTGTGTTGCATGCTACCCAGTCGGCAGAAACACTAGACACGATTACAACTGTGTCATTCACAGTGTACAAATACAGGGTAAAGGGAATAATGTTTAGTGCAAGAAAAAGTCCAGTAAATTCTGATTAAAGATAGTCTGATGATCTCCAATGAGATACAAAGTAGATCTTTGCATAGCGTAGATCGTCTGAAGAAGGGTCTCGGCCCGAAACGTCGCCGAGTCTGAAGAAGGGTCTCGGCCCGAAACGTCGCCTATCTTCTTCGCTCCTTAGATGCTGCTGCACCCGCTGAGTTTCTCCAGCATTTTGTGTACCCGAGATACAAAGTAGCATTGGACTGCTCTCTAGTTATGGTAGGATGGTTCAGTTGCCCGAAACATCTGAGGAAAACTGTCCCTGAATCTGGAGGTGTGTGTTTTCACACATCTGTACCTCTTGCCTGATGGGAGAGGGGAGAAGACTGAGTGACCGGAGTGAAACCCGTCCTTGATTATGCTGCTGGCCTTGCTGAGGCAGCGTGAGGGGATCAAGATGGTGCAGTTTTTCTGTTCAGTTTGGGGAACAAATTCAATTGAAAATTTCCAAACTGGGGATGGGCAGGTTATGTTTTGTTGAGTGTTGTGAGCTGCAAAGATCAGTTCATATTGATCAAACTGTACCTCCACCTCTTAAAACAGCCTCCTGTACATTAAAGAGAATAAATGCAGAATAGATGGCTATGTTGCAAGCGATCCCTGCTTAATCCACATCTTTTTTTAAGGCAGAGATAGATAGATTCTTGATTAGTATGGGCATCAGAGGTTATGGGGAGAATGCAGGAGAATGGGGTTCGGAGGGAGAGAGAGATCAGCCAAGATTGAATGGTAGAGTAGATTTGGTGGGCCAAATGGCCTAATTCTACTCCTATCCCTTATGACTTTATGATCTTGGCCCACCCTAGGGATGAGGGATGATTTTTTTACAGTGCTTTCCTGCAAGTCTGCAGACTGCTTGAGGAAAGGCAGGTGGAGAATGGAGTGGGGGAGGTGGTTGCATGGGAAAACTAATTATCTTGTTTATGACTGGTCTTCATATGTTCCAGACAGACCTGCTGTTCCAAAACTTCCTAGTTGCTTCTCTTACAGTCTCAGTGGCCTGGGAGCAGGGCTTTCCGTAAGGAGAGAATAGACTTTTTTTTAAATCAGATTCCCTCTTCGCAGAAACTGCCTGACCTTCTGCGTATTTCCTGTTCACATTTCAATGTTCTAGCATTAGTTTTGTGTTTCGAGTTGTGGACAGTGAATGTAGTGAGGAAACAGGCCAGCAGTGATCTATCTGAACAGCAGACTCACTCCCAGGTATGAGGAATTGCTTCCTGCTCCTTATATCAGTAGGTCTTGAGCCATTTTGTTGCCGTGACCAGATACAGTGGCATTCTGATTGTTGATATGATAGTATAATGAATGAAGAATCATTCAGCAGTGATTTTTTTTTAATTCATGTGGATCTGGCCATTGCTGATGAAGCCAGCATTTAATGCCGCTCTAGAATGGCTATGAGGTCTATTACTCTATAACAGTGGTGTGACAGGACAATCCAGAACGGCTATGAGGTCTATGACTCTATAACAGTGGTGTGACAGCTGCAGCTGAGTGACGTGACACCATTGAAGAGTGAACCACAGGGGATGTCAGCTTTCCTCCCATGAATAATCTGGAATCTTCACATCATCGTTACCATGGGAGGCATTGCTGATTTCCCAACTTCCAGACGGGTTGCTTTAAACTGTACAGCTGCACTGATGACATTTAAACTCAAATTTCCAAAAAGTTGTCCAGGTTCCTGGATCTCCAATGTAGCGAGTGTACAACCACCCCACTCTGTTTGGGAATCTAATGGAAACCTATCACAGTGTTCATCGAGATACTGTTTATATTAGATTGTGTCATTTATTTTCCTGTCTGCACCAATAAACAAGAAGGCAGTAACTGAAGGAGATAGCTGTGATAATGGCAGTATGCTTTAAACCTTGAAATGTAGAGTTATGGAAATGGGGAAGGAAGGGTGAAATCACAGAAAGATTCGATCACTAGAGTTTTCTGATGAACTCAGCTGTGACCAAAGTCTAGGCATGTTGCAACAACATGCCAACATCTGCTTTCTGCTGTCATTCATTCAATTCTGCTTAATGGTACCTTGCTCTGAACAGAGTTCTGCCTCGCGAGCCAGTGTTACCACAGCTTGTTGGTAGGAAGATGCTTCAATTAACTTATGTAAATGGATGTCCCGGCTGTGCATTAGGAATCAACTGCTGCTTCTTGGTGGACCACCTCCTCCCACACATACGAAGCAGCGATCTGCCTCGCACCCAGCAGGCATTAAACGGCAAAATTCATGCAGATTCATGTTTATTTAGTGTAGAAATTACTTACTATGGAGATGATCAGACCTAACATTTAAACAGGGAATAAAGGGACTTTGGGACAACATACTCTTTTATTATCACTGAAGTTATTATGTCTGCCCCAGATTCTTTCTGATTTCTGACCTTGGATACGTTCGCATGTCAGAGGTTGTAGACTTCAATCCAGCTCCCAGATTTCACCACAAATAATCAGGTTAAGTATTAATGAAAGGGCACTTTCCGGTGGGCGGTGCGACTCACCGGGGCGGGGTGGGGGAAACTTTTAAAATATTTTCCTTGTACGGAGGACGCGACCTTTCCTCTGTCGGGTCTCCATTGTCGTTGGGGCCTAGCACCGTGGAGCGGCCTCCAACCGGACCTGGGGCTCCAGTCGCGGAGCCTGCAGACTGCTCACCATTGTGGAGCTGGCCGAGTTCGGAACGGGAGGAGCTGTGGTGGCACGCTGCTGCTGCCCAACCCCGGAGATTCGGAGGCTCCAGCTGCAGGCCGGTGGACGTTAACACCGGGAGCTCATGGGTCCCTAGTGGGAGACCGCTTTTCAGAGCTCCCACGGCGGCAACTTCTCCCGCCCGAGTTGCTGGGTTGATAATGCCCTGGAGCGGGGCCTTACATCGCCCGGCGCGGCTTTAATGGCCGCAGGTCTTGTTGGAGCCCGGCAGGGGCTCCAACATCACGACCCGGAGCGCAGCTTGCATTGCCCGGTGCGGCCTTATTTCCCATCGCCCGCCAGAGGCTTTGACTCTGACATCGGGAGGAGAATGGGAACGCAAGGGAGAGATAAGACTTTGCCTTCCATCACAGTGAGGAGGAGATTCACTGTGATGGATGTTTGTGTAAATTGTGTTGGGTCTTGGTTCTTTTATTGTTTGTATGACTGCAGAAGCTAAATTTCATTTGAACCTCAATGAGGTTCAAATGACAATGAACGGTATTGTATTGTAATGCCATTCGTGGCTTCACAGCTTATTAAGTAGTTTTTTTTGGTTCAACCATCGCTGTGATATTGGAAATACAGCTCAATAAGACTAAGACACACATTTGCCCGTATCTTTTTTTGGACATCAAAACATCATTGCCCTCTCCATTGTTTTCTTAGATGGCTCTTAAATAATTGCAATTAGTGCTGATTGTGGAATTTCTTTGTTAGTTCCATACCGTATGCCATACTGTTTCAGGCATGGTGAGCATTACTGGAGTCTGTTTATTGCATTTCTTATTATTCTGTCCATCTATTTACATCTACTTACTTTCCAAGACCAGCATTGATTATCTGTCTCTGTCTGCCCTCTTATTGTCTCTATCTGCCAGTTACGACTCCCAAATGCAGGTGCTTCAGAGCAGCGTAACATAGTCAAAAACCAGGCTCAAGTTCAAGAAAATAGTCTTTTATTTTGTTAAAACCCAAACCTGATCCAAACAACCCAGACAAGGACAAGAATACACTAATAAACAAAGATAACAGTGCTCCAGACAGCCTCGCAATGGGCCGTCGAACTAGAGAATCTAAGCTGCCTAAATGGAAATAACCCTTAAACAAAATACACAAAACCCTCAGGTCAGCCTTTATCTGTCCCAATTCAATATTAATTAACAAATGTAGGTAATAATACACAAAGTTCTATGCCATGTGGCCAGGCCTCCTGCAGCTCAGACCAGCAACCTGCTCATAATTGCAATTAGTGCTGATTGTGGAATTACTTTGATTGTTCCATACTGTATGCCATACTGTTTCAGGCATGGTGGGCATTATTGGAGTCTGTTTATTGCATTTCTTATTATTCTGTCCATCTATTTACATCTACTTACTTTCCAAGACCAGCATTGATTATCTGTCTCTGTCTGCCCTCTTATTGGCTCTATCTGCCCTCTAAACTGGAATGGTCCACATTTTGTGAACCCCTGCTCTCTTTCTTGAAAAGGTGCATCCTCAATGTTGCAGTCTGGGGAATATAGGAAGCAACATTAGGCCATTTGGCCCTCTGCATCTGCTCTACTGTTCTTGATGATAGGTAATCTTTCCCCTCATTTACTGCATTCATGAACAGGCCTCATACCACTTAACATTCAAAGATCTATCAACGTCTGTCTTGAATTTCTTCTGTAATTCTCGAAGGGCCGAATGGCTTCCTCATGCACCTATTTTCTATGTTTCTATGTTTCAAATTGAGCCTCTACATTCCTCTTGGATGAAACATTCCAAAGATTCACTACCCTCGGGGTGAAGAGATGCCTTCTTATTACAATCCCAAATTCCTGCCCAATTATTTTGAGGCTGTGATCTCTAGTTATCAACACCCCAACCCAGGGAATAACCCTATTACTTCCATCCTGTCAAATAAAGCATAAATGCTTGCATAAACCAACTGGACCGAATGGCCTATTAATACTCTCCATATTCTGTGGCAATGTAACGTTACCTAACTATAAAGGTCTGAACATTAGTGAGACAGCAGAAGAAAACTGGGTTAATAAAAACAGATAGACATCAGCCTAACTATCGTGTCAATATACCTGGCATTACCCTAGTATGTTCAATTAAATGATTTGTGCTGTATTAGCACAGATAGACAAGACAAAAATGCAGATAGAAAGATGATCACCCTGGAATAAGCAAGTCAAATAAATGGACCTAAACTGCCTTCAATTGATGCAAATTCACAATGAGGAGCTGTAAAGCTCTCATCTGTAATATCTTTATTTAAAAGTAAAATTAAGCTTTGTCTCCTGAAACCCAGTCTTAACTACATTTCAGCTTGCCTTTGATGATGCTCTTCACAAACGGTGCACCTGGTTATGATGCTCTACTTTGTAATACAGAATGAACATGCACAAATGAACGATAGCTCTTTTGAAGGTTTCTCTTTCTCTCTGTCAGGGCTTTCATGGACAGGAAGACGTGGACAGTCTAAAGTATAATTAATGTCTCCCTGCCCTCATCCCTTGCTCTCTATTCCCTTTATTTGCAGGATATTGTTATCATGTTTACCGGGCTGTTGTTCTGGGCCTCATTGTCTGGTTGAAGGGGAAAAAAATCAAACAATTGCAAAGAATCACAAATGACATAATTTTGATTTGTTTTGTTTTCTTGAGGGAATACAATTGCCTGAAATAAATGCAGCATTGTGGCTTAGAGTAGGGAAGGGCATTTACAATAAACAAAGGGGTTAGATGGATTACATAAAGATAATACTTGTAATTAATTATTAAAGGACACATTTAAAATGATTGACAAAATGCAAGAAGAACAGCAATACGATACGATAGAATTTGATAAACTTTATTCATCCCCAGAGGGAAATTGGTCTGCATGAGGTTAAGATGAGGTTAGCATTAGGATTAGCACCAGGTAGTGAAAGCACTTTGATTTAAGACTCCAAAAGAGATTTAGTTAAATAACTTACAGAAAAAGAAAATCACAGAGTAATGGGCAGGGAACAGTGGGATGCTCATTTAAAAAAAAACAGCTGCATCTGTTCAAAGGCTACAGGAGAAGTGGTTTAATTACTGGACTAGTGGGGTCAAGGAAAGAGTGTTCTATTCGCGGCCCTGTTTCCACAAATCTTTCCACCAGCATGCACAAGAATCACAAGAATGTAGATGCAGAGAAGTGTGTTCAGCTCTGGCTGAACAATTTCTAATCTTGTGATGTGGACTCGATAAGAAGAAGACTTGACCAGCAGCTTGGTTCCAGACCACTGATCTAGAAAAATGAGTTTGGATCCTGTTGTGGCAGTTGCAGAGTTTAATTTAAACAATAAAATAAATCTGGAATTTAAAAATGCAAATTCTTAATAATCATAACCATGAAATTACTAATTTGTGGTTAAAAAACCTATTTAGAGTCTGGCAGGGAAGACAAATCTTCTACCGTTACCTAGTCTGGTGCATGTTTGATGCGGGACCCACTGACATGGTTGACTTGTAATGGTCTCTTCAGGTTAGGAACAAATAGGGATGAATAATAAACAGCTAGTTTCAAGTAATTCCACAATCCGTGAATAAACCAGTTCCACGATGTTTTAAATCAGGGACAGAATGGGAAGATAAGCCTTCATCTGACACACCTTTTTTCCACTGTGATATTTAGCTTAGAATTTGAAGATATAGCATAGAAACAGGCCCTTCGGCCCATTGTCCCCACTGTACACACTAGGGGTAATCTACAGAACCCACGTGTCTTTGGAATGTGGAAGGAAACCAAACCACTCAGAGTAAACTCATATGGTCACAGGGAGAACTTGCAAACCCCACCTAAGGTCGGGATCCAACCTGGGTCACCTCTGATGTGAGGCATCATCAGGTTATTGGTTGGGCTTAAGAATTTCCAACCATCCAGAATTGTCCAGGTGTCTTGAGCAGCGAAGATTAACGCCCAGGTCACTGTAACACACTAACAACCAAAGATCATAGAGCTCTACGCTCTATGATCTTTGCTAACAACACTAAACTAAACTGGACAAAACTAACAACAGAAGCAGCAACACTGGATTTTTTAAAATCACGATCTTTCTGCTTAATTGTTCAAATAAATATTCTACAGATGGGTGTGGGAAAGACTGTATGGAAGTGAAGGACATTACATTTGGGTCTTGAGTGAAGAGGAGCGTAGAATGCCGTAACTGCGTGAGTATCAGGTCATCGTTTAAGCTGAGTGACAATGAGAGTCAAGCGAGAGGCTCACACACATGAGGAACCTGTGTTCATCTGAGGGAAGCACTGTGCTAGGCCCACCAATCAGCAGAGGATGGATCACCAACCATCAGAGGCTGGGAGACCAACCAGCAGAGGCTGGGCCGCCAGCCAGCAGAGGCTGGGAGACCACCCATAGCGCATAGTGACAGACAGGCAGCTAAAGATCATGCATTGTGTAGTGTGGCTGCTGAGATTGTGATGTGGGTGATGCAAGGGTGACGGAGGAACAATATTAATAAAGAGGCAGTGGCTGCTGGGTGACCCAACCCCAGAGAACAAGTAGCTGGCAAGCGGGGAATAAGGTTAGGAACTTAGGAGAGGCAGGAGTTTAGGGGTAAATGGAGGAAGTCCATGGGAAACTGAGAGGAGAAAGAAGAACCAAAGAGAGGGAGAGAGATAGAGGAAGAGAAACAAGAGGTAGGAGACAAGGAGGGGGGGGGCAACTGAAGGAGGCAGCCGTTCAAGGTGCGGAGAGGCAAGGAGAAGGTTTGGGCCAGATTGCGTGGTGTAGACATATACCCGTACTTGGGTTTGTGCAGTGGAGCCTGTTGGATCTCTGTAGTAATGGACCAGGGTATGGACTCTGTCCACATGTGGTAGCTGGTGTGTTATGGTCATGCTAGGTTCATAGAGTTCAGGGACTGGTGTCTTCACTCTTCAGCACTGGAGTGGAAGCAGTTGTGCACAAATCCACAATCTCAAGCCAAGAAGAAGAATGTTGTAATAAAGGCCATTTTGTTATGCTGTTGTCCTGAAGGTGAATGTTCTGTTGGAAGTGTGTATGTATGTGCTTGTGTGTGTATGTGTACATGTGTGCATGTATGTGTATGCGTGTGCATGTGTGTGTACTGAGAGGTTAGAGGCTGTGTGATTACATGTGACTATCTTTAAAAATATACTTAAGCAATTGGTAAACAAGGGGCTGTTCAGCTAAAGATGATACTACAGTTCACAGTCTTGTTCTAAAGTATTTTTACTTTGAAGTGTGGTCACTGTGGTGAAAGTGGGGGTACAATGCTAATGTTTGCACAAGCTACCAAACACAGCAGAATGAAATGGCCACCAGAGGTTGTCCTGCTTCTATTTATTGTGTATTAGGATCTTTCATACTTGCCCGGGAAAACAGATAAGATTTAGATTTAACATTGAAAAACAACTACAATATTACAGAACCCAAAGTGCTGGAGTAACTCAGCAGGTCGGACAGCATCTCTGGAAGTCATGGATGGGCAACGTATTGCGTCAAGACCGTTCTTCAGACTGTGGGTCAGTCCACAAATGCTATCTGACTGAGTTACTCCAGCAATTTTGTTCTATGCAAGATTCCAGCATCTGCAGTTCCTTATGTCTCTACACTAGCATAAAAATGTTTCACTTTGCACTGGAAGAGCCCAGGATTTTGCTTTCAAAGTTGCTGGAGTAGAGCTTGAACTCACAGCCAATGTTGTACACGTGAGTGTTTTACCAATACAACTGCAGCTCACAATGCAGGCAGAACATCCACATTGAGTAGACCTTGAAAAATGTACTCTCATCCATTCAGGCAATACATGGAATCAATATGCTTTTAATTATAAACTGTCTGAACTATTTTCTCCTTATTAAATATCTCAGTGATCACTGGTGTATGTCTTTTTATAGTCTACTGCATGCAGGATTGTATAAACTGGCCATTAATTCATGCTTGGCAGTGCACAGATTGTGTGGTCATTAATTAACTCTGTTAATATTGTCAGTGTAAATAGAGAGCTGGAGTATACAGTGTTCATCATTGCAGTGGTCGGGCACATTCACTCATAACCCATCAACATCAATTGTTTTCATCACCCATTTAATTGAATAAGAAGATAGGACAAGTATCTGTTTCTCCATTAACACCAAGTGCTCCAACTGGCCACTGGTTTCATGTGCAAACAATGTCGTAAGTTAACATCACCAACAAAACATTGCTGTAGACATTCAGCAGATGATGGAGTTTCTCTGTCCTTACTCCATTACCTGCAGCTTTTTCTGGGTTCATTTCTACATTGTGGGATGCGCAGTTTTATTTTGCTTTTCAAGAACTCTTACGAACCTGTAAATTTGGAGTATTCATGGGATGCAAGGATTCCTCTAACCCTGTGGCTAGAATGGGAAGACGCTTATTAATTTTCAAACAATATGTTGATTCTGGGGCAGATAATGCTATTATCTATCCTTTCATGAAGTCACACAGCACAGAAATAAGCCCTTCAGCCTAACATCCCTGCCGACCAAGATGCCCCATCTAAGCTATTGCAAATTGCCTGCATTTTGCCCATATCCCTCCAACATTTCTGATCCATGCCCATGTACCTTTTAAATGTTGTTTTTGTTCCCTGCCTCAACTAACTCCATATACCCATCACCCTCTGTATGGAAAATATTGCCCCTCATGTTCCTACTAAGGCTTTCCTCTGGCACCTTAAATGGCCACGTTCTTGATCCCCCTTCCATAGGGAAAAGACTGCATTTACCCTGTCTGTGATTGTATATACCTCCATATGGTGATGTTCTGTTGCATCATTTTAGTTGTAATCTTGCTGCAGAAATGTACTGGATAACACTGACCCTAACGTAATGTGGTGCATGGACAGCTGAAACCCATCTCAGCACAGGAAATGGCTCAATGCATTGATAAGCAACAAGACTATAAAATAAAATTCTTCTGACTTGCTGTTGGCAGCTGAGCGAGGTAGGTGAAGATTCCTCAGTTGAAGAGCTTCATTGACTAGGCTGATGGTGGACAGAATGCATGGGAAGGCAAGAATGGAAGAGTAGAAAAGTATGATCATGTTATCATAAGGTCATAAGTGATAGGAGTAGAATTAGCCCATTTTGCCCATCATGTCTACTCTGCCATTCAATCATGGCTTATCTATCTCTCCCTCCAAACCGCATTCTCCTGCCTTCTCCCCATAACCTCTGACACCCGTACTAATCAAGAAGTTAGTTGCTGGCATCAGTCAGGATCTTGAGGACTTTTTAAGGGGAAATAAATATAACAATATGTGATGAACTGCTACACTTCCTGCAGTTACAACATCACATATTGGCTTAAACATGCTCAGTTAAGTTTATTTGTTGACGTCAAACTTCTCTGCCCCGTCCGTTCAGAGATGAGGTTGCAGAGGCTGGAATCTGGAGCAAAAATAAACTAACTTGTTAATGATCTGGACGAGGGAATTCATTGTGCCAGACCAGTTTACTTGGGCATGGTGGTTTGGGTCCTGAGAGCAGAGGATACATTAGGTTAGATGACTTGAATCAATTGTCATGAGTCCTTCCTTGAAGCATATCTTCAATGCTGAAGAATTCCAAGGGCCATACTGTTCTTTATGGAGATGTCTAGAGATTCAACCACAGGAAAAGACAGCCGTTCTTGCTTTCCTTTCTTATTCATTTAATTTTTGTATCTGCAACAAAAATGTGATACTTGGAAGTATTGCATCTGGAGTGTGACAAAGTAGCACCATGGATACACAGGATATAAATAGATGGAAACTGAGAAGAAGCAGGCGCTCGTCATTAACTTGCAAGGTTCCAGCGTTTGCAAAAATCCAAGTAATCTCCAGCATGTACCTCACGAAAACAGCATGATTTATAAACGAGAGAAAGTCACGGAATACGTGTATTTATTTTCAGCGGATGTGTTTGTTTATTTCTTTCATATAAGTGAAAATACATAAAGGGAGAGAGGGAGAATGTGTGTCTGAGAATGAAAGACAAATAATCCAGTAATTACAACAGTTTACCCCAGGACTTGAAAAGGAGGGGTTGTTTCAGAAAGGAGTGCATGCTAGCCCATGGGAAATGTAATCAACAGCTCGGATAATGACAGTAATACATAACTGTAACATTTGTTATTTGCTCCAATCAGCAGTGCTTGGCCTGGACTTCATTCACTTCTTCTACAATTAAGTGGTGATTGATTGATGTCACATGCATTGAGATGCGGTGAAAAACTTTGTTTTGCATGCGATCCAAGTAAAACATACCATGTACGAGTCTGTTAGTGCAAAGGAGAAAATATACAAGAGTGCAGGATAAAGTGTAAAGCCACAATTCCAATGTCACCTTAATTTTCAGCACATTGTACATTCAGGGTGAGGGATGAGGGATGAGGGGTGAGGGTGAGGGTGCGGGGTGAGGGTGAGGGTCACTGTACAAGCTTGATAAAAACAAGTTGTTGATCAGTGGCAAGGCTTGCCAGTACTGAAAACCATGCCTGGTTGAAGGGATGTTAACTCACATGTGCATTAACTAAAATGTACCTAGTCTGGGGGGGTTGAGCTACATGCAGTGACAGGGAGGCTGGAGCTTTTATCCCATGCCTTAGGGGTGAGGGGTGAGGGTGCGGGGTGGGGGTAAGGGTGCGGGTGAGGGTGCAGGGTGAGGGTGCGGGGTGGGGGTGCAGGGTGAGGGATGAGGGGTGAGGGTGCGGGATGAAGGGTGAGGGTGCGGGGTGAGGGTGAGGGTGAGGGTGAGGGGTGCAGGGGACAGCGAATGGGAGACGATGGAGGGGGATGGGGCAATGGAAGGACTCTGTGATGGGGACAATCAAAGGAGGGGGGAGGGTAGAATGAGGAGATAAGAAAAGTGTGTGTCTGTCTGTGTGTCTGTGTGTGTGTGTGTGTGTCTGTGTGTGTCTGTGTGCGTGCCTGTGAGTGTCTCTGTGTGTATATGTGTGTGCGTGTATGTGTGCTTGTTTAAAGTAGTATTAGAATTACGTAGTGCGGAAGTGGGTCTTTCAGCCCACCTTGTCCATGTTGACCAAGATGTCTACCTGAGGTGGTTGCATTTGCTTGCATTGGCCCACATCCCTCTCAACCTTTCCCATCTATGTCCCTGCCCAAAGGTCTTCTCATCACTGTAATTGTACCTGCTGCTGTACCATTCTGTCAGCTCATTCCAATGCCCACCACCGTCTGTGGAAAGAAATTGATCCACTAGCCTTTTTATACCTTCCTCCTCGCATTTTAAACCTATGCCCCCTAGTTTTAGATTTGGACTGTAACCATTCACCCTACCTATATACCTTTATATACCTCTATAGGGACTCTCCTCAGCCTAAGGCATGGGATAAAAACTCCAGCCTCCCTGTCACTGCATGTAGCTCAACCCCCCCAGACTAGGTACATTTTAGTTAATGCACATGTGAGTTAACATCCCTTCAACCAGGCATGGTTTTCAGTACTGGCACGCCTTGCCACTGATCAACAACTTGTTTTTATCAAGCTTGTGCAGTAGCTGCAAGGATTGAATTTAAACAAATTAATTCACTGCTATCAACTAATCCTCATTAAGACATTTTGGATAAATAACAACCCAATTAGCACAGACGTGAGCAATGCTTTGTCATCGTAGCCTGGAGACACACATGGTCTGGTATTTATCTGGGACTTCCATGTTGACCTTATCAGTAATCTCTGATCTCACAGATCTGGAGTGGGGCCTCTTAATTCTCAATCCAGAGGGACTGCCTAATATCCTGCTCTGCCTTCCCTATTCAAGTGACTGTCTAAATGTCCCTTCCTTGTGCTGATTGTATCTTATTCTGCCACATCCTCTGGCAAGGGGTGCCAGATATCAACCATTTGACATAAAATTACTTTCCCTTCAAATCCCTTTCAAACTCTTTCCCCTCACGTTAAACCTATTGCCCCGTGTTCTTGATACCTTCCAACAGCTTCTTTATTTTTTTTTACAGCGGAGATTTACTCACAAGGACATTTTGGAAATATCTCAGTGCTTTATATACATTTCCTGACAATGGGGGAAGGGGGGTGAGAAATTACAGCCCTTGGCATTCACACAATCGTTTCCAAGCTCGCCTCACCTTTTAAGGTGTTGATTGAGGTTGGATACACAGGAGACAAATGAGAGTGCCTTTGTTCGGATGTAATGCTAAGTTGACGACCCGCATGACTTTCAGGATGACTTCAAACATTCTTTGGCACTATTTGTGGGCGTGGTGTAAGTACAGTGGCTTGCAAAAGTTTTCATACCCCTTGAACTTTTCCACATTTTGTCACGTTACAACCACAAACGTAAATGTATTTTATTGGGATTTTATGTGATAGACCAACACAAAGTGGTGCATAATTGTGAAGTGGAAGGAAAATGATACACGGTTTCCAAATTCTATTACAAATAAAAAATTGAAAAGAGTGGAGTGCAAAAGTATTCAGCCCCCTGAGTCAATACTTTGTAGAACCCCCTTTCGCTGCAATTACAGCTGCAGGTCTTTTGGGGTATGTCTCTACCAGCTTTGCACATCTAGAGACTGAAATTTCTGCCCATTCTTCTTTGCAAAATAGCTCAAGCTCAGTCAGATTGGATGGAGAGCATCTGTGAACAGCAATTTTCAAGTCTTGTCAGAGATTCTCAATTGGATTTAGGTCTGGACTTTGACTGGGCCATTCTAACACATGAATATGCTTTGATCTAAACCATTCCATTATAGCTCTGGCTGTATGTTTAGGGTCGTTGTCCTGCTGGAAGGTGAACCTCCACCCCAGTCTCAAGTCTTTTGCAGACTCTAACAGGTTTTCTTCCAAGATTGCCCTGTATTTGGCTCCATCCATCTTCCCATCAACTCTGACCAGCTTCCCTGTCCCTGCTGAAGAAAAGCATCCCCACAGCATGATGCTGCCACCACCATGTTTCACAGTGGGGATGGTGTGTTCAGGGTGATGTGCAGTGTTAGTTTTCCACCACACATAGCTTTTTGCATTTATGCAAAAATCTCATCAGACCAGAGCACCTTCCTCCACATGTTCGCTGTGTCCCCCACATGGCTTGTGGCAAACTGAAAACAGGACTTCTTATGGCTTTGTTTCAACAATGGCTTTCTTCTTGCCACTCTTCCATAAAGGCCCGATTTGTGGAGTGCACGACTAATAGTTGTCCTGTGGACAGATTCTCCCACCTGAGCTGTGGATCTCTACAGCTCCTCCAGAGTTACCATGGGCCTCTTGGCTGCTTCTCTGATCAATGCTCTCCTTGCCCGGACTGTCAGTTTAGGTGGACGGCCATGTTTTGGTAGGTTTACAGTTGTGCCATACTCTTTCAATTTTCGGATGATGGATTGAACAGTGTTCTGTGAGATGTTCAAAGCATGGGATATTTTTTTATAATCTAACCCTGCTTTAAACTTCTCCACATCTTTATCCCTGGCCTGTCTATTGTGTTCCTTGGGCTTCATGATGCTGTTTGTTCACTGATGTTCTCTAACAAACCTCTGAGGCCTTCACAGAACAGCTGTATTTATACCGAGATTCGATTACACACACGTGGACTCTATTTACTAATTAGGTGACTTCTGAAGGCAATTGGTTGCACTGGATTTTATTTAGGGGTATCAGAGTAAAGGGGGCTGAATACTTTTGCGTGCCACACTTTTCAGTTTCTTGATTTGTAAAAAAATTTGAAAACCATGTATCATTTTCCTCCCACTTCACAATTATGCACCACTTTGTGTTGGTCTATCACATAAAATCCCAATAAAATACATTTACGTTTGTGGTTGTAATGTGACAAAATGTGGAAAAGTTCAAGGGGTATGAAAACTTTTGCAAGCCACTGTAGCTCATTTAGACAAAGGGTCCTAGAGCATTAGAATAAATCTATGGATTGTGGAATCCATCCAACCACCAAGCATGCCTTCATCTCAATCCTACACCAATCCTATTTCCCCTACATTCCAGCCAACCTCCCACAGATCCTACTCCTGACCTGCACATTGAGGGACAATTTACAGTGGCCATTTAACTGACCCACCAACACGGTCACAGGATTGAACCCGCATCTGGGCTTGTGAGGCAGCATCTCTACCAGCTGAGCCCTTGTATCATCCCCAATTAAATATCTACCTTTTATTTTACCACAAAGGACAGCTTGGGCAATGTTGGGATTGAAGATGGCAGCTTCAATAAAATCGGATATCCGTATATGGAGGAGGTTACATGAAACGAGAGGGTGACTGGAGATTAATTCTACTGTCTGCAAGTTACCCCTTTGAGTTCCATCGCAGAGTCCAGGAACTCAGTTCTTTCACAGACACTCTTTTTTGCAGTTTAATTGCCACCAGTCAGAGATTAGTTGGATTCAATGAGAATGTTTTATTTTTTTAAGTAGCCTTTGCAAGCATCGTAGAAATGTCCTGAAGGTTACTTCCTGTAACAGAGTATAATGCTTGTGTTATGTGTCTGGTCTTTGGAATGTGAAATATTCTGTTACAGGAAATTGAATGACTGAAGAATCATTTGAAACTCAGGTCTTTCCAATCATCATTTTATTGTTATATCACAGTGTGGAATAAGATGCAGAATGCCTTGTTCAGCTTCTCCAATGAATAACGAAAATCATTTCTCTCCAGCCGAACCTTTACAGGCCGACCATAGAACTAACTGATTATATTTTACATGCACAGACAACTGGGATAACTATTATGTGTAACGTGGTGACTTCATCAGTCGATGGACAGCTCTGAACCTTCCTATAATGTTTCTCGAACACCTCCAACTCACAGCATTAAATATTGCCATTCAGCAGTTGATAGACAGGAACGTGAGCATTTCTCACAATGTCCTACATTCTGCCCGCAGTTCTCAATCCTATAACATAAAGTGTGTAGCTATTCTCCATTTTATAACATAATATGTTATACATAATATGTTATAAAACAATAATAATGGTTTGTAATAGCAATGGTCTCTGCCATGTGGCCACTCATCAAATGTGATGGGGTGTGATGTTGTACATTGGAGCCTGCCTGTGCTGCCAAAGTCACTTTAGTGCAGGCACCATTGATGGCATTTCTCCAGTGCTTTGGGATAACACGACAACAATAAACCAACACTAATAGCTATTCATGGCGCTGACATTTACAGGGAGGTTGGGATCACTTCTGCACTGCAGACCATGGGCTTGGTGTTGGGTTTAGTGTCTTTGTTTTGGATAACGTCTTCTTCAGCTGGTCAAAGGGTGGGCAGGGGCACTGGGTTAGCTGATGAGTCATAGTCGAAGATTAACTTCACTGTGTGGTGTTTCTTAAAGTATAGAAAGTGATGCATATTTTCCCAGAGCCGAGCTAAAGTCAGCTGGTCAGACCACGAAGAGTAATTCTGATAGTCCTAACCAATCCTGCACCAGACTAGCTCCAACCACTACAGTCAGGGGTACACTGGCCCTGAGTTTAACTTCCATAACAGACACAAGCTTGCAGGGGATGTAAGAGAATTCACCATTTTAATTCCTGGGGCTAGCTGCAATGTTCCTTTGTGAGTCTCAGCGTTTAAACTGAAAAACAAGTGGAGCTGCCGTCTCCCTTTCTAGGTTTGAATCCATAAATGATCTGCTTTTACACATCACATAATAACCTTATCTCCAAAGCACTGAGGCGGCAAGATATAGTGCTTGGATTTACAAGCAGCAATTATTTAGACTGGTTGAAGCATTAAATGATCTTGTAACTTGTTTACGACTCTTGTAATTTAATGTTTATGAAAGGTTCATTTTATTGAACTTCTGTATAACTCAGTTGCACGGGGAAATTATCAAAATTCTGAGCTAGCACAAACATTGTCTCTGTGGAGTAGTAAATGTTATGATATGTAATGGGAGTTCATCATTTTTATTCTAGGGCAGCTACGTTTTTAAGGTTCACTGAAAGATCAGTTTTAATACAAATGTTGCACTTTATTTGCTGAGGGGCACAAAATTTAATAAAACAGCAGAGGCCAGAGCTGGGAAATGTCATCCATTGTTATGAAGGATTTAAATATTAAAGGAATACACTGTCAGTGCAGTTAGCAACTGGAATAATGCAACAGCTGCACTGAGATGCAGTGAGATGTGGGGGACAGTGAGATGTGTTGTGTTGGAGGGGACAGTACATCACTATGATGGCAGTGAGCTGGTGGACTGGAGCACAATCTTTGCTGTAACTTCTATAAGTGATGATGAGAGTGGGGGTTGGGGAGGAGATTGTCCATGCTGGGAGTTAGCATACACTTGTATCCAAACACAAGGCGTAGCTATGGGCACACGCATGGGCCCCAGCTACGCTTGCCTCTTTGTTGGGTACGTCGAACAATCCTTGTTCTCGGCGTACCAGGGCCCCATCCCCGACCTCTACCTCCGTTACATCGACGACTGCTTTGGTGTCACCTCCTGCACCCACACACAACTGACTGATTTCATTCATTTCACCACCAACTTCCATCCGGCACTCAAATACACTTGGACCATTTCCGACACTTCCCTACCATTCCTTGACCTCACCATCTCTATTGCAGGTGATACGCTCCTGACCGACATCCACTACAAACCTACTGACTCCCACAGCTACCTGGACTACTCTTCCTCCCACCCTGCTTCCTGTAAGGACTCCATCCCCTATTCCCAATTCCTCCGTCTACGCCGCATCTGCTCCCAGGATGAGGTGTTCCACACCAGGTCATCACAAATGGCCTCATTCTTCAGAGAACGGGGATTCCCCTCCCCCCACTATTGATGAGGCTCGCACCAGGGTCTCCTCCATACCCCGCAACACTGCCCTCGCTCCCCATTCCCCCACTCGCAAACAGGGCAGAGTCCCCCTGGTCCTCACCTTTCACCCCACCAGCCGGCAAATACAACATATAGTCCTCCGCCAGTTTCGCCACCTCCAACGTGACCCTCCACCCGCCACATCTTCCCATCTCCCCCCCCTGTCTGCCTTCCGCAAAGACCGCTCCCTCCGCAACTCCCTTGTCAATTCTTCCCTCCCCTCCCACTCTACCCCTTCCCCGGGCACTTTCCCTTGCAACCGCAAGAAATGCAACACTTGTCCCTTCACCTCCCCCCTCCACTCCTTTCAGGGACCCAAGCAGTCCTTCCAGGTCTGACAGAGGTTCACCTGCACCTCCTCCAACCTCATCTACTGCATCCGCTGCTCCAGATGCCAGATGATCTATATCGGTGAGACCAAGCGGAGGCTTGGCGATCGCTTCGCCGAACACCTCCGCTCGGTCTGCAATAACCAACCCGACCTCCCGGTGGCTCAGCACTTCAACTCCCCCTCCCATTCCACATCCGACCTCTCGGTCCTGGGCCTCCTCCACGGCCAGAGTGAGCAACACCGCAAGCTGGAGGAACAGCACCTCATATTCCGCTTGGGGAGTCTGCATCCTTTGGGCTTGAATATTGAATTTTCTCAATTCTGTTAACCCTTGCTGTCTCCTCCCCTCCCACCTCTCCCTCAGCCCTCGGGCCCTGGCATTCCCTCTATCTCTATCTCCCTCCCCCACCCCAGTCGCACCAGCTTCTCATTTTCACACCACAAACAGCTTACAATGGCTTGTTCCCTTTATCACCGATACTTTTTTGCATATCTTTCACTCATTGTTCCTTATCTCTCCACATCACCGTCTATATCTCTCGTTTCCCTGATCCCTGACCAGTCTGAAGAAGGGTCTCGACCCGAAACGTCGCCTATCTCCTTCGCTCCTTAGATGCTGCTGCACCCGCTGAGTTTCTCCAGCTTTTTGTGTAACCCTGGGAGTTAGCATCTTGCATTACCATTGTGTTGAATACAATGATGGAACACCTCCACACATCAAGCCTAGGTCCTTCTACTTACTCGGTCAAACAGTAGAATGTTATACAGCATTCACATAATCAGCCGTTCCTTCTGCATCCTAACCAATATCACTAAAGTGACCCAGAGTGCACGACCTGAAACGACACCTATCCATGTTCTCCGGAGATGCTGTCTGACCTGTTGAGTTACTCCAGCACTTTGTGTCTTTTCTTGTATACCAGCATCTGCATCAAAGTATGGCAAGCCATTTAGCCCGTCTAGGCCGGTAGATAATACAATGTGACCTGACCATTCTCTCCACCGCCCTCCAACACAATTAGTCTCAGCTGTGAGATGCTCAACTGGAGCTGAGAGGCAGAGGCATTTTCCCATCTTCAACGCAAGCATTTCCAAACCAACCAGTTCACTTCAGTCCCTATATTTGCCCCAAATCGATGAGCTTTTTTCAGGGAGATTTTATCGACTATCTTTGTATGCCAACAAATATCACTGCTATACCTTACACTGTTTTAGCCTAATACTTCAGTCAGGGTGGTTGCTAAATTATTGGATAACTTTTCTGTGCATAAATAAGTGCTCGGTTCATAACAGTGAACATATGTCAAAAGCATGTTATTCTCATGTGTGATTGTTTGGACTTGCTGAGATTGTGACAGGCATCATATAAAGACATGTCCTTGCCCGTGTGACATTGTAATGCTACCATCCCCTATTGTATGCATGGTATGGAGCAGGTCTCTATTTTACTTGGACTAATTTGTTGTCAGAAAATGATGTGCCAAAACTCTTCACACCCTTGTGAAATGACTTTCAACAGTTCATCCAAGGAAACAGATGGCGCAGAATACTTTTATTCATCACATCATCTTATTCCTGTATATTCCTGTCAGGGAACTGTTTGAGCTTCTTGTTAAATAATGAAGGACATTTAAGGCAAATAGAAGTGCGGCAATTTATCAAAAACATAATGAGGGAAAAATGGAAATGGTTCCCTCAGAATGGACCAGATTGATCTGCCTGTGGCCGTCACCCACAGAGTTAATCCCTTGTCCCACTTAGGGGACATAAACAGCATTCTCTGGTGACCTTGCCCGCCATCGAAAAAAAAATCAAGGTTGAGGTGACCTGCAACCTGCAACCTCCTACCACCTCCCACACATATGTTGAAAACCTTCCTCGACTATGAAGAAATCCGGCTTCGACTAGACCTATGACTAAAAATTGACCGATTTTTAAAACGGCAACCTATTTTTAGTCGAGGCCGGTTTTAATCATGATGAAAAAATAGCAGCAACCTAGGTGAAGCTTCGACCACGCGGAAACCACTTTCGACCATTAGGGAGAGGGACCAAAACCTCCGGTGACCTCATGGAAACCTTGGGTGGCGGGCAAGGTCACCAGAGGTTGCTGTTTAGGTCTCCTAAGTGGGACAGGGGCTTTAGCGCCAGCTTTCTTTTTGTGAATCTGTGTCAATTTGCTGTTGTATACTATCTAATGTTCTCATTCACTCCCTGCACTATAGGGCAATTTACAGAGGGTCAATTAACTTACAAACCTGCACGTTTCTGGGATGTGGTAGGAAACCGGAGCACCTAGAGGAAACCCACGTGGTCACCATGCAAACTCCACACAGGCAGCACCTGAGGTCAGGACTGAACTCGGGACTCTGGAGCTTTGAGGTGGCAGCTCTACCAGCTGTGCCACTGTGTCTCACCAAACTAATTGCATTTGATGTCCTGGAAACTGTTTAACCTTTTACATTTCAGTGAAAGCAATCCCAGTTTGTCTGAAGAAGTCTCGATCTGAAACGTCACCCATTCCTTCTCTCCAGAGATACTGCCTGACCCGCTGATGCACTCCAGCATTTTGTGTCTATCCAAGTTTGTCTAATCTCTCCTTATAAATTCACCCTGACATGCAGAACTGTTCCAGTGAGTATAAACCACGCATCTTCCAAGGATAGTAAGTTGGGTCACCAGAACTGCACACAGTGCACCTGCAAACCAGTCTGGCATCACGTCTACTCCCCTCCCTCTTGTACTCCAGTCTTCCAGATCAAAGACCAGCATTCTATTAATCTTTGAATTGTATTCTCTATCTGACTACTGAGTCTTAATAATTGAATATATGTTGCTTCCCATCAGCCAGTATCTCTGCAGCTTCACTGCCTCCAGATTGCAGCATTTAAAATGGTTCGGTAGTTCTTTATTATCATATAGTTCAGTAAAGTATTAGCAGGCCAAATGCAATCCCCAATCGGTCCAAAGTGTGCAGAGAGAGTCTACTGACACTGCCTGCAAGAGTCGCCAGGTTTGAGCAACATTTTCAAAGTGAAAAATGATCTAGTTTTCAGAGATGTTCGAGGTGGTATCCTAGATGGACAAAGAGGATGACTATACCTTTGTCTGCACTAATATATATTTGCCACAGCTTTGTTCATTACATCTATTACTCTGTCATTGTAATTTAATGCTTTGGTTATGCTACGTGTAATGCTTCCAATGATGTCCTGCATACTCTCAGATTTGTGGCTTTCCAGTTCATTATCCTAGTAATTAAAAACCACACTTCTGCACAGTTCATAATAGAGCACCATGACTCATATCCTGACAACATGCATCTGTCAATCAATTTTCTAACCTGAACAATAATCTGCGTTCAATTTCATGAACCTCAAGTTACTGGTCTCCTGAGGGAACAAATGCTTTTGGTATCCAGATGAAATACATCTCTTGAGGTTCCACATTCTACTTTAAATGTAACTTCAACAGTTGAATCAGGTAAATGAAGCCTTAGAATGTAAACACTGTGAACTGCAGATACTGGTTTACAGCAGATGACACAAAGTGCTGGAGTAATTCAGCAGCTCAGGCAGCACATCTCGAGAGCATGGATAGGTGACGTTTCACAGAGTGCTGAAATAATTCAGCGGGTCAGGCAGCATCTCTGGAGAACATGGATAGGTGACGTTTTGGGTCAGGCTTTGTCCTGCCCTCCTCTCTTCCAGCTTTCTCATCCTTCTCTCCCTCTCCACCACAATCAGTCTGAAGAAAGGGTCCCGACTTGAAACGTCACCTATCCATGTTCCCCACAGATGCTGCCTGACCCGCTGAGTTACTCCAGCACTCTGTGAAACGCCACCTATCCATGTTCTCCACAGATGCTGCGTGACCCGCTGAGTTACTCCAGCACTTCGTGATACGTCACCTATCCATGTTCTCTAGAGATGCTGCCTGACCCACTGAGTTACTCCAGCACTCTGTGAAACATCACCTATCTATGTTCTCTAGAGATGCTGCCTCACCCACTGAGTTACTCCAGCACTCTGTGAAACGTCACCTATCTATGTTCTCCAGAGATGCTGCCTGACCCACTGAGTTACTCCAGCACTTTTTGTATTTTTTTGGCAAGCATTACCTGTCCAGCAAAATCAATGACTTTCTCTGAGCTACTGGACCTTTTCAGAATGATCAATTTTTTTATTTTTATGTTCCATTAAACTGCTCTTTATGTCACAGATTTTCCTCTGAATTAAGGCTAATTTTAGTACAGCATAATGGAATGTTTCTCGTATCAAGAAAACATTTGGTTTTATTTGATATCAATCTTTTGAAATATTTTGTAATGTCAAAAGTCTATCATAATTATAAGTTGTGGTAACAACATCTGTCTCACATCAAGGAATTCTAAAATATTTGACAGCTAGTGAAACACATTGAAGTGTAGTCACTAGGTATAGCTGGATAAAGTTTCAGAAACAACGATGATGAACTTTGGTTTTCGATAATATAAACATTCTAACATTTGGAGAATTAAGGCAGACTTATTTCTCACATAAAATAGTGTCAAACACATTACTGAGGAAAACCTTTAACCTAAAGAAACCTTTAATCTTCTTGCTCTCTAATCTAGCATTAGAATTATTTATCCCATCAATAGTCATAATTAAGGCTTAAAGATGTAAGATGGCTTTTGAATGGGGTAAGAAAGGCTGTGAAATTCTTTATAATCGAAACCAAACTGGTCGATTCAGAAGCCCAAGTGCACGTGGATTTTAATTATTCATTGCTCTTTTTTACTGTGCTATATCATTACCATTTTGCCAATGCAAACATTTTGTATGTTTTCTACACAATTACTTCAGTCTACCGTGTGATTATGGCCTGTGTGTAATCATTCACGGAATATTTTCATTTTAATCTCTTTGTGAATCTACAAAAATGGATCAAGCCCATCTAACCTAAAACAGTTTTCTGGATTCCTGCATGCTCTAAAACTGGTTAATGCTGCCAGAGACTCAAATGGAAACAAAAGTCATGTTTGACTTTAATACATTTGGATTTGAAGCAATCATTTTTTTTCAAAATAAATCATCTCCCTACCAGGTTTTGTGCTGAACTAGTTCATGGCTTCGTTATTTCCCTCGTCCCGGTGTCCGCCCAATTTTAATGTGTGCGTTTACCTGTCACACTGCTGTACCATTCTGATTTTACTTAAATAGGGTATGTGTGTAGTGGTTGAGGATGTCAGCAATCAGTTGGTCCTATTGACCCTGAGGTATGTTTGAATCACATCATAAACACCTGGTGTATTTTAATTTGTCATCTAAAAAATATATAAAATGCAGTCAGTCATAGTGATAATGGAATTACTGGATTAACATGACAAAAATACCTATTTGTTATTTTCAGGAAATGAAACCTGGCATCTTGACCCAATCTGGGTAGCGTCCTGAATGTTTTTGTATGAGAAGTATATAAGGATGGGCACTAAATCCCAGTGTCACCTGTGACATTGCAGGCCGTGAATGAATGAAGTAAATGTCTGGAGCTGATGTAAAGTATGGAGCTAATGAACCTGTTACTCAGTTTAATATTCCACTTGATGTCCCACCCCGGCATTAGAGTCAGTGGCAAGAGTTGGCAGTGTTAGGTGGAGGTTGTAGTTAGGTGAATGCTATTGATGGATCAGACCATTCTTAGCAAATCTAATCCAAGCTGGGGGGCAGTGTTCGCTGTGAGGAGGATGCTAGGAGACTGCAAGGTGACTTGGATAGGCTGGGTGAGTGGGCAAATGTTTGGCAGATGCAGTATAATGTGGATAAATGTGAGGTTATCCACTTTGGTGGCAAAAACAGGAAAGCAGACTATTATTTAAATGGTGGCCGATTAGGAAAAGGGGAGATGCAGCGAGACCTGGGTGTCATGGTACACCAGTCATTGAAAGTAGGCATGCAGGTGCAACAGGCAGTGAAAAAAGCGAATGGTATGTTAGCTTTCATAGCAAAAGGATTTGAGTACAGGAGCAGGGAGGTTCTACTTCAGTTGTACAGGGTCTTGGTGAGACCACACCTGGAGTATTGCGTGCAGTTTTGGTCTCAAATCTGAGGAAGGACATTATTGCCATAGAGGGAGTGCAGAGAAGGTTCACCAGACTGATTCCTGGGATGTCAGGACTGTCTTATGAAGAAAGACTGGATAGACTAGGTTTATACTCTCTGGAATTTAGGAGATTAAGAGGGGATCTTATAGAAACTTACAAAATTCTTAAGGGGTTGGACAGGCTAAATGCAGGAAGATTGTTCCCGATGTTGGGGAACTCCAGGACAAGGGGTCACAGCTTAAGGATAAGGGGGAAATCCTTTAAGACCGAGATGAGAAAGACTTTCTTCACACAGAGAGTGGTGAGTCTCTGGAACTCTTGCCACAGAGGGTAGTTGAGGCCAGTTCATTGGCTATATTTAAGAGTGAGTTGGATGTGGCCCTTGTGGCTAAGGGGATCAGAGGGTATGGAGAGAAGGCAGGTACGGGATACTGAGTTGGATGATCAGCCATGATCATATTGAATGGCGGTGCAGGCTCGAAGGGCTGAATGGCCTACTCCTGCACCTAATTTCTATGTTTCTATGTTTCCATGAGAAGACAAAGGACAATCTTTTAGTTCTGCACGATCTTTGCAAGAATTGGATCTCATGAACATGGGCACAAACAGAGTCATGCCAAATGAGAAAAGCAGCAGTCGCAGCAGACTGGGTGAAGCTTCGGGAAGATTTGTTTACCGCTCAGTGTAATGGCCCTGACATTTAATAGGCCAAGTTGGTCCAGAAGAGACAGAGAGAGATGACTGACAACTGAAATACACAGAACCTTTCTCTTTATTTTCTAAGTGACTTCATGATTAGATAATGCATTGGCAGCTTTAAATATCAGGACATTCTCTCTAGTAGAATCCTCAGTGATCCAGTAATCTCAATCTATGAACTTCAGTGCTCATCTTATAGTTTGGATGATCGGAACTGAACAATCAGGTTCAGTACGCAAATGTGGCCCTGAGATTTTGGTTATTTTTTTAATTCCCCGCCATGCGCCTTTGTGACTTTCTGACTGTTCCGACGAAGCTGGAGAAATCATATCTGCCTCCACCAATCTCGGCAGCACATTCCAGACACTCACCACCCTCTGTATAAACAAAACGTGCCCACACATCTCTTTAAACGTTGCCCCCCTCATCCTAAAGCTATGCCCTCTACTATTTGATATTTCCATCCTGAAGAAAAGTTTCTGTCCGTCCACTCTATCACTGCCTCTCACAACGTTATATACCTCCACCAGGTCTCCCCTCAACATAGTTTTACAGAGAAAATTCCATTTTTTCTTATTCAGATCTCTTTTAAACTCCACAATTCAATCTGCCTCTGCCATTGCCCCTGGTAGTGAGTCCCAACCCTACCCACTATTGCCCCTGGAGTACGCACTCAAACCTATCCACTATTGCCCCTGTGCACTCCTCAACTCACCCATTACTTCCCCTGTACACACAAACCCCTACCCACCATTGTCCCTGTCTATACCCAACCCTACCCCCCATTGCATAAGGAGATTTTTCCTTTTTATGCAAAGGTTTTAGGAATAACCAATAAATGCATGAAGATTAATGGGATGATGAATTGTGGTCGAACTACAAAGAACCACACTCATATTTCATGATCCATTTTTGCTCCATTCTTTTAAATCAACTTTGATTAATTAATCTTTAAGAGCTTCTGGTCTGAATATTATGCTTTTTTGCAAACAGACTGTTATCTTTTGCCCTACTAAACAATATTGATTCTTTTGACATTTTTATTTGACAACCATGGAAAGGATAAAAAAAAAACCCAATCATATTTCACTTGGAATTACAAGTTAATGTAACTTTATCAGACTCAAAGCAGATCTTAACATTTGAGTTCTATAACATGCAACAGCATGTCTAAATAGAATAGAATACTGCAACAGGAGGGCAGAGATCGACGGCCACTCGAGATTTCCAATGTTAGGCGAGGTAATCATTGTGGTGTGACCCAACATCAAATGTTTATGCTTCCTCACCTCTCACCATGTTCCACTCCAACAACTCCCTCTACACACACATGCACACACACACCCACACGCACATACATACATACACACAAACACACACACACACACATACACACACGTGCACGCACATGCACATACACGCACGTGCACGCACATGAACACGTACACACATACATGCATAAACATACACACATGCACACATGCACACGCACACACACACATACACACACACATACACACACGTGCACGCACATGCACATACATGCATACACGCATACACACATACACGCGCAAGCACGTGCACACACATCCACTCAGCTACAGTATCTCTCTTTGGATCCCATGCGATCCAGAGCAGCCTCCTATGTGGAACCTGGTTTTATCATTCTTTCAGACAACGTGTATCATATCATAACGATTTGCTGCATATAAAAAACAAATTCTCGACACCTCTGGTTCTTTTGCCAAAGCCAGCAAGATTTGATGGGTCGCGTGGTTTCTCCTGTGCTGTAACCATTATGTGAAGTCTGGTAACCAATCCTCTGTCAGTGCAACATTTTTTCTCCCAAACCCTATTAGGATTTGAAAGATCCTTTGCAGTAAATGTCTCAGAGATCATTACCAACATCTCTGCACCTTACTGAAGTTCCATCTCCCTTGTGATTCCAGGGTGTCTCCTCTACAGCCTTCCTGTGGGCAGTGGGGCATAGCCTTCTCGCTAACGAATCTGCACACTTGAGTTCAAACCATGAGTTGAAATTAGTCTGAAAAAGGGTCTCGACCCGAAAAGTCACCCATTCCTTCTCTCCAGAGATGCTGCCAGTCCCGCTGAGTTACTCCAGCATTTTGTGTCTATGTTCGATTTAAACCAGCATCTGAAGTTCTTTCCTACACATGTTGAAATCAGTTAATTAAACGATCAGAAATGTGTCTACATTAAATTGATCTTAAATTATCAGATTATTCTAAAAATCTCATCCAGCTCACTAATACCCCATAGAAAGTAAATCTGTCTCTTACTCAATCTGGTCTATACTTGACCCTGTGGACTAGCTGGCTGTTCATTGCACAACACTAAAACACAAGTTCTCCTCATCTCTCTTCTAGTTAAACAACCAATTGCCCGCTCGCTGTGTCCTTATCACACTAGGGAGTGAACCTTTCAAGACTTTTCCCACAGATGGAAGAGTGGTCTTTTGTTCTCAGCTCGACACCAATGAGCTAATGATCCAATGAGCTATTCGAGCAAGTGGACTGAGCCAAATAGGATACCAACCTGTTCACTTCGAATAGCTGGATATAAACAACTGTAAATACGATAACTCCGAAACAAAAGTAATAAATGCTCAAATCGTTAATAGGCCTGTCCCACAGGCGACTTTTTAGGCGAGTGCAGGTGACTTCGCGCTCGCCACATGTTCGCTGGTGGTCTCTGGTGAGTTTCCTTCATGATCGCGAGGAGTTCCCGCATTCTGGGAACTAGTCGCGCCCTCAGTATGGTCGTTGCACATTTTTCAACATGTTGACAATTTTTCTGCGACCAGAAATTGGTCGCCATGGAGAAAATCGATAATCCTGCAGTCGTAGGTGCAGTGATAGTGGGGTCGCCATGTAGTTATGGGTAGTCAAGGTAGTCATAGGTAGTTTTAGTTAATCACCTTGCAGCCTTCATTGGCTCATTGGGGGAAAAAAACGTAAACAGGAGTTTTTTGAACCATGGATAACCGACCGGTAATGTTAAATATCCGCCGAGCTTCACAGCTCTGTATCTCTGGCTTATTAAAAGTTATCTCCCCCCCTTCTTCCCCCCCTTCTTCCCCCCCTTCTTCCCCCCCTTCTTCCCCCCTTCTTCCCCCCTTCTTCCCCCCCTTCTCCCCCCTTCTCCCCCCCTTCTTACCCCCTTCTTACCCCCCTTCTCCCCCCCTTCTTCCCCCCTTCTCCCCCCCCTTCTTACCCCCCTTCTTACCCCCCCTTCTCCCCCCCCTTCTCTCTCCCCCCTTCTCCCCCCCTTCTCCCCCCCTCCCTCCTCCTTTCCCCCCCCTTCCCCCCCCCTTCCCCCCCCCCCTTCTCTACCCCTTTCTCCTTTGCAATGTGTTTGTGTTCCACTCTGACAGTCGCCGTTCCAGTTCCCGGTTTTTCAGGCGAGTGCTGGCAATTTGACAGTCGCCGGCAGTCTGCTGAAAAGTTGCCTAAGTGGGACAGCCCCATAAGCAGGATGGTTTTCACCTTAGAACTAAAAAGACGTTTATTGGATCCTTGACAGATACAGCATGGAAACAGACCCTCAGCCCACTGAGTTGACACCAACCATCAATCACCCCTTCACACTAGTTCTATGTTATTCCCCTTCTAATCAAGGGCCCTGACCATGGGTGAACAAGGGAGGAGGAGTAGGAAAAGGACTGTCTGAACTGTATTGCCTTCCACCACAGTAAAGAATGCTGTGGTGGATCTGTGTTGAATTATGTTGTGTATTGTGTCCTTCTTTAATTATAATGCTGCCTGGTAAATTATATTTCACTGCACCTTATGGTGCATGTGACAAATAAATATGAACCTGAGCTTGACTCCCTACACACTGGGGATAATTTACAGAGGCCAATTAATCTACAAACCCGCACATCTGTGGGATGTGGGAGGAAACCAAAGCACCCAGAGGAAATCCACTTGATCAGAGGGAGCACGTGCAAACTCCACACAGACAGCACAAAGGTCAGGATTGAACTAAGTCTCTGGGGCCGTGAGGCAGATTTGAGGAATTCTCCTCAAGCTCACAGAATGCTATAAAAACATGAACTGCTGGAAACATTATTCAAAGGGGAATAATATATTAGTTCACTTTACTGAAGAATATTCAGCCATCACATTCTAGTCATATTTTAATAGTCTCATTTAGAGCAGAGTTTTATGCATCATTGGTAAAACAGAGTAATTGGATTCTTACCCATCCATTTGAGTATTATGGTGTTCCATTTGATAGAGTAAATAAAGTCAAGCAAACTTCTCAATGCATTCAGAGAGTAATGTATGTACTGCTATTTATAATTACCTGAGATGCCTGAGGAATGTTTTTATTGCCCAGCATGTTAATATTCCCTTTTGACCATTGTTGAGAATTTAAGGTGAAAATATTGTTAACACAAAAAAGTGATGGTGATGTCACCATGTTAGTTTAACTTTGCACCATGTTTGGAACAAATATTGTGGGCCAAAGAGCCTGTTTCTGTGTTGTACTGTCCTATGTGCAAAAAGCACAGTTTATTTATTTATATCAAAGCAAAGAAGTCTTAAAATATATATTTTTTCTGTATGTTTTTGAGCATTTTATTTCAACAGTTGAGGGGTGCAGGGTGAATGTGTTTTTGATGTAAATGCTCTCGGCTACAAGAGTTTGAGTTGAGGCCATGAGGGTTGACCTTATAGCTCTCAGCTCCAAGATGTCATTGTAGTTACAGGTATTTAGATGAGGTGATGGTGCCGAACAGTAAGCAGTTGAACGAATCCATTGCCCAAAGCAAAGCAGGAAATATGCAATGTCTCGGTGATCAGAACGTAGGTCAACATTGGCACCAACCTCCAAGTAACCTTATCTTAGATCCCAAGGCTACACAAAAGCATCTTGTAAAATTACTGTTAACATGAAACAGATCAGGCTGAACGTGCGGTGAGGTGGTACGCAGGCTAGAATTGGCATGACAACTTTGCTGTTATTTAAGCAAGACAGCCATCTGATCCTTCAATATGGCAGGTAACGAGATGTTACTCTGTTATAAGCCAACAATACACACATACATATTAATATCTATGGTCTCTTGATTACTAACATAATTCCGTTCTTATCAGCCCAGTTTCACACAGTTTATGTCCCAAGACCCCCCTTGAGGTCATAAGGTCATAAGGTCATAAGGATTAGCAGTAGGATTAGGCCGTTCGGCCCATCGTCAAGTCCACCATTTAATCAAGGCATTTCTATCTCTCTCTCCCAACCCCATTCTCCTGCCTTCTCCCCATAACCTTTGACACCCGTACTAATAAAGAATCTATCTATCTCTGCCTTAAAATATCCACTGACTTGGCCCCCTCAGCCTTCTTTGGCAGAATTCCCCATTCTCCACCCTTGTTTAATCATGGTCAATTCCCCTCATATTAGAAACATAGAAACATAGAAATTAGGTGCAGGAAATTCGAGCCTGCACCGCCATTCAATATGATCATGGCTGATCATCCAACTCAGTATCCTGTACCTGCCTTCTCTCCAGAAGACTTCCCCCTTATCCTTAAACTGTGACCCCTTGTCCTGGACTTCCCCAACATCGGGAACAATCTTCCTGCATCTAGCCTGTCCAACCCCTTAAGAATTTTGTAAGTCTCTATGAGATCACCCCTCAATCTTCTAAATTCCAGCGAGTACAAGCCGAGTCTATCCAGTCTTTCTTCATATGGAAGTCGTGCCATCCCAGGAATCAGTCTGGTGAACCTTCTCTGTACTCCCTCTATGGCAAGAATGTCTTTCCTCAGATTAGGAGACCAAAACTGTACGCAATACTCCAGATGTGGCCTCACCAAGACCCTGTACAACTGCAGTAGAACCTCCCTGCTCTTGTACTCAAATCCTTTTGCTATGAATGCCAACATACAATTCGTGTACCATGACACCCAGGTCTCGCTGCATCTCCCCTTTTCCTAATTGGTCACCATTCAAATAATAGTCTACCTTCCAGTTTTTGCCACCAAAGTGGATAACCTCACATTTATCCACATTATACTGCATCTGCCATGCATTCAGTCATCCAGCATGGACGCAAGACCTTCAGCCAAACTCGTCCATGTCGACAAAAACACTTAATCTCAGCTAGGCTCACTTGTCTGAATTCAGCAAATTTCCTTGTAACCTTTTCCTATCCATGTATCAGTCCAAATATTGTTTAACATGGCATGTGGAGCCATTGAGTTGTTTGCTGTTTGCAAGCAATCTTCTTTAACCTGTTTAAAATACAGCCAATCATACCAAGGCTCATTTTACCATGCAGGGGTAACTCCCCAGTAATTTTTGAATCTGGAATATTGTTCAAAATTGTGACCCTTAAAATAATTTAATTGGTTATAAAAAACGGGACCCGCTGCCAGAAAAGATGAGGAACAAATTAAGGCAAAGAGCTGTTTAATCCAGTCTCACATGGAATGGTCAGACTCTACATACTGAGGATACAAGCAACTCCAGATCAGTTTTAATATGCCTCTATCTTTGTACAGGAGGAAGAAAGTATATGTCAATAAATTAAATTATTGCAATTGTTGAAAGTATCTTAAACTTTCCTGGAAGTTTAAATTCATCTTACAACTTCAATACAGTGCCCAAAGTCACAGCTGCATCTCAGTCCAACCCAGAGGTCACTCAGCCAACTGAGGGAGAATTGGATGTAGTTCAACTAGTTTGTTTTAAAGGAGCATGTATTTTCCTTTCATGCTTCACAGAGATGTCCATGCAACTGTTTGTGGTTCAGCTGGCAAAACCCTCACGTCTGAGTCAGAATCACACTGGTTGATATCGTACTGCAGAGAGTTGAGTGCAAAGTCTTGGCTCATTATCTAGCGTGAGTATGGAAATAGTATGCTTTTAGGGGCAGCTTTCTTTCACCATCCATAAAGCAAGTGTGGTGATCTACATGGAAAAAAGCAGTTGTTTTAATCGTGTTGTTGACTTTCCCTCCACAGTTCCGTGGGAAAATGTCTGGCATCTGCCCCAGTGTCTCATTCACATCCAACATCTACTATTGCCAATGTCAGCTTCACAGCCATGTCAGGCAGCATGTTGAAGATTGTCTCTGTTGTGTTTTATTCAAGACCCATCTGTCATCAATTAGAGAACTAACAAGGAGTGGGATCACGTCTCTCAGGTAGAATCCATTGTTTTCCCAACTTCAGACCTGACAATCCATTTGGAAATGCCTGTTGAAGTGACTTCTGTGCAATGTCATTTCATCTCTTGACTCCCATTTCAGCATTAAGTTAAAGTGAGATGTTAGCATTGCAAAAAAAATCACATACTGTTTTCTGTAGGAAGGAATCGCAGATGCTGGTTTAAACTGAAGATAGACACAAAAAGTTGGAGTAACTCAGCGGGACTGGCTGCATCTCTGGAGAGAAGGAATGGGTAATGTTTTGGGTTGAGACCCTTCACAGACTAATTTGACCCGTCTGAAAAAGGGTCTCGACCCGAAACGTCATACATTTTTTCGCTCCAGAGATGCTGCCTGTCCCGCTGAGTTACTCCAGATTTTTGTGTCTACATACTGTTTTCTGTTGTGTGATAGACCTACTCTTCTTCGAGGTAACATTGATTTATCACTTCAGCCTGATATGGTACATGTGGTGATGCCAGTCCATCAAAGTTTCAGGAATTTGGGTCAATTTTTTTCCGAACTGGGATGGTGTAGGGCTCGGAGAGATTGGTCCCCTAATTCACCTGTTGTCACTGTCCTCTCGATGTTAAAGATTGCAGATGTAGGAGGTGTTGTGATATACTTGTAGTTGTTATTTGCTGGACAAACACAATAATATGGGGAGAGTTTAAATATAATGAAAGGCGCTTTATCTCTTAGCTGAGATCAGTAAGAAGGGAACATTGGTCTATTGATGGAAGGATTACAGAGAAATAGACTTTCATTTAAGTGTGGCAGGGTCTGGAATTTACTGACTGCGAGTGATGAGAAAGAAAACCTCACTGGAGTTAATGAACATCTCAAGATGACCAAGAGCTGGAAAGTGGATTATATTAAAATCTAGTTTGGGGCACTAGGGTCTGTAGAATCTACTGTAGATACAAGGAACTGCAGATGCTGGTTTACCAAGGTAGACACAAATGCTGTAACCTAGCAGGTC
This sequence comes from Okamejei kenojei, assembly GCA_035221665.1. Taxonomy (NCBI): domain Eukaryota; kingdom Metazoa; phylum Chordata; class Chondrichthyes; order Rajiformes; family Rajidae; genus Okamejei; species Okamejei kenojei. The sequence goes on along the minus strand of CM069159.1, from coordinate 37,480,351 downwards.
AGGCAGCATCCCTGGAGAACATGGATAGGTGATGTTTCAGTTTGGGATGCATCTTCATTCATTTTGAGGAAGAGTCCCAACTCGGAGTGACTCGGTTCCCCAGAGATGTTGCTAAACCTGCTGAGTTACTCCATCACTTTGTGTCTTTCCGCTGTAGGTTCTACTGTTGTGCTGTAAATGTTGCTGTAAACTTCCAGAGGTTAAGTGTGAATGAAATGGAGGGGTCAGTCATAACTCAATTGGAATAAATCTTGCAGATTGGAGTTGAATAGATTAGAACAGCATGGGAAATAACAACATGTGGGGAGGCAGCCTGAAAGGTGTTACACTGAGAAGTTTCAAGTCATTTGCATTGATAATCCATACAAATTGTATGTCTCACTTCAGATTGCTGATATTTTACTGTTCTCAACAATATATTATGCTGTTACATTCACCCAATCAATGGTTTTACCTAAGATGGCTCTCTTCTCAGTGCAAGTACCATTCAAAGTTAAGGAGGAGAGATCTAATATCTGAAACATTTTACAAGTCTCTGTGAAGAGGAATACTTGTGTTTGAGACATCGCTAACAGGTAATCATCTCTGCTCATAATTGTTGTTCCTAACCTGAACCCAAGAACAATGAACCTCATCATTTCCTTTAATTAAGTAAAATGCATTCACATTGAGGTGGAAAAGATGTTTGGAGCATATCACGGCATGATTGCCAACTACCTAGTTCAGTGCATGGACAAGAGCTAATTAACCTCTGAGTAATGTCAGAATCCAAGCCAGGCATGTGACCCACATATAGGTTATGCATTGAGTAAGTAAAAAGTGAAGACAGGGAAGAGGGTGTGAGCAGGATCAAAGATCGGCAATTATCCTCACAATACCTTGAGATTTAGAGTGCTCACAATAATATTCAGCTGGTGTCACCCTGTGGGACTCTGATAGACACGAGCTATTACTATCGGCATGAAAGAAGCAGGTTTGAAGTTGGAAGACAGTGATCGTTTTATCTTAAAAATGATATTTCAGACTGACAGAAGAGGAAAGCACAGTGGCAAGTACCTGGAAGGCATCAAGTAAGTCCAATGTCTATGGTGTTGGAGCCCCTGTCACAGTGCCACAGTGACCTGGGGCAGTGAGCCAGAGGCCGATGTGCCCATGAAGCAGAGATACAATGATACCCAGAGCAATAAGACCGAGATTGAAGAATACCAATGACACATATTCAAGTGTGCATGGACAATTACATTATAAACCACCATTTTTGTTTTGCCAGTTGTAGATAGAGCCATGGAGTCAAACATCATGGAAACAGGCCCTTGGGCCAGCTCATCCATGCTGACATCTAAAGATGCCCCATCTAAACTAGTCCCATTTGCCTACATTTGGTCCATATCTTGCTAAACCTTTCCTGCCCATGTACCTGTCCAAGCATTTTTTAAATGTCGTTATTGTACCACCCACCACCCTCTACGTGAAAAAATGCCCCTTTCACCATAAACCTATGTCCTCTGGTTGTTAACTCCCCAATCCTTGGTAAAATACTCTACATTCACCCTATCAATTTTCCTCATGATTTTAAACACCTCTATAGAATCACCCCTCAGCCTCCTGTGCTCCAAGGAATAAAGTTCTCTCCTTACAGCTCAGACCCCCAGGTCCTGACAACATCCTCATAAATCATCTCTGCACCCTTTCCAGTCGAATTAATTTTTAATATAGCAGTGAAAACCAATTGGATTGTCTACAAAATAATTAGTGACAACATAATTAATTAATAATTCGTGACTCCGTGACCCTCTCTCTGTGCCTCCATGTCCATCCGTGACCCTCTCTCTGTGTGCCTCCGTGACCCTCTCTGTGTGACTCCGTGACCCTCTCTCTGTGCCTCCATGTCCATCCGTGACCCTCTCTCTGTGTGCCTCCGTGACCCTCTCTGTGTGACTCCGTGTCCCTCTCTGTGTGCCTCCGTGTCCATCCTTGACCCTCTCTCTGTGTGCCTCCGTGACCCTCTCTGTGTGCCTCCGTGACCCTCTCTGTGTGCCTCCGTGACCCTCTCTGTGTGCCTCCGTGACCCTCTCTCTGTGTGCCTCCGTGACCCTCTCTGTGTGCCTCCATGACCCTCTCTGTGTGCCTCCGTGACCCTCTCTGTGTGCCTCCGTGTCCCTCTCTGTGTGCCTCCGTGACCCTCTCAGTGTGCCTCCGTGTCCATCCATGACCCTCTCTCTGTGTGCCTCCGTGACCCTCTCTGTATGCGTCCGTGACCCTCTTTGTGTGCCTCCGTGTCTCTTTCTGTGTGTCCCTCTCTGTCCTTGCGAACTTACCGCGGACTTTGCTCCAACTTCGCGCCACTCACCCGACCTCCGCGCGGCACCCGCTGCTGGTTTGGTCGTGCTCGCCACATGCAGGTGCATGCTGGTGGGACCGGCCCTGTACGGGGATCACTCGACCTCCGCGCGGCCCCTGCTTCCAGTTTGGTCGTGCTTGCCGCATGCAGGTCACATGCTCGTGGGACAGGCCCTTTATCCTTTGGTGACTGTCCCAACCAAGGTGACAGATTACACCCTGAATCTGGATGGTGGGAATGAGTGGTGTACACCTTGTGATGTCAGTACGTACATAACAGATGCCAGGAAAATGCCAGATGTGCTAATGCGAGTTGCTCATAGAGAACCATTTGCAATTTCATAATCACCACAAGTTCATCTAGAAATGATTTTGTACTCAAAATACGACTGCTAATAGATCCAATTTTGAGGCTATTTGTTCTTTGTACTAGGATTCCAGGTAGTTCTCTTTTAGGGATGAAATACGATGCACAGTTGGTCTCTTATCAGTTCATCAATGCCCAATGTATTATTCATTGCTTTACCAGTTGTGAATTTAAAACTGTTATTTATGCATTAGCAGTCATTGAGTTTAGCTATAGGCGATAGTAAAGGCATTGAAAAATATAAACAGGTCAAATAAATAATGCAGTTCTCAATGGTTAGCTTATATATTGTAATTTTACAAAATATTCTTTAATTTGAATGTATCCTGAGGAATCTGCACTAGCTTCCTAAACATGCTTCCTCACGGCAGACTTAACAGATAGCGTAAAGTTGAAATAAGAAAGAGAAAATGCTGAATATATTCAACGTCTGCAAATGGAATTATCATGCATCAGAACTGGAAGAAGTTAGAGTTTAAGCAAATGGAAAACCAGCGGAATAAGGATGGGTGAGGAAGAAGAGGGGCAGGTGATCGATTAAAAGATACAACCTATAAAATGGTGATGCAAAGTGGGATGTAAAACAAAAGAAACAAGCTGTGAATGGCAAAAGCTGCAGCATTACTGGTATCCCGTCCGCAAATCTGGCATCAATGTCTAGGGCATGAATATTGGAAAGTGTCAATTTATTATGAAACAGAAGGAAGTGTTTGTCTGATTGGCTTCATGCGCCAAGCAGGTAATTCCCATCAGCACCATTCACCTTTCCTTCAGTTTAGTTTATTGTCACAATTACCGAGGTACACTGAACAGCCTTTGCTATGTACTAACCAGCCAGTGGAAAGACAATACATGATTAATATTGAGTATTTACAGTGTACGTTAAGAAAAAAACATTCAGTGTAAGGTAAAGCCAGTAAAGTCTGATCTTAAGAAGGGTCTCGACCCGAAACGTCGCCTATCTCCTTCGCTCCTTAGATGCTGCTGCACCCGCTGAGTTTCTCCAGCCTTTTGTGTACCCCCAAAAAATCTGATCAAAGATAGTCCAAGGGTCCCCGATGAGGTGGATCGTAGTTCAGCAGCACTGCTCTCTAGTTGTGGAAGGATGGTTCAGTTGCCTGATAACAGCTGGAAACAAATCCTTGTCTCCTATTGCTTGTAACTTGCGCTCTTGCAGATGCTCATCATCTTCTCTTTGTTATGTACCACATAAAGAAGTTATTTACTGCAGCCAGTTCACCCACCAGCTTGTCTTTGTAATATGGGAGGAAGCAGAGGCACCTGGAGGAAACCCAACCAATGCTTGAGGTTCAGGGGCACAGAAACGGCATCAGGCTGAGGGTTAGAGGGACAGAGAATTAAAATGACCGGCAATTGGGTGCTCAAGGGTCAAGCTTGCTGACAGACCTGAGCTACTCATGAGCAATGAACCATTCTGTGTTGGACACAGTACTATAGAGGAGACTAGGTTTTACACAAACACTCTCGAACAGTGATATATAAAAACCTATTCAAATGGATTACTTCTATCAATAGTTATTTTAAAACTTTTAAAATATTGAGATTATGAAATTGAGAGTTAATCATAAACTCAAAATAAGGACAAGGTATTTCAGTCTCAGATGAGGTGACATTTCTTCATTGTGAATCTTTATCCCTATAGGCTGTCGATTGTGAACATAGAAAGACAAGCGTCTGGGCATTCAGAAACATCAATAGTTCAGGAAAAATCACTGAGATAGAAGATTAGCCATAATGTTGATGAATGGTACAGCAGCCTCGAAGGGCCAAATGGTCGACTCCAGCTCCCAATTTTTATGTATGTATGTTATGTACTAAACACACATAAATGCAATTTATATCCAACGGACATGAGGATAAACTCTATTCTTGAGGATTTATTTTACTTTAGTTTAGTTTACTTTAGAGATGACTGAGTTACAATTTCCCCTTGCCAAGCACACCTTGTTGAGTTGGTCATCTATCCTGTCACAGACTATATAATAGGCAAACAATAGCTGTATCCTTTGAAAAATAATTATGTTCTCCTATTGTCAGCGGGGATGCAAGATTGATGTGTTCAATTAACTCATTTCAATGAAAGTCTTTTCATTGGGTTTAAAATGTTCTAAGGACCAAAAATAGCTTGTATTGTAAATAGAACATTCAAATTAATTTTAAAAAATGATTGAAGGAAAAGAAAGAGGAAAAGGTAAGTTAAACTACAGTCAAACTCAGAACTCAATCTGAAGCCAGCCAATGTATCGGAACAATTTACCTTTCTGACGGTTGTAATTCATGCTTAATTATCTTTTTGTAATGTTTATTTATCGCCATTCTTTTTTTAATTATCTTACAGTATTAACTTTATTGTTAATTACTGTCTTTTTTTAAGGCAATCATTAAATTGACGTTACCAAGAGCCAATGTACTGAACGCCAGTAACGTCAATTGTGGAGTATCCTCGACCTGATATGGCAAAAGCTGATATTGATGATGCATGACAGAGCAATTCTAATCACATAGAAAATTAAATCATAGATAAATACACAGACTATAATAATGATTAAATCTATCAATAAGTACTGCTTCAGTTACGATGAATTATGCCAAGTGCGATGAAAATTGGTTGATTTGGACAAGGGAGAACAACAACACACACAAAATGATTCAACAAATTGCAGTGATTTTGGACTAGATAATGGGATAAAATCATGGTAAAACAACAAAACCTAATTGCAAAAGGGATATTGTTAATGAAGAACATCTGGGAATCTGCACCGTGAAACTCCAAGCTAACACGGAGGAAAATGTCAATATTGTAGAATAGTAAGATTAAATGAGAACTTACCAGTTCGAAGTTTGATCTGTATTTTATGAGGAGTTACGATGAGGGATTACGTGAAGACCCCGTCCAGCACGCATGCGCGACATTTCTTCAAAGCAGCGGTGTGGATTCACAGAAAAACACAACAATTGAAATAAATATAGTAAAGAAAAAATAAGAACTTAATTACCAGTTGATCTGTATAATAGAGGGTGGGAGCGGAGGGCACGTAATCCCTCATCGTAACTCCTCATAAAATACAGATCAAACTTCGAACTTGGTAAGTTCTCATTTAATCTTACTATTTTACTTCGGAGTCACGTGAGTGACTACGTGAAGACTTCAAAGCTCTGTGAATCCGAACCGTGAACAGCTCATGCTTCACTCACTGCCTGAAGACCTTAGAGGGAGGAAGCATGTTATACAATCAACAATAACCTGTTTGTGAACAATAAAGGTTTATTAATGATAACAAAAAAAAACAGAGAGCTCCCCCGGCTTTAAATTAAATATTAGCTGCAGACTCTAAAATTCTGTCTGCAAATGTAGCAGGTTCCGCCAGCAGCTTATTATAAAAACCTTTGGAAAGTTCTCTCTGAGGACCATCCTGCTCTGGCCAGAATATGGTCCATAGGCACATCCATTTCGCCTAGCCGCCGACGTAGATGCAGCCTGGTGGAATGAGATTTGTAAACATTAGTATCGACTCCCGCGGACTTAAGCACCTGCTTGAGCCATCTTGAAATGGTTTGGGCTCGTCACCTGACCATGAGGCCTCTTGTGGCTTATCAATAAGGCTTTTTCTCTCCCTCTTAAGTTATATGTTGTGTCTATGTAATTGGCGAGATGGGTCTTGGCACATAACCGTGGGTCAGGTGAATATGCCCGGACTCCATTACTGGAGGCGTGGTACCTGGTCTAGTTTGTTTGACCAGTCCCTGAATGTGAAATGTGATACAGTCCAATGACTCTGTCATGCTGTCCAGCCTCAGAAGGTGGAGGGACTGTACCCTTTGAGCTGACACTAGTGCCATGAGCATGACTGATTTCAGTGTAAGTTGTTCCAGCGTGAGTGACCTGGGTGGTGGCCATCCCCTAAGGTACGTCAGTACAATGCTGACATCCCAGATCTGAGTGTACCTAGGCCTAGGGGAATTGGTGTTAAAAATGCCCCTCATGATTTTGACCACTAGTGGATGGGACCCCAAAGTCAGTTGTCCTGCTGTTGGAACCAAATAAGCTGACAACGCACTCCTGGCTATATTAATGGCGCTGTAGCTGAGTCCTTCCCGATGTAATCCAACCAGAAACTCCACAACACTGGTGGCTGTAGCTGTAGTGTAGGTAGTTCCTGTTTTGGAGCAATACCGTCCCCATTTTCTTATGTTGGTCAGGTATTGTCTCCTGGTGGACTCCCGGTGGGATGCGGTCATCATGTTGATGGCGTCCTCAGACAGTCCCAGGCCCAGTAGAGGTCTTTTTAGAATCTGCAAGCCAGGAGATTGACTCTGTCATGGCACGGGTGACTAATGCCTGACACTGGGTGGATTAATAACTCTCGACTGCTGGGGAATTCCAACGGTGTTTCAACAGCCATGTCGAAGGCCACTGGGAACCATGGCTGTGTAGGCCAGTCGGGTATTATCAAGATTCCTGAAGCGGAATCCAATTGAATCTTGCGCAATACCCGACTGATGAGGCAGAAGGGAGGAAAAGCATAAAAGAACATTTTCCCCCAATGCAGCGAGAATGCATCAACTGCTGCTGCCTCAGGGTCTGGTTCCCAAGCGACATACGTTGGTACCTGGTGATTCAGCCTGGATGCAAATAGATCGATATCTGGTGTGCCATATTGCTTTGTAATTTCAGCAAATATTTTGGGATTTAACATCCATTCGATGTTATCATTGAATCTGCGTGACCTGGTGTCTGCCACTGTATTTTGCTTACCTGGTAGGTAAGTTGCTGATAAACCAAATATTTCTTTCAACACACCATTGCCAGATTAGGTTGGCCAAATTGTCACACGATATCGACTTTACACCACCCATGTGGTTGATATAAGCCACCACCATGGTATTATCTAATTGCAACCGGACATGTGCATGATGCGTATTAGATGAATATGCTTTTAACCCATAAAACGCACCCAACATTTCTAAGTAGTTTGATACCCCGTGTCTGTAGGCAAGATGATTCCAATTTAGTCCATCTGCCCCCTGTGCTGGATTGCATGTTAGTTGCTCCCAGCCCAAAGCACTGGCATCCGTTTGAATGGTTAATACTGGGTTGGTGATTATTATGGGACTGGAGCTGAGCCTTACGTTCCTTGCCCACCATTGTAACTCTGGAATGGATTCAGCAGTTAAACTCATAGCTCGGTCAAAGTGACCTGAGTTTTGCTTTAGTGCATGCACTTTTGCTCTTTGCAAATTTTGATAGTGCAAAGGCCCAAATTGTACAGCTGGAAAAGCTGCTACCATTTTGCCAATAACTCTAGCTACCTCCCGTATGGTTGGCTGATGTTTATTCATGAGTTCGTTGCATGATAGTGCCAATTCTGATGCTTTCCCCTTCGGCAGAGTTACAATCATGCAAACAGTATCAATCGTAAATCCAAGATAGTCCATGGCAGTGGACGGTGTAAAATTGGATTTATCTGGATGTATGACAAACCCCAAAGTTTCAAACAAACGTTTGGTGGCTGCTACTGCCAAAATGGCTGTCTCCAAGGTTTTCCCTACTATTAAAATGTCGTCTAAATACGCCATGACTATATGCTTTTGTTTCCTCAACAATGCCAAGGCAGGTTTTAAGTGAACAGCCTTGGAGCGGAGGTTAGCCCATTTGGTAAGGCTTTAAATTGCCATAGCTGTTTCATCCAGATAAATTTTAAGTATTTACGATGCTCCTTGTGTATGGGTACTGAGTAGTAGGCATCTTTTAAATCAATGCTTGCTAGAAAGTACCCTCTAGAAACCAATAGTCTGGCTGTTTCAAAAGTATCCATCTTGAAATGTATATACCTGACAGACTTGTTTAAAGTAGTTAAGTCAATGATGATGCGACGTCCACCATCTTTTTTGATTTTAGTGAAAATATTAGACACAAATTCCAAAGGTTCATGTTTTGTTCTTTCAATGACACCTTTTGCTTGTAACCTCATCAGTTCAGCTTGACCCTCTTGTTTCTCTTTGACTGAGAGGGGTGAATACCCTTTTGGGTATATGCTGAACTGGCGGAATGTTTTCATGAACAAAGTCAATTTTGTAGCCATGAACGCTGCTGAGTATATACTTGTCATTAGTGATGGATTCCCATGCATCCAAAAGCAAGTGCAATCTCCCCCCTGTTAGTATAGAGCCCCTACTGCTCATATGCTGAGAGGAACCAGACCCACCTACCTCCATGGTTATTGGTGCTTCTTCTGCCTCTTCGCTGGGCGATGAGGCGTCTGCTGGGCTGTAGAGGGTTGATGTTGATGTTGATGTTGTTGGGGGTGGCGCATTTTCCATGGGGTCCGCTCTGGGCCCTGGCCTAAAAAAGGCTTACGGGGAATGGTTGCGGACCCCGAGCTTTCACCAGTCCCATAGTGTGGTCGACGACTGGTGGACGCCATGGGGTACTGCCGCCTGAGTTTGTTAGGTCTGCTCGGTCCCAAACCTGCCCTCACGAGACCAAATGTCTTGGATTCTTCCTCTAGGTCTTTCACCTTTTTTGGAAGGTCTTTCCCAAAGAGCAGAATACGAGGTTCTGAACCCGGTGTTTTGCATAGTCCCGCAAATTTAGGGTTGAGGGCAGGCTTGATAATTTCCTTCCGTAAATTGTTTATTTCATATTGAGTGGTGCACAGCAGAGCTAATGTGTCTTGCTGATTTGTGGAGATGTCCGCACCATCAATGGACCGAGCATAAGATGTTATTCCTGCAGTCAGGAGTTTAAGGATTTTCTGGAGCTTCAACTCCAGGTTCCTGAAGTTCTGCCCCAAATGTCCCCAAATTTGGCTGTTTACAGCGGGTACATTCAATGATGTACAATTTACTGGGGCTGTATATAGTTCAAGAGCTCATTGACCACCTGTTCTTGTAGGGGTTTTGAGGACAGGTGGTTAATGCTGGCTGCAAGTTTCGGCTCTAATGGCCGACCCGCTTGTGGAATGGCCACGTAGCGGTTGACCACACCCAGCAGCTCTTCCTGATCCTGTACACCCTGCGTACTCCCGATATCTTCAGCCAGTGACCCCTCTTCTTTGACCAGCCCAGACCTGGTCGCCAATGCTGCCTTCAAAAGAAGGTGAAGCAATGGCCAGTGCCGTAAAGGGCACTGCGGGAGTGCCTGAACTCCCTTGGCGAGGCTGCTGCTGCTCTCTCAGCAGATCTCGCTGGAGCAATTGCTCCATAAAGCCGTTCCATGCGGCTTAGGCGGCTGCCTGTGTCGCTCTCGAGCGGTGAGGCATCTTCATCCGAATCGTCGGACACTACCGCCCAGTTCTGGCTGCAGGTACCTCCAGCCCACTGCTCAGGCAGCACGAGCGGTGCTGGGCTCGGCTCGGTAGTTATACCCGCCGCCTCTTGCCCCCCCTCCAAAGAGCATTCCTCAACGGAGGACGAACGGGGGCGAGCTGCAGACTTCTTTCCTCTGGTCTTGCTCATTCTTTCTGGAAAACAAGCAGACCACAGAGAAAAAGACACACGGCCACGGTAAAACTTACCTGTCGGCCCGACTTTTCAAATTGTAGCGGGAGCGCCTTGAACTCCCGTTCGTCGCGGGTGCACTGCATGAACGCTAATGTCGCGCATGCGTGCTGGACGGGGTCTTCACGTAGTCACTCACATGACTCCGAAGTAAAATCGTGTAATGGTGCAGCTTGGAAGGAGACCATTCGATGCTCACGGCTCTGCTGGCTCTTTGAAATAGCCATGGTGTCTTTATTAGCCTTTGCTGGAATCTTCCCTGAAATCAAATAATAACATTCATTTAAAGGATCACTGGCATTGTGAAATAATATTGGAGCTTCTTTATAATTCAGGACAGCTTCATTTTCATAGTGATAATATAGTGGTGATATTATCATAGTGATGAGCATATAATATGACATGTATGACCCGCTGATGTACTCCACCACTTTGTCACTTACTTAGTAATAGTTGTGTTGGCCTAGAACGTGTTCAAGTACTTGGTATCAGTGTGTGAGTGTGAGACATAGTGTGTGTGTGTGGACAGTATGTGAGTGTGAGACATAGTCTGTGCGTGTGTGGACAGTGTGTGTGTGTCAGACATGGTGTGTGTGTGTGGACAGTGTGTGTGTGTGTGTGGACAGTGTGTGTGTGTGAGTGGACAGTGTGTGAGTGTGAGACATAGTATGTGTGTGTGTGTGTGTGGACAGTATATGTGTGGACAGTGTGTGAGTGTGAGACATTGTGTGTGTGGACAGTGTGTGTGTGGACAGTGTGTGAGTGTGAGACATAGTGTGTGTGTGTGTGGACAGTGTGTGTGTTTCGACAGTGTGTGAGTGTGAGACATAGTGTGTGTGTGTGGACAGTGTGTGAGTGTGAGACATAGTGTGTGTGTGTGTGGACAGCGTGTGTGTGTGGACAGTGTGTGAGTGGACGGTGTGTGTGTGAGACATAATGTGTGTGTGTGTGTGGACAGTGTGTGTGTGGACAGTGTGTGTGTGTGGACAGTGTGTGTGCGGACAGTGTGTGAGTGTGAGAGTGTGTGAGTGTGAGACATAGTGTGTGTGGGTGGACAGTGTGTGAGTGTGAGACATAGTGTGTGTGTGTGAGACACAGTGTGAGTGTGAGACACAGTTTGAGTGTGGACAGTGTGAGTGTGAGACACAGTGTGTGAGTGTCATTGTTGTTGTTCCCACCCCCTGCAACTGAATACTGACTTGTTTTCTTACATTCCCAATTCTGATGGAGGTTCTCACCTCCTACATTAACTTGGTCCCTGTCTACTCTGCTTTTGCCACTGGTTCTCCAGCAAGCCAGTGTCATACAGAAGGAGGAAATAAATACTTGGAAGAATTACGTACTAATTCTCTGCTGCAGATTAGCTGAGATGAATAATTTGTTTATTCTTTTTACAAATTAAATTCTCTGAATCCTGAGCCAAGCAGATGCCATCCATAAATCACCACCGCTACCTTCTCCACAATGCCTTGACTTGGAAATTATCACTGAATATCTCCACACCCATCTCCATCTCTGGTACCCAGAGGACTAATAATCTCAGGACTCAGCAAGTGTATCCTGTTCCACATTCTCTATTTCTGTTGCTGTTATCTTTGGCCTTTGATTCAGCCCTGCGTGATTTAAGGGTTTAATCTCTCACAAAACCATGCTTCCTCCTCTCTGTCTCCCCATTCAACCTATTAAAAATAATGTTTGATCAAAGCTGTTGATTGCTGTCGCATGCTCATGTTCTCAGCTCAACATCTGATCCTGTTTATTAACTCTATTGTGAAGCATCCTGAGGCGGTCAGTGATAAACGGTGCTTTTGTTTTGTTATGTATGGTTATCTTCAGTTGAAAATGCATTTGAAAACTGTCATGTTCTATTACATAAATGAGGAAAAAGATGGCACAAAATATTAAAAACAAAGTAACCTGATTTACTCACTGGGGAAATAATTATGGTTAATTAAACGTAATGGCAATTTATTTTCACTAATAAGTGACCAATAATAGATGTCAATCTCCATTGCATTTGCAAGTAGGGAATTGTTTACGGTGCTCCGGTACATTGCTTGTTATTGCGCAGAATATTCAGCATTAATTACCCTACCATAGAGAGTGTGCAAGTGAGACGGGGGGAGTGAGAGGGAGAGACAGAGAGAGAGGGAGGGAGAAAGGGAGGGAGAAAGGGAGAGAGCAAGAGAGAGAGTGAGAGCGAGAGAGGAAGGGGAGAGTGATAGGAGAGAGAGAGAAGGGGAGAGAGAGAGGGGGAGAGCAAGGGAGAGAGTGAGAGCGAGGGAGGAAGGGGAGAGAGTGATAGAAGGAGAGAGAGGGAGAAAGGTGGAGAGAGGAAGAGAGGAAGCAAGAGAGAGAGAGTGAGCGAGCGAGAGAGAATGAGAGACACTGGGAAATGCTTGGAATCACTGCAACCTATTATGTGCAGAGAATCTGTTTCGTGAAAAGGAACAAGGCAATGAGAGGTTGTGGTTGTGAGAGTTTTCACATGTAACTGGCAAGAATTGTCAATGATCTGCTTCAAGCAGGAAGGTCCTTAAGGTATATGGTGATTAACTCTGTGATTAAATGGCCATAATAGGAGTGGCACAGCTGTAGACTTGCTGCCTTACAGTGTCAGAGACCCGGGTTTGATCCCTACTAAGGATGCTGTCTGTATGGAGTTTGTACATTCTCCTTGTGATTTGGTAGTTTTCTCCAGGTGCTCCGGTTTCCTCCACATTCAAAGACAAGCATATTTTTAGGTTAATTGTCTTTGTAAATTGTCCCTCGAATGTAGAATAAACCTTGTTTATGTCTCTAAATAATTAAAAAGAAAAAATATAACATAAAATTATGCAATGACGCAATAGGTCGTGGCATTAGTGGAGGGGCTGTGTGTCTGGGTAATGGGGCCCACATTCCTGCTGTCAGATGTTTGTGTTCAATACAGAGAAAGGGACCTTCCAGCAATCCCTCCCTAATGTTCTCTTCAGCACAATTCCCTGGTTGTTGACTCCCCACCTCTCTGTACTCATCTTTTCCAAAGCTACAATCTAACCCAGGGCCCTTGAGGTTTCGTAGAAACCCTGGGGAACCTTCTCATGCTGCCTCTCGTCCCTCATCATCCTCTCACCATCTCCTGATGCCCAGCGGGATGGTTAGAAGGACTCAATGTACAAGCTACTGGATCCAGGAATATCCTAGTGGATTGGGAGGACTGCCACTCAATGCCATCATCAGTCAGCACAATGAAACTAAACATTGGGTCTCTGTAGCAAACTGTGTATAAGGTGAGGTTGGATAGGCAAGGACTATTATCCCTGGAACTCAGGAGGCTTGGGGCTGACTTTACAGAGGTTTATAAAATCACCAGGGACATACATAAAGTGAATAGTCACAGACCCCAGGGTAGAATGTAATACGTAGAACTGTACACGCAGGACCGGGTCCTCTGGCCCACAATGTCTGCACCAAACATGACGTCAAGTCCAACTCATCTCCCTGGGTTGCACGGGAGCTCTGCAAATCCACGTGCCTATCTTTATTAAATGTCTCTATTGTACTTCTTTCCACCAAAATTGTTGTCAGCTCATTCCAAGCACCCACCAGTTTCTGAGTAACATTTACCCCCACACACATCCACCCCACACAGAGATCATCTCATTTAAACTTGTCCCCTCTGACTTAAAGGTACGCCCTCTCGTCTTTAACATTTCCACTCTGGGAAGAAGGTTCTGACTGTCTACCTTATCTATGCCTCTCATCATTTTATATATCAGGTCTCCAGGGTAAGGGAGTCTAAAATTAAAAGGCACAGGTTTAAGGAGAGAAAGGAAAGATTTACGCGGAGCTGAGGAACAAAGTTCTCTCCAGTCTATGGTGGGTATTTGGAACAAGCTGCCAGAGAAAGTGGTAGAGGTGAGTCTAATTACAACATTTAAAAGACTCTGGACTGGAACATGGACAGGAAAGGTTTGGGGGACAGAGGCTGTGCTGGCTTGGTCAGCAAGGATGAATTAGGCTGGGGGGGGGGGAGTCGCTGCATGTATAGCTCAATCATTCTATGTTGTTAAACTCGGGGACTTCCAGGCAACACAGGAATGCATTTCAGATACAAAACTATTAGCAGTTAACTTCTAGAGAAACTCAGTGGGTCAAGCAGCATCTGTGGTGGAACAATCTATTGGAGGAACTCGCTGAATTTCTGTAGCAGATATTTAAGAGTAGTAGTGGGCCTAGATTCACAAACTGGCAACCAAACTACGCTGGGACAATTACATCTTCATTGAGAGACGTCTGAGCAGGAAAGCTACTGCATCTGGTCTTTTACTCGACCAGTTTTTGCTACTTTTCATTAACGATACTGTCAAACACAGAACCTATGCCTAGAGAGAGACTTGCTGGGCATAAGCATAAAGTAACAAATACTCAATCCCTTGTTGACCCACAACTGTCATCAATGATAGTCAGCTCAAATGCAGCCGTGAAGAGACAATGTGACGATTATTTGCAATCAGTCCTTAAGCAGACATTCAGAGGCAACCTTCTGTCACCCCTGGACATTTTATTTATATGTTAAATTAAAATGATTACCAACAGCAGTGCAGAAGTATTGGTTTTGTGCAGCACAGATGACTGTGCTCTGTTAATGTTGGCCTCTTGCCTGATTGCTGCTTCAAGTTAAGCGATGCCTTGTTGAAGTTCCCTCTCAAACTCTCCCTGCTTCCCTGCCTGCTTCATCCAAATGTTCCAACTCCACATCAACTAGATGTGTTGAACCCACCTTATATTTAATTTGAGGATCGATGCCAATTGTAGATTTATAATGGTGTGACAGAGACCAGGCTAAAACTAAAAATGCACAAACGATGGGATTTTCTAAAAATCAAATATCTGTAGATGATTATTGACTGATATTGTGCTGTTTCCCTCCCTACAAATATTCCCGACCTTTAGTTTAGAGATACAGGGTGGAAAAAGGCCCTTCAGCCTACCGAGTCCATGCCGACCAGCGATTACCCACACACCTAGTTCAATCATACACACTAGAGATAGTTTATAGAAGCCAATTAACCTACAATCAACCTGTGCAGGAAGGAACTGCAAATGCTGGTTTACACCGAAGACAGACACAAAATACAAAACTCAGTGGGACAGGCAGCATCTCTGGAGTGAAGGAATAGTTGGCCTTTCAGGTCAAAACCCTTCTTTAGACTGAGTGTCAGGGGAGAGAGAAGCTGGAGGTATCATACGGTTCAAAACAAATCAGAGCTGGCACCGATGACCAACAAACCTTCACGTCTTTGGAATGTGGGAGGAAACTGGAGCACCCGGATGTAACGTGGTCACAGGGCATTCGTGCAAACTCCGTACAGACAGCACCCGTAAACAAGATCGAACCCGGGTCTCTGGCGCTGTGAGGCAGCAGCTCTACCACTGCCCCAACGTGTCAATGTTGAGTTTTCATAGAATAATATTTGTACAAAGTATTCTCCGCACCGCAACTACCTTCATTGATATGCAATGCATACAGGTGTTCCAAAGGATTGCAGAGATAATTTTCAGCTTGTCAGGAACCTGATGTGATCTAGTGTAATGAAAATTCTACACATTGTTCATATCTTACCAACATGACATTAATCTTAAACACTTTATATAACCAAACATTAACTTTAGGTACAGCAACTGACAGAATGCTAATCACTTCACCTGTGTATGGGAAAGGCACCCTAGCCAGACACACAATGATCAATGTGCATTGATTTATGTAAGTCCAGATCATGATCAATCTTCGGAACGTTCCTTCTGTCAGTAAAATGTAGGGGTGGGAGATTGCAACCTTCATGCGGTCCACCCTATTTCAACAAATGCAATCAACCTGGCGGGCACAAACAGAAGATCAAACAGAACACGTTGTCTTACAACTCTAGGCTGTGCACGCCACACGCAAGAAGAAGAGGTAAAATGGAGCTTCTGTTGATTTATATTTTTACAGTGAAGAACCAATAAAAACACAGAAAAATATTTAACTAAGGTCAGTTAGTTCATAAAGGAATTGAATATGGGAAGATTATCTCAGTAATACAGTGTGGTTCTGAACGTAGGTGGGTGCAGGTGAGGACGGATAGGTTGGTGGAAGTGGGGCAAGCAGACCTAAACAGTCTGGATTCAGAAACAGAGGACATCAGTGAGGGGGGGGGGAAGATTAAATGGAAACCTTAGGGGTAACTTTTACACAAGGGGTGGTGGGTGTATGGAACAAGCTGTCAGAGGAGGTAGTTGAGGCTGGTACTATCGCAATGTTTAAGAAACAGTTAGACAAGTACATGGATAGGATAGGCATCGAAGGATATGAGCCAAAAGCAGGCAGGTTGGACTGGTGTAGATGAGGCATGTTGGTCGACAGGGGCAAGTTGGGCTGAAGGGCCTGTTTCCACGCTGTATGACTTCATTGACAATGGCATGACCATGCTCTTTGACCATGACTCTATGACATTTCAAGTCCGCTGCCATCATCTATCAATTGATAGCTGGTTAATGCATCTTCCTTAACTGAAACAGAAAATAAATCATGAGACACGTTGATAGGTGTTTCCTGAGAAAAATGATGCTTTGTAATGATGCAGTGATGTAATTAATACAGAACCTGTCGAACAACCTCAGGGGAGTAAGGAGAACTTCTTGAGATGCAAATCTCTAAGCACATGGATCAATTTGCCATTGCTTTGTATAAACAGTACCTTTTCCCCCAATGGTATGATCATTTCTGGAACTGATGTGCTGCAATGCTGAGAACTATGTTCTAACTCTGCATCTTTCCCTTTGCTCTATCTACTTGTACATACGTTTCATTGTATTTATGTATAGTATTATCTGATTTGATTGGATACTGTGCAAAACAAAGCTTTTCACTGTACCTCAGTACCGGCGACACCACAAAACATAAACCTAATCTTGTATCTTGTATCTTGCTAATTATAGACATGAAACAAAACAAGTCCTTTCAGCCCACTATCCATGCCGACCAGCAAGTCTACATCTGTGCAAAGCACAAAGTGCTGGAGGAACTCAGTGTGTCAGGCAGTGTCTGTGGAGACAACGGACAGGCCTCAGTTTCGGCTCAGGACCCTTCTTCAGACTGATTGTCCCAATGAACATTAGTGGAGGCGGCATTGTTTCGTTAGGTGGCCCATTTGGCCTCCCATGCTGTTGGGAAACATGGATTATTCATTGTCCCAAATTATGCACTACAATTTATTTGTAATTATGGTTCAATAAGCTCCACTATCACTTCATGAAATTCATTGCAAGTAACATTTTAAAAGGACCAAAATATTTGCAGTGTGGATTTAAAATTAAATTTTAATTAATACATAGGGGCAGTGTGCTAATTTATAAAGATATTTTTGCACCTTTAGTGTTCCCATGACGTTTTAGGAACTGCTCCAACCAATGTTATTGTGATGAACTAACATTTTATTCAATGGCAGTTAGTTTTAATTGGAAGTATCTGTGCATTTGCTCATTAAATTGATAAAGCGAGCCATTATATAAATACTTTTACTTTGCAGAACAAGATGGTTCAAATGTTATTAAAGTGCAACATAGACCCCAGAGATATCAAGTTGCAAGGTTTTAACAAAAAAATAACTTTTGTGTTATCTGATGACCCAACATGTCATCTATCCATTGTCTCCACAGATGCTGCCTTACTTGTTGAGTTACTCCAGCAACTTACACAGCTGAATCAGGCAATTAGGTCAGGCAATCAGGTTTACAATATATTTCTTTTCCCCAAGGTTTCCCCACTTTCCTTTATAAATCCCATCAACATAATCTATTTTCAAATTCCTTGTAAATCCACCAGTGCAGTTTATCTCAGCTGCTCCACTTTTTAACCAATTCCTGGCTAAAGAAGCATCTCCTAATTTTCTATTTAATTTTTATTTGTGACTATCCTCTATCTGTGACTTCCTGGCTGACAAAACACTTCCATTGTATCGTGCTGGTATTTGCCAGCACTGGGCAGAAGGGAAGTGCCTGATCTTGCACTCTGAGCCACACTGGAAATTGGACCCAGCATTTACTTCCTCACAATGTGCGGTGAGGCCATTCAGCCCATTGAGTTTTCTATCAGTCCCATTTTCCACATAGTTTCCTGTAACCTAGTCTCTCTCACATCCCATTCATGTACATCCCAAACCCCGCCCTACCTATCTCCCCCCCAAGTCTACTTGGGGCTATTTATGGTTGCTAATTAAGACAGCAACAAGTTTTTGAGATGTGGGAGGAAACGGCATTTCCCAAGGAAACTCTTGTGGTCACAGGAACAGCGTGCAAACTCCACACAGACAACCAACACTAACTGCTTCCACTGTGGAGCCTCAGAGGTAGTGAGTGACACAATCTGTTGAGTTTCCCTAGCAGGGCATGGGTAGCAACCCCTGCTCTCGGCACGGATAGGCACAAAATGGAGGGGTAGGGAGATGAGATCTGTTCATGTTGGCATCATGTTTGGCACAAACATTGTGGGCTGAAGTGCCCGTTCCTGGGCTGTATTGTTCAATGTTGTATGTGGTTGCTTGGGGTTCCACTGTCTGGGGTTTCTCATTGACAAATCCAGATGACAAAGGAACACATCTCATATCTCATTCTACCTGAGGGGGTCCATCTTGCTCATGGAATTACACGTGGCACTGCCCAAATGCTGGATTTTGCACGTAAGGCCATGTCCCTGCCAGAGTATTACATGGAACATAGAATAGAACAGCACAAGAACAGGCCCTTCAGCCCACAATGTCTGTGCAGAACATGATGGCAGGACCAATTGTTATCTGCCTGCACATAACCCATATCCCTCCATTCCCTACATGCCTATCCAAAAGCCTTTTAAATGCTGCAATCAAACCTGCCTCAACAACCACCCCATGGCAGCACATTCCATGCACTTACTACCCTGTATTTAAACAATTTGCTCCTTTCAACGTTACCTCTCTCACTCTAAAGCAATGCCCTCTCGTATTTGATCTTTCCATTCTGAGAAAAAGATTCCGACTCACTCCGCTATCTATGCCTCTCATAATTCTATATACTTCTATCAGGTCATCCTGCAACTTTTGGCGTTTCAAAGAAAACATACGTTTAGCCAACCTCTCCCTGTAGGTAATATCCACTAATCCAAGCAGCGTTCTGGTAAACCTCCTCTGCTCCTTCGCCAAAGCTTCCACATCCTTCCTGTGTTGGGACGTATTTATAATTTAATTAGAGACATGGAGTCGTGCAGCAGGGAAACAGTCCAAACCCCATCCCCTTCCTAATTTGTCCATGGCAACCAAGATGCCTTAAGATTTCAGTACTTTCCATTTACACTTCAAATTTTTAGCATCTGCAATATTTTGATTTTGCCCTTCAACATTGTTCAGCACCCACTATAACTGGGGATCCCATCCGTTCAATGTGAGGAGACCATTGTCTTGAGGGAACAGATTATGAATTCTCTTTAAAGGTTATCTCTTGCTGTTACTTCGAAAGCCTATTCTCAGCAGCAGCTAACAGACCTGGGCTGTGGGAATGTGTTATACTGCAGAACTGATAAGAAAGGTGAATACTTTCCAATGACAGTGTCCTTTTTAAACCCTTTTATTTCAAATAGCACAAGGTGTATTAAACTTCTGAAGCTTCATTTTCCTTCATATTTTGCTTCTTTAAAGGATAGGCTGTGGGTTGTTATCATTAAAACAAAATGTTCGGAGAAACGCCAAGTAGCAGAAAATAGTTTCAGGCAAATCAGACAAATGGATAACTACATGGGGGACAAAGAAGTGAGGGAGAAAGGGAACAGGATGGTAGAGAAGGCAATGAGAAACAAAGGATGGAATGAGAGGAACAGAGCCAGGGAGAAACGGAAAAGGAACAGTGAGAAAGATAGAACGAGAGAGGTATAGACAGGAAGCCACATTTAAAGGAAAGGAGAGGAGAGGGTAGGAAGAGGAGAGAGAGAGGGAGAATGGGGATGAGCAGAGGAGGGGAGAAGAGCAAGAGAGAGGGGGAGAAGGAGGGGAAAAAGAGAGCGAATAGAAAATGTGATTAAAAGAGAGAAAAATAGGAAAGGGGAAGGAAGATCAGGTCAGTGTGCAGTGAGAGTTCAGTGCTGCAGGCTGTATCACTGAACTCATTAACTTGACTCTGGAGGGAGAGTGCCGCAGGAACTCAGATACTTGCCATTCTGTTCACCGTCCCGCTGATATCACCCTGATCTTCAAACACTGAAGAAGATCTTAATAACCTTCTATAGTAATCACAATGTAAATATTGTAGAGACAAAATGAGCAAGGTTTAATTTTAAATATGCATCTGTTGGCAGGGCTTCTGATTACAAGCCTCAACCTCTCTGCACACGAGAAGATGTTATCCACATAATTTTCAGCAGGAAATTTGCTGAAAGCATTTCCCTTGGCTATTAAAAGCAGTTCCACTGATAATGGGATTGTAGAAGACTTGGAACTTTTATAGTATTATGGTAATGGGATTTAGGATTGGGATTAAAACAAGGCTGAGCCTTTTTCTGTAACCCACCATTTTATCCATTTTAACTACATTACAGTTTCTGGTATGAGAAGATATCGGCAATGACTACAAATATCACATTGAGGTTAACATCCACTGATATATTATACGGTAAGGCTCATCATTGTGAGGTAAATCTTAATAAAGTTGTCATCTAGAATTTGTCTCTCCACCTTCAATGGTTATCTGCGGTGGTAAAAGCATCAGACTTGTAATTAATCTGCAGCCCTGAGTGGAAATCCCAGCGTGGAACTTGTGTTCAGTTAATAATTTGGAACAACAACCAACTTAATTTTCATGACCGTTGAAAAACTGATGGAGCTGTTGAATGAAACTGATCTAGTTCATTAACAGACTTTGGACAATTGACGTTTCTTGTCTGGTCTGGCCTGCATGTGATT
This sequence comes from Okamejei kenojei, assembly GCA_035221665.1. Classification (NCBI taxonomy): domain Eukaryota; kingdom Metazoa; phylum Chordata; class Chondrichthyes; order Rajiformes; family Rajidae; genus Okamejei; species Okamejei kenojei. The sequence goes on along the minus strand of CM069159.1, from coordinate 37,459,174 downwards.
CCAGGCCCAGCCATATGTTTGACATTTGGCCCAATGAGCTACTGTAGGGTTAGCATCTTCCCCAGGACAATTAGTGATAGTCAATCAATGCTGAATCAATTCCGTGATGCTGAAACACGATTGTTTTTTCAAGATTGCACTGTCTTTAATGAGATCTATCATGATCCCCACCTGTCTGAACCCTCCTTCCCTCTGCTCTTCATCTATTTCCTTTTTCTTATAAATGGCCCTGGATCAGTTTTAGTTGTTAAAGTTCAAACTAATCCATTTAACGTCTCATCTTCGAGCTCCTTATGAAGACTAATGGTTGGGGATATGAGAAAATTCCCAAACCCAACGCAAACACGTCCAATTTAAACAGCTCCTTGTAATTTAATTCCCCGTTCTCATGGAGTTCATTTTTCACTTCTCCGTAATACATTTTGTACCATGGGACTGATGGAGGCAGTTAATTCCAGCCCATCAAGCTGTCAGCGAGTGGGCAAGTCTTCCTTCAACTGAAAGACCATGATAGTATCCGGCTTGTTCAGATTCATTATGTGCTGCAAATTGCACACTGCGCACAGGAGCATCAAATAATGAGACTTCTATTCATTTCAATTCCAGTGCTTTATTGAATTTTATCAGTTTGTTGATGAGCAGAGTGCCATTGTTTTGGATGCTGCAAATAATATAAATCAAAATGTTATAGAGGGGAAACTAGGTAAGACAGGCTATCCATCAATTATTTGTTGCAGTGACATTTATTTACTACACGGTGCACAATTTGAAAACTTGAGGAGATAAAAATGTATTTACAACTTTGAATGCCATTTACCTGGCTGACAGACATAAGAGGATCAAAAATAATATCCGGCTCAAACCAAAAGGCATTAATATCATAGATTTCTATCGATGGGTTCATCTGAATTTTTAATAGCAGTCAACCAAATTGCTATGCTTTAATGAAGTTAACATTTTGAAGAACAGTCACACTCCATGGTGTGGCCACTGATACTAATGGATTTGATCAATGTAATTAAAGAGAGTAATAAAAATGAATGATGTTTAATAATTCATCAATGTTTTTCAATGTTTTTTCCTGATGTTATGAGGCTTTGGGGTTGAGGTGGTTCCTATGTGGCCTTGTCATCCAGGTTGGTTTTCCCAATTCAGTGCTGGGGAAGTGTTGCATGGTCAACGAGTGCTGGATTTTCATGGATGGGAGAAACTCCATTGAATAAAGTGAGAGCAGAGCTCGCTCCCGTGTCCTGACTATGATCAATGGGATTCATAGGATGTCATCCATTCCTACTTGTGGGAGCTTGTTGTGTATAATTGGTTCTTGCATTTCCTCATTCCTCAAAACATACACCATTGGCTGTGAATTATTAGCTCGTGGTTGTGAACTACAAATTGCTCTTCCATTTGTAAGATTCAGGAACAGTTCTCCTTGTACCCCCTCTTCCTTCTATGTAACTACATAATGATGTAGGTGTCACACTGTTAATCCTCTCTCTCTGCATTTCAGCCTTTGGCAGTAACAAATTCAGCGCTGAATGCTTGCCAACAGAAATACAGATAAATTGTTGAGCTTCAGTCTATCATTTACCATTAATGAGTATAACATTACATGAATTTATCAAGTTCCAATTACTCCCCGTGCTAATAAGTGGGGGAGGATTCACAGTGTGTGCTGAACTGCATGTGTCATAGTTTAATTCTAGAGAGTTGAACCAGTAAACCAGCGACCAATCTACTCGTGGCTGGACTTCCATTTGTACCAGCTGTTGCTGAATCTTTGGTGCCTATCCGAGTAGGTTTGAATTGGCAGTGAAAAGATTTGCTCCACATTGATTGGAAGTCAAGTCTAATTGGACATATTAGAGATTTGAGGTATGATTTTGTGTGGTGAGGAGAATATTGTTGGTTCTTCTCCCAATCTTTAACTTTTAATGGGTAGAAATCATGGGTATGCTCCATGAGACCATGATCCCATCTAAAGCATCTACATGAGGTGCTGCCTCAAGAAGGCAGTGTCCATCATCACAGATCCCCACCCACTAGTCCAGGCCCTGATCTCGCTGTCACCATCGGGCAGGAGATGCCGCAGCCTGAAGTCCCACAACACTCTGCTCAGAAACAGCTACTTATCTACATCCATAAGTTTCTTCAACCAATCTGCACAATCCTAATTCCACTTCAACGGTGGAACACCATGGACCACCTCTTGCACTATCATGTACTTTCTTACTGTGTTGTTGTACAAATGTCTTGTCTGCACAATATTTTTATTTTTCATATCTTGTGTTATTTATGTATAAGTTATCTCCTGTGTGTTGCATGCATGCCTTTGGTGCAGCAGTAAGCAAACATTTCACTATATCTGTACCTCACCACACTTGTGCATAGAATAATAAACATGACTTGAGCATGATGTGCTTTTGTGAAACTAATCATTAAAAATCACCTCCTTTACCACATGCTTTGTGTAAGGCTTCCTCTTTGAGGGATCAGCTCTCCAATGGGAAGTGGCTTGGCCAATGACTGAGAGCGATGTTGAGCCTTGATAATGGGTGGGAACAAGAGGAAGCCATTCAGCCCATCGAGGTAATTCTGCTGCTGGATCAAAAGGCTGGTTAATCTGAATCTTAACTCTATTTTCTGTTGGAGTCTCGCAATGAAGTATGAGTCTGAGACAGTACCCAGAACATCTGCTGGAGAATCTATTAAAAAAGCATTTTTAGATGACTTTGGATTCCAATTCCAGACATTTGAATAGTTATTTCAGTTATAATGACTTAAGTTTTATTAGTTTTGAAATGTCATTGAATTATACTGAATGACAGAATATCTTGGAAACCGTTACAGTTATTGGCTTCTAATCCTGGGGAGCATTTTAGCCTTCAGACAAAATTCTCTTCACTGTTTCAGGAAGAGGATTTGTTTTGCACTATTCCATCCCAGATTTACGAGGATTTTGCCAGGACCCGAGGGCCTGAGCTTCAGGGAAAGGTTGCACAGGCTAGGAATTTATTCCTTGGAGCACAAGAGGCTGAGGTGTGATCTTTTGTCTGTATAATATCATGAGAGGAATAGATAGGGTGAACGCACAGTCTTTTACCTCAGGTGGGTGAATCAAGAACCAGGGAACTTGGGTTTAAGTTGCGAGGGAAAAGACTTAATAGGACCCTGAGGAGCAACAGAGAGTGGTGGGTGGGTGTTTGGAGGAGTTGGTTGAGGCAGGTACCCTCAGCAAAGGGAATCAAGATCCAGAGAACATAGGTTTAAGGTGAGGGGTGGAGAGAGGGGCAGCTTTTTCCACACAGAGGGTGGTGTGTATATAGAATGAGCTGCCAGAGGTACTATCACAATATTTAAAGGCCTTTTGAACAGGTACATGCATAGGAAAGATTTAAAGTGATATGGGCCAAATGTGGACAGGTGGGACTTGTATAGATGATGCATCTTGGGCAAGTTGGGCCGAAGGGCCTGTTTTCATGCAGTATTACTCTATGACAAGACAGGATCTGTATGCAAACAAGTCTGCATGAGGATCGGGTTGGGTAGCAGGTTTGTGATATGATTCAACTAAGGTAAATTCTACCCTTGTCCAGGGAAGGTTGTTCACCTAAATCTGGGCCACAATAAACGGATAACTGGTCACCAGTTCATAACTGTTTGGTGAATCATATTCCACTGTTGTTTATGGAAACTTTCAGAGTTGACTTATACTGTATGTTAACAAAGAATCTCACTGTACCAAGTTCCCCTGAAAATAAAGTATCAATCAATCAATATTTATTTAAAATCATTGTGTCAGTTTTAAAATGGCTGAGATGCCTTGAAGCTGAATAGCAACACATGTATACAGTTTTTGCTTGTGTTATGTTTTCTGAAATTTGTTATTGGAATATAATTGGCGCTGATTTCAGATGGAGAAATGGGTGTTTGTACTAATGGAGGGGATCTTGTTCTCCACTGTCCTAATTCCACACCGTCAGTCTAGGGCTTTTAGGGCAAATTTACACATCGCCACGGAAATTAATAAGGAGAGATCTTCACCACAGCACATCCCTCTGGCACTTGTACATCTTCAGCATTTGATCAGCAACTTTATTAGAGATTTGGAGAGAAAACGAGTGAAATAATGAGCTGCCCGGAGACTTCCTGATGTATTTCTGTTCTTCTGTGGTCTAGAAAACAGATAAACCATTTAATTCGATAGTATCACAAGATTGAAGCGTCAACAATTATCTGTGAGAATCACTTTATCTTTGCGTTTAGGAAATAGATTAATCAAATAAATGGTTAGATTCATATCAAGGCTGATGTAAACCCCTGCCAGGCAGTCTTGTGGAGACTGAGACCAAGCCCAATTTTCAGCTTGAGATGGGAGTTATCAGTAAAGACATAGAGTTATAATTCACCAAATCTGTGCTTACCCATTAGAAAAGTAGAGTCAAGTTCAGTCCTCTTCTTCCTCTTCTTCTTGCGTGTGCTGTGCACAGCCTAAATTTGTTGGACAACTTGTTCTATTTGATCTTATTTGATTGATTGCATTTATCAAACCAGGGTGGATAAATGCACCCCAAGTTCAGTCCTCCATGAGGCAGGAATGGGTTTGGGTTAAAATCCAAATATTTTACCACTCACCCTTCCCTCGCCTGCAAGGAATTTCAAAACTTAAGCTTATAAGATAAGATAAGATAAAACGTCATTCATCACCGGAGGGAAATTGGTCTGCCTCCAGACCAGGTACACAGAAAGTTGAAATTAAAAGTGAAAACAAAAAGAAAAAGACAAGGGACTGTTGTCTGGCTGCCGTGTGCACATCGTCTTGACCAGAACTAATGAACAACACAGACTTATTCCCTGGGCAGAGGACTCTAAAGTAGAGTGCCCCCCCCTCCCCCACACCGGGCCCCCCTCCCCCACACCAGGTCCCCCTCCCCCATGCCGGGTCCCCCCTCTCCCACGCTGGGTCCCCCCTCCCCCACGCTGGGTCCCCCCTCTCCCACGCTGGGTCCCCCCTCCCCCACACCAGGTCCCCCCTCCCCCACGCTGGGTCCCCCCTCCCCCATGCCGGATCCCCCCTCCCCCACGCTGGGTCCCCCCTCCCCACACCGGGCCCCCCTCCCCCACACCAGGTCCCCCTCCCCCATACCGGGTCCCCCCTCTCCCACGCTGGGTCCCCCCTCCCCCACGCTGGGTCCCCCCTCTCCCACGCTGGGTCCCCCCTCCCCCACACCAGGTCCCCCCTCCCCCATGCTGGGTCCCCCCTCTCCCACGCTGGGTCCCCCCTCCCCCACACCAGGTCCCCCCTCCCCCACGCTGGGTCCCCCCTCCCCCACGCCGGATCCCCCCTCCCCCACGCCGGGTCCCCATTGTTTATGGCCATTAGTCTTTCATTGATGTAATGAGCTTATAATTCAGCCTCACTGATGGAGATAAAAATCTCTTCTGCATCAAATTGCAAGATGTTGAAAAACTCAGGGGATGAGGTAGCATCTGTGTTTAGTTTAGTTTAGATTATTGTCACGTGTACGGAGCAGCTCCAGGGCAAGGGTTTGATGATCAGAACCCAGCTCCAAAATGGCATGTCGCCACACCACTAATGATTATTGTATTCAAGCGGGCAGAGAATGTTGGTGCAAGAAGTGGAACAAAAATCAGACGTGCAATAAGAAGCATTATCTGAAGGATGGAACTTGCAGAATAGGGCTTTAAATTATAGAACCTTTGCATTACAACTTTGAGTGTTTGAAGTAGAATGTGTTCCAATCTGAATATGAATAACTTCCCTCTCATAGAGCACAGAGTTTCTGAAAATACTGTAATAAAACACTTACAAATGTGATGATTGAGTAATTAGGTATTTAGTATTGTATCAGTTTTAATAATTCAAAAATTCAATTAAAAGTTAATTAAATATTATGGAGGTTTAATGATGGGTGTAAGTTGGCCTTTTAAGAGGTGCTAATCAGGTTGTATGAGATTTCTTTGCATTGTAAACTAGTTACTGGCTTGCTAAAATGATGCTGATCAATATTGCACTTGTTTATTAAGTATTTATGTGCGTTGAGGAAAGGTTAATTAATAACTTGGTAACTAAGAGACCATTAGAAACGACTGATAGAATGGCAGATGGAAACTGGAAGAGATTTAGGTTGATCTGAAACTAGTCCACTAGCGCGGACATTGTCATTGACACTGGAAGTCTAGATGGTGTCAACAGATAATAGACAATAGGTGCAGGAGGAGGCCATGCGTCCCTTCGAGCCAGCACCGCCATTCAATGTGATCATGGCTGATCACATTGGAAGGGAGGTTGGTTTGCGTGATGGTCTGGGCTACATCCACATTTTTATACGATTTAATGTGGTGTTGGATGGAGTTTTTGCCAAAACACACTGTGATGCATCCCAATAAAATACTTTCTACTCTGCATCTGTAGAGGTTGTCGAGAGTTCTTGGGGACATGCCGAACTTCCTAAGCCTTCTAAGGTGTGCTTTCTTGGTCTTTGCTTCGATATGGGTGGTTCAGGACAAATTGCTGGTGATATTTACACCTAAGAACCTGAAGCTTTCAACCATCTCTCCTTTGGCGCCTTTAATGCAAACCGGGGAATGTGGACCGCTTCACTTCTCGAATCGATCACCCTTTGTCTTGCTGTCATTGAGTGAAAGGTTGTTGTCTCGACACCAGGTTATGAGGTTCTCGATCTCCTTCCTGTACTCCGTCTTATCATTATTTGATATCCAACCCACCATGGTGGTGTTGTCTGCGCATTTGTAAGTTGAGTTTGGCTTAACGGTCGTGGGTGTATAAGGATATTGTATCACTTGCTGATAATATTCGATGCACTTGCTGATGAAGTCAGTCATGACAGTGGCCTACTCAAGATACAAGATACATTTATTTGTCACATGTGCCAGTTGGCACAGTGAAATGTGTGTTCACCATACAGCCACATAACCAAAACTCATTTAGGTTGGCTGCTGAATCCCTGAATATGGACCACATCACCAGATAATGCATTCACTACACAAAACAAGTTCTTTGTCAAAGGTTTTGCAGTGCCAGGATGAACACTTAATTCCTGGAGATTTGTCATGGAGAGGTGCCCCTTATCACAAAATGACTGCCAGTAGGATGGCTGGTTTAGACTCCTCAAGCAGTAATAAATTCATGTCCACAGAAAATTATAATTATTGATTGTATAAAAATGCAAATCACAATCTCTTCCTTGTTATCAAAACCCATTTAGCAGAGGCAGATATGTTTCATATACATACCATTGAAATCAACATGAATAGGTCTGAACATTAATCACACAAATGAAATAAGATAATAGTTAATGGTTCAGTAGACATTTCTGTGAGCTTTTAGGTGATTTGAATTATTGGACATTCGATAAATTGTTGAATAAAATCATTGTTATTGGTGCACGGAATGTCAGGGAGTTCTTACACATACAAAGTAAACTTTGTACAGAGCAACACTTAACTCCTTCCTGTATAGTTTTTGTCAATGAAATGTTTAACTTGCAAGAAAAGCAAGGGGTATCTTAACAAGACATCTTTACCACCCTTTCAGGAGAGACAAGGCAGACTAAGGATAGACACAAAAAGCTGGAGTAACTCAGTGGGTAATGCATTACCTCTGGAGATGTTTCAAAGACCCTTCTTCAGACTCTAACCCTAATCCTAACTCTGGTTCCTGAACGGAGGCTTGTGTAATGATTAAGTATTGTCCATTTTTCAATATCTTTAAAAAGAAAAGAATGGTAAGAAATTTGTGGTGCTGCATTATACCAGGCAAGAAGATTCGAAGTTTAATATCTATTTTACTTCGGAGTCACGTGAGTGACTTCGTGACCCCGCCAGCATGCCTGCGCAGCATATCGTCGCGCGCACTCGCACCAGCAGGCTGGGGGGGGGAGTACTCTCTCTCCTCCGGCTCCTTCACAAGACCGGCAGGTGAGTATTACCTTCCTTCACAGCATGGACAAGGGCGGCAGGACGACGCTGTCGAGGAGCTGAGCTGAGCTGCGGCCAGCCGACAGCCCTTGTCCCCGGAGCTGCAAGGAACGCCGGCAGCTTTAAAGCACGGTGGGGGCAGGAATGCGGAAGTCGGGTGCTCCCGCTGATACAGGGGCCGACTCACCCGAATGGGTTACCGCCCCGGAGCTGGAAGCAACGGGTCCAGACTCCAAGCCCCCGTCCCCCAAGAGAATAAGAGGTGAAACAGGTACGTGGCAAGGGGTCTTGTTTCTTTACAGGCAACCTCTCCCCGAGCTCCAGTAGAGGGGGCTGGGCCGGGGGACAGCCGCACGACAGGGGAGCCCTGCAAAGTGCATTACGTACCGCAGCCAGGGATATCTACCATCGTGCAGCCCGGCCATAACACTGCTGCGTCGTGTAGGCCTGCTGGAGCAGATACCGCCGACAACACACCCCGTCAGGCTGCGGTCAAGGGCGGAGGTGGCAGCAGGAAGTGGTCGGTCAGCTCAGCGCTGTGAGCGGCCGACCATGCGCCTCCACGTCAAGTAATGGGCATGTGTGGAGGTAAGCCTGCACGGACTCCGGGGAGCCAGGTTCCGGGGGCCGGCGCCGAGTCAACTCACCTGCCTTCTTATCAGCCAGGTGGGCCGCCACAGTCTGGGAGAAGACAGACTAGCGGAGAGTCCGTGCGGGAGTCGTATGACCCTACTTGGGCTGTAGGTCACGACGACCTGCCATTGGACCATAGACCCTAAGGGGGTGAGGTCCGATGGTGGAAGCCCCAGTGAATTCGCAGGGCCTGGGGAAGTCGGCTTGTCCGCTGCATATAGCAGGGACGGTCGCATTGAGCGGTTGGAGCTCTTAGTGGTGCAACACCTCCAGCGGGACCGAGAACGAGAAGAACGGGACTCGCGGGCATCTACCAGCCGTGCAAGGACTCCGCTCAGCTCCTCATCGTCTCCAGCCAGAAGCATTAATGATTGCCCAGCTGCTGAGTTTGACGACGACCAGGGACAGCCAGTGACCGCTGAACCAGAGCATGAGGAGGATATGCTGGAGGTGGTGAGTGAAGTTTGCCGTTTCTACCAGACAGGTGAACCCTGCACCACGAATTGGCAGGCACCATTGATTGCCTACTTATGCACCAACTCTCGAGTCAGATTCTCAATAATACCTTGGAGAAAGGTTCTCCACGGGCATAACGGCGTTTGCTAAACCCTGGTCGGGGATAATGTGTCCAGTAAACAGCATGATGCACTGGCACTCCTATGCAACGCCCAGTATGAGATAAATTGCCTGCGTAAGAGCTCCATATAGCCCACACTAAACCCCAAATTCGCGGGGTTGTGCCGACCATTACTGCTCCACCGCCGCATCAGTTGTTTGGAGACCTGTCCAAACAGGTGAAGGGACTGGACAAAGGAGGCCAAAACAGTGGGCCTCATGAAACTCCATCGGCCAGAGTTCACCCATATCACTGGCAACAGCCTAATACAACCTGTGAACCAAGGCTGCCGGATAGGGCACAAAGATTCTACCTACCTCCATCTCAACAAATACAACGACCTTTTAGGGCAAGGCCAACAGCGGCCTGCATGGGAAATGCGGCCGCCGGGCCGTCAACCTCCATAACGTCCACCCGAAGCACCGTATGTATGGAACCGCCGTTCACTATGGAGGTAAGGGGGTCTGGCTCCTCACACGCCGTAGTATCCCTCCTGTACGAATAGGTGGGCGATGGCGGGCGGCCTTGGACATATGGGAAAACTGTCAACACAGATGAGTTTATTTTACAAAGTGTTCAAGGGTATATAATTCGTTGGAGGTATAGATTCCCATACCTAGCATTCGCCTCGTAGGAATTTACTCTATCCCAAAAAGAGGTGGAGGCAGGGCATGCTGAAATTATATGGCGAGCAGGGAAAAGTAGTAATTGGCATAACCAAGCATGGACCTATTGAGTTGAGTTTAATATGTTCACCAGCAGTAAAAAAGAAGAGGGATGTCGGATTATAATCGATTTAGCTGAGTTGAACACTTTTGTACAATATACCCATGTCAAAATGGATGCTTTTGGAACAGCTAGGTGGAAGCTTTACTCAGGGTACTTTATGGCATGTATCGATTTGAAAGAAGCATGCTATACGGTGCCCATCGCTGAGGCTCGCAGGGAATTCTGAAGTTGTCTGGAAGGGTGCATTGCCTAATGGAACCATCACAGCCTTAGGCTGTTTACCAAGTTGGTATTTACCTGTATTGGCTCTTCTCCGACAACAAGATTATAGTGATGGCATATTGGATGAAATCCTTATAGTGGGGCAGACCCTCCAATTGGCAATTCAAGGAGTGGCTGCAACCAAGGCTCTGCTTGAGAAGTTGGGATTGTAATCCATCCAGACAAATCAAAAACTGCACCCGGTACGGGTTATGGATTTGGTGTTCACCTTAGACACTAATTTAATGAAGTTTATCATTCCCACTAATAAAGCTACTGCTATATCAGAAGAGTGCCACAATCTTCCTTGCGCCAGGGTATCGACCATGCGGCAAACAGCAAGTTATTGGTATTGGTAACTCTAAATTGGAAACTACATTCCCAGCTGCACGATTCGGACCGCTACACTACCGAAATTCACAAAGGTCACAAATCACAGCATTAAAAAGCAAATGCTGGCTGCTTTGATCGGGCACTTCGGTTACCACCGGAAGCTAGAAACGAGCTATAATGGTGGGTAGATAATATTAAAGAATGTCATTGACCTATTATAGGGAGCAACCCTGATGTTGTGCTACTAACTGACACAAGTGCACCAGGCTGGGGAGCAACTGGTACGATGTCTAGTTGTGGTGGCAGATGGAACTCTCATGAGTCTACATTCCTGGAGTCACATGGGATAAACTATATAGAAATGCTGGGGGCATTTCATGGACTGCGGGCTTCTGTACTAATTCATGGGATTACATGTCCGCTTTCGAATAGATAATGCTACAATAATGGTTTACATCAATCATATGGGTAGTATCAGGTCGCTAGTTGCAATGAATTGGCTAATACAATTTGGCACTGGTGCATTGAAAGAAATATTTGGATTACTGCGACCTATTTGCCTGGGAAGCTTAATTCAGTGGCGGACACCAGGTCACGTGTCTTCAATGACAACATTGAGTGGATGTTGAACCCCCAAATTTTGGAGATATTATAGCTCAATTTGGGGACACCAGATATTGACCTATTTGCGTCCAGGCTGAACCATCGAATACCAACGTATGTGTTGTGGGAACCAGACCCTGGGGTAATAGCATTGGATGCGTTTTTATCCATTGGGGGAAATGGGTTGCTACGCGTTTCCCCCATGCTGCCTCACCAGTCGAGTATTGCAGAAAATTAAACTAGACTCTGCAACTGGCATATTGATCATTCCCGACTGGCCTACACAACCATGGTACCCGATGGTTGTAGAAATGTACAACAACCATGGATGGCGATTGGGAAACATCCCAAATTGATTACTCACTCCATTACAGGGGGGTCAGTCATCCTTGCCATGGTCATTAAACTTGTTGGCTTGCAGGTTCTGAAAAGACCGCTCATCCGGGCAGGCATCTCGTCAAGAGCCATGAACCTTATTGCAGCATCGTGTCGGGAATCAACCCGGAAACAATATCTCACTCAAAGGAGATTGAGAGGGGATCTTATAGAAACTTACAAAATTCTTAAGGGGTTGGACAGGCTAGATGCAGGAAGATTGTTCCCGATGTTGGGGAAGTCCAGGACAAGGGGTCACAGCTTAAGGATAAGGGGGAAATCCTTTAAGACCGAGATGAGAAAGACTTTTTTCACACAGAGAGTGGTGAGTCTCTGGAACTCTCTGCCACAGAGGGTAGTTGAGGCCAGTTCATTGGCTATATTTAAGAGTGAGTTGGATGTGGCCCTTGTGGCTAAGGGGATCAGAGGGTATGGAGAGAAGGCAGGTACGGGATACTGAGTTGGATGATCAGCCATGATCATATTGAATGGCGGTGCAGGCTCGAAGTGCTGAATGGCCTACTCCTGCACCTAATTTCTATGTTTCTATGTTTCTAAATCAGAAAGTGGGAGGTTTTCTGTGCCCGGAACAACAAGTCCTCCAACTCGGCAACAATACCGGATGTGTTGGAGTTTCTAGCAGGCCTCCATTTGATGCTGTCCTCAGCTACAGTGCCATCAACAGCGACAGGAGTACGCTGTATTCATACCTGGATATAGGTATCAGCTCCCACCACCTGGTGTCTAAACTAATGAGGGGAGTATTCAATACCAATCCCTCCACGACCCAGATATACATTAACGTGGGATGTGGGGATCGTGCTGACCCTACTGAGGAGCTGGGCTCCAATAGATGAGCTACCATTTGAAACAGCTCACCCTTAAGGTGGTGATGCTCATGGCACTGACGACAGCCCAACGAGTCCAGACGTTACAAAAACTGCGACTGGACAGCATGGTGGCCAACCCTGGCCAAATAAAATTCTTTGTTAAAGAGTTATTAAAACAGCACAGGCCAGGGGCGCATGGGCTGCAGCTGGAAATTCGGGCGTACCCTGTAGATGCCACACTCTGCATAGTCCACCATCTCCACCACTACATCCGAGTTACTGGAGTTATCAGGATGAAGGAACAGGGGCTCATCATCAGTCATAAAACCTCCGCATCATCGGGTGACTACACAGACGATCGCCAGGTGGCTCAGGGTGGTGCTCGATGCAGCAGGAGTTGCTACTAACATTTTTAAGTCTCATTCCACCAGGGCTGCAGCGAGAGCCATGGAGGTGCCCATGGACCACATTCTCGCCACCGCGTGCTGGGCCAGTGGGGAAAAACCTTTCAACGGTTCTATAACAAGCCTCTGGCCGTTCCTGCGACATTCGCAGAAGCTATCCTGGGTACCGCTCAGTAAATGTCTGGCCCCGGTTTAGGGGTTGTTGTTTATTTGATTAATAAATTGTGTTGATTTTTCAGCCACTGTCAACTGAACTCCATCAACAGTCTTACTCCATCAGAATGGCGGCAGTGTGATAAGCATGGACGTTGTTCAGGGCGTGAAATCACAGAGCTTTGAAATATTCACGAAGTCACTCACGTGACTCCGAAGTAAAATAGTAAGATTAAACGAGAACTTACCAAGTTTGAAGGTTGATCTGTATTTTACGAGGAGTCGCGGTGAGGGATTTCGTGCCCACCGCTCCCACCCTCTATCATCAGGTCAAACAGGTAGTTCTACGGTTTTCATCTTACTATTTTTAGTCATGGTTGGTTCTGTGATTCCACACCGCTGCTTTGAAGGATGCTGCGCAGGCGTGCTGGCGGGGTCTTCACGAAATCCCTCACCGCGACTCCTCGTAAAATACAGATCAACCTTCAAACTTGGTAAGTTCTCGTTTAATCTTACTAGTTTACAGTGAATTTCTTAATCTCAGAGAAATGTTTGGACAGTGTTATTTCATATCCCATCACGACAGCTGTAGAATTTAAATTTAGTTAATAATCCTGAACGTCATCATTACGAAAGCTACAAAATTATTAATCTGTCATGTCCGATACACTGCCTGCTCTTCCAAACCCACAATCAACTTCCTCAGTCTCATTCTTATGTATGTGTGTGTGTGTGTGTGTATGTATGTGTATGTATGCATGTATATGTGTGTGTACGTATGTATGTGTGTGTGTGTGTGTCTGTGTGTATGTATGTATGCAGGTATGTATGTATGTGTATGTATATATGTATGTGTGTATGTATGCATGTGTGTGTGTGTCTTCATCTATTCATTCATTAATTTATTCATTCAGTTATTGCTCTAAGAGTCACATTTATTGCCCATCCCTAATTGTTCTTGAAATGAACAATTGTCAAGTTCTTTAAGATTTGCCAACATTAGTAAGGTTGGAGTCACATATAGGCTAGACCAGATAATGATGGCAAATGTCCTCTTCTGGAGAATATTAGTGAACCAGATTTTTTTTTATGACAATTTAGTAGCTTTGTGGCGGTCATTACCAAATCGAGTCAAAAGATGCACAGATACTCACTGATATCTGGACCATTAACGTGGCCTGTTGGCCTTTATGAGGGTTTGTTTCTGCTCGTTGCCTTGGTGACCGGTCGCCAGCTGTGTACCATAGCTCTGACTGACACCGCGAGTGGGCTTTCCTCGAAGGTAGACACAATATGTTGGAGTAACTCAGCGGGACAGGCAGCTTCATTGGGTCCACCAAGCCCAGCGAGCTGCTCTCCTCATCTGGGTGGGAGCTGGGCACATACACATGGATTGTGGAATACCAATGTCCTGCCACTTCTGCTGCAGGGCCCATTTAGCACAGATTGCGATGTTTTGCATGATGAGTTAAACCAGGATCACGAGACTTAATCAAATGCATCAATTTCTCATTGATCACCCAACCTGCATTTAGTTTAGCAGGGATGATGTAATGAACAATGTATGCAGTGAAGGGCACAAATGCTGGAGTAACTCAGCAGGTCAGGCAGCATCTCTGGAAAACATGGATAGGTGGCATTTTGGGTTGAGACCATTCTTCAGACTGATTGTAGGGGAGAGAGAGAGAAACAGTAGACAAAGTGTGACAATAGGTGGACACAGGTGAGGGTTGGAACAAAGGCCAGTATTAAAGCATGAGGTGTGAGGCTGAAGGATTGTGAAGCCAGAAGGAGGAGTATAATATGTGCAGTGAACATTGGAAGAGGTGCAAATGGAAGGTCAGCTGATGTGCTGAATATTTCTAGCATTCTCCTTTGGTTCAGATTTCCAGCAACGGCAGTCTTCTGCAGATCATCATTCCAGCACGGTTTTATGTCTCTCTAACTGCCCGCATTCATCCTCCCCGTTTTAAATTCCTCCCGATCAGTTACAATCAGCTGCCATTCACTCCCATCTCATAAATGGTATTAAGGATGATTTAGTCACCTTGATAACTTTGATGGGCATCTTATCACAGACATTATCCCTGTTCTCTCCATGTACCCCTCCTTGGCAGCTTAAAGCATTCTTGTTTCAACACTTTTCTAGGCAAAGGATCATTGACTTGAAACGTTGGCCCTGTTTTGATGAACTATCTCCGTCACTTTCTACATCATATCTCAGTATTGTTTTTGTCTTGGATTACCTTGAAGATTAGTCAATATATTAATGTAAAAGTCATGACATAAAACAAGGAAGACAATTCAATCAAGCTTTATCCTGCCCCCACCTCTCTTTTCCAGCTTTCTACCCATTATTCCTATTAGTCTGGGGTCCCGATCCGAAACATCACCTGTCACTTCCCAGATGCTGCCTGACTCGTTGAGTTTAGATTAGTTTGGAGATACAGCACCGAAACAGGCCCTTCGGCTGACCGCGTCCACGCTGACCAGCGATCACCTGTATGCTTGTTCTATCCTACGCACTAGGGACAATTTACAAAAGCGAATTGACGTACAAACCCGCACGTCTTTAGAGTATGGGAGGAAACTGGAGCACCCGGAGAAAACCCACACGGTCACAGGGAGCACATGGAAACTCCACACAGACAATACCCATAGTCAGGGTCGAACCCTGGTCTTTGGCGCTGTAAAGCAGCAACTTTGCCGCCCTTAAGTTCCTCCACAACTTTGTGCTGTGATGAGATTGCAGCATCAGTGGTCTGTTGTGGCTCTCTTAAAATATATCAGAGGATCTCTCAGCAATTGTTACCTGGTGCAGGAGCATAATATGAGTCACAGGAAGAGAAATGTTTGGGGAAAAACTAAAATGTGGAATTTTAGACAGATCTACAAAAATAAAAAAGTAGCTGAAAATTAAGTTAAGTTGCCGATTTGACAACTAGTCTGTGCACTGAAAAACGTGTAAATTGTAATGTAAGAGTTTTAGATCACTAGTTTCAACTGGTTCATTGTATTTCGCTGAAGCTCTCGATATTATTGGTTGCAGTCATATGCTCTGAAGAAGAGCTAATAGTAAGATTAAATGAGAACTTACACGTTCGAAGTTTGACCGTTATTTTATGAGGAGTAACGATGAGGGATTACGTGAAGAAGCCCCGCCTGGCGCTTGATCGACATACTTCAAAGCAGCGGCATGAAAATCACAGAACACAATAGCCGGAGTAAGATAGTAAGGCTCAACATAGATTTAGAACTACCAGATGATCATTTATTTTATGAGGGTCGGGAGTGGAGGGCACGTAATCCCTCATCGTTGCTCCTCATAAAATAACGATCAAACTTCGAACTGGTAAGTTCTCGTTTAATCTTACTATTTTACTTCGGAGTCACGTGAGTGACTACATGAAGATTTTGTAGCTTCTGTGTTTTTTATGACGTAGACTCATTCCATACGACAAATCTGGCTCAATCAACACAGTAATGAGCAAATAACACATTTTTTCCCAAACATTGCCTCAGTTTATGTGATAATTTTTTTCCATTATAAAATGAAAGTAATGCCCTTTCCATTGAAAGGCAAATTTATCACCAAAATATCAATTGATAATATAATTTGATAGTATAACAAAGCAAGAATTACAGAAAACGCAACACTCCGTGTCCAATCCTGACACCATGACTGGTTCCTTGTAACTTTAATATTTATTTTACATCCTCCTGCAGCCTTGAATCTTTGCTCGAGCGGCCCATCCTGTGCCATTCCTGTGAATGTATCTACCTCCTTAATGGAGTGATTTTCCACATCTCAATGTCTAGTTCCACTGAGTTTTAAACATGTTTTAACCATCTAGAATATAATTATCTAGAACCATCAGTTTTTACTGATACTTAATGTGGTTTTTGTGTGTAATAAGTAGTGCTGTCTCACCACCGCAGAGACTCTTACCTACTTTAACATATTGAGTCAATGTTGACCCACACACAATTTTTGGCCGACAGGATATGCTTAAATTTTACCTTGGTTCTAACTCTTCTTGGTCTGCTTTGTTTGGTAAATTCATAAACATATAAGATAATGTAATCTGTAGCCACATGCAATTATATAACGTAACATTTGCAATGTTTGCACTCTTATGCTGATACTAAAGTCATGAGCATTATTACTTTCAATGTTAATTTTTTGAATCATTGATAGAATTGGAGTCCATCGCCTAAGGCAAGTCAGGACTATGCTGATCTCCCAACTTCTGTATTTCAACTTTGGACAGATTATATATATATATATATATATATATATATATATATATATATATATATATATATATATCCCTTTTTCATATTGGGATATTACGAATGAGCCCGATTCTTGGTCAGCAATTTGTCCTAAATAGGACGATAACCACTATGAGCCCTATTATTGGCTCTATCACTTAGATGCTGAGAAAAAATGCAATCCACAAGGAACTCCCCTATATCTAATATCATAAAGTAACTTTTACTTTCTGCAAAAGACTTCCAATTCCTTATAAACAAACTATTTCTCCAAATTGCAGGTATAACATTCCTTTTGTACATAATTGTTATATTGTTATATTAGTTAAAACATTCATAGACTTATTTGACCGTCAAACTGTTATAATGGTCTGGTCAAACCTGCAGATAGCTAAATTCATATCTTCATGCCATGGATGAATTTGTACAACAATAAATTACTGCAACTATGAGTCATCATAACTGGTTCAAACATCACTCTCAACATTAATGAGAACCATGACGGTCTGGTTATGGGCCACCAAAGCGCCCCTGGCAGTGTCCTGCTACATTTTCATCAGACACTGCCCTATCAGACAAAATGAGGAACATAAAAGAACATCTTTCCTCATGTAATTTAGCGAAATGGATCCACCTCTCCTGCTCTCGGTTTTCCCACGAGAACATTTGAGAGATCGGTGATTTAATCTGGATACAACCAGATTAATGGTAAGTAATCCATATTACTGACAATGTTTTTCCCCTGATTTGTTGTCTGCGACAACATTATCTCTTGCTTAGAGATAAACAGCTGAACTAAAACATTTTTAGAATACGCCACATCTGGTTACCCAGATAATCACTTGATAATGATCTTACTTGACTCATGTGATTGATATATGCCACAGCCATGGTATTGTTCACCTGATTTGACATGCACACTTTCATAGTAGAACAATAAGCATTTAATCCATAAAAAGCTCCTGATACTCCAATAATTAATACAAATGTTTGGAGAAAAATTTCTTAGGACAATCCATTTGCAATTCCCTGGTGTTATTGTCCATAGTCCCCTAAACAAGGGACATATCAAATATTAACTTGTTAAGAATAGATATTATACTTATCTTAGCCCAAATAATCACAGAAGCTATCCATCATCCGATAATACTTGCTTCGGCTTGCATCGGCTGCTAAACTTATATATTTAAAGCAGCTTGTGGAACCTTTTCTATCCACCACTTTAATTCTGATAACGTATCCTTTGATAATTGCATAGGCCTGTCAAAAGGCCTGCATACTCTTATAATGCTTGTGTTTTCCCTATTTTGGCAATTTTTACTCTTTTACCTAAGCTCCTTCTCTGATGGAGAGATAAAGTTTGTCAACAAAGCAATGAGACATATTTGTATCTCGGAAACATTTTTCCCCCTCATATGGTGCTGAATTACTCCTAAACCCAGAATAGTAATTTAGGAATGTTTATGAATACCTAAAACATAGTTTTTATTTGATGGGTCAGGACCCTTGCCTCACAACAGGCTTGTAATTTGCAGCTGACTCCTGATCAACCTTCCAATTTACAGAGAAAGGTTGAACAAGTTAGGTCTTTATTCTTTGGAGCGCAGAAGGTTAAGGGGGGACTTGATTGAGGTCTTTAAAATGATGAAAGGGATAGACAGAGTTGACGTGGATACGTTTTTCCCATTGAGGGTAGGGAAGATTCAAACAAGAGGGCATGACATGAGAATTAAGGGACAGAAGTTTCGGGGTAACGTGAGGGGGAACTTCTTTACTCAGAGGGTGGTGGCTGTGTGGAATGAGCTTCCAGCAGAAGTGGTGGAGGCAGGATCGATTTTAACATTTAAGAGTAAAGTGGATAGGTATATGGACGTGAAGGGAATGGAGGGGTATGGTCTGAGTGCAGGTAGATGGGACTAGGGGAAAACAAATGGTCGGCACGGACTGGAAGGGCCGAGAGGGCCTGTTTCCGTGCTGTAATTGTTATATGGTTATATGGTTATTTAAAATGTGAACAAGATAAACCATGACCATGTCCTCATAAATGCAAATGCTGATCTTCTTATCAGTGCAATTGTTGTTCCAATAATTATGTGAACAGCCTAGAACTGAGTTTAATCCATTAGACAATGTCTTAACTTGCACAGCTGACCCATTCTAATTAATTTCCAGCACCTGTAAATATGATAATAAATTGGTACTAAATACCAATCCTTCGAGTCTTATAGTAATGATTAACAATTTGTTAATAACAACTGTTTTTCAATGTTGAAGATGTCCATTTTTATAAAATGTTTTTACACTGTAAAAGTGTATTAAAAATGATGTCTTGTATGGCTTTACCACCACATCTTCTTTTCCCTGGGGAAATTTATGATACAAATTTACGTACCTCTTCTTTATTGAAGCTATTTTGGGTGCAAACCTAAAATCAATTTTTAGGTTTTCCTATACAGGTGAACCAATTCCTTTCACAAATTTTTTGTAGATCCTTTACACATTAAAATAAATCAATCCTTCGTTATGCCGTATCATTGATCATAACCTGTAATCTCCCACAATTGGAGATTTCATCAACTTCTTCTGTAAAAAGTTTTTGCACCTCTTCAAATGTACATGAAGCCTTCCTTCCTAATCATATGGGTTCACATAAGGCTGTGTTGGATAAATATGTATTTATCATACTCCTGCCTTTGTTTTGATCCATTATCAAATCTTTACATTGGATCATAATTTTGCCAAAGTTTAATGACCTTTGTAATCAATGTCTTTGATTTATCCTGAGGCAGGTTTACTCCATAACAATCAGGAGTTTAACATAACTTGATCTGTTTTGACCTGCAAATCTAAAGTGCAAAATTGGTCCCAATAACAATTACATATATATTTATATTATATTTTTTCCCATTGGGCTCCACAAACTAATGGCAATTTGTCTTTTTATTTAAAATGTTTTGGTTATTGCACAATGTTTTATTTGTTTTACATAAGTAGTGATGCCACGCACCAGCTTGAAATTGTATTTCCTTATGTCTCCAAATAATTGAGACTTGGGTACCATAATCGGATTCACCGTTGATACCTTAATAAAACATAAAAGTTTTATCAATAACTCTGCTGTTTCAACCATAACAGCTTTGGTGAGAGACCAATTAATTTTGGTTTCCATGGTTACTTTCCATGGCCTTACTCCTTCTTTCAGGTATCGTACCTAGTACACCTGTATATATATATATTTGTGCTGTGGTGGGTACTTTATGACCAGCCACCACTATCAATGCACCTTTAGGGTCAGTTTTTTCATATTCTTTTACTGCCCTGGTTACTCCTGAGTTTTTCCTCAAGGAGACTACCTCCAAAACAATCCGAGGTAGATATTCCCACATTGATAAATTCCACCATATATATTAATATATGGAAACCCCTCAGGGTCTGTTTTTGGGAATATTCTGGGCCTTTTTAAACCCTTTGGTTGAATTTTTTTTTTTTTGAGTCTTTCTCCATTAATTTTAAGCCATAAAGCTTTTTTGTCTGGAGGCCTTTTTATTAGAATTTTTAAATCATGGCCTCTCTGACTTTTTTTTATTTTTTTCCTCCCCACTGGAGTTTTTCCACCCGGAGTTTTTTCTGTTCGTTTTAACTTTTAAACTCCGTTTTTCCACCCAGAGTATTGACTTTCCTTTTTAACTTTTAAACTCCGTTTTTTCCCCCGGAGTATTTTTTTTTCTTTTTAACTTTTAACTCAGTTTTTCCTTCATAGCCTAAAGTGTGTGGAGCAACTAAAGTCTCCCTAATGGTAATTTTAACGGCCACCGGTATCGGAACCGGCTCCGCACTAATCTGCCGTCCCGATCGCTGAGTTTTTAAACTCCGCTTTTTAAACTCACTGTTTTCTTTTTATTTTAACTTTTATTTTATGTTTCTTTGCTTTTAAATTCCGTTTCTTTTTAACTCCTAGTGGCTCCATACACCAGCCACGGAGTTTGGATATGCCCTGTAAGTAATGCAACTGTACTTACCTGCGGACCCATACCTACCGCTGTAGAGGAGCTGCCTCTGCAGCTCTTGCTCTGCCGTCAGCGTCGACGTAATGCCGATCAAGCGCCAGGCGGGGCTTCTTCACGTAGTCACTCACGTGACTCTGAAGTAAAATTACTTTATTAATCACTCTGGCAGTTGATGAGCAGCATGGTTGATTATTGCCACTGCATTGTGAAGCAGAATCATATAAAAAGATCACCAACTCATA
Organism: Okamejei kenojei; assembly: GCA_035221665.1. Classification (NCBI taxonomy): domain Eukaryota; kingdom Metazoa; phylum Chordata; class Chondrichthyes; order Rajiformes; family Rajidae; genus Okamejei; species Okamejei kenojei. Next base: position 37,437,751 of record CM069159.1, on the reverse strand, counting down.
AATGCTGAAGCTATGATGCCAACAATCAATGAATTGCATCTATCCAGTGATTCCAAGCCAATGACTTGCACACAAATGCTACACTGCTTTCATAATTAGTTTCTATCTTCCCACAAAAGGGAACAGTCTCTGTAAATAAATGCACACAGAAGGCACCTTACTGTCTTCATGCAACAATACTCCAGTCAGACAAAAGGATTTTAAGATGTTTCACCTTAATTTGCCAGATTTTCAAAATAAATATAAGAACCATACCAAGGATTTTGCAGAATTTCAAGTCTTTCCAGCGAGGAGTAAATTGGAAAAAGAAAGAACTGCTGGTTGGCCTCAGGTATGCTGCACCCAATAACAAACAATGCTGCATCTGTTATACTGAAGGAAATACAGAACACAAAAGTCAATTGAATGCCAAACTTTCGAAAGGTTTTCAACATTCAAGTACTTCACTTTGAAACTTAACAGGTTAACATAGAAACATAGAAACATAGAAATTAGGTGCAGGAGTAGGCCATTCAGCCCTTCGAGCCTGCACCGCCATTCAATATGATCATGGCTGATCATCCAACTCAGTATCCCGTACCTGCCTTCTCTCCATACCCTCTGATCCCCCTAGCCACAAGGGCCACATCCAACTCACTCTTAAATATAGCCAATGAACTGGCCTCAACTACCCTCTGTGGCAGAGAGTTCCAGAGACTCACCACTCTCTGTGTGAAAAAAGTCTTTCTCATCTCGGTCTTAAAGGATTTCCCCCTTATCCTTAAGCTGTGACCCCTTGTCCTGGACTTCCCCAACATCGGGAACAATCTTCCTGCATCTAGCCTGTCCAACCCCTTAAGAATTTTGTAAGTTTCTATAAGATCCCCTCTCAATCTCCTAAATTCCAGAGAGTATAAACCGAGTCTATCCAGTCTTTCTTCATAAGACAGTCCTGACATCCCAGGAATCAGTCTGGTGAACCTTCTCTGCACTCCCTCTATGGCAATAATGTCCTTCCTCAGATTTGGAGACCAAAACTGTACGCAATACTCCAGGTGTGGTCTCACCAAGACCCTGTACAACTAAAGTAGAACCTCCCTGCTCCTGTACTCAAATCCTTTTGCTATGAAAGCTAACATACCATTCGCTTTTTTCACTGCCTGCTGCACCTGCATGCCTACTTTCAATGACTGGTGTACCATGACACCCAGGTCTCGCTGCATCTCCCCTTTTCCTAATCGGCCACCATTTAAATAATAGTCTGCTTTCCTGTTTTTGCCACCAAAGTGGATAACCTCACATTTATCCACATTATACTGCATCTGCCAAACATTTGCCCACTCACCCAGCCTATCCAAGTCACCTTGCAGTCTCCTAGCATCCTCCTCACAGCGAACACTGCCCCCCAGCTTAGTGTCATCCGCAAACTTGGAGATATTGCCTTCAATTCCCTCATCCAGATCATTAATATATATTGTAAATAGCTGGGGTCCCAGCACTGAGCCCTGCGGTACCCCACTAGTTACTGCCTGCCATTGTGAAAAGGACCCGTTTTACTCCTACTCTTTGCTTCCTGTTTGCCAGCCAGTTCTCTATCCACATCAATACTGAACCCCTAATACCGTATGCTTTAAGTTTGTATACTAATCTCTTATGTGGGACCTTGTCGAAAGCCTTCTGGAAGTCCAGATATACCACATCCACTGGTTCTCCCTTATCCACGCTACTAGTTACATCCTCGAAAAATTCCACAAGATTCGTCAGACATGATTTACCTTTTGTAAATCCATGCTGACTTTGTCCAATGATTTCACCACTTTCCAAATGTGCTGCTATCCCATCTTTAATAACTGACTCTAGCAGTTTCCCCACTACCGATGTTAGACTAACTGGTCTGTAATTCCCCGTTTTCTCTCTCCCTCCCTTCTTAAAAAGAGGGGTTACATTTGCTACCCGCCAATCCTCAGGAACTACTCCAGAATCTAAAGAGTTTTGAAAGATTATCACTAATGCATCCACTATTTCCTGAGCTACTTCCTTAAGTACTCTGGGATGCAGCCTATCTGGCCCTGGGGATTTATCGGCCTTTAATCTATTCAATTTACCCAACACCACTTCCCGACTGACCTGGATTTCACTCAATTCCTCCTTTGACCCACAATCCCCTGCTATTTCAGGCAGATTATTTATGTCTTGCTTAGTGAAGACGGAACCAAAGTAGTTATTCAATTGGTCCGCCATATCCTTGTTCCCCATGATCAACTCACCTGTTTCTGACTGCAAGGGACCTACATTTGTTTTAACTAACCTCTTTCTCTTCACATATCTATAAAAACTTTTGCAGTCAGTTTTTATGTTCCCTGCCAGTTTTCTTTCATAATCTATTTTTCCTTTCCTAATTAAGCCCTTTGTCCTCCTCTGCTGGTCTCTGAATTTCTCCCAGTCCTCTGGTATGCTGCTTTTTCTGGCTACTTTGTACGCATCATCCTTTGCTTTGATACTATCCCTGATTTCCCTTGTTATCCACGGATGCACTACCTTCCCCGATTTATTCTTTTGCCAAACTGGGATGAACAATTTTTGTAGTTCATCCATGCAGTCTTTAAATGTCTTCCATTGTATATCCACCGTCAACCCTTTTAGAATTAATTGCCAGTCAATCTTGGCCAATTCACGTCTCATACCCTCAAAGTTACCTTTCTTTAAGTTCAGAACCATTGTTTCTGAATTAACAATGTCACTCTCCATCCTAATGAAGAACTCAACCATATTATGGTCACTCTTGCCCAAGGGGGCACGTACAACAAGACGGCTAATTACCCCTTCCTCATTACTCAAAACCCAGTCTAAAATAGCCTGCTCTCTCGTTGGTTCCTCTACATGTTGATTTAGATAACTATCCCGCATACATTCCAAAAAATCCTCTTCCTCAGCACCCCTGCCAATTTGATTAACCCAATCTATATGTAGATTGAAGTCACCCATTATAACTGTTTTGCCTTTGTCGCACGCATTTCTAATTTCCTGTTTGATACCATCCCCAACTTCTCTGCTACTGTTAGGTGGCCTGTACACAACACCCACGAGCGTTTTCTGCCCCTTAGTGTTTTGTAGCTCTACCCATACCGATTCCACATCCTCCAAGCTAATGTCCTTCCTTTCCATTGCGTTAATCTCCTCTCTAACCAGCAACGCTACCCCACCTCCTTTTCCTTTCTCTCTATCCCTCCTGAATATTGAATATCCCTGGATGTTCAGCTCCCAGCCTACGTCACCCTGGAGCCATGTCTCCGTGATCCCAACTATATCATAATCATTAATATCTATCTGCACGTTCAACTCGTCCACCTTATTACGAATACTCCTTGCATTGAGACACAACGCCTTCAGGCTTGTCTTTACAACGCACTTACCCCTTATACAATTTTGCTGAACTGTGGCCCTTTTTGATTTTTGCCCTGGTTTTGTCTGCCTGCCACTTTTACTTTTCACCTTGCTACCTAATGCTTCTACCCTCATTTTACACCCTCCTGCCTCTCTGCTCTTGTACCCATCCCCCTGCCACATTAGTTTAAATCCTCCCCGACAGCGCTAGCAAACACTCCCCCAAGAACATTGGTTCCATTCCATTCCAGGTGCAAACCGTCCTGTTTGTACCGGTCCCACCTCCCCCAGAACTGGTCCCAGTGCCCTAAAAATTTGAATCCCTCCCCCTTGCACCACTTTTCAAGCCACGTATTCATTTGCATTATCCTCCTATTTCTACTCTGACTGGCCCGTGGTACTGGTAGTAATCCGGAGATTACTACCTTTGAGGTCCTACTTTTAAGTTTATCTCCTAGCTCCCTAAATTCACCTTGTAGGACCTCATCCCTTTTTTTACCTATATCGTTGGTGCCAACATGCACCACGACAACTGGCTGTTCACCCTCCCCCTCCAGAATGTTCTGCAGCCGTTCAGTAACATCCCTGACCTTTGCACCAGGGAGGCAACATACCATCCTGGAGTCTCGTTTGCGGCCGCAGAAACGCCTATCTATTCCCCTGACAATTGAATCCCCTATTACTATTGCCCTTCCCCTCTTTTTCCCCCCCTCATGTGCTGCAGAGCCACCCATGGTGCCACGAACCTGGCTGCTGCTGCATTCCCCTGATGAGCCATCTCCCTCAACAGTATCCAAAATGGTATACCTGTTTAGGAGGGAGATGACCGCAGGGGACTCCTGCACTACCTGCCTACTGCTTTGCTGGCTATTGGCCACCCGTTCCCTTCTTGTCCTCTTACCTTTTGCCTGCGGTGTGACCAACTCACTGTACGTGCTATCCACGACTTTCTCCGCATCGTGGATGCTCCAGTATGAATCCAGCCGCAGTTCCAATCGTTCAATGCGGTCTGCCAGGAGCTGCAGCTGGACACACTTCCTGCAAACGTAGTCACCAGGGACACCGACCATCTCCCTGATCTCCCACATGTTGCAGGCTGAACAAACCACGGGGCCAATCTCTACTGCCATACCTTACTCCCAAATTACACTGTATTAAATATTAAAAAAACACAAAAACTTATCCTTTAAACTTTACTGAATACTGAATCCTTAACTCCCAGAATCCCTCACTCCCAGAAGGCAGAAATGTAAAATTGTAAACCCGGGGTTGCACCCAATCAGCTGCTTCCTCGGGTCCTCTTCCACCAATCAGCGGCTTCCTCAAAAAAAACCCACTTCTCCAAATGGAACGTTATGGATTTTGGTAAGCCTCTGGAAAACAAGCCCCGCGCTCGATTTTTATCCTTACCGGTCGGGTGTCGCTCCTCCCCCTCCTCCTCCTCTTCCAACGGCTCCTGTGGGCCTCTGGAAAACAAGCCCCGCGCTCGATTTTTATCCTTACCGGTCGGGTGTCGCTCCTCCCCCTCCTCCTCCTCTTCCAACGGCTCCTGTGGGCCTCTGGAAAAACAAGCCCCGCGCTTGATTTTATAGCTTACAGGTCGGGTGTCGCTGTTGTATCTGTCTTCATGTGTGTAGGTGTATGCATGATCATGTGCACATGTGTGTGTGTGCGTGTGTGTATGCATGTGTGTGCATGCAAGTGCGGGCGTGTGTGCATGTTATGTGTGTGTGTGCGTGTGCATGTGTGTATGCATGAGTGCGTGCGTGTGTGTGCATGTGTGTGTATGTGTGCGTTATGTGTGTGCGCGTGCGTGTGTGTGTTGCGTGTGTGTGCGTGTGCATGTGTGTGTGCATGTGCGTGTGTGTGTATGTGCGTGTGTGTTGCGTGTGTGTGTGTGTGTGTGTTGTGTGTGTATGTGTGTGTGCATGTGCATGTGTGTGCGTGTGTGTATGTGCATGTGTGTGTGTTGTGTGTGTTGTGTGTGTGCGTGTGTGTGTGTGCGTGTGTGTTGCGTGTGTGTGTGTGTTATGTGTGTGTGCTTGTGCATTTGTGTGTGTGTGCATGTGCATGTGTGTGTGTGCGTGTGTGTGTGCGCGCGTGTGTTGTGTGTGTGTGTGTGTGTTGCGTGTGTGTGCGTGTGTGTGTGCGTGTGTGTATGCGTGTGTGTGCGTGAGTGTGCGTGTGTGTGTGTGTTGCGTGTGTGTGTGTTGCGTGTGTGTGCGTGTGTGTGTGCGTGTGTGTGTGCGTGAGTGTGTTGTGTGTGTGTGCGTGTGTGTGTGTGTGTGTTGTGTGTGTGTGCGTGTGTGTGTGTGTGTGTGTATGCGTGTGTGTGCGTGAGTGTGCATGTGTGTGTGTGTGTTGCGTGTGTGTGTGTGTTGCGTGTGTGTGCGTGTGTGTGTGCGTGTGTGTGTGCGTGAGTGTGCGTGTGTGTGTGTGCGCATGTGTATGTTGCAATATAAAACAGCCTTGCACCTGGTGAAAGAACCTGCAGGCATTTAACATCAAGCTTTATTTGCCGATGATCAAAAGCCATTGAACATTTACATTTACTCCTATTTTGCCTGAGGGTTGGCTGAAGATTGATTGACTGGACGGAGCAGCATTGTGGCAAGAAAACTGGACACCAGTCTGCAGTGAGGTGTGGTCTGCTGTTGCCCGTCTGGTTAACATCATACGTGCTGACCTGCGCAGATGTTAGATCAAAATAAAGCTGAGCAGACAACGCAGAGTGTGTGGATAGAGCACAGTAATAGGTAGGTTGTGAAAATCAAATCCCCTCAAACTACTGAGACCTTAATTGCGTGATTGCAAAACTGCACCATATCATTATTATTATCATTTTACAAACCGTGATAAGTGTTGTCACCTCCTCTCGACCAACGTCTAGAGGATAAATGCCTGGAGTAAGCACAGTAATAACAAGTCTGTGATATACCTGGCACTGTGGATACATTTGAAATGTGGGTCACAGCAATGTAGCTGTGGAGATATACCTTCAACAAACAAAGCACCAATAACCAACGTTACCAATGGGTGGGAGAGGAGGCTATAGTCTTGGACACAGACCTTTGGTAGAATTATGTCTTTATTATTTCCTTTACACCAGTGGACCCATAAACAATTAATGATTCATGTCTATTCATTTTAAGGATCGGAGTCAAGTTAAATGTCTCAGACTGCTATTGAAGCAAAAGTAATTTCTTCCCTTCCCTTTCTGTTTGGAGGTATAATTGATACTAATGGACATTGTAGCTGTCTCTCACTACTACGTGTTATTAGAGGCATTTTCAGGAAAGCTTTGCTCTTCGCATCAGCCCACAGACGAGGCTTTGCTCTTCACATTAGCCCACAGACGAGGGCTGATGTGAAGGGCTACATATTTGGCTAATACCATTTATTCAATTCAATTCAATTCAATTCAATTTGTTCTCCTGCGGTCGGGGCAGTCGAACCATCCACAGTCGGGGCAGTCGAACCATCAGCGGTCGGGGCAGTCGAACCATCAGCGGTCGGGGCAGTCGAACCATCAGCGGTTGGGGCCATCAATGCCCCCGCAGCCGCCAGTCAAAGTATCCATCGGGGTGATTGAAACTCCCGCGTCGGGGTGGTTGAAACTCTTTCTGCAGCATGGAGCTCCCAAAACGGGCCCATGATAAAGTTCACAAACCCCGCGGTCAGAGCTTCGATCCCCGGCTAAGGGATCGCATGCTCCATGATTTTAAAGTCCCGCAGACTCCCGCGGCTTGGAGCGCCGGGTTGGTCTCCAGGAAAGGCCGCCAACTCAATGAAGTTGGTGCAGACAGCCTGTCGGGGAGATGGCTAATGTAATATTAATATTAGAACAAGGTCACATAGAAATAAACCAATGACATAGTGGGTGGTGTACACCCAGAACTTACCCCCTAAAGTTATACCTTCTAGGACAGTTGAAACTTTCAAAACTGAGTTTAATACTCCCACTCCAATAAAAAGAAAGTCAATTACATTGAAGTGTTCATTTTCCACAAACTGATCGATTGGCTGAACAGTGTAGAGGATAGATACAGATGGGTGTCCACTGGTCAGCACAGACGTGATGGGCCAAAGGGCCTGTGTCTCATTCTGTTTGACTCTTTGACTAGCCGTCCCTTTCCAAACTAATTATATCTCATCAGGAAACATGTTCCCGATGTTGGGGGAGTCCAGAACCAGTGGCCACAGTTTAAGAATAAGGAGTAATCCATTTAGAACGGAGACAAGGAAACACTTTTTCTCACAGTGATGAGCCTGAGGAATTCTCTGCCTCAGAGGGCGGTGGAGGCAGGTCTCTGGATGCTTGCAAGAGAGAGCTAGATAGGGCTCTTAAAAATAGCGGAGTCAGGGGATATGGGGAAAAGGCAGGAACACGGTACTGATTGGGGATGATCAGCCATGATCACATTGAATGGTGGTGCTGGCTCAAAGGGCCAAATGGCCTACTCCTGCACCTATTATCTATTGTCTATAGTCTATCTCGCAAGATGTAGGAAAATCTCATCTGTTTAATATTTCTCACCATCAGCCAGCTGCTGAGCTTATCGATTATACTGGGAAGTTCGCTGCTGCCTCACATGAAGAGTCACACAAATAAATTGTGACTTTCAAATGGAATAAAAAAACGGCATTTGCATATAAATTGCCAGTGCAGCTATTCATATTACAGGGACACATACAAACATATTTCTTTGTTAATCAATTATTCATCTTTTATCTAATTGCTCTCAGTTCAATGGAAAGTCAATGCATTGAGAACTAAGCAGTATTTGCCTTTACGGGCCACAGTCAGGGAAGGTATTTCTTTGCAAAGATACTTCCTGTATCACCAAGACATTGCCATCAAATCCTATGACACTAATGTACTGCGCTGCAAAACATCACCATTTTATTTTAAAAATGACGACCTTGAGTGTTTTATTTCAGCAGATATCATTTGACCATAAGACAAAGGAACAGAATCAGGCCATTCGGCCCATCAAGTTTACTTGTCATTCATCTTTCCCTCTCAACTACATTCTCCTGCCTTCTCACCGTCCACCTATTCACTGTCCTCTTGTTAAAGAAATTCTTCATCTCCATGCTAAAGGTATAGCAGAGGACATTTGGCCCAGCTGATCTATTTTAGCTACAACAGAGCAATCCCATCAGTTACATTTTCCTCTTCTTATTTGCCTGTAACCCTGTTTTCATCATCACACCCATCTCATCTCAGCTTTGATTCTTCCGCACTTGCCTCTGTTAGAAAGTGATTTGCAATAGCCAATAGGATTACATATTTAAGATGCATAAGGTAAGAAAACTCAATGGAAACTCAAAACCGCAGCTCTTGGATAAAAAATTCAACGGGCAGCGGGGATCAAGGGGAGGATGTGCAAACACAGAAGCGGTAGCATCTCTGGAGGGCATGGATATGCAACGTTTCATGTCGGGATCCTTCCTCTGAATTGGGGAAGGGATAATAACAAGTTTGTTTTCATTATTGGAGAATATGAGGGGTGGAATGGGTAGAACTAAGTGAATATCTCTGATAGGGCAAGACCAAATGAGTTCATGTGACATTAAGAAGCACACAATGAGTCATTATCTTCATAGATACATAGACAATAGGTGCAGGAGTAGGCCATTCGGCCCTTTGAGCTAGCACCGCCATTCAATGTGATCATGGCTGATCATCCACAATCATGGCCCCACAGCAGAAGCGTCCTCATTGCGGGGCAGGAAACTACAAGTAATCTCAGCTAATTCTGCTTCCACCATCATCTATTGTGACAAGTGATGGCTTCCACTGATTGTCGTCGGAAGCTTGCGTCTTTTTCAGACGGACGATGACAGCGAGGTCAACATTTGTAACAAGATGGACACAAAGAGAAGAGGATCCACAATCATGAGGTGTTCCTAACTGTAGGCCTTTGAACCAACGCTAGTAGACCAGGCTATGCCAATAGAGAGAGAAATAATTGAACCAAAATCATTCATGGATGCTTGGTTTTCAACTCCATAATTGGATTGGTTTGGTTTGAGTTATGGAAATTTTAGAATTGTTAACCCAACTTGTCCGAGCTCTTGCCAAAGATACACACAAAGTGCTGGAGTAATTCAGCAGGACTGGCAGCATCTCTGGAGAGAAGGTATGGATGATGTTTCAAGTCGATACCCTTCTTCAGACTAGCCCTTGCCACATTGTCCCCACTCTCATCTCCATTTACAATAAGGAGATGATTCTCTATGGAGAATCTTGGGATTTTTGTTTGACTATGTTAAAGAAAACTGGTCACTGACGACTGAAATGAGATGGAAATAAAATCAATCATACGCAATATCTACTGGGGCAACGATTGCTCTAAAATCCCTGGAGTAGTCAAGAGGAGACTGGAGAAACAATGTGTATGTATTGATGTGCATATCAACAGAACATGTTGGTTGACATTTAAGCCACAGCTATTACAGCAGAAGCAATATCTTGTAGAGACTTGATCAATAAACCATCTATTTGAAGAGGGCACAGCTGAAAGACTTTCAGTATTGTAAAAGATAGTGACAGTTTGATTGTCCATCATTGTGTTCGAGAGACCCAAACTAAAAGGGGTTGTAACTCTTCACAGCCAAAGTGATAAACAGTTGGTTGAATAGATTCATTCCTATTTTCAGGATGACATGACATTTTAATTCTAATACTTCCCTGGGAACTTTATTTTGTGTTAATTTTCCACGTGATGTGTTCATAACGCTGGCAAAATAAAAAAATCTTAAGCTCATTAAAAAAAATAGTTAGTCCAAAATTAAAGCCATAATGAGCATCATGGCAGATATTATTTTGTCAATGTCTCTGCAGTATATGTACACCCTTGGAAGGTTTGATGCTAAGCCCTTGCATGGACTAATGATTCAGGATCATGCATTTTAACTTGGAGCTGGATTTAATAGAAAAAATAATGTGAATAAAGAGATTAGGGAGAAAAGATTTTCTCTTCTCTATTTATCTTAAGCTTTCTCTCCATGTTAAAATATGTACACAGATTTATTCTGCAAGATAACACATTCCCAAGACATTATTACATATTGATCTTGGAATTACCTGCTAATATAATATAGAAAAGAAGGTAGACATAGATTTAACTCACATTCAAATCTACATATTAATTAGACAACGAAGAACCGAGTAATGCTGTTAGTAGACAAGTACTTCAGAGATTCCTCTGTGAATACTTAAACAAAATAATTAACATAATAACTGCAGCAGTGTCTGCAAATGTGTTACAAGTTGCCCACAATACCATCAGAATTGTGTCTTAGCTACTGAACATTAATATTATATAATTTGTAAACACTTAAAAATAATTAAGAACACATTTAAAACACTGTTCCAGCACCAGCCTAACTCAGTAGCTTTTCTTGTCTGAAGAAATCATTTCCTCTCCAGGATGCTGCCTGTCCCGCTGAGTTACTCCAGCATTTTCTGTCTATCTAGAGTTTCTTGAGTAGGTTTCCCAATGAAAATATGGAATAAATGTTGGTAATTTATAATTTTTAATTTATCCAGATAATCTAAATAAAACTCAACACTCTCCAGTAGAGGTTCCGTGGGGAGCCCCGTGGACTTACGTATGATTGTACTTAATGTTGTTACTCAACTGTAAGCAAAAAATAATTTCATTGTACATGTGACAAGAAAGTATAATTGAACCATTAAATGCAATGGTGCCATGTAATTGGGAACAGGCTCTTGACGAGCAGCTGATAAACTAGGGCTTATACCTTCACAAATTCTTAAAGTGGTCTTTAGGTGAGGAAATGTTGGTCGTTCCACAATTTGCCACAATCGGCCACTGGCAATGATGATCCAATTCTATATGGCCATCGTAGAGTCTGTCCTCACCTTCTCCATCATGGTCCGGTTTGGCTCAGCCACCATACACGACATCCGGAGGCTGCAGCGAAACGTCCGATCAGAAGAGAAGGTTATTGGCTGGACCCTTCCCTCCATTGATGAACTGTACACTGCAAGGGCCAGGAAGCGAGTGGGCAAGATCATCTCTGACCCCTCTCACCCTGGCCACAAACTCTTTGAAGCACTTCCCTCTGAAAGCAAACTCCGGACTGTCAAAGCTGCCACAGCCAGACATAAAAACAACTTTTTTTCCAAGAGTAGTAGCTCTACTCAATAACCAAAAATCTGTAGCCACATTTTGCTTTGGTATTCTATTTAATTCACATGTTTAATCGATAATGTATAATTATTAATGTTTAATGTTGTATGTGTCAATCCTAACTGTCCCTGTATGTCATGTTGTCACTTGTGGGCGGAGCACCAAGCTCCAATTTCTATTTTTTCTAGTTTAGTTTAAAGATGCAGCGTGGAAACAGGCCCTTCTGCCTACTGAGTCCATGCCGACCAACGATCGCACGCACATTAGCTCTATCCTACACACTTGGGACAATTTACAGAAGCCAATGAGTCTAAAAACCTGCATGTCTTTGGAATGTGGGAGGAAAGTAGAGCATCCGAAAACCCACGTGGCCACGGGGATGACGTGCAAACTCCGTGCAGACAGCACCCATGGTCAGGATTGAACCTGGGTCTCTGGCACTGTAAGGCAGCATCTCCAGAGCAGCACCACCATGCATTTATTCCCATCTTTTTCTCTGTGCAGCTGCATAGTGCAGAACACCCCTCCCTACTCCAGAGTGGGGGGTTTAGATTTCCAATCTGCTGACAGTGCGATTGTCGGCAGGCGCTGACAGCAGCTATCTGGAGCAATACGCTACAAGCTGTCTTGGTGCCTTGCTGGGGCTTTACAGGATTGATGAATCTCAGCATTTGTTCGCTGGGAGCTTATAGATTATTACAGAAAGCTTAAGCTTATAATTGTCAGAAAAAAAGGATAAGCTAACGTTTGATCTCCTAAAGAGCCAAAATGTTTCAGCCAGCGGCCCTGCTCTTTTGAAATAATCCTTTGATAAAGCCAGCATGTCATTGTAATAATGTTAGGTCTTGGAGCCCAACAGATCTCTTTGAGGTCATGTATATTGTAATTTTTTTGTACATTTTGTTTAAATCTCCACTGACTTCCCTTTGTACTCCTTATGTAAGATCAAGCTAGAGTTTTTGTGTCCCCTAACCCTGCAAAACTACAACGTCTAAATGGAAGCACAGAGGATGCATCACTCCCTGGGTTTGAGTTCAAAGCCCTTTACGGCAGCTCAGGAAACTCAATTCATATCTAGAATGTTTAAAAAAACAACATATTAATTACAGCATTGGAGGGTTTGTCTTTGTGCAAGTTACACTATAAATTTCAACTTGCACTAATATGTTCTGGTCACCTTGTATGACAGATAATATATCGTATTGTTCTTTATTGTATATTTATTTGTTGTGTTGTTGCGTTATATGCCTGTAAAGCAAGTAGGAATTGCACCGTACTAGTTCTGGTGCAGATGACAATTAAACACCTTTGACGCTTAAAGTGTGATTAGAACTGTGATGTGGGAAACCTGTCAACCAATATACTGTACACACATTTCTTATCTTGTTTATTCTCTCTCTGCTGCTGTTTGAGGTTTGTTGAGGTAACTGATAGGTACTGTCTGGATAAATGCCTTGATCAGAAGCACCAACTAGCTGAACTAATGCAAGTTGATACAACTTGACTCTCCAATGAGACAATTGGGTGCAGAACCTTCTATAGATAGAACTCATCTCCTAAAGGCATAAAAGCAATAGACACATTTCCAGATCCAATTTCTGACTTTTGGATAACCAGTGCTAGTTCATTTCTGGATATTTCAAGAGGTGTTGTCATAGAGTTCCAGCCTTCAATCACCTAACTTCAATAGGAGTAATGGATTAAACATGTAAGATTGTTAAGGGCTTGGACACACTAGAGGCAGGAAACATGTTCCCGATGTTGGGGGAGTCCAGAACCAGGTGCCACAGTTTAAGAATAAGGAGTAAACCACTTAGCACGGAGACGAGGAAACACTTTTTCTCACTGAGAGTGGTGAGTCTGTGGATTCTCTGCCTCAGAGGGCGGTGGAGGCAGGTTCTCTGGATGCTTTCAAGGGAGAGCTAGATAGGGCTCTTAAAAATAGCGGCTAGGGGATATGGGGAGAAGACAGGAACGGGGCACTGATTTGGGATGATCAGCCATGATCACATTGAATGGCAGTGCTAGCTCGAAGGACCAAATGACCTACTCCTGCACCTATTGTCTATTGTCTAATATACGAACCTTAGCCACGACCTCTGTTCCAGGGTCTGAACAGCTGTACTTTGTAGCAAGGACGGGGAGGTGGTCAAAGGCAATGATCACAAGCAGGTACCCATGTTGGTATTTCCTAATTACCTATATTTTCTGAAGGAATAGATGAACATTTTATCCGTTATCCAGACTTAAAGAACAAGACTAAAATGGGGCAAGATTGTCCATTCAATCTCACTATAGATTGAATATTCTCTAAGAGAAGAATATGGCTACTATTCCCTCATTGTTTAAAAATTAATTGACCTGTAAAACATGGAAACCAACTATTCAGCCAACTTGTCTATGCTGACCAGGTTGATCAGCTCAGCCACTTGCCTGGCCTGACCCATATTCCTCCAAACATTTCCTCTCCAAATGTCCAAATGTCTTCTAAATGTCTTATGTGTACCAGTCTCTACCACATCCTCTGGTAGTGCATTTTATATACAAACCATCTGCTGTATGAAAAGGTTGCCCTTTCAAGTCATTTTTAAATCTTTCCCTCCCACTCTAAGCCTTATGCCCTAGTTTTAGACTCCCCCACCATGGGAAGAGTCTGTAGCTATTCATCTTCTTTATGTCCTCATGATTTTATACATCTGCATAGGATTTCCCTCAGCCTTACTACATTCAAGACAGTCAAGATCCAGGATATCCAGCCTGACCTTATAACTCAAATTTCCAGGTAACATCCTCGTAAATCTTTTTTTGCACCTTTACCAGTTTAAAGACATCCTTCCTTTAGCAGGTGACCAGTACTGTGCACAGTACTGCAAATGTGGTTAGGGTTAGGGTACAGCTGCAACATGATATCCCAACTCCTGAACTCAGTACCCTAGCCGATGAAGGCAATTGTGCCAAATGCCTTCTTCACCACTCTATCTCCCCGTGTCATCACCTTCATGGAACCCAAAGTCTCTTCCCAACTTCTACCCAACTGACAGGCAGCCCTCGATCAGAAGACATTTTCTCCACCTAAATACTGTGGGGATAAGCTGATATCTTCAACATGTAACCCCATGTTGCTCCATAATATCCACTTACATTTGTCTCCTCGGCAATCAAATCTGAAACAAAACGTCTGTCACATTTGGGCACGAGATGACTTTTTGGATCACATTGTTCCCACCAATATTTCCATATCCATATCATAGTCTACCTTACAAAGCGTAGGCTCGGTAACTATTTCGCTGAACACTTATGTTCGGTCCGTCAAGGCCTACGTGATCTCCCGGTTGCTAATCACTTTAACTCCCCTTCCCATTCCCACACTGACCTTTCTCCCCTAGGCCACCTCCATTGCCAGAGTGAGGCCACATTCAAATTGGAGGAACAGCATCTCATATTTTGCTTGGGTAGCTTACACCCCAGCAGTATGAACATTGAATTCTCTAATCTTAAGTAACTTCCACAAACACTCCCCTCTCCCCACACCTCTCTCTCCCCCCTCCTCTCTCTCTCTCTCCCTCTTCTGCCCTTCCCCTCTTCCTCCACTAAAAGTCAGCTTCACTGTTTGCAACAATTTATCCCTCTTGGCATCATACCATCCCTAGTCAACAATCAGCCTATCAGGGAACCTCCAAGCCTGAGATCATCTGTTGCCAGCCCTGATTTCACCGTTTTTTTTTTCTTGCTTTCAGTTTCCCCTCCCAACTCTGCATTCAGTCTGAAGAGGTGTCCCAACCCAAAAGGTCACCTATCCTTTTTCTCCAGAGATGCTGCGTGACCCACTGAGTTACTCCAGCATTTTGTGTGTGTCTATTGTCTGCTTGTTTGCTTCTGATAAAAAAGTCTCAAATATTCTCCCCCCATTTGCAACCGTTCCCCTTGGTTTGCACTCACTTCCTCCCTGCACCACATTTTCTCCATCATTTCCTCCAGCCTTAAATCCTATAAAAAAATACTATCTCTCCACATCACCGTCTATATCTCTCGTTTCCCTGATCCCTGACCATTCTGAAGAAGGGTCTTGACCCGAAACGTCGCCTATCTTCTTCGCTCCTTAGATGCTGCTGCACCCGCTGAGTTTCTCCAGCCTTTTGTGTACCCTCGATTCTCCAGCATCTGCAGTTCCTTCTTTAACACACTTTCCAATGCTGGTCTCCTGATCATTCTTCAACTTAATTGTTCCAGCATTAGTGATAGAGGTTCCAGCTGCTGAATCTAAAGCTCATTGTGTAAATCCCTCTGCCCCTCTAGCTATCTTCCACCTTCAAGACACTCCTTAAAACGCACCTCCCTGACAAAGTATTTGTCATTTAACCTGTCATCTCCTTATCAAATATAACATAAAGCATTTCCAATTCTGTCGAAAGGTTTTAAATGTTAACTGTGCTTCTCTTTCCACAGAAGCTGCCTCTCCATTTTGAGTTTTTACAGCTTTTTCAGTTTTTATTTTCTGTTTGCCAACATATGCAGTTTATTTTATTTTACCTCATTTAAATCATGGTTTGCCATGTTAGTTCTATAGAAATGAAAGTTATTTTTGTTCCATTCTATGAAGTACCAACAAATTTGGAAAGTCGTCAATGGAACATGCACAGTAGACGTGATAGATACAGTATGTTGCCTTGACCTACTTAAACTTAGTTAAACAGAACATTCTGTTCCTAATCTCTTCCATAAGATTTGTTTCAAAGTGAGCTGATTAAAAACATAATCTTTGATATCGTGACTTCTTTAGCGTGTAACTTGCAGGCATTTACTTCAAATGGTCCATTGAGATTTTTCCAGTAATTAATCAATTGACTAAATGAATGCACTGTTCTGTCAACAGGAAACGAGAGAAGTCAGGGAGAAAGTCTGTAAAACTGTTAACTCTCTGACTTGTGCTTCCCTTCAATGCACCTTCCCACTCAGAGTAATGTGAAGTAAATGCAAGAAAATAGTAAGATTAAATGAGAACTTACCAAGTTTGATTTTACGAGGAGTCACGGTGAGGGATTTCGTGAAGACCCCGCCAGCACGCATGCGCGGCATCCTTCAAAGCAGCGGTGTGGAATCACAGAAACAAATCATGACTAAAAATAGTAAGATGAATACCGTAGAACTTCCTAGTTGACTTTATGATAGAGGGTTGGAGCGGTGGGCACGAAATCCCTCACCGCGACTCCTCGTAAAATACAGATCAACCTTCAAACTTGGTAAGTTCTCGTTTAATCTTACTATTTTACTTCGGAGTCACGTGAGTGATTTGTGAAGATTTCAAAGCTCTGTGATTTCACGCCCTGGACAACGTCCATGCTTATCACACTGCCGCCAGTCTGATGGAGGAAGGCTGTTAATGGAGTTCAGTCGAAACTGGCTGAAAAATCAACACAATTTATTAATCAAATAAACAACAAATAACCCCTAATTCGGGGACAAACATTCACTGAGCGGTTCCCAGGATAGCTTCTACGAATGTCGCAGGGGCGGCCAGAGGCTTGTTGTAGAACAGTTGAAAGGTTTCTTCACTGGCCCAGCCCGCGGTGGCGAGAATGTGGTCCATGGGCACCTCCATGGCCCTCGCCGCTGATGTGGATGCAGCCCTGGTGGAATGAGACTTAAAAATGTCAGTAGCAACTCCTGCTGCATCCAGCACCACCCTGAGCCACCTGGCGATAGTCTGTGCAGTCACCCGATGATGCGGAGGTTTATGACTGATGAGGAGCCCCTGTTCCTTCATCCTGATAACTGCAGTAACTCAGATGTAGTGGTGGAGATGGGTGACTATGCAGAGTGTGGCATCTACAGGGTACGCCCGAAATTCCAACTGCAGCCCATGCGCCCCTGGCCTGTGCTGCTTCAATAATTCTTCGACAAAGAAATTTATTCGACCAGGGGTGGCCACCATGCTGTCCATTCGTAGTTTTTGTAACGTCTGGACTCGTTGGGCTGTAGTCAGTGCCATCAGCATCACCACCTTGAGGGTGAGCTGTTTCAGTGGTAGCTCATTCATTGGAGCCCAGCTCCTTAGTAGGGTCAGCACAATCCCCACATCGCACGTAACTGTATATCTGGGTCGCGGAGGGTTGGTGTTGAACACTCCCCTCATTAGTTTAGACACTAGGTGGTTGGAGCTGATACCTATATCCAGGTATCAGGACAGCGCACTCCTGGCGCTGTTGATGGCACTGTAGCTGAGGCCAGCATCGAAATGGAGGCCAGCTAGAAACTCCAGGACATCAGGTATCGACCATCGGGTACCATGGTTGTGTAGGCCAGTCGGGAATGATCAATATGCCAGTTGCAGAGTCTAGTTTAATTTTCTGCAATACCCGACTGATGAGGCATAATGGGGGAAAAACGTAGCAAAAGCATTTCCCCCAATGGATAGAGAACGCATCCATTGCTATTGCCCCAGGGTCTGGTTCCCACGACACATACGTTGGTATCTGATGGTTCAGCCTGGACGCAAATAGGTCAATATCTGGTGTCCCAAAGTGAGCTATAATATCTCCAAAAATTTGGGGGTTCAACATCCACTCGATGTTGTCATTGAAGACTCGTGACCTGGTGTCCGCCACTGTATTACATACCCTACCACACAGACAGGTGAACCTCTGCACCACAAATTGGCGGGCACCATTGATTGCCTAATTACGCACCAACTCCAGAGTCAGAGTCCTATATTGGCTCTTCTCCGACAACAAGATTATATAGTGATGGCATATTGGATGAAATCCTTATAGTGGGGCAGACCCTCCAATTGACAATTCAAGGAGTGGCTGCAACCAAGGCTCTGTTTGAGAAGCTGGGGTTTGTAATCCATCCAGACAAATCAAAACTGCACCCGGTACGGGTTATGGATTATTTGGTGTTCACCCTAGACACCAATTTAATGAAGTTTACCATCCTAACTAATAAAGCTACTGCTATAATAGAAGAGTGCCACAATCTTGCTTGCGCCAGGGTGCCGACCATTCGGCAAACAGCAAAAGTTATAGGCAAATTGGTAGCTACATTTCCAGCTGCACGATTCGGACCGCTACACTACCGAAAATTTACAAAGATCAAAAATCACAGCATTAAAAAACAAATGCTGGGCACTTTGATCGGCCAATTCCTGGAGTCACATGGGATAAACTATATAGAAATGCTGGGGGCGTTTCATGGACTGCGGGCTTACTGTACTAATTCACGGGATTACATGTCCGCCTTCAAATAGATAATGCTTCAGTAGTGGCTTACATCAATCATATGGGTGGTATCAGGTCGCTATCTTGTGATGAATTGGCTAATACAATTTGGCACTGGTGCATTGAAAGAAATATTTGGATTACTGCGACCTATTTGCCTGGGAAGCTTAATTCAGTGGCGGACACCAGGTCACGAGTCTTCAATGACAACATTGAGTGGATGTTGAACCCCCAAATTTTGGAGATATTATAGCTCATTTTGGGACACCAGATATTGACCTATTTGCGTCCAGGCTGAACCATCGAATACCAACGTATGTGTTGTGGGAACCAGACCTTGGGGCAATAGCAATGGATGCGTTTTCTATCCATTGGGGGAAATGGTTTTGCTACGCTTTTCCCCCATTTTGCCTCATCAGTCGGGTATTGCAGAAAATTTAACTAGTCTCTGCAACTGGCATATTCATCATTCCCGACTGGCCTACACAACCATGGTACCCGATGGTTGTAGAAATTTTAAAACAACCATGGATGGCGATTGGGAAACATCCCAAATTGATTACTCACCCCATTACGGGGGGGGGGGTCAGTCATCCTTGCCATGGTCATTTAAACTTGCTGGCCTGCAGGTTCTGAAAGACCACTCATTCGGGCAGGCATCTTGTTAAGAGCCATTGACATTATCACCGCATCATGCCGAGAATCAACTCGGAAACAATACCTCACCCAAATCAGAAAGTGGGAGGCATTCTGTGCCCGGACCAACAAGTCTTCCAACTCGGCAACAATACGTGATGTCCTGGAGTTTCTAGCAGGCCTCCATTTCGATGCTGGTCTCAGTTACAGTGCCATCAACAGTGCCAGGAGTGCGCTGTCCTCATACCTAGATATAGGTATCGGCTCCAACCACCTGGTGTCTAAACTAATGAGGGGAGTGTTCAACACCAACCCTCCGCGACCCAGATATACTGTAACATGGGATGTGGGGATCGTGCTGTCCCTACTGAGGAGCTGGGCTCCAATAGATGAGATACCATTGAAACAGCTCACCCTCAAGGTGGTGATGTTCATGGCACTGACTACAGCCCAACGAGGCCAGACGTTACAGAAACTGCGACTGGACAGCATGGTGGCCACCCCTGGTCAAATAAATTTATTTGTCAAAAAAATTATTAAAACAGCACAGGCCAGGAGCGCAAGGGCTGCAGTTGGAATTTCGGGCGTACCCTGTGGATGCCACTCTCTGCATAGTCACCCATCTCCACCAATACATCCAAGTTACAGGAGTTATCAGGATGAAGGAACAGGGGCTTCTCATCAGCCACAAACCTCCGCATCATTGGGTGACTGTACAGACTATCGCCAGGTGGCTCAGGGTGGTGCTGGATGCAGCAGGAGTTGCTACTGACATTTTTAAGTCTCATTCCACCAGGGCTGCATCCACATCAGTGGCGAGAGCCATGGAGGTGCCCATGGACCACATCCTCGCCACCGCTGGCTGGGCCAGTGAAAAAACCTTTCAACGGTTCTATATCAAGCCTCTGGCCGCCCCTGCAACATTCGCAGAAGCTATCCTGGGAACCGCTCAGTAAATGTCTGTCCCCGAATTAGGGGTTATTTGTTGTTTATTTGATTAATAAATTGTGTTGATTTTTCAGCCAGTTTCGACTGAATTCCATTAACAGCTTTCCTCCATCAGACTGGCGGCAGTGTGATAAGCATGGACGTTGTCCAGGGCGTGAAATCACAGAGCTTTGAAATCTTCACAAAGTCACTCACGTGACTCCGAAGTAAAATAGTAAGATTAAACGAGAACTTACCAAGTTTGAAGGTTGATCTGTATTTTACGAGGAGTCGCGGTGAGGGATTTCGTGCCCACTGCTCCCACCCTCTATCATAAGTTCAACCAGGTAGTTCTACGTTTTTCATCTTACTATTTTTTAGTCATGGTTTGGTTCTGTGATTCCACACCGCTGCTTTGAAGGATGCCGCGCATGCGTGCTGGCGGGGTCTTCACGAAATCCCTCACCGCGACTCCTCGTAAAATACAGATCAACCTTCAAACTTGGTAAGTTCTCGTTTAATCTTACTATTCTATAACATACCCTTGAACACTTTGTAAAATAAACTCATCTGTGGTGACAGTTTTCCATATGTCCAAGAAAGCCCGCAATCGCCCACCTATTCGTGCAGGAGGGGATGCTACGGCGTGAGAGGAACCAGACTCCCTTACCTCCATGGTTAACGGCGGTTCCGTACGTACGGTGTTTTGGGTGGACGTTGTGGAGGTTGACGGGGCGGCGGCCGCATCTTCCATGCAGGCCGCTGTTGGCCTTCCCTAAAAAAGGTTGTTGTGTTTGTTGAGATGGAGGTAGGTAGGATCTTTGTGCCCTGTCCGGCAGCCGTGGTTTCCAAGTTGTTTTAGGCTGTTGCCAGTGATATGGGTGAAGTCTGGCCGATGGAGGTTTCATGACGCCAGCTGTTTTGGCCTCCTCGTCCAGTTCCTTCACCTGTTTGGACAGGTCTCCAAACAACTGATGCGGCGGTGGAGCGGTTGATGGTCGGCACAACCCCGCGAATTTGGGGTTGAGTGTGGGCTTTATGGAGCTCTTACGCAGGCAGTTGATCTCATACTGGGCATTGCATAGGAGTGCCAGTGCATCTTGCTGTTCACTGGACACATTATCCCCATCCAGGGTCCTAGCAAACGCCGTTATGCCTGTGGAGAGAACCTTTAAGATACGCTGGAGGTGGACATCCTGCATCCTGGTGGCCGTACTCAAGTGTCCCCAGATCTGGGCATTAA
This sequence comes from Okamejei kenojei, assembly GCA_035221665.1. Taxonomy (NCBI): domain Eukaryota; kingdom Metazoa; phylum Chordata; class Chondrichthyes; order Rajiformes; family Rajidae; genus Okamejei; species Okamejei kenojei. Next base: position 37,416,200 of record CM069159.1, on the reverse strand, counting down.
CCAAGGGCACACTGAGGTTGATGCAGTTCTCGGGCGGTTTTATTTTCTCCAAGGTATCATTGAGAACCTGACTCTGAAGTTGGTGCGTAGTCAGGTAATCAATGGTGCCCGCCAATTTGTGGTTCACCTGTCTGGGTGGTATCGGCAAACTTACTCACCACATCCAGCATATACTCCTCATGCTCTGGCTCAGCGGTCACTGGCTGTCCCGGGTCGTCTTCAAACACAGCAGCTGGGCAATCACTCATGCTTCTGGCTGGAGACGATGAGATGCTGAGTGGGGTCCTCGCACGGCTAGTTGATGCCCGCGAGTCCCACTCTTCTCGTTCCCGGTCCCGCTGGAGGAGTTGCTCCACTAAGAGCTCCAACCGCTCTATGCGACCGTCCCTGCAATGTGCAGCGGACAAGCCGACTTCCCCAGGCCCTGCAAATTCACTGGGGCTTCCACCATCGGACCACACCTCCGTAAGGTGCTGTCTAGGGTCCAATGGCAGGTTGTCGTGACCTACCGCCCAAATAGGATCATACGACTCCCGCACGGACTCTCCGCTAGTCTGTCTTCTCCCAGACTGTGGCGGCCCACCTGTCTGATATGAAGGCAGGTAAGTTGAATCGGCGCCGGCCCCCGGAACCTGGCTCCCCGGAGTCCGTGCAGGCTTACCTCCACACATGCCCATCTTTTGGCGTGGATGCGCATGGTCGGCCGCTCCCAGAGCTGAGCTGACCGACCGCCTACTGCTGCCACCTCCGCCCTTGACCGCAGCCTGACGGGGTGTGTTGTCGGCGGTATCTGCTCCAGCAGGCCTACTCGACGCAGCAGTGGTGTTGCCAGACTGCACTACGGCAGATCTCCCTGGCAGTGGTACGTTTTGCACTTTGCAGGGCTCCCCTGTCGTGCAGCTGTCCCCCGGCCCAGCCCCTTCGGGTCTTCTGGAACTCGGGGAGAGGTTGCTTGTGAAAGCGAGACCCCTTGCCACGTACCTGTTTCCCCCCTCTTTTCTTGGGGGAAGGGGGCTCGAAGTCTGGCTCCGTTGCATCCAGCTCCGGATCGGTAAACCATTCAGGTGAGTCAGCCCCTAAAGTAGCGGGAGCGCCCGACTTCCGCATTCCTGCCCATACACGCCTCGAAGCTGCTGGTGTTGCTTGCAGCTCCGGGGACAAGGGCCGTTGGCTGGTCGAAGCTCGGCTCCTCGACAGCATCGCCTTCCTCTTGCCCTTGTCCATCCTGTGGAGTAAAGGTAAGTACTTACCTGCCGACCTTTATGAAGGAGTCGGAGGAGAGAGCACACTCCCCCCCCCCCAGCCTGCCGATGCAAATGCGCGCGACGATATGCCGCGCATGCGTGCTGGCGGGGTCTTCACGAAATCACTCACGTGACTCCGAAGTAAAATATGGAGTAGAAGTAGGAAAGTACTTCTCAAACCTGATCTGCCACTCAACATGGTAATGGCTGATCACTGAGCTCCCACTTTCCCATTCAATATCCATTTCCTTTAGCTCCTAAATCCTGGCAAACAAGCCTTGAATATACATTAAACCTCAAATAAACATTTGCAATCCCCCCGGGTTTTACATTTAAAAATTTCTCTTCATCTCTGCTGTAAATGGTCAACATTTATTCTGAGGCCCGTCATTCTAGATTCACTACATTTTTAATGTGTGAGAAGGAACTGCAGTTGCTGGTTTAAACCGAAGATAAACCCAAAAAGCTGGAGTAACTCAGCAGGTCAAGCAGCATCTCTGGAGAGGAGGAATGCATGACGTTCTGGGTCGAGACCGGCTCTTTGGCACTGTGAGGTACAAACTCTCCTTCTGCACCACTGTGCCACCCATAAACCTCGGAAACAGTAGAGGAGGTGGTGCAGGTTCTTTGTGGTGTTAACTATGTGATAGAGCAGAACAGGTCATCCTAGATGTCAACGAATGTAAAGCTGCCAACTCTCTACTGCCAACCGATCAAGACAATTGGCACGTCATCTCCTGATTTCCCTTTTCCAAAGTTACTGATTAGTTTGTTTTTTTGTTGCTGTTGTTGGCAAGGTTGTTGTTTGGTGCCACTCAACCAATGCTCTGGAGAGGGTCCAGAGGAGGTTTGCAAGAATGATTCCAGGAATGAATAGGTTAACCTATGATGAGCGTTAGACGGCACTGGGCCTGTACTGTTTAGAAGAATGAGGAGGGACCTCATTGAAACGTACAGAATAGTGAAAGGCTTAGATAGAGGGGATGTGTTTCCACTAGTGGGAGAGTCTAGGACCAGAGGTCATAGCCTCAGAATTAAAGGACAGGAAAGAGATGAGGAGAAATGCCTTTTGTCAGAGGGTGGTGAATCAGTGGAATTCTTTGCTACAGAAGGCTGTGGAGGCTGTCAGTGGATATTTTTAAGGCTGGGATAGATTCTTGATTAGTACAGGTGTCAGAGGATATGGGGAGAAGGCAGGAGAATGGGGTTAAGAAGGAGAGACATATCAGCCATGATTGAATGGCGGAGTAAACTTGATGGGCCGAATGGCCTAATTCTACTCCTATCACTTATAATTTTATGAACTAACCAGGTGTTGTATCTCTCTCCTGTTCACTGAATCTTCACCACCCATGATTTGTCCAACCAGTGGTGTTGCCCCTCCCACACACATCAGGAATAAACCAGGGACTGGTGCAGCATCACCAACTGTTAACGGTCCCATCGGTGAACATAAAGTTAGAGTGAACATCGATTAACCTTGTAGTTTTGAAAATGTTCTGCTTCATGATGAAATTCAAAGAGATTCTAGAGGTGGATACTGTTTGCTTTTTGTCTTGGAAAGCATTCATTAATCTAGCTGAAATGTGACTGGTGTTCTGGCATTAACCTTCACCATGTAAGCTGCTGCTTTAGTTGTCAGCTACTTCCTTTCTGAAATCGTATAAACATCAAGAACTCATAAACTTTACCAACGACCATTAATATATCTTAGCTAATACTTCATGTTCGATTGGGCATTTCTTCCTGGAAGTGAAAACCTAATTATATGTAGAATTTACATAATTATCCAAAATCAAAATTACCCTGTGTTTTTGTTGTAAGCCGTTACCTTGTGTTTTGATTTTATTACCTGGCCAATAGATTTTAAAATCAATAATTCTGTGTTTTTTCAATGTCAAATAACAATTTTCTCTCAAAGTTGTCAATTCACTTCTTATTTCCGGCACTTTCCTTTCGTGTTCTGTTTCCACAATTTATTTAATGAGCATTTCTTGCTGAATAGTGTTGTATTTTTTGCTGGATGGATCATGCCTAATGCTTTGTTACGATCTGCATTTCAGAGGCAAAACACTGCAAGTGGTTGAAGTGCAGAAATCACTCAAAGAATTGCATTCCACCTTTCAACTGGTCGTCCAGGCTCCACTGGGTTTAACAACCACATTTATTCTGCTCCCCTCTTTTATCTTTACTTTAGCCTTGCACCAAATCCTCTGGTCATTTCATCTCCTCCAGTTTTCATCAGTTTCTCTTTTGTTCTTTCCTATCTTCACTTTGTTCTCTTAAATTCTTTTGCTGGGATAGAAATGCCTGAATGCATTGGTGCAAGGTTCTTGTCTGAAGCAAGATTATTAAATCTCTGCAATGGTTCACATAAAATTAAGGATTCTTGATTCTCAGGAAATCCAGAAGCAGTGCATCACTTGAGAGTTTATGTATCTGTGATGCTGCTGCAAGCAAGATTTTAATTGTGACTGCATCTCATTGTACTTGTGAATACGATAATAAATTTGATTTGATGACTTGAAATCAGAACACAGAGTTTCACCAGGAAGATGAGAACCATCTAACGTGTCCGAGGGATTAACGTGGACTGAGAGATTAACGAGTGTTCTTGAATGTACAGCATTCACAGAGAGTAGACAACAAGACTTGTTTAAGGAAGAACTGCAGACACTGGAAAAATCGAAGGTTAGACAAAAAGCTGCAGAAACTCAGCGGGTGAGGCAGCATCTATGGAGCGAAGGAATGGGTGATATTTCAGGTCGAGACCCTTCTTCAGACTGATCAAGACTTGGTTGGACAGTGTTGGTATTTGTCTGTTTCTTTATAAATATATTAGTGTTTCTATTTTTAAATCGGCATTGAGTTAAATCATCAAAGGATGCAAAGAAACATTCTTGGTTGAGCTTTTAGATTGGGACTCAGCTATGAGTAGTTGCAACATTAAACCAGCAAGTTGGCCTGTGGTGGATATAAAAGATCTTGTAAAACTCTTTACAAAGTGGAGTCTTGTATTCTCACTTACACACTTAACTTGAAGTTAAATGGCTGTCCTCGGCATCCTTTTGAGAATATACAATGTCCAAATCTACTGTCATAACCATGGTGACTGTACTTCAGAAGTGATTATTTGCATGTGAACAGCTTTGAGATGTCTAAAAATGTGATAAGTCACTACATAATTGATATTGTCTTTTAATTCTACACTGCAAAGGGGAAGGTAAATTATTCAGAAGAATATGTCAGCTATGTCTAAGCTTATTTTTAAATGATTTTTGTACTTTAGGAGATTGATAAAATTCAAATTTTCTCTAATTTTTGATATGTTTTGGGCTGATATCATATCAACAATAGCATGTATTTGAATATTTGCACAATTTTGGTATCAATATTTAACATGATATTTTGGTGCTATGCAATATTTCCAGTACTTCCTTCAAAAGTCTGTATTAAAAGCAGAACGAATGGATGGATGAACTACAATGGAAACACATCCCTGTGAAATTTCACATGCTATATATTAATGCAGATTCTCCCTTCATGTATCTGACATCTCCTTTACCACATGCACACATACATACACACATGTACACACATATGCAGGCACACACACACACACACACGCGCACACACACACACACACACACACACACACACACACACACACACACACACACACACACACACACACACACACAAAATTTCTAAAGAACCAGAAACCATTAACAAAAACTTGCACGAGTTTTTTGGAGCCTTCGCAAAATAATGAAGTCCATGGAGAAAAAAGGCAAAATATTATTGATGAGATTGTGGATGGTAAGTGACTGAGCTCCTTACAGGAAAGTAGAAAATGCCCGAGCAGTGACTTGGAAAGGAATTAATAGGAAGTTAGTGACTAAACATTGCAGAAGTCATTTGCTCAGCTGTCACCTTGACTTTGCACTGCCACCCCTGTCAGCCATGCCCCAGACCATCAGTAGCATACTTGCTGCCAGCCTCACTGACCAAGTGATCACATTGTGGCAGGTACACCAAGTGATCAGTCCTACACAGGATTGCCAGCCTTACTGACAGTCAGTCCAGACACGGACGTTTGCAGAGAATGTTGAAGATTATTGGGACACATTCCTCTGTCAATGGCAGTGATGCTGGTTATGTCTCGACGTAACTGCACCGTGTCCTCTGAGAGTTTCAATGGAGCGCAGGGAGGGGAAATGGAGAAGGCTGCAGGTAATGTAAGAAATAGGGTCAGGGACAGACCATTCAGCTCTTTACGCTTCCCTGCCACTCTATATGCTCGCAACTGCAGCATATTGGCCAGCACTAACCCTGCACCCCTCAGTTGCTGCACTATCCAAAACATATTCTCATACAAGCACTTCAATTTCATCTTGTGCTGAATCTGGTACTTATCAAGTTGAAAGAAAGCAATTAAAAGAAACACGCACTTATACACCATTTTCTGAGTGTCAGAATGGTGTACTTTGCTACCAATTAATTGTGTTTGAAATGTAGTCTCTGATATAACATGGTTAATTCCACAACCACGTTAGGCACAGCAAAATCCTGCAAACAACACTGATCACATGATCATAATATTTATTGAGGGGTTGAACGATGGACAGGATACTGAGGATAATACTCCAGCTCTGCTTGAACGGGATGGAATCTTTGGTCCAGGATGGACCAGGTGGAGACTCATCTAAGGCCGGACGTGTTTCCAATCACTGCACTGGATTGGCAGTCCAGACCTTCGCGATAATAAGGAGACAGTTAGTAATGGAGCAAAAGTGAAACACTATCAGATTGAGTGACTTAAAGTTACATCTTAAGTAACAGTACCAGTTGAGAATTCCACATATTGTGGAGAATATATCAGGGACATTGTGTTATTGATTGGGAAGGAATATCTCTGGCTTGTGTGTGGGATGGCGTGATGGAGAACCCAGCAATCTCAATCTCAATCTCATGGGAAGGAACATCTCTGGGTTAGAGATATAGATTGATAGAGTCATAGGTTGATCGAGTGTGGAAACAGGTCCTTCGGCCCAAGACTTGGCTTGATAATTTCCCCCAGAACCACTTGGCCATTTCATTTGTGTAAACTAAGCATGTGCTGGACATGGAGGTCACAGTTAGTTAGCTACATAATGTCATTCAGCCCTTCAGCCCTACACATCCACGCCAACAAAGCTAGCCCCATGTGTATGCACAGTCCATATCCCTCTCAACCTTTCCTATCCCTGTACCTGTCCAAGTGTCTTTAAAATGATGTTATAGTATCTGCCTCAACTCCCTCTTCTGGCAGCTTGTTCCATACACCCACCAATGTCCGAGCGAAAAATTGCTCTCAGGTTCCTATTAAATCTTTCCCCTCTCACCATAAAGCTGTGCTCTCTGGTTCTGTGCTACTCTGGGTAAAAGACTGAGCATTCTGTTGCCCTCCTGACTTTATACACAATTGGCTGCGGATGCAAATTATCTTAAAAAGAGCCAGGAAATCCAGTCTGACTGAAGCTGATAAACATGGTCTAATCTGCACAGTCCCTTGACAGGTCACCAACCAGGACATGCCTCTGCGACACAATTGGATCACGGTGTGGCAGGTTTACCAAGTGGTCACGCTGCGGCAGGTTTACCAAGTGGTCACGCTGCGGCAGGTATACCAAGTGGTCACGTTGTGGCAGGTATACCAAGTGGTCACGCTGGGGCAGGTATACCAAGTGGCCACGCTGTGGCAGGTATACAAAGTGGTCACACTGTGGCAGGTATACCAAGTTAGGTCTTTATTCTTTGGAGTGCAGAAGGTTAAGGGGGGACTTGATTGAGGTCTTTAAAATGATGAAAGGGATAGACAGAGTTGACGTGGATAAGCTTTTCCCATTGAGGGTAAGGAAGATTCAAACAAGAGGACATGACATGAGAATTAAGGGACAGAGGTTTCGGGGTAACGTGAGGGGGAACTTCTTTACTCAGAGGGTGGTGGCTGTGTGGAATGAGCTTCCAGCAGAGGTGTGGAGGCAGGATCGATTTTAACATTTAAAAGTAAAGTGGATAGGTATATGGACGTGAAGGGAATGGAGGGGTATGGTCTGAGTGCAGGTAGATGGGACTAGGGGAAAACAAATGGTCGGCACGGACTGGAAGGGCCGAGAGGGCCTGTCTCCGTGCTGTAATTGTTATATGGTTATATGTTATATGGTTAAGTGGTCACGTTGTGGCAGGTATACCAAGTGGTCACACTGTGGCAGGTATACCAAGTGGTCACGCTGTGGCAGGTATACCAAGTGGTCACGTTGTGGCAGGTATACCAAGTGGTCACACTGTGGCAGGTATACCAAGTGGTCACGCTGTGGCAGGTATACCAAGTGGTCACGCTGTGGCAGGTATACCAAGTGGTCACGCTGTGGCAGGTATACCAAGTGGTCACGTTGTGGCAGGTATACCAAGTGGTCACGTTGTGGCAGGTATACCAAGTGGTCACGCTGTGGCAGGTATACCAAGTGGTCACGCTGTGGCAGGTATACCAAGTGGTCACGTTGTGGCAGGTATACCAAGTGGTCACGCTGTGGCAGGTATACCAAGTGGCCACACTGTGGCAGGTATACCAAGTGAGAGGCACATTGAGAGAGGCAGTGGGCTTGTGGGCAAGATGGCGTGAAGGACTGAGGTAGGTTGAGCAGAGAAGAAGCAGACAGATGGAGTGAGAGGAGGCAGCTGGTGGGAGAGTGAGCTGCTGCCATGGATAAAACACGTGACCCGGAGATTTTGAAGAATGGTGATAAATATGATAAAGAAATGCAGAGAAGTGCCAAAAGAGATATTGCAATCTAAGTGGGGAGATGGGGAGAAAGCAGAGTCCTGATTCTGGATGATCAGCCGTGATCATATTGAATGGCGGTGCTGGCTCGAAGGGCTGAATGGCCTACTCCTGCATCTATTGTCTATGTTTCTATGTTTCTAAGTAATACGTCTGTAGAAATACCTGTTCCTTTAATGCTCCCATATTACAAGGGTTGTTTATGATTTACGTCTGTGGTCTAATGAGCACATTTGCTGATGGCACAAAATGTAATGAAGTTGGAGATGGCAAAGGCGGTTGTGAAAAGCATTTGGACAGATGTATGTATATTTGCAAAGGAAGGCTTTAGAGGGATGAGGGCCGAATGTAAGCAAACGGGAGGAACTAGCCCAGATTGCAAACTTGGATGGCATGCATTTGTTGGGCCTTGATCAATAAAACAACCAAAACAAAGACATTAATTTAAAAAAAACTATTATTACAAAGCGATTGAAATATGGAACGAAATTAACAAAGTTCATTCGTTGTTCAAGCACGTAAATCCTGTTGATGCTCTGATTTCAAGTTTCAACATGCATCAATCTGTTTGGTTATGGAGAAGCAAGATAAAAGATCACACTTTGAGTCTCCATGCTCACTCATGCACTTGTTCACATTTGTAGTCAGTGTCACCTTGGCAGAGTGTGTAGCAGATGCTGCCACAGTGGGAAACCTCAAGGATGTTTCATCCTGACTTGGTTTCATGGCTGCCTACCTGTTCTTTGTTAACAAAGGCATTGCTCACCGATGAAATCTGAAGTTAATTTAGGGATGAAATAGTTGGGAGCAGTGATGGTGATCTGTCTACAGCTTGGTTGCCCTCATTTCCAATGTCTCTGTTCATTTCTCAAACACCTGTCTCTTGCTTCATTCCTTCCACAGCCTCCAATGCTGGTCTCTTCCACTTCTCCATCTGTTCTTCACCAGTTTTCACCAATCATGGACTTGCAAAATTAAATTCTCTTCCTGAGTATATTTCTGTGTCCCCCTGTCCAAGCTTACCTCATCCATCACACCCCCCATCACTCATCTTCACCATCAACCCAGCTGATTCACCGACTTCGTTTGTTGCCATAAGGACATACAGTGAGGTACAAAAGCAATGAAAAACCTGTTCACAGGCACACGGACACACAGACACACAGACACACAGACACACAGACACACAGGCACACAGGCACACAGACACACAGACACACAGGCACACAGACACACAGACACACAGGCACACAGACACACAGACACACAGACACACAGGCACACAGACACAGACACAGACACACAGGCATACAGGCACAAAGACACACAGACACACAGGCACACAGACACACAGGCACACAGACACACAGACACACAGACACACAGGCATACAGGCACAAAGACACACAGACACACAGACACAGGCACACAGGCACACAGACACACAGACACACAGGCACACAGACACACAGGCACACAGACACACAGGCACACAGACACACAGGCACACACGGACACACAGGCACACAGGCACACAGACACACAGGCACACAGGCACACAGACACACAGACACACAGGCACACAGACACACAGACACACAGACACACAGACACACAGGCACACAGGCACACAGACACACAGACACAGGCACACAGACACACAGACACACAGACACACAGGCACATAGACACACAGGCACACAGGCACACAGACACACAGACACAGGCACACAGACACACAGGCACACAGACACACAGACACACAGACACACAGACACACAGACACACAGACACACAGGCACACAGGCACACAGACACACAGGCACACAGGCACACAGACACACAGACACACAGGCACACAGACACAGACACACAGACACACAGGCACACAGACACACAGACACAGGACACAGCACACAGGCACACAGACACACAGACACACAGACACACAGACACACAGACACACAGACAGGCACACAGGCACACAGGCAGACACAGGCACACAACACATGCACACAGACACACAGACACACAGGCACACAGACACACAGACACAGGCACACAGACACACAGGCACATAGACACACAGACACACAGACACACAGACACACAGACACAGGCACACAGACACACAGACACACAGACACACAGACACACAGACACACAGACAGGCACACAGGCACACAGGCACACAGACACAGGCACACAGGCACACAGGCACACAGACACACAGACACACAGGCACACAGGCACACAGACACACAGACACACAGACACACAGACACACAGACACAGGCACACAGGCACACAGGCACACAGGCACACAGACACACAGACACACAGACACACAGGCACACAGACACACAGGCACACAGACACACAGGCACACAGACACACAGGCACACAGGCACACAGGCACACAGACACACAGGCACACAGACACACAGGCACACAGACACACAGGCACACAGACACACAGACACACAGGCATACGGGCACACGGGCACACGGGCACACAGACACACAGGCACACAGACACACAGACACACAGACACACAGACACACAGACACAGGCACACAGGCACACAGGCACACAGACACACAGACACACAGGCACACAGGCACACAGGCACACAGGCACACAGACACAGACACACAGGCACACAGACACACAGACACACAGACACACAGGCACACAGGCACACAGGCACACAGACACACAGGCACACAGACACACAGACACAGAGCGTGTGCGTATGTGTGTGTGCGTGTGTGTGTGTGTGTGAATGTAAGTGTGTGTGTGCGCGTGCGTGCGTGCGTGCGTGTGTAATTGAGAGTGAGAATGTGTGAGAGCGAATGAGAAAATAAAAGACAACTCTGGAGCAGAGTGCAGAGCTTCAGACGCTTGTCCATGGGCGCATGTGGTTACATTCACCGAAGCAGAGAGGCTGAAGTAGAGGAGCTTTGAGTTTGTACAGTGCTGGAGGGACCAATAATGTCAGTGAGATCGGTGGGGGTGAGTTTGGACCTGTGTGGAGTGGTGTTCTCAGCAGCACAGGTGGCTGTGCAGTCGACAGCAACTACAGATGTTCAATCCATCCAAACTCTGCTGAAACAGAAAATCACTTCTCTGCTGTCTAAAACAGGACAGATCATTTGTCCATGAAATTAATTTCCCCAGATGTATTTCAGAAATAAAACATTTGCTGCTCATTTTCCCAATTCAGTGGCATCAGCAGCAACTTGAAACAGTCCGGGAGCATTTTTCAACCTGACTCGAAATGTCATCTGTCCATTCCTTCCACTGATGCTAGAAACTGCAGATGCTGGTTAACCTAAACTATATGTTGACCTCTACCCTGCAGCTGGTAGAGTTACACACAGACACACAGACACACAGACACACAGACACACAGACACTGGCACACAGACACACAGGTACACAGACACACAGGCACACAGACACACAGGCACACAGACACACAGGCACACAGACACATGGACACACAGACACACAGACACAGGCACACAGGTACACAGACACACAGGCACACAGACACACAGGCACACAGACACACAGGCACACAGACACACAGGTACACAGACACACAGACACAGACACACAGGCACACAGACACAGGCACACAGGCACACAGACACACAGGTACACAGACACACAGACACACAGGCACAGGCACACAGACACACAGGTACACAGACACACAGGCACACAGACACACAGGCACACAGGCACACAGACACACAGACACAGGCACACAGGACACACAGACACACAGGCACACAGACACACAGGTACACAGACACACAGACACACAGGCACACAGACACACAGGCACAGACACACAGGCACACAGACACACAGGCACAGACACACAGGCACAGAGCACACTGACACACAGGCACACAGACACACAGACACACAGGCACACATGTGAGGGATAAAGTGATTAAACCCTATTAAAGAAAGGAGTTTTAAAGAGAATTCAAACAGAGAGGGGCTGGAGAGAGGATTCTGACACAGCAGTGTCTGAAGGTTGCCAGACCCATCCTCGAGTCCTTGAGTAAGAAGAGATGCATTGTATATAGCTAGAGAAGGGAGTGATGTAGAGAGATCCCTATCAGTAGAAAGGAGTGATAGATGGGACCCTTGTCACTATAGCTTAGCTTTAGTACTGATATAGGAAAACTGAGAGGGTTCACTAGGAGGTGAGTAAAACTGGGCCAGGTCATGAGCAATTGAGCATGCTTAATAGAATAAATGAATATTACAACACACCCCTGGTCAAGAAATTGCTCATTACCATGAACATGTTTGAACATGCAATGTATGATATGGGAGGTGCGAGGGGATGTACGGTGGGAGGAACCTACAGATTGTGCACCTCCGACCCTGATTGGAGAAAGGTCCGGAGGGGAGATTGAATGTAAGATTTTGTGTATAAAGGGGGATGATCTCTCTGGCTTCGGTGTGTCTCGAGTTGGAGAGGCACCCGGTCTGCAGACTCGTAAAATAAAGAAATCTCTTGCTTCCAGGATTTAGTCTTTGAGTATTAATTGTGAGCATAAAGGGTATCTCACACACAGACACACAGGCACACAGACACACAGGCACACAGACACGCAGGTACACAGACACACAGACACACAGACACACAGGCACACAGACACAGGCACACAGGCACACAGACACACAGGTACACAGACACACAGACACACAGGCACAGGCACACAGACACACAGGTACACAGACACACAGGCACACAGGCACACAGACACACAGACACACAGGCACACAGACACACAGGCACAGACACACAGGCACAGAGCACACTGACACACAGGCACACAGACACATAGACACACAGGCACACAGACACACAGACACACAGACACACAGACACACAGGCACACAGACACACAGGCACACAGACACACAGACACACAGGACACACAGACACACACACACAGACACACAGGCACACAGGCACACAGACACACAGACACACAGGCACACAGACACACAGACACACAGACACACAGACACACAGGCACACAGACACACAGACACACAGACACACAGACACACAGGCACACAGACACACAGACACACAGACACACAGACACACAGACACACAGGCACACACACACAGGACACACAGACACACAGGCACACAGACACACAGACACACAGACACACAGGTACACAGACACACAGACACACAGGCACACAGGCACACAGACACACAGGCACACAGACACACAGACACACAGACACACAGGCACACAGGCACACAGACACAGACACAGACACACAGGCATACAGGCACACAGACACACAGGCATACAGGCACACAGACACAGAGACACACAGGCACACAGACACACAGGCACACAGACACAGACACAGACACACAGGCACAGACACACAGGCACAGACACACAGGCACAGAGCACACTGACACACAGGCACACAGACACACAGACACACAGGCACACAGACACAGACACAGACACACAGGCACAGACACACAGGCACAGACACACAGGCACAGAGCACACTGACACACAGGCACAGAGCACACTGACACACAGGCACACAGACACACAGACACACAGGCACACAGACACAGACACAGACACACAGGCACCCAGGCACACAGACATACAGACACACAGACACACAGACACACAGACACACAGGCATACAGACACAGACACAGACACACAGGCACCCAGGCACACAGACATACAGACACACAGACACACAGACACACAGACACACAGGCACACAGGCACACAGGCACACATGCACACAGTGAAAACCCCCTGCTTTCGCATTATCATCTGTAATATTGTCATATTACAGATTATTACAGCTGCTGGCGATGTGATTTATAATCCCACCACGGTGAGTCACGGCACCACACCTCTTTATCCTTGCTGTAAACCTTTTAATCATCGAAATGCAATGTTGTAAATTCTAATAGCCTTATGAGGTTTCAGGTGAATGCTGCCTTGGACTTGGTTAGAATATCCAATGTTTCTCTACTGCACAGCTACATAAATAAGATCAGTGAATTTCCATGGGAGCAGCTAAAATATTGTTGCCTGTTTGAGTTATGATGGTTCAGGGATTCATTTGCAGGTTTTCATCCAAAATACTTTTGGAGCGATGCAGGAATAAAACAACCAGGTCGGAGGATGAATTGCCTCCAGAATTGTGATTGTCTCCAGAATTGGCATCTTCATGAACTTTCCATCTTTGTACAGATAACTACACCATCCCGGGAATTAACCTGGTTAACCTACGCTGCACTCCCTCAATAGCAAGAATGTCCTTCCACAAATTTGGAGACCAAGACTGCACACTATACTCCAGGTGTAGTCTCACCAGGGCCCTCTACAACCGCAGGAGGACCTATTTGCTCCTATACTCAACTGCTCTTGTTATGAAGGCCAACATGCCATTCGCTTGCTTCACTGCCTGCTGTACAACGGCAATGAACAATTGCAGCAGGATTTGTATCGATAGGCCAGGTGGACGGAGGAATGGTTGATGGAATTTAATACAGAGAAGTGTGAGGTGTTGCATTTTGAGACATCGAATAAAGGCCGGACCTACACAGTAAATGGTAGGCCTCTGGGTAGTGTTGTAGAACAGAGGGATCTAGGAATACAAATGCATGGTTCCATGAAGGTCGAGATGCAGGTAGATAAGGTGGTCAAAAAGGCTTTTGGCACTTTGGCCTTCATCAGTCTATTGACATATATGCAATAGTCTATTGAGTATAGAAGTTGGGAGGTCATGTTGCAGTTGTATAAGAAGTTGGTGAGACCACACTTAGAATATTGTGTTCAGTTCTGGGCACCATGTTATAGGAAAGATATTGTCAAGCTTGAAAGGGTTCAGAAATAATTCACGAGGATGTTGCCAGGACTAGAGGGTGTGAGCTATAGGGAAAGGTTGAGTAGGCTGGGTCTCTATTCCATGGAGCGCAGGAGGATAAGGGGGGGTCTTATAGAGGTGTATAAGATCATGAGTGGAATAGATCTGGTCGATGCACTGTCTCTTACCCCGAGTAGGGGAATCAAGGACCAGAGGACATAGGTTCAACGTGAAAGGGAAAAGATTTAATAGGAATCTGAGGGGTAACTTTTTCACATGAAGGGTGGCGGGTGTATGCAATAAGTTGCCAGAGGAGGTAGTTGAGGCTGGGACTATCCCATCGTTTAAGAAGCAGTTGGACAGGTACATGGATAGGACAGGTTTGGAGGGTTATGGACCAAACGCAGGCAAGTGGGTCTAGGCTAGCTGGGACATTGTTGACTAGTATGTGCGAGTTGGGCCGAAGGTCCTGTTTCCACACTGTATCACTCTATGACTCTAAATGTTGGTGCAAAGAATAATTGTTTGATATAACACTCAATCTCTAATGTTCATTCACCTCAGACAGGTTAAACCTTGCATATCAATAGCTGGATTAAAAGTAATTATTTGGGGAGAAAAACATTTGTTATGTGACATTGAGTTGTGACCCACTTTATTTCCATTTTTAATGCCATTGGAAATATAATTCTAAATACGACGATTTGGAATTATTAATTTAGAAATGTCCCAAAACAATATTAATGAAGAATGTGATAGAGTGGGATGGAGTGGAATGGGTTCTCAAGGCGTATCTTTAAAATTCAATTGCAAAGAACCCATTAGTCACATTCATCTCCTCCCGCATGAGCGTGTAGGGAAAAAGGGATGTAGTTGCCAAGTTACTTGTCCCGTCTTAGTTATAGAGGAAGAGTTACTTTGGTCGTGACTGATATTGGAACAGCACAAAAGAGCGAATACTCATTCAAATGATATTTTTATAAATATATTTAAATAGTAAAGCACTGGCATGCCTCAAATGCTCCAGACTTACCCATCGAATTGGTGTAAATGGTTTAGTTACTGGAAGACTATGAGATGGAAGGGCTGGATGTTAGCTAGAACTCCATGGACAGCATTGCCCATAGATTAACCAGATCACCACCTTTATCCTCAAGTTACAATAAGGTGTCAAAGATTAAAAAATACAATTTCCAAGTTTCTTGGGAGACCCTATCTTCACTTACATCTATTACAACCCACGCCAGCCAGAGCAGTGACCCAACACAACATGTTTATAGAGCAGTCCTGAAGAATCATGGTTATTGATTTAGGCTTCATAGTGACATATTTCAGATTACTTAGAATTATTATACATTTAATTAAAAAACTAAGAAAGGACTCACTAGAAAGTATCCATTCTTAACTTTTTTCATTTATTAACCATATTTACATTGCCTTTTTGTCATAGTGGGATTGGAAATATTCTCCAGATCATTAGTCCAAGTCTCTGAATTACTAATTACATAATCCTCTTGTCATATAGCA